>CM053744.1:78207105-78246099 GCA_028658305.1 Pachyuromys duprasi | reverse complement strand
AGGTCTATATAAGTGAGTATATACCATATGTTTCTTTCTGCTTTTGGGATACCTCACTCAGGATGATCGTTTCCAGGTCCCACCATTTGCCTGCGAATTTCATGATTTCCTCCTTTTTAATTGCTGAGTAGTATTCCATTGTGTAAAAGTACCACAATTTCTGTATCCATTCCTCAACTGAGGGACATCTGGGTTGTTTTCAGGTTCTGGCTATTACAAATAAAGCTGTTATGAACATGGTTGTGTAAATGTAGTGGAGGCTTTTAAAGAAAGGCAACTTCTGAGACTTTGTTACCTTTTTATTTTTGATATTAAAATAATCCAGTGTAATATACAGGCAAGTATAGTATAGAAAATATTGTTATCAGGATCTTGGTTTACTTTGATGAGTCAACACATGATTTCTTTTAGTTTTCTTATTTATAACCATGTAAATCAATGACAGTAAAATTTTCCATTTGGAAATTATTGCTTAGCTCCTTTGGCTTATAAAATTTTAATGCCCTCAGTTTCTTATTCTAATAGTGTTATTAAACACCATATTTAAAGACAGCAATTTTGCTATAGTAAATGTATATTTTAAAAAACGATATTGACTCAAAAGCAGGAAGGTGAAATATACTGCTTCTACATCAAACTTGAAAACACACTTTCTCAAATATGAATGACTTCTTTATACCACATGACAAATGGATGTCATATAACACAAACATGATCAAAGTAAAAACTTTAAGAGTCATGCTTCACATAAATCAAAATTACCTACTTTCTCAATAAAAGTGCAGTGTTGTGATTGTGAGGAGGTTCAGAAATGCTGTAGGTGTTCATGTGAAAGCAACCAACACTTATGACAATGTCATCCTGTGTCATGTTCCACAGTGGGTGCTTTGTACGTGTCCTTCATCTACGGACTCCTTATCCTTATAGCTAGGGAACTGAGATTCGAAGCTACCCAAGTAACCTAGGACCAACTTAGCTTAGGGGATTTTGAGAGCAAAACTTGAGCTGCTAAATAAGTAAAGTGGAGACTTTGGTTGGGATCCCAACCAAATTAGACACAGTAGTACACATCTATAATACCAACTCTAACACCAGATGAAAAGCATAAACAGGAGAGTTCTCAGAAGCTCTTGGGTTATCTATGCTAGTTTAATGTGCAGCAAACAACCAGGATTCTTCCTGGGTAGAAGAGGAGAACTAACATATAAGGTTAACTCTTGACTTCCACATATGCATAACTGCAACTGTGTACCTACATGCACACACCAACATTCACATCACAAGCATACACATGCAACAAACACACACACACACACACCTGTTTTAAAAGTTGTGGCCTTATACTTAGAACTTGAAAACGTGGTTAGTGTTTGCTTTCTTCTAAAATAATTAGAAAGTTCAACAAAACGTGAGGTATACAGCAGGCAGAAGACTGAGAATGTCAGATGACGTTATGCATGAAAATACTAACAAAGGTTTTGCTTATGAATAAAGGAACCACACCAAGTACAATAAAAGCACTGAAATTATTTGCACAGTTGCTGTTTAAAATGGAGTGCTATGTCCCAGAAGGCATCAAGAAAAGGATGTATCCTTTAGTGTGAAGTTAAAAATCAAAGTAAACCTATCATTACTGATAATACCTGTCAATCATATTGGATATATGTGGATTTTTAATTTTTGGTTAGGGGCTGGTGCGCAAAGATAAATAACATTTAAAATTTGTTCAGTGGTGTGGGTTTCTCACAGCGAAGCAAAGAAAACAAAAGTAACATTTCCTAATCTGTATTCATTGAAAATGTTCCTTTGTATTTACTCCTCCAGGTATCTAATGAATATTTGCATGCTCTTCCTGGGCTTTTTCATTTGATGTACTTTGCAGAAACTAACTATTGAAAAGAATATCCAGAAAGAAGAAGAAATAAATGAAGCATTAGCATTGGCAATTTCCTATATTTTTAAATTCTAATGAATACACACCCTGTAGTTGTAATGTTTTTCATCATGCAAAGGGGGGAAAGAATAAAAAGCATTTTTCTGTGGTTTCATACATTTGTGACAATAGTTAACTGAAGAGACTTCTTTCATCTGCCTCCTTTGACATCTAAATTTCATGTGACTATTTAGCATATAGTGTATTTGCTTGTCCCATTTTGCTGCTCTTTCACTGATGGGAAATGAAATGTTAAAACTGGAATTTGATCCCACATAATAAACTTTGCCAAATTCAACAATTTATAGTTGTTTGAAAAACAAAAGGGTTTTAAAGCATTTCATTGCTAACTACCAAATACAGCATGAACTGTCATAGGCAGTTGGCACTGACGAGGTCAACGTTCGATCCTGAGGCCGACATTGTTAGTTGAGACTAGACACTGGTTGCCATTAAACAACACATTATCATCAATAATTAATTCCCACTGTGGGCTTCAGAGGTAGGAATAGAGGTCTGAGGAATTACTAAATTACATGAAGTATTTAAGAGTTAAGTGTGGTCTGAGAGGCATTTGTAAGCAGTCTGTACACACAGACTTCTGACCTAGGTCAGTTTCAACAAAGGAAATGTATACAGCATTAGAATTAATGAGAACATCATTGGGTTAAAAAAAATCCTATAAAGCATGGATTGGAGTGAAGGCTCAACTGTTAAGAATGGTTGTGATCTTTCAGAGGACTCATCTGATTCTCTATATCCATACATGGTGGCTCACAACAGCCTGTAACTCTGGGTCCAGGGAATTGTATTTAATTTTCTGGCCTTTGTGCATACTCACATGCACATGAACATACACACACTCACACACACACACAAACATACCACATACAAATACTCGCTCAAACACACACAAAGATAAAATATTTTATTAAAAAACGGGAAAACGAAAGTCACTTCATTTGAAAAATGCCCAAGTGTGTATCCTAGTAAGGGGAACAGGGACTATTTTTGACATGAACTCAATGGCTGGCTCTTTGATCCCCCCTCCCCCACCCGGAGGGAGAAGCAGCTTTGCTAGGCCACAGAGGAAGACATAGCAGCTAGTCCTGAAGATACCTGATAAGCTAGGTTCAGATGAAAGGGGAGGAGGTCCTCCCCTATCAGTGGACTTGGAAAGGGGCAGGGAGGAGATGAGGGAGGGAGGGTGGGATTGGAAGGGAACGAGGGAAGGGGCTACAGCTGGGATACAAAGTAAATAACCTGTGATTAATATAAAAAATTAAAATTATTTAAAAAAAAGGTCAGTATTGTTTTGAAATGTCGTTTCTTTTACAGTCTTCTCTTTCATTATATCAAACCAGCAAATGGAAAACCACCACTGCTGCTGTAACTACTCCTGGTAATAAAATGAAAACCATTGCACTAGTAGCAGAGATTAGTCATGCTGAACTGACCCATCAGAGGTCATATGCAAGGGCTACTGAAAGCTCTGCAATCTTCAGGGAGAAATCTGATAAAAGTGAAATCTATACAATTGGGGTTGGTGGTTGCTATCAGAAGTCTGATCGAGCATTTTCATTGGTTATTAAAGATACTTAGCTGAAGTTTTAGACTGGAAATATAAACTCCATCAAAATAGATACCTTGAGGCTAATATATAAAATTAAGGTGGAGAAATTATGCAGAGCTTAAAAATACATACACTTTAGGCCCAGCTAGGGTGAGGACATTGAAAGGTTCAAAAACTTAAAGTTAATTCCTGGGACTGGGGCAAAATCACCAGATCACAGTCCTTTCAGAGCAGGGGTCCAGCAGCAGTCCCCTGCCCAGATAAACTTTAGGGTGTGAGAAGGGTCACATAGCCCCTAAGAAAGCCCTGGGATGTGTTAACTACCCGTCCCCTTTCTAAAGCCTAATCTGCATGTAACAGGGCATTACCTGGGGTCAGGTGTCCCCCAGGTAGCCAGACTGATCATTTGCAGTTTTGGCACCTACACACAAACCAATCATTTTAAAGGTCAGCTCCCCTAGAGACACTTTCACCCAATCCTGTAACACCAAGATTTGCACTTCCCTGCTTGTATTTTTATTCCCTTAGAAACCCTGTTCCCCTGGAATTGGGGGTCGCTTGCCCCTTTGTTCTTGCAAAAGGCAGCCACCCAGTTCGAGTTTGTAACAAAGGACTCTCCTGTGTTTTTACATCAAAGCCTGTCGGTCATTTGGGAACTCGTGATCTGGGTATTTCAGACATATCACTGAGCTCAGCTATTCAGTATAAGCCTGTGACCTTGGGATCAAAATTAGACTCTAACATCAAAACATGAACATGAATCACTGAGAGAGAGAGAGAGAGAGAGAGAGAGAGAGAGAGAGAGAGAGAGAGAGAGAGAGGATATAGCAAGCAACAAAGTAATCATGACAAGATCAAAATACCAAAATATAACTGCCAACTGCTCAAAACTAAACAAAATTTAATGGAAAATAGCATAATTGAAAGCCCTTCTGTTGCCTCATTCACAATGACCTTCATATGTTTAAAACTTACTAAATACACAAGTAAGTGGGAACATGGAGAGACATGGAGAGAAATACAATGAACACCTCCCACTGAGTGGGGAACAGCCTTACCAGGCCACAGAGGAAGACAATGCAGCCAGTCCTGATGAGACCTGATAGACTAGGATCAGAAGGAAGGGGAGGAGGTCCTCCAGTATCAGTGGACTGGGGGAAGGGCATGGGTGGAAAAGGGAGAGGGAGAGTGGGTTTGGGAGGGGAGGAGGGAGGGAGCTACAGGGGGGGGGAATAAGTCAATAAACTGTAATTAATAAAAATAAAAAAATTAAAAATATATCCAAACAATTATTCAGATCATAAACAATGGCAATCAAATATCAGAAATATGTCTAAGTTCTTAAAAGAAAAGAGAGAAACATAAATAAATAATAAAAAAAAGCAGAAACTCTGAGAAACAACCAAATCAAATAAACCATACAGGTACAGGCTGTGGAAAGATGGCTCAGAGGTTAAGAACATGTCATGCTCTTGCAGAGGACCACTGTCTGGTTTCCAGTACCCACATCAGGCTGCTCACAACCTCCTGTAGGAGCAGCTTCTGAACCCCAAGGCCCCTTTTGGCACCGCATGCACATACACTTACACACAGACAGAGGCAGAATCAGACATGAACACATACACACAGAGACATGAACACATGTATACACGCGCAGCACACACACAACTTAAAATTACAAAAGAATTAAAAGTGAAAATACAAAAATTTTGCAAATCTGTAAATAATCGCTGAACAGGCTCAACCTTTGGGAGGACGTCATAGAAATAATCATTGATTTTTAAAGAAGATTAACACAAATTACTACAAATTCTAAGTCTTGAAAACCTGGTAAAAAAGATTGTTAAAAAAATACTTCAGAAATCTGTCGGAAAATAATGATTGGTATAAATAAATACACGTAATTGGAGTTAATAAGAGAAGAAAAAAGCAGTGCAAAATGCAACAGAAAACACATTTTGAGAAATTATTACCAAAGCACTTCCAAATATGGTGAAAGATACACATGTATAAGTGGGAGAAACCCACTGAACACAAACTGGAGAAATTCAAAGAAAGCTGTCTAGATGATGTGTCATCGTCTGCTGATGAAAAGCACAGCTGAAAAGAAAGTCGCAAAAGCAGCCAGAAAAGAAAAAAAAAAACCAAAGCATTATATGTGTGCATAATAACGCCTGATAGCTTTTTTGTTTGTTTGTTTTTTGTTTTTTTGCCAGAAATAATGAAGCTCAAATGACAGTTCTGATATTGTCAAATTATTGCAAGCAAGTCAGATTTCTATATCCCCTGAAAATGATCTACAAATCTATGTGAGGGAAGTTTACAAATAAACCAAAGCTAAGAGAGTGTCTCCACAGACCAGTTTATAAATTGCCTTTTAAGGTGCTCTTTAGATTGAAGAAAACAGACACAATTCAGAAATCTATGTCTACAAGAAAAATCAGTAACTTAAAAAATTGATAGACATAGAGATTAATGTTTTACAGACTTTAAAGCTTTTATCTGAAATTTTTGAAAAAGGAAAATTATCCCTTAAAGCAAAAACATTTGACTTTATACTGTTGTATGTGCAGTAAAAATAAAATATATAATAAGTGCAACCCAATGGATGAGAACAACATACTCTGTGTAAGACGCCTATGCGTCAGAGTAACTAAAAAAGAAATGTATTTTGGACATGCTATGGTAAATTAAGTACAAGTGTTGCAATTCTTAGAAAAATAATTGGTTAAAATCACAAAACTATAAATAAAATGAAGTGAAAAAATTATTCATTTAACAAACGGCAACAATTTATAGAGAAGTAAAAGCAAGCAAGAGACAAGGCCAGAGACTTCAGCCTGTGTTGATAACCATGCCCGACGTACATGAAATGAACTGAAACTGGAAGTTTTCAAACTAGATTTAAAAATGAACACTGTCATAAGAGAAATTCATAAGCCAGCGTTTGTCACCTACCTAAAACAAATGCCTTCGTCTGCACTGTGTTCCTAACTCAGAAAAGTTGTGAAGATCGCCGTGTTTGCTGCGCTTAAAATCCACTCTGGCTGAAGGGAGAACGCTGCTCCACCGAGCCGAAACTGGTGGGATTTAATTCCTCTTTATATAAAGCCCAAGTCGGTTTCGCTCTTTGAACAATCTAAAACCCAAAGTCCATAGCTCTCAGTGAATTGTTGTGCAGTTAGAGTAATCATTCTGAAGATGTGGAGCTTTCTGCTGGGTTTTATAATTTCAATATCAAGTCAAATTCTCTGTACTTACCCACAACCAGAAATAAAAACAAAAACAAACCAATTAAAAACAGTTAACTTCATTTCCTTTTTCATGATTTAAGTGTTCATTACCTGCATTCAAGACTGAATGCAGGGCTGTATTAATGCGTTCAATTTCATGACATAAAATACTCGGTATTGAAATTAATAATACATGCGTCCCCCATCACAGCATTGTCTATGATAGTTTCATCTCCCTTAAAATTGGCATTCACCTTTTCAGTTCTCTTTCCCTTAAACTCCTGAAAACCACTGGGAGCTTACAGTCTACAGCTTTGTCTTCCTAGAAATCATAGTTGCATCCTTCTTTGGCTGATATTGTTGTTAAGCAGTGTATTTCTGCCATATGCCAGTGGTGCAGGCCTTTAATCCCAGGACTTGGGAGGCAGAGGCAGGAGGATCTCTGTGAGTTCAAGGCCAGCATGGTCTACAGAATAAGTCTGAGGACAGCCAAGGCTGCACAGAGAAATACTGTCTCTAAAAAAAAAACCCAAAACAAAACAAAAACGAAAGAAAAAAAATTATATCTAAGTTTCATTCATAGCTTTTCTGTATTGGATACTTTACTTCTTAGTTCTTTTACAAATCCATTTATGTTCTGTTAAAGAGGTGTGCCTGCATTACCCATTTCCTATTAAAGAATTGGTAGTGTCTGCACAAAACTTTAGTCCAAGTGGATCAAAGACCTCAGTATAAAACCAGACACACTAAACCTGTTAGAAAAAAACAAATGGGGAAGAGCCTGGAACTCATTGGCAGAGGAGACGACTTCCTGAACAGAATACCAACAGCACAGGCTCTAAGATCAACAATCAATAATTGGGACTTCATGAAACTGAAAAGCTTCTATAAAGCAAAGCACACTGTCTTCAGAACAAAACGACAGCCTACAGACTGGAAAAGGATCTTTACCAACCCTATATCTGACAGAGGACTAATACCCAGAATATATACAGAACTCAAGAAGTTAAAAAAGCAACAAATCAAGTAATCAATTAAAAAATGGTGTATAGAGCTAAACAGAGAATTCTCTATAGAGGAATATCTACTGGCAAAGAAAAACTTAAAAAAATGTTCAATGTCCTTAGTCATCAGGGAGATGCAAATCAAAACAACTCTGAGATGTCACCTTACACCCATCAGAATGTCTAAGACCAAAAACAACAAGTGACAACACATCCTGGAGAGGATGTGGAGAAAGGGGAATCCTCCTCCTTTGCTGGTGGGAATGTAAACTTGTACAACCACTATGGAAATCAATCTGGTGCTTTCTCAGACAGTTAGGAATATTGCTACCTCAAGATCCAGCTATTGTGCTCCTAGGCATATATCCAAAATATGTTCAAGTATACAACAAGGACATTTGCTCAACCATGCTCATAGCAGCTTTATTTGTCATAGCCAGAATCTGAAAACAAATCAGATGTCCCTCACTTAAGGAATGGATACAGAAATTGTGGTATATTTTCACAATGGAATTCTACTCAGCAAGTAAAAACAAGGAAATCATGAAATTCACAGGCAAATGGTGAGAACTAGAAAAGATCATCCAGAGTAAGATATCCCAGAAACAGAAAGACACACATGGTATATACTCACTTATAAGTGGATATTAGACATATAATATAGGATAATCATACTAAAATATGGACACCTAAAGAAGCTAAGCAAGAAGGAGGACCCTGAGTAAGATGTTCAATCCTCACTCAGAAAGGCAAATGGGATAGACATCAGAAGAGGGAGAAAACAGGGAACAGGACAGGAGCCTACCACAGAGTGCCTCTGAAAGAATCTACCCAGCAGGGTATTAAAGCAGTTGTTGAGACTCATAGCCAACCTTTGGGCAGAGTGTATGAACTTGAAAGAAAGGAGGGAGAAAGACCTGAAGGGGACAGAAGCTCCACAAGGGGGCAACAGAACCAAAAAAAATCTGGGCCCATGGGTTTTTCTGAGACTGAGACTCCAACCAAAGACCATGCATGGAGATAATCTAGAACCCCAGCATAGATTTGCCCATTTGTCTCAAAGTGGGTTCCCTGGAGTAAGGGGAACAGGGACTGTCTCTGACAGGAATTCAGTGGCTAGCTCTTTGATCATCTTCCCCTGACTGGGGGAGCAGCCTTACCAGGCCACAGAAGAAGACAGAGTAAACCAGTCCTGATTAGATCTGATAGGCTAGTGTCAGAGGGAAGAGAAGAGCCACTGCTCTCAGTGGACTCGGGGAGGGGCATACAAGGAGAAGATGTATGGAGGGTGGGATTGGGAGGGGAAAAGGGAAGGGGCTACAGCTGGGATACAAAGTAAATAAACTGTAATAAATTTTAAAAAATGGTGTTAGTTTCTAGCTTTAACAAACATGAAACAACCCTTTCTCCACATTTGTATGTGTTTGTTATGAGTATGAGCTTTCTAAAAAGCTGATAAAAAAGTATGTAAAAGTATAATTATTAGATCATAATATCAAATTACATGTAGCTTTGTAAGAAACCATGATGCTACTACTCTCTCCTCCAAAGTATATGTATTAGTTTATATTTCTATCAGGATTTAGCATTGCCCTGTGGTGTGTGTGTGTGTGTGTGTGTTTGTGTGATCTTTATTTGGGCAATTTAATATGTATGAACTGGTTTCTAAATGCAATTTATTTATTTATTTATTTATTTATTTATTTATTTATTTAACACCAAATAATGTGAATCCATCTGAATAGGGTTTTGCTTTTTGAGGATCTTCTACATAAATTCGTCTATTCTGTAAATATATTGATCAGTACATTCTGTAAATATATTGATATCTTAAATTTGAATTTTAAGATTATAATTACATAATTTTCTCTTCCCACTGATTTAAATTTATAGTCTCTGTGTCCACTATTCCTATTACCATCACTATTATATGCATATGCATGTGTATTTTCAGATATAACCTGTTCAGTCCACATAATGTTATTTGCATATTGGTTTCCACCTCTGACTGTTTGGCACTGGATGGACAATTGGTATACTCTTCCTGAGAAAGACCACGTCTTCCACTCCCAGATTTCCTTAGCTGCCTAAAATTCTTCATGTGCATTTGAGGTCTTATGCACATGTCTCCATCCACTTTGATATGTTCTTTGGTGATTTTTCTTAATATTAAGTTTTAAAGCTATGTTTAGTAACTGTTACTTTGACTTCTGCAGTATTTCAGTGTGTATTGGAAAAGACTCAAATTAATCATTTTCTAATTATATCTGTCTGTTTCCTCCATTTATTATCATTTCAACATGCCCCTATCACTCAGAAACACTTAGTAACACATTTACAAAAAGAATTATGTCCATGCAAATTAGTTCTGTTAGAAAGAACTGAGCTCTTGGGCCTCCAAATCTTATTTCACTTCTCAATTTAGGAAATATATTTGTATTTATAAAGTTTTGGTTGGCCCACTACTTGAGTACTAAATACTTGAACAAAGCTGTCAATCAAGTTGAGGGTAGAGATGAGACCTTGGGACACCAGGGGCTGCAGGACAGAGCATCTAGAGAGGGAAGAGAAATTGAGGGCCAGGGCATCTCTGTGACAAGCTAGAGACCTACTACAGGGTAGGTTCCTTGGCGTATATGAGGGTGACTCTAGCTGTCACTCCTAGTAACAGGGGTCATGGAGACTGAAGAGGCCACCCTCTAACTAGAGAAGAATTCTAGTGCAGGGAGGGGAACATGAAATCTCCCCCACAAAAACTTCCACCCAAAATTTAACCTGCCTTCAAGATGTTCAGGGTTAAAAATAGAGAAGAGATCGAGAGAGTGTCCAACCAATGCCTAGCGCGAACTAAGATCCACCCCATGGAAGAGAGCTGCTCCCTGACACTATTAACAACACTCTGCTCTGCTTGCAAGCCTAGCATGGCTGTCCTCTGAAATGCTCCACCCAGCAGTGGGTTGAAACCGATGCTGATACTCACTGCCAAATTTTGGGTGGAACACAGAATCTTATGGGGGGGGGAGTTGTTGGAGGATAGAAACATCTAGAGGGAATACAAGCTCCACAAGACCAACAGAGCCAACTAACCAGGGCCCAGGAAGGCTTATGTAGACTGCAGCATCAGCCAAGCACCATGCATAGAATGGACCTAGGCCCCCTGCACAGATGTAGCCAAGGGGCAGCTCGGGTTTCCTGTCATTTCTCTAGTAAGGGGAGCCGGGGCTGTCTCTGACATAGACTTTGCTGTCTGCTTTTAGAGCAGCCTCTCCAGGCCACAGCGGAAGAGGCTGCCCTCAGTCCTGATTTGTCTTAATGAGCCAGTGTGGTTTGGTGTGTGTGGGTCCCTTTTTCTGAGCAGTGAGGGATGGGGGATATGGCAAAGATGGAGGGAGGGTGGGACTGAGAGGAGAGGAGGAAGGGGTATGATTGGGGTGTAAAGTAACAACCACAAGAGTTTTCCTTTCCTTAAAAAGAAAAAAATCTCAAGAAAGAGGAAGAGGAGTTTACTTACCAAGTAGTTCCTCAGAATCCATAGTTTGATGATTTCACATTTTACAAGTCTCCACATAGTACCTGAAAGTGCCTCACTTTTATCTATATCCAACTGGTAAAAGTGAGAGAGGGAAACACAGCAGTCATTTTTTTTGTAATAAAACTTAACTTGTTTTCTAACTTGTGAGTCTGAGGAAACTTTTCTAGACATCTCTTACACAGCATCGGAAGCCTAGCCAGGCGCTTCAGGTTTGAGGATGACTGGTCAACTCTCACTGGGAGAGTGACACTGGTGCAGTGTTGTGCCTCAAAAGACCACCTCCAGGAGCCGAGTCCGTTGCAAAACACATGAGGATCTTTTTATTATAAATCATTACAAGCCGCAGCTTGGGCTCACCCCCTCCCCCCCTTCCCCGCCGCCAAAGCGGTGAGAGCCAAGAGGCAGTGCACAGGTTAGTTGGGTGATTTAAAGATTGAGATAAAAATAAATAAATTAAAAAAAAAAAAAGATTCAGGTCCTTCCCAGCATGGCCAAGGAAGGGGCGATTCCTGCCTGGCAAACATCTATTGGTCAAAATGGTGCATTTTGAGTTGATTGGCTATAGGAAGGTCCCCAAACCATTAATGATTTGGTGTCCCTCCCTAGGGGGATGGGCCAGTTTCTTAGCAACTGTATCTCTAGTGTGTGGGGAAAGAATGCCATAAGGCGAGTTCTTTCCCTCAGGGCATTACTGGACCTCTCCACCCATCTAGTTCAGGCCTTAAACATTAGCAATAGCCACTGATTTTTAATCTTTTGGTCTCCCAGTAGGACACGCCTTGTCAAATCCTTAAGGTTCCCAGTGTGTCTGATCTATCACCACTACAATGGAGCTATTTCTTTTTATTCTTTAAAAAAAATTTTATTAATTATCGTGATTTGTTACAATTTATTAACTTTGTATCCTAGCTGGGGTCCCTCCCTCTTCTCCTCTCAATCCAATCCTCCTTCCCTCTTCTTCCCCCTGCCCTTCCCCTAACCCACTGATAAGGGAGGACCTCCTTCCCTTCTATCTGAACTAGCCTATCAGGTCTCATCAGGATCAGATGCATTGTCTTCCTCTGTGGCCTGGCAAGGTTGCATCCCCCAGTGAGGAGGTGATAAGAGAGCCTGTCACTGAGTTCATGGCAGAGGCAGTCCCTGCTCCCCTTACTCGGGTCCCCACTTGGAGACGGAGCCTCTCCATGCATTGTCCTTGGTTGGGGTATCATTCTCTTCAGAGGCCCTGTGTGGTATGCCCCTGTCCTTCGAAACCTTCATAGATCTATATGATGTATCCTAATCCCTCCCTCACCCTCTTTCTACTACATTTTCTTTCTCCATTAAAATACATTTTTTCATTATCTACTGAGTCCAATAAATGCTGTCCAAATACACATGCCTGCAGAGCCATCCACTGGCTTTTGAGAAACTGTCCAGTAACCACACTTCAGCGCAAGGTGAGTCTGTGTCTGGTTAACATTATCAAGTTTCATTAGGCAAATGTATATAATTATTATATTTAACATGGAGCAGAAGGTAGGATTTGCTAAAAGCATCAAAGGAATATAATACTAAATAATGGTGGAAATAGAAAAAAAGTCTTCTTTACTAGGGTAAAAAAATAAAAATTAAAGAAAAATGCTTGTGAACTGTGGAAGGATGCCTGAGAGATGCTAGGAGCTTGTCCAGGGCTACAGAGGCATGTACTTTCAACATCTGTCTTGGAGGCATGTCTGAGGTAACAGTGTTTTGTTCATGTCACAGCCGAAGTATATCCTTGAGGTTAATTCCCCTTTCAAGCAGCCATCTTTGAAGATATAGCAACACCGTTGATTAGCTGGCTTTATGAGATATTAAATACATAAATATAATTTACTTATTAAACACATTTATAAGGAGTTCTGATATTTACTTTTTACCGTGCTTAAACTGTCAGTGTCTTTCCATAAACTTGAGATATTATCTATTTTTTAACTAAGATACCATTTACAGAGGAAATACTCCGTGAACATTGGTCACTTTTATATGAAGGTTTTAACTTAATTTGCTTAGCCCTCAAGTAGTCAGAGATAGGCATCCTTAGTAAACTTTTATTCTCAAGTAGTGTAAGGTGGAGAGTTAAAAACTGAGTCTAAATTATAGCCTCTTACATTGTATGAACAAGGGCACCAAGTGTTTGCTGCGGCTACAGTTTTCATGCAGATCATAACTCTATAAAGAGGAAAATAGTTGGGAAGTTGGTATAAGTAAAAAAATATCAAAGATAAGTACATATGATATACTATGTCATATAGTACTAACTGCATGCTCTGTGTGTGTCTGTATCTCTTTGTCTGCGTGTGTGTGTGTATATATCTGTGTGTGTGTGAGTCTATATCTGTGTCTGTAGTTGTGTGTGTGTATCTTTGTCTGTGTCTCTGTATGTCTTTGTGTGTGCCTGTGTCTCTATGTGTGTATGTACCTGTGTGTCTGTACGGTGCCTGTGTGTGTGCCTGTCTTGATTTGTGTGTATGTGTGTCTGTATTTGTGTGTATATGTTTCCATATTTGTGTTTGTGTATGAGTCTGTATCTGTGTGTCTGTCTGTATCTGTGTCTATGTCATGTTTGTGTGTGTCTGTGTGTATATGTATGTGTATGTCTGTCTGTATCTGTGTCTGTAGCTGTGATGGTGTGTATATTTGTGTGTGTGTGTGTGTGTGTGTGTCAGTGTCTGTGTGTGTGTGTCTGTCTATCTGTATTGTGCCTGCAGTTGAGGCTGTGACTGTGTGTGTGAGCGTGTCTGTCTGTCTGCATTTGTGTGTATGTGTGTCTGTAGAAGTGACTGTGTGTGCATCTGTGTGTGTGTGGCTGTCTGTATCTGTGTCTGCAGCTGTGACTGTGTGTGAATGTGTCTGTCTGTCTGCATTTGTGTGTATGTGTGTCTGTAGAAGTGACTGTGTGTGCATCTGTGTGTGTGTGGCTGTCTGTATCTGTGTCTCCAGCTGTGACTGTGTGTGTGAGTGTGTCTGTCTGTCTGCATTTGTGTGTATGTGTGTCTGTAGACGTGACTGTGTGTGCATCTGTGTGTGTGTGTGGCTGTCTGTATCTGTGTCTGCAGCTGTGACTGTGTGTGTGTGCAGGCAGCTGCTTATGGAGGTCACAATGAAATGCTGAGTGTCTTGTTGGTTTTTTGTTGCTCTCTATTGTATTTAAAGACACGATCTCTCACTGAAACTGAAGTTTAGTGCTCAGCTTGGCTCACTGTACAGGGTGCTGTGGGGATCTGGCTGTCTTAGTGCTGGATTTACACATGTGTGCCACTGAACCAAGCCTTTACGTAGGTTCTGAGATCCAAACGGAGGTCTTCATGCTTGCACATGCTCATCCACTAAGCCTTGTCCCCAGCCTTCCTATGCATTTTTACATGGTAATCAGAGAAGTGACTTCCTGTTTAGATTCTCTATGCTCATTGGGACCATTTTAAACTAGTTCAAATAAAAGGACTCATAAATCCTTAACCCAAGTGAAAAGCTAAAGCAAAGAGAAGGGACGAGGCATTTTCTGTAGTCATAGATCATCCACACTTACATGTGTGAACTTCACTTTATAAATCTGCTATAAAGATAGACTGCTCAGTCTGAAGTTCTCAAGACCATACAGGCAACCCTAACATACACCAAGTATCTATCTATCTATCTGTGTGTCTGTCTGTCTATCTGTATATCTACCAAGTAACTGGGCAGAGTGGCGCTTACTAAGGCTCATTGTGTTTCAAATTTCATATAGCCTTTTTTTGTGCAAATTAAATACTGTTTTTCTTCTTCTTGGCCTTTTGTACTCAAGTACTGAAACACACTTCATGAATCTTTTTCAATCATGTCTCACTAAGAAGCCAAGAACAACGAAAATGTGTGTTATCTTTCTTTATCGCATAGTAAGAAATTTAAAGCATATATCCACTGTTAATTTCCAATAAACTACAAAAATATAAAGAAAATTCATATTTTTTTCTTTTAGTGTCTTGTGGAAATCAATACATTCTACTTTCAACCTCTGATAAAACATGCCTTGAAGAATATCCTACCAAAAAATAGGATATTCATAGAGTTTTGTACAATAAGCTGAAAGTAAAATCGCAATTTGATATCACAAGGTGTTAGCCATCCAAAAATAACTCAACAAGATTAAAAGAGAGAAAATGGCACCAGAAGACAATTGTAAACAATTTCTCCATTAACATATGTGTATGTGGTGAGTGATAATGAGTGTCGAAGGTGGTGAAACATAGCTATGATGCTCTGAGGTGTTGTCAAGATTATTTTTAATTTCCAATTAGTGTTTGGAAAGCTTTCACTACAATGTCATCAGCTACAGGCCTGTGTGAAGGCATTTTCACTACTGACGGAACTAGAGAAATAGCATGTCTTTCCAAGACTTACACAAAGTGAGAAATGTAATGCTACATGCAGACATTTTTGGGATGGTAAATGGCATTTTAAAAACTTAACTCATGTCCTGTTGACTTTGCATTAACTCTTACAGGACATTACTGCTGCTCACCAGCAAAGTGGCACCCAAAGGAAGCATAATTTTCTATCTTTGCTTCCAAGCATTGGCTACAGTATTATTTCTGGTTCTGGTTCTACAGATAAATGTTAGCTTATCCCTAATAATAAAAAATATAAGGAATTCCTATCTAATAGGTCAGGAAACACTTTAGTGATTACAAGAAAATCTAGATTGCACGTATATCTTATTGTGATACAAGTGCCAAGGTATGCAAATGTTGGCCATTTCCTATGTGATCCAGAACGCAGACTAGACTTCTAAAATCAAATGAATAACTGAATGAAAATTTAAAAAAACCTTAGTTTATAATATAATGCTTTCATTATGAGTGTAACAATATTCTGTTTCAAGCCAACATAAAACAATCAAATAAAAAGATTTAAAAGTGAATCTAGTGATTTCATTGAGTATTTAATTTTCTTGATATTTCAGCTTACAATTTTACATGAGGTATTAGACTTTATTTAATAAAAAAATTTGAAATTTTCCAACTGGTGCATTCAGCGTTTACCCCGATTGCCAGCTTATTTACTTAAATGTAGAATACTTTTTGAAAATTCCTCAAGTAAGACATAACTTTACATTTACCTTGTAAAGTTAGATAAAAGCAAGAGTTTGTTCAAATTTTATATATTTTAAATTATTTGTTTTCTTTTGCATTTGGGTGTTTTTTCTACACGTAGGTATGCACACCATCTGTGTGCCACATGACCACCGAGGCCAGAAGAGGGTACCAAGTGAAACTGGAGTTACAGACAGCTCTTACCTGTCACGTAGATGCTGAAAACTGAACCAGGTTTCTCTGGAAGAGCAATAAGTATTCTTAAACAGAGCCATGACTCCAGCCCCCTAGAATTTCATATAAATTTAAAGATCACACTGATCGTAAACCCATTGATCAATGAATATGTGTTAATGCTTACACGTGTATTGTATCAAAATTCTTGTGATGCACATTTCTTATTTCATAGAGTTTATAAAGCAGATAGCACGACCAAAACTATACAAAGAAAATATTTCAGCAACAAAGCAAAGCACTATGCTCTTAGTCACCAAGAAGAGATAATAGCACTGAAATAAAGGATGGTTTTTGAAAGGCATCAGAGTATAACACAAAGGAAAAGGAAGGGACTCACTAAAAATTTCATATCTAACCAGTTAAACTTACTCAACTCAACATCCTGTACAATGCTGATGGGCACCCACGTAGTTTCCAAGATGTGTTTGAATCTGAAAAGGAAGCAGGGGATTCGGAGAAGCTGTGTAAAGAAGTTACAGTGTTACACGGATGAGAACCAGAGAGAAGAACAGTAAATTGGAATGCAATCAACAAGGTCTGGAAGCTGAAACATAAGATGCCATGATCAGCAAACAGTGCCCATCAATAAAGCATGAAAAATTTAAAACACATGTAAAGGTTTGAACATTTTTCTAGCCTGCATACAAACATGGGAGATTTTTGAGCAATGAAGTAATAAAATCTTAGGAATATTAATCATATTTGACAGGTTGATTAGGGGAGAAAAATCCAATAGCTGAATGTTATGATGATTTCCTTTTACCAAAGACACTTGTATGTATTTGTATAGTAGAGGCAAAAGAACCACAAGGCCCTGACATTGTGTATATGTATATATATAGAACAGATCAATTCTGACAAGTAGTAAAAAGCTACTGAGAAAAAGGAGACTAAACTATTTCTGAGTTTTAAAATTTTTATTTAATATACATGAAAGAATGGTAATGGCAAAAAGAAAATGGGAAAATTTTGGTGTGGGGAGGAATGAAATGATAGTCACGTGATAGGGAACTTTCATGTAGCTAACAGTTTCTGTCCTGATACAATAAGCCATTCTAAATGTGGCTTGGAGAAACTTAAGCCTTTGGTAAGGCAATAATAATGGAAATTCCTGGGAGTTCTGGCAGAGGTGCAAGACCAAACAGGGAACGGGGATATCATCCGTTCACAGGTTCCTACACTGCTCTGTGAATGACTATAAGAGGTATTTCCCAGTATAAACCTGCCTCTGCTGATAATCACACTGATAAAGTTCATTAATTTAAAACATTCCTTCATGAACATTTTCACTGCAAGAAAAAAAAAATCAAGTTAAAACTTGGCTCGTAGCTAACTCCTTACCCCATATAGCATATATTTTTGTTAAGCTAAAATAAATCTACATAATTAAGTTTACTAGCAACTTGTGCCATTATATTTTGTCAAAATCAAGAGGTGACATGCAATTAAACTTACTTGGCTTTGTAACATTCCCTGTTAAAATGGGTCTTAAACATGTCATTGGCAGTTCTCCTCAAAAGCAGGATTTTGATCTTGTAGGAGCAAATACATACTTGAGAAAATGGTATTTGTTAGCGCAGAATCTTATTACTCTGTCTTAATGAGAATCAGTCAGTGTTTATTGGGAAGAATTTATTCACTATATGAACATGAATGCAATTATGCTCTCTACGGATGACAGTTAAATGTCCCTTTATCAAAGAAAGCCTCTTCTCTAAGTATTTTATCAACATAAGTGAAGAAATCTTTATGCTTATAATGTAGCCGTTATTCCACACATTCTCATGGATTTCCTAAGTGTAGAGAAGATAGTGATATTTTTCAGGGAAAGTGAGTTTTGACTCCCAGAACCTGTGAAGCAAGCTAGAATAGAATCCGCAAGCTTTTACTATGTCCTCTTGGCATATGCAGTATTAAATGCATACTGAAAGCTGAATGTTCATGCTGTGAATTGACACACTCCGGGACTGGCTACTATGGATTTGCCTTGAAAAAAATTCCATTGCCTGGTAGTAAGTATGCAATAGGCAAGTAGATACAAAGAAAAAGATAAATCAGTAAATAAGTGAATATGCTTTTCTTCTAATGTTATGCTTGCTGTTCTTTTATGCAACACACAAACACCCATATACAAATTCGAATAGAATGTCAAGAAAATTTGAAGGTGAGTAAGACTTGGATAGGTGATATTTCTGCGCTATTTCATTATCAAACTCTACATTCACTTTGGTACCAAAACATACCTGTCATTGATTGGACGATCTTCACCCAGCTCTATCTGTAACCCCTCATTTAAGAGGAGATGTTCACACAGAGGCTAAACTTCACAAGTAAGGCACACCTTATCAGCTCTACATCCTGACTTCTACCTGCTAACTGCTTTTCAAGAATGAGGCGCTAGCAGTATCACAGGTACATTCCAGATACTAAAAGCAGCTCCGGTCCTCAAAAGTAACAAAAACATAGGCTGTACCTGAGTGAGAGGGAAAAGTAGAGCTGTCTAGTTTAGGTGGAAGAGAGACTGGAACTACCAAAAAGTACAGAAGTCCCATGAAAACACCTGTATTCTCCTGGTTTGTTGAGTAATGACCACCACACTTTGGACTTCTGTCCATGTTCTAAATGAAGACAGAAATTATTCCATAGGAAGACTAAAAACAGCCAGGACGATGCTAAAGGTCACAGTGCAGGTACAAGTGAAAGACAGCTCGCACGGGATCATTTATGCTTGTCTCCTGGCACTCCTCATCTTCAGGGACTATTACAACTTGAAAACCAGGTGGCAAGAAGGAACAGACAGAGCTTAAAAGACACACCTCAGAGGAACAACAAAATAATTCCAGAATCAAGCTCTAACTCCTTTGGGGAATATGCAAAGCCATCCTATGATTTTTTTTTTTAAAAGCCTAATTTGAACTGTAGACATGGAACCACAGACAACTAGGGGATAATGAGAAAGGAAGAAATGGTCTTCTCCAGAGTCTCCTGATTGATTAACCAATAACAAGTAGTAAGCCTATATATACAGATAGGTAACATTATTCATACTCAGCAAGGCGTACTTATACATTTAGGTGTGTTTATGTATGTAAGAACAATTAAAGAAAAAGAGATCATGAATAGAGTGGAAGGAAGGGGCAGGGGTACGGACAGTTTAGGGTGAGGGACAGGAGGAATGATGCAATTATGTTATAATTTAAAAAATAAAAAGTATAAAAAGCATATTATAAATTTTATTCATCCTTTTATATAAGACTTAGTAAATACTATTTTAATATTAAATATTATAAACCAGGAAAACAACACCCACACAAAGAACATATGTTATCAGCCTCAAGTCACATTGTGAACTTCAACATTTTATGTTGCTTTATGGGTTATATTGTCTATTTATGATGAAAGTTTATAATTATTAGAAAGAGGGGATATTTCTACAAATATCTTCCACTATATGTATACATACTAATTATCCAAGGGCAATGAATTTAAGAGTTATCCAAACTAAAGGTTATTAATTCCTACACTTGCATAAATCTACGTGTTGTATCTATCGTCCTCAGTGTACTATATCTACCCATATATTCCAATATCTGTTTATAAAACTGTGTTCTTCTAATGTGTGAATGAGTGACGTCCTCAGAATGTTTGAACTCCATGGGCATAGAAAAGATACCGAAAGTTCATTCCACACTGCAGCTTCATGTTATCTTTTCAAATAAACACGAGGAACGCATCTTCTTCACACTAGGGTGGTGGCAGCACTAACAGCTAGAATATGCTTTTCATACAGGAGAGGCACCATTTTCCTCCAAGAAAATAAGAGCAATTAGAGCATCTAAAACTGCAGAGTCGAAACTGAAAAATAGCATGGATGAGATGATGAGAATATTCATGGCAACAAAAGTCAGAGATAAATATTTGATCCACCCTTCCCTTAGTCAGCTCTCCAAATATGGTGGGTATTGGTGTGCCTTCATATTTGAGAATAAAGGTAATACACTCATGCTTTCTGTATGCTTATGGTCAAGCTAAGCATAATAGTTCATGTACATAATCCCATCACCTGTGAAACTTTTTCAAGGCAGGGGGCTTGGAGATTTGAGGATAGCTTGAGTTATACAATGAGTTTCAGAATGGCATAGGCTACGTTGTAAGACCCCATCCATGTGTATAAAAAAAGAAGGAAGGAAGGAAAGAAAGAAAGAGGAAAGAGAACAGAAGAAAAGAGAAAAAGGAATGTTCATGGTAGTTGAATTTCATTTTTCAAAGCAAGTTACCTTAATACTAAAATAAAAAGTCAGTATAGAGCCAGTGAGTTGTGTCTGCTAAGCCTACATAGGAAGTAGAGAAACAACTCTCACAATTTGTTCTCTGATCTTCATGTGTAACTTAACATGTGTGCAATTACACAAATACACATCTGTGCACATACAAAGGGATGCATGCACACACACTCGTGCACACAAAACATACACAAAGAGACATATAAACACAAAGTGAAAAATATACACACATGTACACACACACAAAGATAATAGTTAAATGTAAGAAGTTGCTAACGGTAGATATAACCATTCTCTTTGTCTTATCACTTTTAGGAAGAAAGATTATATGTACAAAATGCTTCAATTTTATTAAAGTGCTTCCAATTAAAAACCTGCAAAACCTTCTGTTTTACTGTACTAAGAAAAATATAAAATTAGATAAATGTAAATTTTTGTGTTATAAAATATATACATTTATATGAAATATTGAACTTTCTATAATATTGCATGAATTATGTAATACACTTTAAACATGAATACAAAAATACTAAATGTCAGTGCATAAAGGAATACAGTTAATACTATAAATATACAAGTAAATTTCAATTTACTTTTATATGCTGTTATTTCTCAAACTATTATTTAAATGTATTTATTAATAAATCATGGTTTTCATGGCACAATTTATCTAAAGTAAATGACACATTTCACGGAAGAAAAATACCAAAATGTCTTTATATGCTTTGACTGCTATTAGAATATACTAAAATACACTTCACAGCACAATCTTTAAATACAAATGATTTCAATGAAATATATTAAAATTAGTTCTTTACTATAAATGAGAAACTGTTGTGGAGTGGTTCAAGCATTTGTGAGGAATGCTGAAAAAGTTTGTGCAGTGAAAGGAAGAAGTAAAAAAGAAAGAAATTTTAGGAAGGGAGAGCAAAGAAAACACAGAGATAAAGAAAGGAGGAGAAATGGGGATGAGAGGGAGAGACGTGGAAGGTGAGATGAAATAAAAGAGGAAGGAAACAACACAGAGAACAAGAAATAAGCAGCTAGAGAATGAGGAAAGGGTGTCTGAACTTAACCTTCACAGAGCGTTTTGTAAAACCTGAGTTCTGTAAACCAGCATTACTTTCTATTTTGTCTTTTGTTTCTGTCTAGTAGATGTTAGTACTAGGACAGGCCCTGTGGTGACCCAAGTACTCAATTCTATTATTATGGTAGGAAGAGAGCTGTAAACAAACAGGCACAGCTGTGATGTGCTGAAACTGTTGATGTGCACTGACATTTAGTGTATCTTGTATCAGAAAATATCTTCTTTCCATTTGTTTCAACCGTTTAGTAATGTGAAATGATCACCGCTGGCTAACCGTCAAAGCGGGGGCTGGAGCAGATCTGTCTCCTAGGTCACCACCTCTCTTTTGTGTTTTGTATTACTGACTGAGATTTAGAAGTTTCTAAATTGTCCATCCCAGCATGACCGTTTACCTATGTGATCTCAAAACTGAGGAGGCTGAAACAGGAAGATATCTGTAAACTCATGGGCTTCCCTGTCTGGTCTGTATAGTGAGATTGAGGCCTGCCACAGCCACGAAACTTAGATCCTGTCAAAATACACACACAGAACAACAACAATAACAACAACCAAACTTTAAGCTCTTGCTATAAGAGATTGGGGGAAGTTCCTGTTCCAGAATCTTATATTTTTTCATTGATAGCTTTGTCTCATCTGGCAATCACCTTCATGAACTTTTGTAAACTCTCAGTAAGGACTTTAAGGGCCCTGAGAACTTGAACTTGGTAGAGCATCTGAAGAGAGGCAAGGTGGTCCACTAAGGAATCACCAAAGAGTCTTTCCCTGACACCTCAAAGCTTTGCCTAGTTCTAAGTGATAGAACCCATGAGGTCTCATCCTGGCATAGTGAAAGCAGCAGGTGGCAGCAGAGAAGATGCAAAAATGGTAGGAAGTGAGAGTCGGGAAATGAGAAATAGGGACAGAGTAGAGTTTGCAGAAAACCAGAGCATATGAAAATTGTCCAGAAGAACATGCCTGGATGATAGGGAAAGAATGGAGCTCTGGGTTCCACAAAAATTTTGTTGTTGTTGTTGTTGTTTGTTTGTTTTTGAAGATGGGATACAGAGGAGGAAGCTGCAAAGTATGGCTGTGACTGGTGACTGTCATAATTCCAGTGTAAAAACATTTGTCCCAATCATCTTCCCTTTCCTTCCGTTAATGCTTCCAGCCACTGTGGCTGGACAGTATTCATGGCATCAGTATCTCTCAGGCAGAAACAAATCATCACAAAGGTGGTAATTCCAAAAAACAGGAGAACTATCCTGCCATTGGCTTGTTTGTTCAGGGGCCTCACTCCTTGCCTTGCATTTTGTTGTTGTTGTTTTTGCTTTTATTTCTTTATCCACTGGAATTCTCTCATGTGGAATTGAATGCATCTCTAGGACAGTTTAGCGAGTTGAAGTTTTTTTTTTATATTTTTTTAAAGTTTTTCTTAGTTTTCTTTAGTTTTAAATAATTTAGTTAAGATAGTTGTCGTGTAAAAATTTAATTTTAAGGTCCCCACCCTTTCTTGAGGAGCAGCTGCCAGTTCGTACTGCAGTGGGAGGAAGAATTATTCTCCTTTGAGAGGGTGGCCACAATAATTACCACTGGATGCCCCTCACCGGTGCACATATGAGCAGCACTGATTATACCTGGTTCATAATAAGAAAAAGAAAAAAAAGAGATAAAGAGAGAGACAGAGACAGAGAGGAGAGAAAGAAGGGAGGGAGAAAGGAAGGAAGAAAAAGAGAGATAAAGAGAAAGAGAAATAAAGAAATAATGAAGTTAGAGAGATATTAGGGAGATAAGAGGAAAATGGAGGATAATGTGGTCATTTTTCATTATATATGTGCATAAAATTCTGCAGCAAAATATTAAAGATGAGATCTAAAAGAAGAAAAATGGAGATCCTAGTTTGATAGACAATCATTTTTAAGAATAATCTCAGTTTCTAACTAAGGCATTTTTCTTTTTATTGAATTATTATATATTACAATTTATTCATTTTGTATCCCAGCTATAGCCCCCTCTCTCATCTCCTCCCAGTTCCACCCTCCCTCCCTTTTCTCCCCCTATGTCCCTCTCCTAGTCCACTGATAGAGGAGGTCCTCCTCCTCTACTATCTGAACCTAGCCTATCAGGTTTCATCAGGACTGGCTGCATCCTCTCTTGCTGTGGCCTGGCAAGGCTGGCCCCCCAGGAGGAGGTGATCAAAGAGCCAGCAACTGAGTCAATGTCAGGAACAATTCCTGCTACCCTTACTAGGGAATCCACATGGAGACTGAATTGCCTATGGTCTACATCTGAGCAGGTGGTTTAGCATACTAAATTCTTTTAAAATTTTATTGTTATAATTTATTCCATTTGTATCCTTGCTGTGGGCCCCTTCCTCATCTCCACCCAGTCCTACACTCCCTCCCTCTTATTCCCGTATGCCCCTCTCCTAGTCCACTGATAGAGGAGGTCCTCCTCCCCTTCTGTTTGACCCTAGTCTAACAGGTCTCATCAGGACAGGTTTCATTGTCTTCCCTTCTGGCCTGGCAAGGCTGTAACCCCCAGGGGAGAAGATCAGAGAGCCTGCCACTGAGTTTATGTCAGAGAAAAATCCCTGTTCCCCTTAATAGGGACCTCCCTTGGAGATTGAGTCTATGGGCTACATCTGAGCAAGGGTTTTAGGTCCTCTCCATGCATTGTCCTTGATTGGGGTATCAGGGCCCACAGGGCTCAGGGTTTTGTTTTGTTTTGTTTTGTTTTTGGCTCTGTTAGTCTATTTTTGGAGCTCCAGTCCCCTCCAGGTCTTTCAATATCCCCCTTCTTTCATAAGATTTGCTGTACTCTGCCCAAAGTTTTGCTATGAGTCTCAGCCTATGCTTCAATACCTTGAACAGTGGAGTCTTTCAGAGGTCATCTGTGGTAAGCTCCTGTCCTGTTCCCTGTCTTCTCCTGCTTCTGAGGTTTAATGCAATTATCCTTATGAATGAGGATTGAGCATCTTCCCTGGAGTCTTTCTTGTTGTTTAGCTTCTTTAGGAACATAGATTTTAGTATGTTTATCCCATATTATATGACTAATATCCACATATGACTGAGTATATACCATGTGTGTCTTTTTGCTTCTGGGACACCTCACTCAGGATAATTTTTTCTAGTTCCCACCATTTGCCTGTAGAATATCTAAAGAACTTAAGAAGTTAAACACCAACAAACCAAGTAATCCAATTAAAAAATGGGTTAAGACTCTACCTAACAGTGTATCAAAGCAGAAACTAAGACTCATAACCAAACCTTTGGCAGATGACAGGAAATCATATGAAAGAAGGGGGAGATAATATGATCTGGAGAGGATAGGAGCTCTGCAAGGACCAAATATATCTGGGCACAGGGATCTTATATGACACTTTTTCTCCAACCAAGGGCCATGTGTGGATATAACATAGAACCTCTACTTGCCTGTAGCCCATGGTAGCTCAGTATCCAAATGAGTACCCTAGTAAGGGAAATAGAGACTATTTCTGACATGAACTCAATGGCGGGCTTTTTGACCTCCCCACCCTGCAAGGGAGGAGCAACCCTCCTAGGCCACAGAGGAGGACTTTGCAGCCAGTCCTGAAGATACCTTATAAATCAGGGTCAGATGAAAGGGGAGGAGGTCCTCCCCTATCAGTAGACTTGGAAAGGGGCAGGGAGTAGACGACAGAGGGAGGATGGGATTGGGAGGGATGAGGGAGCAGGACTCACCTGAGATACAGAGTTAATAAAGTGTAACTAGTAATAAAAATAAAATTTAAAAAATGGGGTACAGAGCTAAACAGAGAATTCTCAATACAGGGATATCGACTGGCAGAGAAACACTTAAAGAAATGCTCAATGTCCTTAGTCATCAGGGAGATGCAAATCAAAACAACTCTGAGATTTCACCTTAGACCCATCAGAATGGCAGAGACCAAAAACTCAAGGGATGATGCATGCTGAAGAGGATGTGGAAAAAGGGAACCCTGCTCCATTGCTGGTGGGAATGTAACACAGCACAACTACTTTGGAAATCAATCCGGTGCTTCCTCACCTTAAACCCATCAGAATGTCTAAGATCAAAAACTCAAGTGACAACACATCCTGGGGAGGATGTGGAGAAAGGGAAACCCTCCTCCATTGCTGGTGGGAATGTAAACTTGTACAACCACTCTGGAAATCAATCTGGAGCTTTCTCAGACAATTAGGAATAGTGCTATCTCAAGATCCAGCAATACCACTCTTAGGCATATATCAAAAATATGCTCAAGTATACAACAAGAACATTTTCTCAACCATGTTTGTTGCAGCTTTATTCATAATAGCCAGAAGCTGGAAACAACCTAGATGTCCTTCAACAGAGGAATGGATACAGAAATTGTGGTATATTTACACAATGGAATACTACCTAGCTATTAAAAACAAGGAAATCATGAAATTTGTAGGCATACAAAATTCTGTAGTCCTAAAGAAGCTAAACAATAAGGAAGACCCTAAGGAAGATGCTTAATCATCATTCAGAAGGACAAACAGGATAGACATAGGAAGCAGGAGAAGACAGGGAACGGCACAGAAGGAGCCTTACACATGAGGCCTCTGAAAGAATCTAGCCAACAGGTTATCAAAGTAGAGGCTTAGACTCATAGCCAAATCTGGGGCAGAGTGCAGGGAATCTTATGAAAGAAGGAGGAGACAGGAGTACCTCAAGGGGACAGGAGCACCACAAGAAGAGCAACAGAGCCAAAAATCTGGGTTTGGTGGGAGCTTCAGAGACCAATGTGCCAACCAAGGACCGTGCATGGAGAGGATCTAAGAATTTTTTTTAATAGGAATTGACAACTGAATACTTCTCATCTATAGAAAATCTCAGTACTTACCTTCATCAACAAAACAGGGTGTTTGTCTCTCAATGTATTAGCACCACATTTTACAGTTCATTTTTGAAATTGATTTCCATTGAATTGTCACCTCCCATTTCATTACCCAGCAGCACAGAATGTAATATTACCATTCTCAAAGCTGTCACTTAGGGGTGGCTTTCAAAACCACAGCATGGAGAAAAAGTTGTCAGATAATTGTTTTTAAAGATCATCGTTGTATGAGAAATCATTTTGAATTGCACATTTGCTTCCAGCGCAGGTAGTTGGTGCATTCCTTGCTTTTGCTGCTGCACTCAGGCTGCTGAAATGCTGCTGTTGAAGCCATAGCTGTTGTGACCTGTCGTGAAGGTATGCTCAAAACCTTCATTGCCCTGCAGTATACAGCAATCCTCTCAGCTGGTTGATATTGTTAAATTGATAAAAGCCCTCTGTGTCGCATTTAATTTGGGGGTCCCCATGACTGAGATTTAACGTTAGGATTTCAACAAATACTAAAAGATGAAAAAAAAAGAAGGAAGGAAGGAAGAAAGAGAAAGAGGGAAGGGGGAGAGATTCTGAAGACTGAAATAATGTGTGTTTATAAAAATCTCCCCTTTTGAGGGAGTTAGAAAGACTTGGCGAGTACAAGAGCTCCACAAAGACCAAATAGATCAGGACACAGGGGTCCTCTATGAGACTGTTTCTCCAACCAAGGACCATGTATGGATATAAACTAGGATCCCTGATCGGATGTGGCCCATGGTAGCTCAGTATCCAACTGGGTACCCTAGCAAGGGGAACAGGAACTATTTCTGTCATGAACTCAATGGCTGGCTTGTCGACCGCTCCCTGGCCCCCCAGCCCCGAGGGAGGAGCAACCTAGCTAGATCCCAGAAGAGGACATTGCAGCCAGCTCTGAAGAGACATGCTAAGCTAGGGTCAGATGGAAGGGGAGGAAGTCCTCCCCTATCAGTGGACTTGGAGAGGGGCAGGGAGAAGATGAGGGAGAGATGGGGAGAGTGGGAGGGAATTAAGTATATAACCTGTGATTAATATAAAAATAAGTAAATTACTTTAAAAAATAATAAAGGTACTCTAAATGTAAAAAAGAAAATAACTCCCTTTTTACAGGTTAGGAAGATGGTTCTTTGGGTAACAGCACGTGCTGAGTCAGCATAAGGACCTCAGCCCTTTAGTGTCTATGCGAAAAACTTCTGGGTTTGAGCTCATAGGCTTGTGTGAGCAATATGTCTGCCTGTTTGCCCAACTCTTGGCAGAATGGCAACAAGAAGGTTCATGGGACTGCTGGTGCCATTGTGGCTTCATGGTAAGAGCATGATAGGTTTCTATAGACCAAGTCACCCAAAGTTCTTCTCTGCCAACACCCACCTCTCACCACACAGACACAATTACACAAATGTCTTCTGCACGCACACCATACCTATACATAATACATGCTCTCACATGTATGCTTATCCATTCTGCCCATGGGGGAGGCCATTTATGTTTGTAGATTCCAGTTTACTAGCCATTAAGATCTACTAGTAGTTTCTTCCTACCAAGAGCCACGGTGACACTCTCAAGCTCTCTGAAGTCACGGTTAACACACGCAATCATAGGATTACAAACCCCTTCGTCTGTAACAAATTTTCAATCAAAAAACACACCTAACTTATTAAGTTACATTTCCAGCTGACTTTGTATTCCATTTTCTCCCTGCATTCTGCTGGAAGCATTCACAAATAACAAAATATAATGCTTCCCATGTTATGTGTTGCCAGGCAATCAGGGCAGAAATAATTAACACGGACAAGTGGACTGCCAGTATCCCGCTGAATGGTTCTGGAAAGAGTTCAAATATGACAAGCATTCTTAGCTGTCCCTTCTGGGACACGTGCTCTGAAATAACAGTTTGAAAGGACAACTGCCAAATCCAGTTTCAAACAGTTTGACAGCACTAGAGAATTTCATTCTAAAAATCTAACTTCCTTTTTATTTAAAGGAGAATTCATCGCAGCACATTACATCTTTCTGTGCCTACTCCCGAAAGAATCCTTGCTGCTCTCCTGCCACCTCTGTCCAAGTCCCACTGTGTAATGAAGCTAATCCTGAGCATGAGATCTTTCTACAGATGTAGACCTCACACTGAATTCAAAGAGAAATAGAGGTCTCTGAAGAGCTCTTTGTCAGGCAGGCTAAAAGAATCACAAATTTGTTTCTTAACCCTGTTCTCTCTTCCTATGCAACTCTGTTTCTAGAATTGTCTGGTTTTATAACTTTAAAATTATTTAAACACTTCCTCATAGAGATATTCTCAATCAGAAGTACTTCACAGGGTAAAAGATATGATGGACATGTAAATGTACTGTTGAGATCACAGATGAATGGCTGGAAGTCGAGTAATGAAGAGTTGGCGTAAGGCTTAAAGTCCATCTCAATCTTAAAAGCTGATATTAAGTTCAATAATTTTAATAATTAGTAATCTAGTGAATATCAACATTTTTCATCTAGTGAAAAGTTGGTGAAAATGAGCAAGCGTTTCAGGAGAATCTATCTCAGGCTAATCTGGAAACCTAGCTGGCTGCATTGAGTATAGATCAGGAATTTTTTTTAGCATCTTCTGTTTTCTAGATGTTGGTATCAGAGAGGAACAAGCTTACTATCTAGAATACCTCAATCCCAACTGATCAACTGTCCCAAACTTTCTACTTAAACTTTTGAATTTGAAAAACTGATTTCAAGGTATGTATGTGTTTTATTCATTTGTCTGTTTATTCATTCAGGACTTACTGTGGTAAGTCCTTACTTACTTACTGTGGTGTGGAATAAAGTCAACAGATTGACATATCAGTTCTAACTCATGTCATGGTATGAAAAAACAAAAAGCACTGGGTGAATAATCTAAAAGTGCATTAGGAATCATACAAGACGAGACAGATTTTCCAAAGTCCCACTCTACATGTGCTTCCCCATTTGCCCTTATTTTCTTTGTTTATTTTTATTTTATGTACATTGGTGTTTAACTGCATGTATGTCTATGTGAGGGTGTAGATCCTCTGGGACAGGACTTACAGACAGTTGTGAGCTGCCATGGGGGCACTGGAAATTGTACCCAGGTCCTCTCGAAGAGTAGTCAGTGTTCTTAACCACTGAGCTATCTCTCCAGCTCCTGCCCTTAATTTTCTTTTTTTTGTTTGTTTTTGTTTTTGTACCACTTACAAACTTTTATTTATTTTTTATATTAATTACAGTTTATTTACTTTGTATCCCAGCTGTAACTCCCTCCCTTATTCCCTCCGAACCCCACCCTCCCTCCCTCATTTCCTCCCTGCCTCTCTCTAAGTCCACTGATAGGGGAGGTCCTTCCTCCCCTTCCATCTGACCCTAGTTTATCAGGTCTCATCAGGACTGGCTACAATGTCCTCCTCTGTGGCCTAGCAAGGCTGCTCCTCCCTGGGGTGGGGGATCAAAGAGCCAGCCACTGAGTTCATGTCAGAGACAGTCCCTGTTCCCCTTACTAGGGAAACCCACTTGAATGCAGAGCTGCTATGGGCTACATCTGAGCAGGCATTCTAGGTTATATCCATGTATGGTCCTTGGTTAGAGAAACAGTCTCAGAAAAGACCCCTGTGCCCAGATATATTTGGTCCTTGTGGAGCTTCTGTCCTCTCCAGAGCTTACTAACTCTCTCTTCGTTCATATGATTCCCTGCACTCTGCTCAAGGTTTGGTTATGCGTCTCAGCATCTGCCTTGATACACTGATAGGTAGAGTTATTCTTGACTTCAACTCTCCCTCTGTTTCCAACACCATCTTCCACTGTGCTCTAAAGACATTGTAATCTCTAGAATAAAAGATGTGGGAGCTTTATGAGGTGTTCTGTTATGTTTTTAATTATTGAACTCTTTAAAAAATGCTGTAGTAGAAAGAGAGACACCTTCAGAGCCCAGTTAATAATAGTTTTAATTTGCAACAGCAATACTCAGTAGCAGAGTCATGTCAAGATAATCTGTTAGTTTGCTGAACCTTAATTTCTCCAGTGAAGTTGAATAGTAACAGGCTGAAGTTTCTGTGAGTTCAAAAGTTTATAGATGTTTGTAAAAAGTCAGTATTGTGTAGTAGCTAACACATGAGTTCAAAATGATCACTGTGATCTCATGAATTTTTTTTAAACAGGCTCCAAATCAAGTGATCTATTTGTTGATCAATTTCCAATCTTCCATTCATTGGAATTTGTTGAATGTGTCACATGACCTTTTACCAAGAAATATATCATGCTATAAAGATGTAAGGTAGATCAAGACAGTATAGTCACTCAGTGCCCACCTTCAGGAAGGCTGGAGTTTTCACCAGCTACTGATCCACTTTCAAAGGGAAACCATACTGGTCCCTCCTTGCTTCTCCAATGTACTTCCATAGAGAACACGTGCTGCGATATTTCCTCCGGGCCCCTTAGTTGCCATCAGGAAGTGCCCACAGCAGTTCCTTTGTGTCTTTAAGAAACTCTGCTCTACTGGGATCAGCTTACTTGGAAACAACTTCTTCTTTTATGCAACCACAGGAAACAAAACAAAACAAAACAGAAAACAACAAAAAAACTAGGCTAGTACTTTTTTAACCCGAAAACTCAAAATTTAGCTTAATTGTGAAAAGTTTTAACTTGAGTAAATATCTGTCACTCTCAGTGGTTGGTACATAATGGAACTGAGGAGTCTCATTCTAAATGCTTCCAGTGCTCAAGTCTCTGAGGAGGCTTATGTCCTCTCTTTGGTGTCTATTTCTGAAGTTTCTTTGTTCAAAGTTCCGTTTCTTTTAATTGATTTCCAGACAGACAGAAATCATTGGAGTCACTTTTATCTTTCCCACATCAACAATTTTCTTTTCAACCGTTTGTAATTTCCTAAGAGATTCATAATCAAAACATGTGTCCTAATGGATTCCCTCGGACTACTTCCAGTTACTGAATGGACGTTTTGCCTCAGATTTAATAGTTGTAGGCTCCTCTATCTGAATTAGTCAAAGCTGCATCTATGTTTCATTGTGATAGAAGCTGATGCAGTATTTTTGAATGAACAATGAGTTATTCTTTACAATGATTTTCATTTTTTTTTTAAGATTTGTTGGCTCCAATTTGACTCATTTTCTCCAGGTAATATGGTTCCTACTGTTTGAAGATTGATAGACAGTTGTTTATCCATGCCCCTGTGGACCAGACTATCAGTGGGTTGCACTGGTCAATGAGCCCTGATAAAATGTGATCAGTAAATTCTCTTATCACCATGGTAACTTGTGTACTCCTTAGACAGTGTCCTTTCTTGGTATCTTGGGGATGGAACTTGCTGATGCATCACTGTGATCTCCCTTGACATTAACCTTGTTTGATTCACAGTCTCTGGTGATATTGTTTTTCAGCCAATTACAAAGCTATCAAAATGTCCACATCCATCATTCCACATCCTATCTCAAGTGATACCATAAGAGAATCTGACATAAGGATGACTAAAGTCATTACAGCTGGTATCTTATCTTATTTTAATAATCCTATACAAAAATAAATGAAAATATTTTACGAACTCTGAAACCTTAAGCTAAACCTTCGTGTTTCCTAAGGGCTAACAAAACATAGGTTTACTTGTTTTAATCTTTTCAGTTTCTGCTTCATTCTTGACAGTACACAGGCTCTTCTTGATTTGATTTACAGCTTTCCCTCCTCTGTATTCCCTGAAATAATCAATATATTTAGCCCGTTTTCTAATTTGGTGAAGAAACTGGTTTTCCATGTCAGTTTCCACATATGTATATATCACTGTGTGTTACAGCCCAATTAGATATAGAGATGATTTTAGCTACTCTCAGTTTTTATATCCAATAATTTTCAAAAGAATGTGGTAGGGTCATTGTAAGGTATTTGCTAGCTCATTGTGTGTTGTGGGGGTGGGGCAATTGGCTTTTAATTAACTAAGCCAATAATTTCTAAGACTCCAAACCACTGTCTCTCAAATGACAAATAACCTCCAAAAGTCATATCTGTTTCCGAGACAGTGACCTTATGCAGACTCTTTCTTAAGGGCATATCTCTGGTGGACGATAAGCAATGCACAGGTCTTGGGAGTTCACATTTTGTCAGCATGATAATGTAGGAAGCAATGTACTTCGCCAGGACTAATGGCTTATCTCCTACAAACCATAGATGGGCACTGGCAGCTTTTCAGCTTTCCACTCAACATTTTGCAATTTAAGGCAGACTCTCAGCATCACTTGAAGGCTCTTTTGGCAGTTTACTTTATTGTTATACAGTGCCACGCGTTTTCACGTCACAGCCAAACAAGGTCAGTAATGGAACTCGCATTATTCTTAGCCACATGCATAACTCGAATGTTCTGGGCCTTGACCCACTTTGGGGTGTATCCACAGGGGATTACATTAAGAATGCCAAATGATTTGGTTTATGACTCAAATTTAGCCACAGTCACAGCTGTTTGACTAAATCTCATGGTATGTCTTGAACACTAATGACACTGATCCTTTTGATTCTCTGCAGTGGCCATTCTTCCTTCAAGGAGTCACCTTGCCAATGTCCTAGTGTCCTCTCTGAGAAGTAACTTGGCAGCCATATTTCTATCAAGAGACTGCAGTATTGAAAAACGCAGACTTTTAAAAAATGAACAATTCTAATAGAATTTCATTCTGAGTGATGCCCCTTGCTTGTTCTTTTATTAGTAGTAGTAATTAAAATTTACTCACTTTGTATCCCTGCTGTAGCCCCCTCTCTCATCCCAGTCTCAACACTCCCACCTGCTCCCCCCCACTTTCGCCCCTCCACTAGTCCATTGATAGGAGAGGTTATTGGTGCTAATCGGTGATTTATATTTTAGCAACTACTTAAACCTCACCTTAAGATCCTGGGTCCATAAGAAGAAAATTATCTTATGATAATCTTCTGTATCTATATCCAAAATCTTTTTCACAAAAATGTGTTCAAACACTGTTATTGCTTTCATAGACATCAAAGAAACTGAGAAAGCTACTGAGCATCATTACATCGTCTTGTTTTGTGTTCTGTCAGCACAATGGATGCAGAATAGTCTTTAGGAAGAAGAAATAATGGGGGAAACAGCAGAAAATTAAACCAATTTTTTTCTTTCTTTTTTCTTGCTTTTTTCCCCCTTCCTCAGCCAGGAGCATCCTTCCAAAAGTAACCAAGGAATAGCTATGCTTCTATCTGCTCCAAAGATGGAGGTCAGAGCTGGGACAGCTACACAGGCATCTCTTATGGCCGAATTGTTGCTAAGCGAAGGTCTGTTTCCTTGTTCCTGATGAACCCTGGTTTTGGAATTGCATGAATTCACCCAGCAGAAGAGAGAACCTCACTCATGCACTATTTGCCAATGAGTGAATCACCTCCAATAGAGTCTAAATTCTGTAATTGTGTCTGATGGATGCCTGAGTGTTTTGTGAGTGGGCTCTGAATATCAGAATCCCATTTGGAAGCTTTGGGATGAGCCTGTAAATGGCTGCTGTGTTACTAAACACACATTTGGATACTTTAAAGTAAGCTCAATTACAAGGAATGGTGTGTGAAATACAGAGCGGTAACAGTCAAAATGATAAACATCTAGGTTTAAATTACTCAAGATTACATTAAATATCTGAAATAGGAAATTTTCTAGAGTAAGAATGTGGAATTTTTCTTTGAAATACATCTTAGTGAAGCGAAATGTATTTTTTTCCCTTCAAAGTACTCACAGGCATTTATACCATTGTTTCCTGAGCAATGGATCCAATGATGTATCCCTAGGATGCATTGAGACCATGTTGGATTCCTTTGTCTTTACACACTGTTGAAACCAAAGAAAGTCACATTAAATGATATACAAACAGGTCATGGATGAGTGAAAGCCAGAAAGGCATGGAGGAAGATAGCCCAACATAGAGTCTGGTCCATGACTCCCTTCCCAGCATGCAATAAAAAGTAATGGTATTAATATTGCAGTCTCCATAATCAGTAAATATTCAGCCAAAGGTTAGGTCAGCCTTGACTAGTAGCTCTCTTCTCATACTGAGATCACAGGCCCTTATGCCAACCACCATCAGGTCTCTGTGATGCTCTACTGTAATTTCATTACTCTTCCCCATTATCAATGAAGTGGCTCTTCCTCTGTAATAAACCACATTCATTCTTTCATACCTGTAACATAGAATTTATATTTTATGTCTATTTTTCTAATATTTCTTGGGAGAAAGGAAAAAAACAATAATGAAATAGAAGTACAAATGGTTAACTTTTTTACTCAAGCTTCTTTATCATTTTGAATCTCATTAAAAAAACAGAGAGAGAAAAGAATTCTTTCATTCTAGGTCTGTATGAAAAGCTGAGTCATTGTTAGATCCAGAGACCTGAATTTATCTTGTCCAGAAACTGCACATTGGATTAGCAGTAAAGCACTGTCGACTAGGTGTTTCTTTCTACACTAAAACTGAAACTTCTGCAATTGATTGAGATAGTCATTGCATGACAATGGTTGCCTTCCAAGCATTTTTATATTTTATTTATTACAATTTATTCACTTTATATTCCAGCTGTAGCCCCCTCCCTCACCCCCTCCCAATTCTGCCCTCCCTCTTCTCCTCCCATTTCCCTTCCCCTGTCCATTGATAGTGGAAGTCCTCCTCCCCTTTCATCTGACCCTAGCCCTTCAGGTCTCATCAGAACTGTCTGCATTGTCTTCCTCTGTAGCCTGGTAAGACTGCTCCCCCATCAGGGGGAGGTAACCAAAGAGCCAGCCACTGAGTTCATGCCAGAGACAGCCCCTGTTCCCATTACAAGGGTACCAACTTGGACACTGAGCTGCCATGGGCTACATCTGTGCAGGGGTTCTAGATTAGCTCCATGCATGGTCCTTGGTTGGAGTATCAGTCTCAAGAAAGACCCCTAGGCCCAGATTTTTTTTGGCTTTGTTGCTTTCCTTGTGGAGTTCCTGTCCCCTCCAGGTCTTTATATCTCCCCCTTCTTCCATAAGGTTCTCTGCACTCTACCCAAAGTTTGGCTCTGAGTCTCAGCATCTGCTTTAATACCCTGATGGGAAGAGTCTTTTTTAAAGCTGAAAAAGGTGAAGGCTGCATTGATAAGCTTCCCAGTTTGCACATTTTACAGGGTTTAACTAGTTGTTTTAGCTTTTACACAATTCTTTATAAATAGAGAGAAGGGCTGCATCTAGGAACAGTAATGTGGTTTCTCAAATGATGTAAGCTTCAGATATTATTTTTCTATCTTACAGTTAACCTCTTAGAAAATGGTTAAGAATAATGAAATGGTTCAGATGGCAGGATGAAGTTTCAAGAAATAAGTGAATCTGCCATAAATATTCATAATCATGTTAGCTTCACTTTTTAAACAATTTCCAAGATGTTAGCTTGCTCCACTGTAACTGCTGGTCACATCAGAGGCACAAAGGTTAGGTTATGCTTCTTTCATTAATGATTTGGCTCAATGCACACAACAGTATAATGTATTTTACGAGTAAGGGAAATGATATTGGTTTGAGAGGTCTCATGTAGCAGTCATATCCTGTCCAAATATAATTTTGAAAACAATCAGAACCATTATGGCTCATCCAGAAAAAATGATAAAGACAGATAGCTGTATATGAGTTTTTAATAAGTAATTCACCCTGGGTCTTGAGACATCAGATTGCCAAGTAATGTTATTAATGTATAAGCATGTTGGTAAAATTGTGCATTCTTTCCATTGGTTAGCTTTAGATATTTTTCCAATGCAAATATTGTGTCAATGTATTGAATCCAAGTTATGCAAATCCAGACTGTAATTCATCTTTCAAGAATGTTACTTGATTATTTCACATGCCAAAGCAGCATTATTCTGGCAACAGTCTACTGATTATTTATAGCTAACATTTCCACAGGGGAAATTATGTATCTTTTGCTGAATATTGGATATTTATTGTTGAACATATTGATCACCTCTCAGCCTTTGAGGCTAGTGTCTTGTGAAAGTTTTTATTTATAATAAAAATGCACAGCAAGGGACTTGATATTATTGAGTTGTGTTTTTTTTTTTTCAAAAAGAAGAATGTGTGTTGAGAAATGAGAACCTAAGCAGAGGCTTAAAAATAAAACATCTTAAATCCAGAATGATTGACCCTACATCATGTTTCTTGAGCAGATTTTAAAGCTACTAAGTCCTCCATCTGGCCTGAACTCCAAGCCTCTTGTTCAATAAAACAGAGAGTCCCTGGGAAATAGTGGGTCTTCTTCCTAACACTAAAAACTCACTTTGGAACTTGATTGTGCCTGTTTTCATATTTAGTACCTACTTAACTTACACTCTATGCATGATCTTCAAACTATACAGATAATTTTGTATGCAATTGGTGTGTGTGAATGTATGTGCGTGCATGCATGCATGTGTGTGTGTGTGTGTTTCATTGTTGAATCGCAAGCTCTTTTTGGACACTTTGGGGGTCTTATTAATCTTTGATGTTTTGCTTCTACCCATGTCTTCCACGCATAGCCTTTTTTTTTCTTTTTTAATTCATTTATTTTTTTTCATTAACTACAGTCTATTCACTCTGTATCCCAGCTGTAGCCCTCCCCCTCCCTTCCCACCCTCCCTCTGCCATCTCTTCCCATGCCCCTCCTCAAGTCCACCGACAGGGGAGGTCCTTCCCCCTCCCTCCAACCCCAGTCCACCAGGTCTCATCAAGACCCTTTGCACCATCCTCCTCGGTGGCCTGGCAAGGCTGCTCACCCCTTAGGGGGAGGTGACCAAAAAAGCCAGCCACGGATTCCATGCTCCCATCACAGGGGAACGCACCTGGAGACCGAGCTGCCATGGGACACATCTGTGCAGGAGCTCCAGCTAATCTCCATGCATTGGCCACGGTAGGAACATCAGCCCCAGAAAAGACCCCCATGCACATGGTCTTTTGTACACAGCTAGTAATGTGACCAAAGTGACATGTATTGAGCAATTACTGTGTATGTTATCATTTGCTGAGTATTTCAACAATCTTTGGAAGAGCACTTTAACAGATGAGATGCTGAGCCACTACCATCAGAAACCTAGAGCTACATTTGAGAGTTTGTCTCTAGGACTTCTGCTCTTAGTCAGGAATGCTGATTGTACTCATCATATCCAAAATACTTTAAAAAATATGCAAACATTATTGATGATAGCCAAAGCTACATGATTGTTTGCTTTTGGAACCATCTTCAGACATCTTCCTATTACTATTTAGGTAAAGTCGTAATGCAGAATGGCTTCAAGCTCTGCGCATCTATGGGCTGGCCTCAACTCACATACCAGTACATCTGTCTATTAAACACTGACTTAGTTATAAACTACTGGATTAGTGGCAATTCTATTTGCAGAAGAAGAAGGTGAGAAAGCAAAGAAAGCAAAGTTATTATGATCAAATCAAGATTTAAGGCATAGATCACTTAAATCTTACGAGGTCTTTATCAACTTAGACAGAGCTAAATGTGGAAATCTCAGGTTCTGGACCATGCTTAGGCACTCAGAAGTATGAGAAGGCTCCTGTTTCATAATATAAAAATCTCAAAGATATATCTTCTTTTGTTCAATTCCTGCTTTTATTAATGAATGAATATATTTGATATGGCAAGAAAAATATGCCTAGTACCCTAGGGGTTGACAAGAGAGCACAGTGGGTAATGGGTCTTGCCACCAAGCTTGGCAATCTGAATTCAATCCCTAGAACACACATGATGGAAAGATGGAGCCTAGTCTCATAGTTTATCTTCTCCTTTCTGTGTACACATGCCACTCCTGGCACAGGGTTATAGAATCATGCACCCCCCCCCCACACACACACACACACACAGAGAGAGAGAGAGAGAGAGAGAGAGAGAGAGAGAGAGAGAGAGAGACTAAGTAGATAGATGATAGATAGACAGATATGCGATAGATAGAAAAAGGTAGTTAGGTAGAGAGATAGTAGATAGGTGTTATTCTAGTACTTGCAGTTAGCTACTTTTCTCAATTTCTTTTGTGTGTGTGTGTGTTTTCTTTTTTATTTATTTATTTTTTAAATCTATCTATCTATTTATTTATTTATTTATTTATTATTTATTTTTATCTCAATCACAGGTTAGGTACTTTGAATCCCAGGCGTAGCCCCCTCCCTCAGTCCCTCCTACCCTCCCACTCCC
>CM053744.1:78173866-78206605 GCA_028658305.1 Pachyuromys duprasi | reverse complement strand
CCCCCCAGAGGTCCTCTTTGGCATGCTCCTGTTCTGTTGCTTGTTTTCTCCTCCACTACTTTTCTCAATTTCATGCTGTCAAAAACACAAGAAAATGTAGTTTTTTCACCTTACTAGATATTGGTGATATATATATATATATATATATATATATATATATATATATATATTCCTATTCTGAGTGAGATTCAAAGATCTTTGCTTGGGCCTCCCTTGTTACTTAGTTTCTTTGAACCTATGAATTATAACATGATTATCCTGTTCATTAGTCACTACTATCTACTTATAAGTGAGTACATATCATGCTTATTTTTCTGGATCTGGGTTACCTCACTCAGGATAATATATTATAGTTCCATCCATTTGCCTCCAAATTGCATGTTGTCTTTGCTTTTAATAACTAAATACTACTCTGTAACTATACCACATTTTCTATATCCATTCTTCTGTTGAGGGACATCTAGATTATTTCCAGATTCTAGTTATTATCAATAAAGCTGCTGTGAACATAGTTGAACAAGTGTCCTTGTGGTGTGGTAGTGCATCTTTTGGGAATATGCCCAAGAATGGAGTAACTAGGTCTTGATATAGAACTATGCCCAGTTTCCTGAAAAACTGCAAAATTGAGAAATAAAATAGATATCAGAAGTGGATGGAGAGCTGGGTAGGAAAAGAGGCGAGAAGGGGAACAAGAGGAGTCAAGTGTGGGGAGGATGGCAAGAAAGAAAACTGGGTGAGAGAACTGAAATTGGTGGAGAAGGAAGCTCAGGGATGAGCCAGAACCTTGGAGTAGGGAAACTCCCAGGATTCTGTGAGGGTGACCCTAACTAAGACTTAGCAACTGGAGATCTGGAACCTGAAAAGTCCACTTCCTGTAACCAGACAAGACTTCCAATGGAGAAATGGGTGCACCAACCTACCCACAAAACCTTTGACCCAAAGTTTGTCCTGCCTACAAGATGTGCAGGGATAGAATAGAAGTTGAGGAAATAGCCAACCAATGGCTGGTCCAACCTGAGACCCATCCTATGAAAGAGAGCCAATCTCTGACACTATTAATAACATACTGAAATTCATGCATACAGGAACCTAACTTAACTGTCCCCTGAGAGATTTCACCCAGCAACTGATGGAAGCAGATCTAGAGACTCACTATCAAATATTAGGCAGAGCTCAGGGAAGAGGTAGACAAAGGACTAAAGGAAACAGAGAGGTCAAGGACACTACAAGAAAATATATAGTATCAACTATTCTGGGTGCATGGGAACCAACAAAGAATGAACCACCAAACAGAGCATAATTTGGGTGGACTTAGACCCCCTACACATATGTAACAGATGTGTAGCTTGGTCTTCATGTGGGTCCCCTAACAACTGGAGCAGGCACTGTCTCTGACTCTGCTGCCTGCCTTTCCCTTAGTTGGGCTTCCTTGTCAGCCCAAGTAGGGGGGAGAAAGGAGAAGATGTACCCAATCCTACTGAATCTTGATATGTCAAGACAGGTTGATATAAATGTCTCGCCTACCTTTCTCTGAGGAGAGAGAGAGAGAGAGGGAGAAATGGAGGAGAAGGGAAGTTAGAGGGAGGGACTGGGAGGAGAAGAGGGAGGGGAAGTGGCAATCGAGATATAAAGTAAAAAAATAATTAATGAAATATATAAATAAACATTAAATGTGTGTTTTCATATGTGTTTGCCATTTACAGGATAAGGATTCTACTTTGTATAGTCACAGTTATCTAGAAGTCTGCCTCCCCAAGTTTATTATATATTCACTTTGTTTTGCTGTTTGTTTGGTTGCTTGTTTTAGTTTACTGTCTCTTTAATAACTCATTATATTTCTTACGCTGATGTTCTACACTGAGTGTTCTTGTTCATTATGTTTAGCTATGCATAGTTTCTGATTTTCTCATTTGGCCAATCTCTGATCTGGGTTATCAGCAAAAACCTGAATTGTTTTATATTGTGATAAAAATATAGAAACTCTAATATATCTTGAATAGCACTGTGGAAGCTATGCAACAGTTTTATTGTCTATTTGCCTGTTTGTATTGATGGATATATGGTTGGATGTGTGGATGTATGTATGTATGTATGGGTTGGATGGATGGGTAAGACAAAGAAAGAGAGAGAGGTAAGTATGCAAATAGGTGGGAAAGTGATATATGTTGTAATAGATGCTGAAAATATACACTTGTAAGATGAAAAATTGGCCTTTTGTTCAGTAGCACTTTCATAAACACATGTCAGTTTTAAGAGGTGTGTGTGCCTATGGATACTTGATTTTTTATAATGAAGCCAAAACCATACAATGGAAAAAAGGCAGCATCTTCAACAAACGGTGGTGGTCTAACTGGATATCTACATGTAGAAAAATGCAAATCGATCCATATTTATCACCCCGAACAAAACTAAAGTCCAAGTGGAACAAAGACCCCAACATAAAACCAGACACAATAAATTGGTTAGAAGAAAGAGTAGGGAAGAACCTAGAACTCGTTGGCACAGAAGACAATTTTCCCGAGCAGAACATGATCAGCACAGGCTCTGAGATCAACAATCAATAAATGGGACCTCATGAAACTGAAAAGCTTCTGTAAAGCAAAGGACACTGTCATTAGAACAAAACGCCAGCCTACAGATTGGGAAAAGATCTTCACCAATCCTATATCTGAGGGCTAATATCCAGAATATGTAAAGAACTAAAGAAGTTAAAAAGCAACAAATCAAGTAATCTAATTAAAAATGGGGAACAGAGCTAAACAGAGAATTCTCGATAGAGGAATATCAAATGGCAGAGAAACACCTAAAGAAATGCTCGGTGTCGTTAGTCATCAGGGAAATGCAAATCAAAATGACCCTGAGATTTCACCTTACACTCATCAGAATGGCTAAGATCAAAAACTCAAGTGACAACACATGCTGGAGAGGACGTGGAGAAAGGGGAACCCTCCTCTATTGCTGGTGGGAATGTAAACTGGTACAACCACTTTGGAAATCAATCTGGCGCTTTCTCAGAGAACTAGGAGTAGTGTTTCCTCAAGACTCAGCTATACCACTCCTGGGCATATATCCAAACTCAATTACACAACAAGGACATTTGTTCAACCATGTTTATAGGAGCTTTATTCATAATAGTCAGTATTTGGAAACAGATGTCTGTTAATAGATACCTTGATCAGTATCAGCTCTCTTAGTAATAGCCAGAATCTTGAAACAACCTAGATGTCCGTCAACAGAGGAAGGGATACAGAAATTGTGGTACATTTATGCAATGGAATACTATTCAGCAATTAAAAACAAGGAAATCATGAAATTTGCAGACAAATGATGAGAATTAATAAAAGATCATCCTGAGGGAGGTATCCCAGAAATAGAAAGACACACAGTGTGTTTACTCACTTATAAGTGGATACTAGACATATAACATTGGATAAACCTACAAAAATCTGTACACCTATAGAAGGTGAGCTAAGGACCCTGAGTAAAATGCCCAGTCCTCACTCAGAAAGGCACATGGGACAGACATTGGAAGGAGGAGAAAACAAGAAACAGGACAGGAGCCTACCATCGAGGGCCTTTCAAAGACTCTACCCAGAATTGTATAAAAGCAGACAATGAGACTCATAAACAAACTTTGGACAGAGTGCAGGGAATCTTATGAAAGAAGGGGAAGATAGTAAGACCTGGAGAGGAGAGGATCTTCACAAGCATAGCAACAGAATCAAAATATCTGGACACAGGGGTCTGCAACTAATACTCCAGCCAAAGACCATTCATGGAGATAACCTAGAACCCCTGCTCAGATGTAGCCCGTGGCATCTCAGTATCCAAGTGAGTGTCCTAGTAATGGGAACAGAGCTGACCTGAACTCAGTGACTGGCTCTTTGAGCACCTCCACCTGAGGGAGGAGCAGCCTTGCTAGGCCACAGAGGAGATGAGGAAGGCAGGGTGAGATTGGGAGGGGAGAAAGGAGGGGGTTACAGCTGTGATATAAAGTGAATAAACTGTTATTAATATAAAAATTTAATTAAAAAGAGGTCTGTGTGTGTGTGTACCGAGCCATTTATTTATGGGATTTTGTGGTTGTTATTTGTTTAATTTGAAGGTTTGGGGGAGGGGAGAATATCATATCTGAGTATTATAAGTAGTCTCTGTTTGGTTTTATGAACCTGTGACCACTAGGTGACAGAAATTGTCTCTTAACATTAGAAATCACCTTCTTTTTGCCTGGTACCACTCATTTTATCTTCTTACCACTAATCACAGCTCCATGCCCACCTTTATTCTCAGCTAATGTCTCTTTGGTTTTTCTGTGGATTCCATTCCCTCCTATTTTCCATTTGATTACTTTTCAGCTTACACTCTGCTCTCAACCCTGGACACTCATGCTTTCTGAAATCCACCATTATAAATTCAGTCTTTTGGATTTGAAAGCTTCTGTTTTCAAGAGTACTTCACAAAAATGAAAGTTTTCAGGTAGAAGAAATTCTTTAGAAAAGCCTGTGAGGCCACAAGACAAGGTACAACGTGGGGTATAGAAGAAAAAGCCAGATATGACCTCACTCACTCTGACTGTGATTCTCTGATCATCAAATGCCAACAATAAAACTTATCTTGTTAACTGGATGCTTTTACATGAATATGCATGGAACAAAATAGGAAATCTCATTGTTTTCTTTTTAAAAACTAATTCTGTTGCAGTAGACTATAGTAAAGACTATAGTAAAGCCTCCCTTACTATTTTATCTATGTTCTCACTTAGTGAAAAATAATTTTTCATTATTCATGTTTTACTAGGTGTTGCATACATGTACCTCTACTACAAAAAACACACACTCCAAAAATTGTACAGCGTTCCTCATTAAAAGTGCAACTCAGTGAGCACCTCCTTTGGAAAGCTTCTGTAGCTACTCCAAGCATATCCAGTTCGTGTCTCTTCTAGAAAGCATAGATCTCTGCTTCGTTCTCACAACTTCCTACCATGTGCTATAATACATCAAAGCTTGATGCACTTAACAGGTGTTTAAGAAATAGCTACTTTGGGGAATCTGAGATGATTCATCAGGTAAAGGTGCTTTCTGCAAATGACTTGTGACTTGACTTTAATCCCCAGAACCCTCTGGGGATAAGGAATAAATTGAATCCACAGACTAGTCCTCTGATCACTGCATTTACTCTGTTGTACAAATACCTATACATAAACATAATACACAAACACAGTAATTAATAAACAAAAAATAAATTTTAACTAGATGATCATATAGCAACTAGACTTTTGATGATATTTTTATGTAACAACAACAACAAAAAAAACCTCAAGTTTATTTTGCCAGATAAGTGGAAGTCTTAGAAGATAGCTGAGAAAACATTGGCATTAAGAGACTGAAGGAACAATTTGTTATTTTAGCTTAAGAAGCTTCTTGGTCGTAGCATAAGTTTTATGTCTTTTGCCAGAGTCATGGATTCCAAGTTCTGTGGGACTGGGAAAGGAACAGACAACAGAGTTCAAACTGCTCACAGATGAGCAGAGACGATGGATATTTCTGGAAATAAAAAAAAAAAAGAACAAACACCTTTCTTGCTTGGACTGGATGTGTTTCATTCAGTATCCATGTGTGAATAACAGGCATCTGTGATCTTGAAAGAAATGTCCAAACAACAAGAAGCCTGCAGGAATCTCATCCTACCTCCTCATGTTCATGATGTGTATACAATGAATGCAAAATCAACCGTGAATGCCCTTGAGAAGCTGATGCAGCACAGTTTGGCCAAATGCATTCAGCTCCAATGTGAAGAATCTTTTACTGTTCTTAGTACTTCGTTGACTTAAAACTTTCAGGATATCTGAATTACCATCACTGTGTGTTACATATTCCCTCCCCCACCATTCTCTAATTTGTTAGAGTTATGTTAACCCTGCAGGGCACTTGATGTCTTAGTAACTTTTCCAGTTGCTGCCACAAAATAACCCCACAAAAGCAACTTACTGGAGAAATGGCTTATTTTGGATAAGTTTCAGGGTGTAGTCTACCATGGCAAGGAAGTCAAGGTGAGAGGAGCTTAAAGCCGATGATCATATTGCAGCTGCAGAGAGGAAGTTGACAGCAATAAATGCTTGTGCCCAGTTTATTTTCTCATCCTTAAAGAGTGCAGGATTCCAGCCAAGTGAATGGTGCCACCACAACTAACCTAATTAATATAATCCCCAACAAGCATGCCCAGATTCCCAACTCCTAGATGATCCTAGATTACCAAGTTAACATCACAATTTATATAACTTACTATAACTGAAGACTTGTGAAGCAAAATTTTGGCTGCAATTCTTAGCCAGACTTGTATTCTATAACTAAAAAGAAAATTGTTTCTTTCAAGATGGATAATTTTTTAACCTTTTAAAAGGATTGTAGGGTCAGTGATTAAAGTGCTTGCCATACAAGTATGAGGAGTAGAGTCCTCAGACCCTGAACCCACATGCATGGTGGGTGGTCATGGTGCCCTTCCCATAATTTCACCCTCAGAAGAGAGAGACAGATCCCAAGAGAAAGCTGGCAAGCAAAACTAGTCATGTTGGTGCACTCTGGATTGGACCAAAAGAACCTTTCTCACTGAATAATGTGAAAGAGTGATCAGAGATGACAACTGACATCAACCGCAGGTCAACATGCACACGCACATGCACACTCGTGCACAATCACTCACATACATACATTGCAATCATATATACTAAGGTGCATACCATCACAAAAAATAGGAAAAGAAAGTAAGAATCATAAATGTAAAAAGAAAAGGACTATAAACTTCTCCGTATCTGTGCTATCAATCACAGTAACTCTGTAGGCACAGGAATCAAGACAAACAGTGCAGTGGCAATCTATTGCCTACACTCTAAAATTTCCTTGGGAGTTTACTTGTTTATACCTTTAACATGGCCTACAGAGATGGTGAAGCACGGAAGCAATGGGCTGGGAGCAAGTTTCAACCTGGCACATTGTGAAAGTGGACAGCAGTGAGTCTCTTTCAGTGGCAAATGCTTCTTTGGGTAACACTTTTAGTAAATTTTCATAAACGAGTTGATGCATTCTCCACATAACCAGCAGTGTCTGTGTCTATCAGTGGCTGTATTTTCATCTCTCATTTATTTACAGCTAAAACCTTAGTCACATATACAAAGGTTTGAGAGTTTGACATGGAGAAACTGTTACATTATTGAATGATTCACTAAGCAAAAGAGAAAAGTAAGTTGTAAAAATAATAATAATATGTTGAGTTATACAGCAGGAAACATAAGCTTCAGTTCTGCTTATTTTAGACAAATGTTTAAAAGTTACAGTGTATCTTGTTGATAGATACGATGAAAAAGTACAGATAGTCTGCAGAAGCTAGAGCAATGCCACTGGATCCTCCAGTTCAGAAGGAAAATGACACCTCTTGCCTTGAAGCAGGCAGATGGCTCAGAGCCCTGGACAGTTGTCTCGCTGCAGCTGCCAATGCTGAACCCATCCTTTCTGTCTCCCCAAAATGTGGTTCTCCTGACTAAACAAATAACAAGCAGTTTGCACTGTATTAGTATCCCTGGACATAGTGTCTTATCTGCCCCAGGGGAGACAAGACCAACTGCTAAATGTTTGCTAACTTTAAAGACAGTCTGAGAAACAAGATTTTTTAATCATTGGAACACTTACATAACACTTCATTTTCATAACATTTTAAATGATAGCCTAAAGAAAGAAGAGAGACTGTCTGCATTTCTGAACAAATAAAACCACCGTCCCCCCAAACCATGTTTTAGGTTGAGACATTTTGCTTTTCACAGATAAAAGAAATTCCTAATGGAAATGATAAGTTTTATGTTTATATTCATATTGCAAACTCTTTGCAAAACCACAGAACAATTTTGAACATTTAATTGTACACTAAAGTAATATATTTAAAAACACTTATTTAAGATGGCCAATATTGATTGGTTTTTTTTAGTAAAACACACATGAGTCATTTAAGATACCTAAGAAACCACTGTGGTCACCCAAGCTGGCTTGGTGGCAGCAGTGCAGATTGTATTATGATAGTGCTAGAAGCCAGCAAGAACTGGAGCTTCCAGTACTCTCAGTTAATACCCCCCAAATATTGTTTTTTATCATGAATTTTTAGCAAAATCCACCAATTAACAGCAGGCCAGAATGCCTTATATTTTTAAGATGATATAGGCGATATGAACATCCTTCTACAGACTCAACTTTGATGACCAAAGAATTGTTATTTGTATCAGTATGTCCTTTATCTCTGCATGTCTGGCTGTGCAATAAAAAAATACAGTCATCGCACATAAGTTTTATGTAAAGATGAATTACCATTTTAACATACTTTGCATCAGGGGTTAGGGAGATGGCCTTGAGGTGAAGAGCATTTGCTGTTCTTACAGAGGACTCACATTTGATTCCCAGTGCCCAGAGGGTGGTTCTCAATCATCTGTAATTCCAATTACAAGGAATTCAGCCCCTTCTTCAGACTTCTTTAGGCACTACATGCACATATACATACATGCAACCAAACATTAATACTCATAAGTGTAAAATAAATGAATATAAAAGAAAACCCTTCTACCTTATGAAAATTGTTACAAGGGAGCTTTATATATTAGCTCAACCAAACTTTGTCAGTTTAATGATATTGGGTGTGTATTTATTCCTGTCAATAAAATTTAAAATGTGATTCTCTTCATTTTAAAATAGTCAATATAGTTTTTCACTTGTTAATTAACATTTGGGTTATTTGCAAGTTCACCTAATGAAAATATTTTTTGAAAAAGTTGACAATGGAAATCAGTACAAAGCTTCCATCCCTCTTCACACCCATTCCCACCCCCAACAAAATATCAGAACTGCCAAACAATCCAGTCATACACCACATATGAGTACAGAACTGAAGGATTCAATGTTTAACAGAGACACTTGCACATCCATAGTTTCACTATTCACAATAACCAGGAAGTGAGAACAGCTCAGACATCCATCAATAGATGAAGTCAAAGATAATTGGTATATATAGACAATGGAATTATAGTCCGCATGAAGACATTATATTTATTCTTAAAAAAAAAAGACAGACCAAAGATAAATACTCTACACTTTCTATTATATGGTTAATCCAGATTTAAAATTATACGTTATACATATAAAATATAAGTATATAACATAGATATATAACATGGTAGAGTTCTGTGTGAAGGCTATTAACCTAGAAAGTGAGGGTCCCATATATTCCATTGTCACCCTTATTGAGAAGGAATAAGGGTGACAATGGAATATATGTGCTGTAAAATCCAAAGCAGGGGAGGAGGGAAGGAGCCAGCCTAAGTGGGGCAGGGCAGTGATGGAGAGGAAAGTGAGGACAGAGTGTGAACAACAATAACGTGGGAAGACAGCGATGTATGAAGAATCATAACCCATTACTTTGCATGTCAGTTTAATGACTAAAACTGTTTTAAAGGCTGAGAAGGCTGAAGGTTTTCAATAAGTTTTCCTATAGCATTAAACAATGGTGATCAAAGCAGGGGTGGTAGGATTATGCTTACCACCATAATTCCAGTACCCGAGGCAGGAGAATTACAATGAGTTCAAATCCTCACTCATTTGGGGCCACATAATGAGCTCTAGAACTGTCAAAGCTGCAGAATGAGACCCTGTATCATAAGTAAGTGAAAAAAGCTGGTCATTTACCTCAATCTAGTAAGAACATCTTCAGTCAGCCAATTCATCCTAAATTGGAACAAGTCTGTAAAAAGGTAAAGATAGAGAGACTACTATAGATATCTCCAAGAGCTGTCTCCACTTCCATATGAGTCTGAGATTTGCCAGAGAACTTTGGGTGAAGAAGTCTTGTTCAAGTGCCAGTTTTGACTAAAACCCATGTTTGCAATTTGCTCCTGAAAGAAGAAAGCCTTGAATTGACAATGACTTGGAGTTCTCCATCCAAAGGAGACCTTCCTTTTTAGAGACATAGGAGAGTTTTCTGATCTTTCCAGAGGCTTGTTCTTAAAGCCCAGAGGGCTTGAATCAAAAAGTGTGATGTAAGTGTGAGGTTTTTCATTTAGTCATGACATAGACAATTTGGGAGACAAATTTGTGTAACTTGTACATTTTTGTTCGCTCACAGGAACTAATTATTTCTCTAACAATGGAAATTCTTCAAAGCTTTTGGTATGTGAAAGTGGAACAAGGGGGAAATACTTGTGTTTCTTTTCTCAAAGACACTATTTACTTGTTTGTTTGCTTGTTTACTGTGGGTGTGGCACACCAGTTAAGCACATGTGCAGGTCAGGGGGTAAATGACTTATGGTGGTGGGTTTTAAGGATCCACCTTATCTGTTTGTGTGGCTTAACAGAAAACGGAATTTGTCTGCTGTGACTTCTCTTCATCTCCAAATCTAGTATTTCTGAGAAGATATATCGTTTTTCTTCTCTCTCTCTCTCTCTCTCTCTCTCTCTCTCTCTCTCTCTCTCTCTCTCTGTGTGTGTGTGTGTGTGTGTGTGTGTGTGTGTGTGTGCACATACTCACGTTTGGGAGTACATGAGTGCCCAAGTACTCATATCCATGAGAACCCCAGATGTAGATGGCCAATGTCTTTCTTAGTTGCGCTTCATATTATTTTCTTTTTAAAGAACATATTTTGTTTATATCAATATAGAATAACCTGAAATTTTCCCATTTTCTTGCATTTAAAGCTGTATCTAATCAACCTATTACAGTAGTAATTAATGTGTGAACTGTGTGTCTGTGCACCTTATTTTTAAGCTGAAGTCTCTCATTACAGCAAGTCACTGATGAGGTTTAGCCATGTGAGCAGTGAACCCTGAGACTCAGCCCACTTCCATCTCTTTCCTTCTCGGAACTGGTGTTGAAAGCATCTATTACTGCGCCTTAACTTCTATATAGGTGCTGGGGATAGGAACCTACATCAGAACTCCTTCTATACTGTATAATCAGAGTCCGTTTCTGATTATCTGCACCTTGTGTAACGATCCTTAATTTTTTCTCTGTATAAAGACAGCTTTAAAACCCTTTTGGAGATTTTAAATAGCTGCACACCAGTAGGGCCCAAAGTATTGTACATCAGGTGGCTAAAGTATCAGAAAAAGTATTTGAATTCAATGTGGTGAGATTTGCAGTGTGTGAGTTTACTAACATATAATTGCTCACACATTCTGAAAGAGTATGAGGCCATGGTCAACTACAGAGTTTATACCTGATTCCTTGAATGTCTTTAAGAAGAGAGACACCAAAGAAATGTTCATGGTATACATTATTTTAACAAATTTAAAAATAATAAGTTAGCTCTGGGACATCCAAAACCTCCTAGCATGTGAATTACATAGCAATAAACACAAGAATTCTTTTGGGTTAGTTGGTATATGGTGCTAGTGAGGTACCATAAGTGTGGGGTAAGGTTTCTCTACTTGATGCCGTTCAAGGGAAGAGCTCTTCCAGACATGCATAACAATTGCAAGCATCCAATTTAAAGACATGTGACTACAAAAGAACTCAGATGAGAAATACTGTTGGCTCAGAGAATAAAGCGAGAGAAGTCAGCCATCCAACAAATCAATCATCAATTCCATAATAACAGGTCTTTGAAATTTTCTCTTTTGTTTTCACTTGAAGATTCTTCATCACTTTGTCTTGGAGGTTCCAGGATACTAATATGTGGACTTAAACATTTAGACAATTCTATAACTCAAATTTCAAGTTCCATGATGGATAGTGTCACCATCATATTCATACTAGATCTTTTTGTCAATGAACAAGCATCAGTCAGAATTCCAAAGATGTCTAATGATTTATGACTGTGCTCCAGTGTCACATTTCGCATGTTCCATGAAAATCTATGTCTGAGTATAACAATATTACAGATAAAAGTTCTTTCTAATTATGCAAAATTGATGCAAAGCAATCTGGAGAGCAGAAACTGTCACTAATGCTTGACCTAATGTTAATCTATGCTTCTTAGATGAATGGTGCTAATTCATTTACTTCTTCACACTTTTCAATTACCTCATTCATATTACTGCTCTAAGCCATGCTTAACAATTTAGCTATTGAAAAGTGTCCTGAATTAGGGCAGAAATGATGATGTCAGAGGTAGTCAGAAAAACTTAAGCTAGCTTTTTCTTATTTGTTTGTTTTTTCATTTGCTACACCAAAGAGAAATGATAGGAAAAATAAAGTTTCTGTCATAGAGATTTAATAGGCTTCTTCATGGGACTTCCCAGGCCTTTCACCTCTTCTTAGACTTTTTATAGAAAATCTTTCTTGAATATAGAAAACTTTATGCTTTCATACTTCTTCTTTCCCCAGGGCACCACAAAGTCTCAAAGATGTCCATCGTAACTTTGCATGAGAGTGTACAAGCTTTCCAGAATATGTAGAATTAAAACCACACTTCTGAAGTTCTGAGTGTTTCCTGCGTGTACTGCTGTTTTGTGGAAGTTTATTTGTTCCTTAACTGAACCTGTAAATATCTCTGTACTTGACATCCTGCCCCCACAGTCACATCTCTTCTGCATCCTGTGTGCTTTGAGAATTACAGAACACACTTTGGAAAACAAACAAACAAACAAACAACAAACAAAAAACAGACACTGGCTTCACAAGAAATCCTGGACTAATCGACCAGCAAAATCAAGTGGAACTAAGGAAAAGAAAATTGGATTTGTTATTGACTTACACCTACGATATTGTTCAGTCTCCTCAGAACTTTCTCTCCACCCTTTTAGTATCTAACGTTGGCTAATCTATTACTCTATCTTGTTGTTTCATTTTTGAAATATATGATTTATAGACTGTTTCTCTGGAAATAGAATTCCAGCCTTCCCGAACATAAAAATAGAAATGTTGCTTCTGGGTAGTAAATAAATTTGCTTATTCATGAGAGTCATATCTTCTTTTAAAGCATCTCAGTCCTGTTTTCCAGGTTCCGATTGAGAATAATGTTTGCTTTCCCCCCTTTGACACCTCACTACCAGGGCTTTATGGCACAACAGGGTATGCTCGGTTGGTGTGTTAATATCACAGTTTGAATGCAGCAAGCCATGAATTCAAAGGAGAGAAACTACAAAGGACCCAAAAAGTGTATTACTGGTTGAATAAAGCACATCCTGAAGTGGTAATTCAAGTTTTATTTTGTCACTTTATTAACGATACTCATTACATTATAGGGTATTATAATACATAAAAGGAATCATATGCCCCCGACTGTAAATGGATAAGCCTGTAATTCTATCAAGGCACTCAGCAATGCTGCAAACTACCTGAACAAAGCCTTCATGGCTTGTTTATTAACACCAGAACCTGGGACAGAATAATAGTTCTGATTTCATATACATTGGGGATACATTCTGTACCACGATATAGTTTTATATATGTCAGATATACAAAATGAAATTGTGCAATAAAATAATCAATCGTTGCCTTATAAGAAAATAGCCACACATCTCTTTGGAGATTCAAGTCACTTCCTATTTCTGGCCACCAAAAATCAGAAGTGCCAGAGAGAAAAAAAAATAATCAGATGCATCCTGTCTGTATGAAAGAATAGAAACTCTGTCCCCACAACAGCAAACCTAGTGGGTCTGGAGCTACGGTTTTCTGCACTGTGAAGAGAGAACACCCAGGAGTGTGTTGAGTCTTTGCGTGCCTGGGATGCTGCCGCCGCCAAGGGACCTTGCATAATTTTTGGGACTAGAGAGATTTTAACATATTTCCCATCAAAATCTCAGACAGCTTTACTGAGTTGAAAAATAAACCACAGAATCCATTAGCAAGGATTGAGAAATAACAGCAAATCCTTGCTGTAGAGCAACAGCAGCCTATGGCAATACATGGAAAATTTACGGAAATAAAAACTAGCATTTGTTGAGTATATATGGGGCCCTTCAGAAGCCTAAGTGCTTTGTATGCCTCATCTTCTTTAATCTTTTAACCTCACGAGTAGGTGCTATTAATAACCACACTTACCAGAACACCAACACACAGCCTGAAGTGGTCACATGGCTGGGCTAGCACCCCAGTGCCTGCACACAAACGTTAGAGTCCATTTTCCTAACTCAGGCTGCTCACCATCACTGCTTACAACCAGCACTCTTGTGGCAAATCAGGGAAAAGTGTTTTCTCAGCTTTTCCATATAAGGGATTTCGCCAAAGTAAGCCTGATGAGCACTTTTGTATCCTTTTCTGGAAAACTTCTCTCTTGGACATGAGTGCTAGAAAATATTGTATTCTAAACTGCAAGAATTCTGGATTCTTTGAAGAAACCACCCTTTGGTCTCAAGAAACTTAAAACAAATAATAATAATAATAATTAATTAACTAATTAAAATCCATTGTGACTTCTTTCTAGAGGTGTTTAAACAGAAAGGAGAAGTAAAGGGAAGAATATTTAGGATACAGAAGCCAAACCCAGGTGATTGGACCCAAGGTCTGTGCTGAGTTTAGGGTCCTTCAGGGAAACAGACTGAAGAGGAGGAATAGAACAGAATAGTACATCACTCACAGGCAGAACAGGTCAGAGATAGGTTGAGGGCAGATATGTCTTTATTTTAGGAGCACTCTAATAAGCACAATACACACACCATTAGGACTATTCTATAGTATGTCCAAATCTGTTTTATCAGTCTATGGCACCCCACAGATTTGTTCTCTGACCTCCACGCATGTGCTACGGCAAGCATGCCTGACATGCCTGTGCGCACACATGTGTATAAACACATACTAAATAAATAAATAACAAACATTAAAATAAATCAGTAAATTAATGTGTGTTTATGGTGTGCCTAGAACATGAGATACACTTAGTAGTATAAATGGACAGATTGTTATTATGGGAATATCTTCCATGATCATTCCCTATTCTGAAAGCATCAGAGCTATTTTGTCGTTTTATAATGTGCTAATTCTGATAATGATTGCCACAGTGAGGGAACAGCACTTAATACTGGGAAAGAAACAGGTATGTGTAACACTGCTTCTACATGGCTGACAGCTCCCTTTGGTGAGTTCTTCGTCTTGACCAGTTAGTACTTGTGCGATAGGAGCCCAAACTGTGAGTTTCTGATAGCTATTTCTTCATATGAGATGACAAGCTCCTCTTGGAAGGAAGGAAGACTGGGGAAGAGACCTTCAAAGCAGGAGGGTAAACTACATTTTCCTATATCAGGTGATCTAGACCAGCACTTAACAGCTGTTCAGTGGCATGAGTCAGACGTCTGAGTCATTGTAAGTCCGCGTCAAACGTGTCTGATAGCTACATCGAACATAGAGATAGCTGGATGTATTTCAGCTACATGTTTTATTGAACATATTAAATCCTCCAGTGTCATACTTTCCACTTCTCAATATGCGAAATCATGAGGCATTTCATATCTTGACTTCAGACTGGCTGCATTTTTAATGCAGAGTCGCCTGTTGCCTTCACATTGGAGAACATGGATACACATGATAGAAGGTCATTCAACACCTTTTGCCAGCAGTTTCTAGTTACACCTACTTGCTGTGAAACTCTTCCATCAGCCTTGAATATATTGTACTGACACACCCAACTTGTTCCTGTTCTCTACAGCCAGAATAGCATAACCAAGGAAGTGTCCCCTGAGGCCAGCAGGATATTTGCACTTAATCACGGAAAGTCTCAAAACTCTAGAAGAAATTCAAACTGAAAGTAAAATGTTAAATCCAAGGACCAAACAACTCCTTTACATCAGGAGGGTCTTCCAGTACTCTCTTGTAAGTAAAGAGGAAGGCTATGCTTCCTTTTTTGTTAAACAAATCATTTCTATAGAATAATATCTTACATAGTGTAATACTGCACTGTGGCATCTCAGTATGAGTCCTTACTTGCCAGCATTACCACACATGACCTCTGTGTGTGTGTGTGTGTTAGTGTACCAAAAATGCTACTTTTGTTATGAACATTTTCTTTCAGGGGAGGTAACAGAGAGAGTGAGCTTCAGTAACTTGTGCAAAGCCTCCAAAGTAGCAATAGACAGATGTGAATGGTGGACTCAGACCGTTAGACAGGTACCATATTCCATTGTCTCAGGGACTCAGTCACATGGTGAATCTGTTAACTAATGGCTGTGGCAACAGCCAGAGCAGCAGTGTGTGCTGTTCTGGACTGAAAACCTGATGTTCTAATCTCACTAGCCTGGGCACCATGAAGGTTCCGTATCAGGTTTCAGGATGTGAATTAACTTAAGTAAGTCTTAGACCCTTCATTGCATCAGCGCTTTCATAAGTGAATGCTTTAAGGAGTTATTTAAAATCAACAACAACAACAAAATAGGCTCATAACATCACCACATTTCTTTTATACGCAAGAACATGGCTGTTATAGTCAGATGGTTGGCAGATAATGGACAGTTCTATAAAAAAAGAGAGATGGCAAAGGTGAAAAGCCTATTGTTGCTTTCCAACTTCACTCTGTAACCTCCCATCCTTTTTTCTGTACTTACAGTACATTACTTTGAACTCCAGTTAGGACAATTCCAAAGCCATAAGAATCTGACAATCATCCATGTGGAAAATGCTACAGGTATGACAAAATGGACTGCAGAGTGAGTGGAGAGTCAATGGACATCTTCACCCACAGGGTAATCACCAAAAACCTGCAAAGGTTACATTCACTGATAGGATGTCTCCCAGCCCATCATTCCCATTTTTCCCCTCTATTCTGCCCTAAATACTGCAGTGCAAATATCTAAGACTGGAAGAGATGTTTTCAGTGAAAATGTTTAGCTAATGTTTCAGATTTTTTTGCAACTGCTCAATGCTACTCTTGCTCTCCAAAGCCATCCATGGGAATGAGAAATCAGAAAAGGAGTAAACTCTAGCATTAGATTTGTGTCTCTAGTCTATTTATTTACTGATACTGTGAAGTCATGCACATCATTGAAATACTCAAAAGTGCTTTCTCTCCACATATATGCACATTTATCTGCTAAACAGGAAGAACAATACTCCTAGACACATCATCTGACTTTTTTTCATATTAAGGTAGAAAGCAATGTAATAAAAGATATGTAAAATCTGGGTTTCAAAGCCAAAGAAGAGTTCACTGTGACTCCCAATATTCTTCTACTTCTCTCTCTGTAAATGCAAAGTTCCTTTTGGAGAGGGCCTACAATAAGTGCTGTAATGATGAAGAAAACATTCTGTCTTACAGCCCCATGCCAAATCCACAGAGAGTACTAATGGTCTGATACAGAATTACAGCCAGCCAAGCCTTCTTTCTCTCCAGGTCTCTGATCTATAAATTTGGTCTAATTCTAACCTAGAGCTGGAGAGTCACAGCGGACAGCCCACATGAGCCCATGGACCACAACCTTCTTCTGATTTTATGATAGTTGAAATGACAAGGCAGGGACTTTGTGGCCATTCCTGAGCTGGATCAGAAGCCAGAGTCATACCCTGTCCTCTCCTGCTTTGCTGAGTAATTGGAATAGACTGGTCATTTAGAGAATTGAGCATTCCCCTCCCAACCTGAGGATCTGTGAGGGTGTTAGGCCCCTTGCTTTATCTCTAAGCAACTTTGCACAGTCTTATCTGCTGATCAAAATAAAAAAAAAGAACTCTTACTCTTACACAGACATGGACACTTGGAATTCAGTGTATCTCAAACAACACAGAGACTTATCAGTGCCATGCAGAAAACTGAAGAACACATGTTGAATCATGTAAACATTCCAGTTGGGGAATTATAAAAATGCATACAATTTTTCTACCTCTAGCTTTCCTAGTAGTCTAAATATGCCATTATATGACCACTTAAAGCATATCATTAAAATTTTAAATGTAATGACTAGGTTAAAGAGATTAAATTTTAAAATTAATAACTTACTAGATGTTCTGGCATATGACTCAATTACAGCACCTGAAATGTGGAGACAGGAGAATCATTTGCTTGTGTTTGGTTGGTTGGTTGGTTGGTTGGCTGGCTAGTTGATTGGTTTTGTTATTATTATTATTTTGCTAGCAGAGTCTAATTAAGAATCCTCTAGCAAAACATAAAAAGATATCAAGGCTATCCTGAACTCTATGAATTCCTGTCTCAAAAAAACTAATAGCTGAAAGAAAATAACTACATTAAGCAAGTACTGATCAAAAACAATCTCTAGACTGCTAGATGTAAATTAGCATCAGTATTTTCTTTAAGTTTCCTACCTACAGGAGGACGTAGAAGTTTGTAGGGTATCAATCAGACTAGTTACGTGACTGAATGAAGGTAATTCAGGTACATTTAAGTGGTTTCCAATGAGTGTGAACTTCAATAATTATCACAGCTTAACAGGCATATATAAATCAGAAAGCCAACCAAAGAAAAACATTCAACAAGTGACCCTTCATGGCTCAACTTCATTCTCAATGGACTTTTGTTTTCCTTTCAGTTCCATTGGAGGGGGAAAAAAGACTACAGACCACCAAAAGTGGTTGGTTTCTCCTGACTTTTCATTCATAAAACCACAAAGTGGCCGTGGGTTCACATCAATGGACCACTTGCCCCCTCTACAATCTCAGAAGTTGTAGTGTCACTGCTGCTGACAGCTGTGATCCATCCTTCCTGCTCCTATCAAGCACATTTAAACCAACTAGTCACTCTCTCAAGTCTCCCTTTCCTCTAGTTTATAAAAAAGCATTCAAGTTTCTTGACTTGAAAAAAAAAATAAAAATCTGTGTGAGTTCCCACACAGTTATTTCTGTAAAATTTTGCCCCAGATCCACAAAAGTTCAGCCTGCCCTGCATACTGTTTTACCTCCCTACACAAGCCATCTTCCATCTTCACAGCGACTGAAGATGCTCTCCCACATTCACCAACAAGTCAGAGATCTCCTAAAATAGTGGTCATCAGGTCAACCCTTTGTTGAGGTGTCTGCTGCATCTGTCAGTGCTGGGGATTCTCCTCCTGTAGTGCTCTAGTCTCTAGTCTACTTCTGAGACTACTATGCCTCTCTCTATGCCTCTGTGTGGCTCCTCTGATTTAACTTGGACTTCTTTCTTCCATCTGCCATTTAAATGTTGATGTTCCCTAGGGTTTTGGCTGTGCTTCTAGCTGCCTCGCCTCCCCTGCTCCTGAGTGTTTTCTAAATTCCAGACTTCCAGTTGCATCTGTGAGCCCTACAACACCTTTCAACAACTACTTTTATTTTCTGACTAAATTAGCCAGAGTTAGTTGCTGTTGCTAGGAACAGAGAATGGAGGATATTTGGCTTAAGTGCAAATCAGGTAAAAATAGAACAGGGAATGCAGTCGTATATGAGGAAAATATAAGCAAACTAGAACCACCATATTAACCAACACTGAACAAGAAAGCAAAGCAGTGAGCATCTCCTTGGGCACTCAATGTTCAGATGTAGCAATACCATATACCCACTTCATTATGCAACATGGTACATGGCCAATTTAGGGCTTTGGAGTTAAACAACTATGTATTCAAAAACGTGTATTGGATTTTTTGTGAATTATCACACTACTCTACAGGAATGCAAACTAAGGAGCGTCCTGATATTCTGAAATTTACAGCAAGGGAAACAATACAGTTAAGTCTTTGAGTGTGAATATACCAGTAATCAAAAAGCAACAGAGACAACCCTTCCTTGAGAAATATTTGTGGAGTATGTCAATGGAATAGAATAGAAAGGGGACTATTCTCAGTAGAGTCAATGGCATTTGGAAGAAAATGAAACAACATGTGGATGAATGAATAGGGTTTAGGAGACCAAGGAGACCCAAGATGAGAACGAAGAACAGTGCCATCTTACCAACAAGGGTCCACTCAAAGTCAAACCTTCAACATTCGTACTTTTTATAATATCCAAAGACCTAGAAACCATCTCAGGTTGGTCAACTGAGGAAAATGGAATGTTCTTAACTGTAAAGAAATATAACCACTATGGAATATAACCAGAACATCTGGAAAGCATCTTCTGAAAATACAGGCCCATCAAACACTTTGCCAACATGTTTCTATGATTCAGGAACATTATCAATGGTTCACTCAGCTCCAACAAAGAAGAGAATGTTTTATGAAGGAGTTGATTTTGAGTCACTTGCAGCATTGAACCAACTGGCCTAGAAACTTCCTGAGTTTTTTGAGTAGGGATTTAGATTACGTGAACTTGTTTATGCTGTTTTTCTACATTAGTTTTATTGATGACCTATTTGTGTTCCTCTGAACATACCGCACTTCCTAAAGCACTTTCTGCTAATGTGACAAGAGATGAAAAGAAGAGTGCACAGTGAATCGTGAGCTATTCATGTAGCACAGTTGTGCCTGTTTCCTAAATGGGCAAACAATTACATTTCTGCTTGGGCTGAGGGAGCCAAGGTTGTGGATTATGTGCATTCTTTACTGGCTCAACAATCCATGTACAAATAAACAACAGTGTCAATAATAATTACAGCAGTCTCCAGTCCCAGTCATAAGATCCATAAGGTCCCACCCACAATGCAATACTAGTATTCCTTCCCTGGGGGTCCTCAAACTCTCTTGATCTCTTTCTAATCTTTCCTTTAACAAAATCTGTCTCGGCAGCTCTACTCACTCCTAGTCTTAGTTTCATTATTTCCTTTTATTTTTTATTTTTTTAAACATGAGACTACTATGAAACCGCTGGCTTGGGTTACCTTTCAATGAAATGGCCTTAGCTAATCTCGGACCCCAGGTTAAGCTTGCCAAGATGGAAACAGGCTCTACTGTTTTCAAGGAATCCAGATCACTAAGGTGTTGGGCAGTAGAAATAACTAGAAGAGCCTGTTAATCATTTCTCCTATAGGAAAGATTTCTTCCAGCTTCAGACATGAATCCAGACTTCTAACAAAGTTTAGCTCTGACCCTTTTCCACTGATTGCTGCCTTTACTTCAGCTAAGCAAATCTTCCTATCTTGCTATCTACCAGAATCCCTCTTAGTCTGAAGGAATAAAAACATCTATATATTGGAATCTCATCAGAAGGTTTCTTACACCTAAGTAAGCTTCTTTATTCCATTCAAATTTCTGTCTTGCTAATTTTCACTTTGTTTCTTCAGATGCAGCCTGTCCTAGGTTGTATTTTCAGAACTGGAGAATCTAGCCACTCCTTTTTATGTATTTATTTTTAAATTTCTCTTCAATTAAGTGTATCAAGTAATGCTAAACCTAAATTAGCCATGAATTCTGTTTTCTATGAGCTTGCAGCTTAAATATTGAAATTAAAGAAAGACACTCTGTGTGTGTCTCCGTCACAGTCATTAATTTTCTTTAGGCAGCTCCCATTCCTGGGTTTGGGGGTGGGGGGTGGACAGTTCAAGGCTTCTCTGTGTTCAATTCAGGAGTCAAAATCTTCCCAGATGATCTTCCCTTATATTTATAATCAAACGTGAGAAGATACCCGTTCTCTCTACATTTATCTGTAAGTCTTTGCATTGTGACCAAAGATGTCAATTTAAGTTGTGTTCTTGTCATTATTATGGCTTGCGTATCTTAAACTAACATTTCCCCTGAAATTAAAAAATGTCCCAGGAGAGTTGACTCAGTAGATAGGAGCTCTGGCTGCTTTTGCAAAGGACCAGAGTTCGATTTCCAGCACTCACATAGGTGGCCTACAAAGACCTGGACCTGCTGCTCTTCAGAGATGTGATGTCTCTGACATCTATGGGTGCTTACACTCATGTGCACACACCAACCCAGACATGCAAATGTGCAATTAGTTAAAAATAGGAAAATAAAATATTAAAAAATATTTAGGGGCTGCAGAGGTGGCTCACAAGTTAAGGGCACTGACTGCTCTTCCAGAGGTCCTGAATTTCCAGCAACCACATAGTGGCTCACCACCATCTATCCTGAGATATGATGCCCTCTTCTGGTGTACAGGCACACATGCAGGCAGAATACTATATAAATAGTAAATAAATAAATAAATCTTAAGAAAAGGAAATGTTCCTACAATTTCCCCATTTCTACATAGAATATATTTATGTGTATATAATATACATGAATGTGTATATTGAAGAAAATTTAAGGTCATAAGAAGACATTAAAGGTGGCTTAACTTGTGTAGGAAGACAAACATAAAGGCTTGAATAAAAAATAGTAATGGCAAATAGTAATAGCAGAGAGGTTAAAAAGAATCAGTGTCATGACTAATATTGACATGCCTGACCTCAGGCACATGGTTCCTACTGCTTCAAACACTGAATAGCTCAACTGAACACACTGAAGCTGATTTTCCAGATTTCTTCTGCAGAACAAATATTCTCTGTCTGTCTGCTTCAGGCATCAGAAACTTCTGATTCAAGGTCATATTCTGGTGCATCTCATGGGCCAGAACATGATCAGATACTGCTTTCCAACTCTTTGGAAAAAAAGTGTTTTAGGAAAGCAAATCTTTGGCTTTTTTATTATATGGCTTCTACCATACCACTGGGAGATTAGATATTGGAGAGAAAAAAAAGTGAACATGCTTTATATCCAGCCTATGGGTTTCTGAACATGAAAGTCAATGTTTTCTCTCAATTTTTATTAAATAGATTTTTCAGTCCCTGTTTCCCTTGCCATTTTTTCTTGCCTTTTCTCACTTTGAATGTATCTCAATATTTGTAGTTCCTTAATGTTTAAGCTACCCACAAATTCAACACAGATGTAAATCTCAACACAAACCTCCAACAAAACACTTAAGACAAAGATAAGACAAGAGCAATGCTCAACAAACACCAGGTCACAAACTCTCATGCCTGATCATATCAAGGCTTTGTGTTTAATTTATGTATTTTAATCAAATATCCGGAACTTGCCTAAGTGCACTAATATCCCTGCCCACCATGATTTTTGTTTTGTTTTCATTGTTATTGTTTACTTGATTGGTTGGTTTTGTTTCCACTTGTTTTGTTTAGTTTTGTTTTATCTTTGAGAGAGGGTTTCCACATGTATTTCAGGTCAGCCTCAAACCCATGGTTCTCCACTTGCATATCTGTAGTGATGTAATTACAATGTGTGTGTCATCATGCCCAGCAAAACTACATTCATTATTTACAAGACTGGTAAATGAGCTATCACAAAAGAAAATGTATGGATAATTTTCACTTGGTATATTTTTCTTATGAGTAAACCAAGGATGTAGAACTTAGAAGAAAAAGGCAGCAACTCATGTCCTGGGGGAACTGTGATAGCAATTACAACAGCTGCTTGGAAACATCAGTCCCAATAGATAATTACTGAGACTACATGATCTAATGATCTGTAGCTTCACCCACAGGCATAAAATGACAGGAAAGGGGTGTAACCAACACAGAGTGTAGGTAGAAGCACTACACCAGAGTATTCACAAGAAATGATTTGCCCTAAATTTATTACTTTGAAACCAACAGGTGTCAACTAATTCATAACTTCAGAGGGGAATCCAGAACTGCTGGCAAAAAGCCCTATACCTTCATACTCAACAATTTGTCCCAACTGGGGTCCCCTGCAGCTTCAGAGCTGGCATACCAGACAGCAGCTCAGTAGCAAAAGGCTTTTTCAAACTGCATTTTTTCCCCTGCAGTTAAATCTGAGCTGTAACATTTGGCAGGTTTCCTTGCTAACATTTGGCAATAATTGTTTATCAAATGCTAACAAGGAATGCTGCCAAATGTAACAGCTCTGACTGAACCATCTAAAATATAATATTGAGGCAGCAGTCCATAGACACGTGTTCTATCCTTTCTGACTAATCCTAGAATAAAATCCTGTACCATTGGTCATCTGACCATAGTGGACCACAGCAGGGGGGGCAGAAGAACAGATTCCCTTTCCTCTGAACGGCATACCCTAGGTAAGGATTTCTAATGGAAGGGGATGGCATGGTGATAAACACAGGCAAGGACAGCTATAGCAGGCTAAGGACCTCATGTGTGATAACTTCCTCAATCTGGACTCAAAATTTGAAAGACGGTCAGTAAAACCAAGGCTGAATTATTTTTGATGGGCAAGTCATTCTCAGCCATCCTAACCCCTAACTGTTTCTGTTATCCCCTCAAACACTGTATTCTCTGTCCATTTGGTCCTCTTTTTGTTTCTTCTTCTTCTAGTCTCTCCAGTCTTTGCTAAGCCAAATCATTAAAGGACTCTCTCAAGTTATACCTCCTTTGCAGAAAAGGCTTCTTACTGTACCTTGATATTGATTATTTTCTATTTCTCAGGTTCGTTTTGTTTTCCATCTTTATTGCCTGGGGTTGTTTTGGCATTTAGCACTATTCCTTACCACATGCAGAAAGCTGAGTGTCTTGATTTTTACAAGGCTCTTGAAAGCAGCCTCTAGCTGTATAACTCTCCCAAATCTTCTGACATGGAGCTAGCTATATAAAAACCCTCTGCTTAATGACTGAGTGACAACTTGGTACCTGGCACCAGTCAGAGGAGAGCAGATCATCAAGTTCTTTGGAAATACTCACAGCCTGATGGGCTCACTCTGAGGTTATAGCCAATTACGGTACTTCCCGGGTAACTGTATCATATATACCTTTGCCAAGTTTGGTTAGCTAGCCATACCTGAAAGGAAACAACTGGTCTTCTTCAGAAGAGATCTATGATTCAAATGCATAAACATTCAGCCAAATCCTGTTGAGTGTGAGCTCCCTACTATATACTAGGCCCCTGGAATGTAAAAATAGCAAGGACACTGCTATATTTCCCTCTCCTGAGAAACCCCACATGACAAGGCCAAATATATGAAATAAATAAAAATAACTCAATATTAGTTGAGGGATCACAATTTCCTTTTGGTGTTTGTTTTTTTAATTTTTTTACATTTTTATTTTATATTAATCACAGGTTGTATACTTTGTATCCCAGCTGTAGCTCCCTCCCGCATTCCTTCCCTATCTCCCCCTTCCCTCCCTCATCTCTTCCCTGCCCCTTTCCAAGTCTGCTGATAGGGGAGGTCCTCCTCCCCTTCCTTCTAACTGTAGCTTATCAGGTCTCTTCGGGACTGGCTGCAATGTCCTCTTCTGTGACCTAGCAAGGCTGCTCCTCCCTTGTGGGAGAGGGGGTTGAAGAGCCAGCCATCATGTTCATGTCCGAAATAGTCCCTATTCCCCTTACTAGGGTACCCACTTGGATATTGGTATTTATTAAAACATATTTTCACTTAAGATCTGCCGTAAGTAATCTTGACAATATACCTTATTTTATAAAAATACACATGTCACAAAAACTCCAGACACACAAACCAATCACACACACACACACACACACACACACACACATTTTAACCCAGCAGAACAGCATGGAGCAGATTTTTTAAAAAAAACACCTAAGAACAAGAGAAATGCAAGTTCATCTCACTTTCTAGTTTAGATTTAAAGCAAAAATAAACCATTTCATAGATTTTGGTGTTGGGGATTCTCAGTACTAGCTTCCCCATAATGTCAGCTTTTCTGCCTCCTACCTGAGTAACAGACCATTTTATTTGGTGCTCAGTTTTCAGATCCCAGAATATGGAAAACAAGGATAATATATGTCTCCCTTGATCTAGGTCAAATGCTCCTGTCAGATTGTCTTCACATGTATGAGCGTGTGTTTCTTTATTTAGGAAACGAAGTAAGATGAGCTCTACAAAGGTAAGAGTCATCTAAGGACAGGTGATGATCGCTATTACATTTTATGGATGTGCTCTAGTCCCGAATTTTGCCTAGGAATAAAAGCAAATTTCTTTCACCTCCATAAAGAGAGAACTGGCTCTGCAGTTTACCTTGGATTTTCCAAATCATGATTAACATGGGTCATAGCTGGCTACCTGCCATATGGATACCTGCTCAGTGCCTTGATCAACCTTAATTCCCCATGAGAAAGGCAACAAGTCAGTGACAACTAGGGAAAATACTGAAATCTCACAAAGAGATTTTATTTTAAATCCAATAAAGCACTGAATTTGAGCAAGACTTTTCAAATTGGTGGCAATATTGACTGATTAAAATGGATGGATTCTCGAGTCATTTTGATTTGAATTTCCCTGATGACTGAGGAAGTTGGACATTTCTTTTTTAATTAATTTTTTCCTCACAGTTTATTCATTATATATATCACGATTGAAGCCCCTTCCCTCAACTCCCTCAGTCCCATATTCCCTCTTTCTTCCCCTCATCCCCTTCCACATGATCATCTCTTTAGATGCTGAAAATGCATGTGACAAAATTCAACATTTGTTCATGTTTAAATTCCTGGGGAGATCAGGGATACAAAGCAATTCTTAAACATAGTAAAGGCAATATACAGCAAGCCTACAGCCAACATCAAACTAAAAGGAGAGGAACTTAAATCAATCCCACTGAAATCAGGGACAAGGTAAGGTTGCCCACTCTCTCCATATCTCTTCAACATAATTCTTGAAGTCCTTGCTAGCAATAAGACAATTAAAAGAGATCAAGTGGATTCAAATCAGAAAGGAAGAAGTCGAGGTATCACTATTTGTAGATGATATGACAGTATAGGCGAGTAACCCCAAAAATTCTAACAGGGAACTCCAGCTGACAAACACCTTCAGCGAAGTGGCTGCATATAAAATTAACTCCAAAAAAATCTGTAGCCCTTCTGTATACAAAAGACAATGGGTCTGAGAAAGAAATTTTGGAAACAACACCCTTCATAATAGCCACAATAGAGATAAAGTGCCTTGGCATAACTCGAACCAAGCAAGTCAAAGACTCGTATGAAAAACAAACAAACAAACAAAACCTCAAGTCGAGCATTTCTGTAAGTTCTTTTCTGCCATTCAAAATTCTTCTATTAATAATTCTTTGTTTAGCTCTATATCCCGTGGATTATTTGGTTTGTTAGTGTTTAATTTCTTGAGTTCTTTATATATTCTGGATATTAGCTCCTTCAAATGTAAGGTTGGTGAAGATTTTTTCCAAAGCTGTAGACTGCCTTTTTGTTCTATTGATGGTGCCCTTTTGCTTTAAAGAATCTTTTCAGTTTCAAGAGGTCACATTTATTAATTATAGATCTTAGAGCCTGTGCTGTTGGTGTTCTTTTCAGGAAGTTGTCTCCTGTGCCAGTGAGTTCAAGGTTCTTCCATACTTTCTTCTTTAGTGGATTCAGTGTACCTGGATTTATGTTGAGGTCGTTGATCCACTTGGACTTGAGTTTTGTGCAGGGTGATAAATATGGATCTATTTATATTTTTCTACTTGTAGACATCCAGTTTGACCAGCACCATTTGTTGAAGATGCTATCTTTTTTCTACTTTATGGTTTTAGCTCCTTTGTCAAAAATCAGATGTATAGGTATGGGGGGTTATTTATGGGTCTTGGTTTCAATTCCATTGATCAACCAGCCTATTTCTATGCTAGTACCATGCAGTTTTTTATTACTATCTTACACCTGTCAAAATGGCTAAGATAAAAAACTCAAGTGACAACACATGCTGACAAGGATGTGGAGAAAGAGGAACATTCCTCCATTGCTGGTGGGAGTATAAACTTGTACAATCATTTTGAAAATCAATCTGGAACTTTCTCAGAAAACTGGACTAGCCATACCTCAAGACCTTGCCATACCACACTTCTGGACAAACACCCGAAAGATGCTCCACCATACAATATGGACATTTACTCAACCATGTGAATAGCAGCTTTATTCGTAACAGGCTGAAACTAGAAACAAATTAAATGGCCCTCAACTGAAGAATAGATAAAGAAACTGGTACATTTACACAATGGGATACTACTTAGCCATTAAAAACAAGGAAATCATGAAATGTGTAGGCAGATGACTGAACTAGAAAAGATCATCCTGAGTGATGTAACACAGACCTAGAAAGACACACATGCTATATACTCAATTATAAGAGAAGTTTAGTCATGTAGTACCAGATAGACATACTACAGTGAACAGACATCAAGAAGATAAGTCTGATGGGCATCTTAAGCTTCTTGTTGGCCCACTAGTTAGGGGAGTAGGGGTATCTGTGACATGGACTATGTTGCCTGCTTCTTGATCACTTCCCCCTGATAGGACTTCCCTATCAGGCCACAGGGGAGGAAGTCAACCCAGTCCTCATGAGAATAGATGAGCTGGGGTGCATGAATAGGGAATCTCCTCTCTACTGTGGAATAGGGGAGAGGGGATGTGGAAGAGAGTGTGAGACTGAGAGGAAAATAGGGAGGGGTCCAAGACCAAGATATAAATTTAATTAATAATAATAATAATAATAATAAACAACTTGTCAGTGGTTGTACTTTCTCACAGTTATGTAGGTTACAGTTTTCAGTATAAATTTCTAGGATATGATTTCTTCCTTAACCCCTTGAACCTAACAAAATCCAGCTGATGTCTGTGATGCCACACCCCAGACTGACCTTACTGGTACTGCAGAGTAGAATCTGTGTTAGCCTGCTGACACCTGGAGATTTGCCTCTTTGCTATAAAAAGAGACCATCATGGCTTTCCAAACCATGTTTGGTAGAAAGACCATCTCCTCATTATTTTTTCAACAAATGTCTTAGTGAAGCATATTTTACCATTTATGTTAGCCTGCTGTAAAACATCTGAGAAAACTCAGAATAACCATGAAAAATGATTGTTCACAAAATCAAGTAAATCCAATAATATTTCTGACAGAATTGATTACAATAATGTCAAACACCCTTCTCCTCTCTTTTCAAAGTTATTTCAAACATAAAGATAATGAAATATGTTGCCTGTCACTTGTAAATTGTGTGCTGAAAGACTAAAGAGATAATTTAAAGATTTCCAGGTAGAACAGTGTACATACTTTATTGTATTTGTCAGGGAAATATATTAGCTAGGAACTTTAGACTGTACAAAGTTGGGAACCCAAAAGAAGGAACAGATATTTCAATTAGAACATGAAATTTCTTCATGAGCTACAATTCCTGGATCACAGAGGCTTAACTGGTGTACGTGGTGTGAGTGAACTGAGTGAAAGCTGACAGCTACAATAACATTACGATGTATAATTTTGATATAATTGATGTTAAGGTGGTATTGCACAGTGGTTCCAAACATGGATGTTAGTATTAAAAATCTGAGAGTTAATTTCAAGTCTGGCATTTATTAGCTATGAGATCAGAGAAAGTGCTATAACTCTCCCACTCTTCTATTCAGTAATAATCATATCATTGTTGGTTGTAATGGCACTTTTGTTTGTTTTCAAAAAAAGTCTTCTAAACATATTTCTTCAAATCTCTTTTCAGCTTAGCTTTATTTTATTAATTCTAGTGGTGGGGTGGTGTTTGAATGCATGGATGTGTGATGCATGTAGGGTCATGGGTGTGGAAGTCAGAGGACAACTTGAGTAAGTTCTCCTGCTGTGGGATCCTGGTAGCAACTCCAGGTCATCAAGCATGTGCCATGAGTACTTTTCCATGAAAAGCCATCCCACCAAGCCCTTGCTTTGTTATTTTAATCCCATAATTAGGTAGTACAGTTGCATCTCTATGAATGAATTGCACATTTGTGCTATCAAACAAAAAAAAAGCAAAAATGGAAATTGCCTAATGTCGATCATAATGGTGAGATGGCATGGATAAGTGATGGGCAGAAATAGAAACCCCTGCCATTGCACAGGCCCTCTGTCTCTTTCTGAATATTTAAGCATCATTTACCTACCACATAATAAGCGTTCAAACTTTGTATCAATACCATATATGTACAGGATATTTTCTTGTCATTATTTCTTAAACTATTTGCAAACTACTCACACACAATTTGCACTGTGTTTGGCATGATCTATTTGAGTGTACAGAATGATGTGTGCAATTAATATGTAAATACTATTCCATCCGTTTATATAAGGAACTGCAGCATGCTTGGATTTTTCAGAGAAACAGACTTCCGTAGAGCAACTGTACATCCCATAACCTTTCTTCTGAACTGATGCCTCATGAATAATAATAAAAGATATAGTTTCTTAATTCTGTATTAGTGAAGTACCTTATTTTCTGTCATTCCCAACACATATAAACAGTTCTTGGGGCTGTCTCACCCACATGGCGAAGTACCTGATAGGCTAAATAATTGTACATCATTAAGCTTTTGTACAGATGAGGAAATTAGGACTCTGAATAATTTAGTAAAATCAATTTTTTCAATTACTAAAGAGAGGAACACAGATGTGATAATCCACCTTCTTATCAGATACTTCTCTCCCTAGCCCTCACTGTCCTGTTGAGCCTAGAGTTTCAGAAGATGCACTCTGGAAACTCAACTATCATGCTTTCCTAAAATATGTTCAAAGCACAGCTTCATGGCAAACAAAGGGGACTACCAATAAATCTCTATTAGTGTAGTCCTTTGCATACCAGTATCTGGCATTCAACCCATTAGGCTACAATTACCTCTGGAAGTCTGAAGCCCTGAGTGTTACTGGGGTCTTCTGGAACCAATAATTTTGCCATCAAGGGCAGTTAAGAGGAAAGTAGTCAAATGGCCAGCCAAATATATGGTGATTAAATGATAGAAGAGAATACAAGGTTTCTACAGCGTCCTCTTTGTGAAGAAATATAAAGGGGGTTTCTTTAGGAAGCCGTGGGACATGGTGGGTAGTAGAGCCAGCTTATTTATGAATGCTCATGCATTTTTGTTGTCAGCAACAAGATGTGTTCATGCTTTGATACTTCATTGGCTAGCTTTCTATCTTCCATATATTGGATCTCCATTTCAACACCTTTACCTTTGATAGTAACAAAAATGCACAGTTGGTAATATGTAGGTGTGCTTCTCACTATTAGTATCCATCTATTATCTTGTTTAAAATTTATAATATCCTCAGGTAAACAAAGAAAGGTCTGGTGTGCCCCACCTCATTTTCCAGATGAGGTCATTGGAACAAACCAATATTGTGTGACTCTTCTGGTCATCACTAATCTGTGGCTGCAGATCTCCATGTCTGGAGATCAGCCCCTCTTTCAATAGCCAGGGTACCTTCTTACTCTACCCATACCAATCCAAACATTTAGTAGTTCTACTAACAAACTGACTTCATTCCAACACATTCTAAAATCTATCAGATGTCTCTTGTTCATCAGGGAGTGTGGAAAGTGGACATAATGCTAATTTAGCATAAGCTTTTGTTTTCTTATAATATTTTCCTCCGCTAATATCAGCAGACAGGTCACTTAATAGCTTTCATGTGCTTATTTGAGAGTTTCAATTTTTCTCACTTTTAATAAAGTTCTATAGATTTTTTTTTTAAAGAAGAAATTCACCATACTGAGAATACTTGAGGGTCAATCTCCAAATCTAATTAGTATCCCCACATGAACACTTCCACTGATTTCTGGGCCCAGAATTAACTCTATTTACCCTGCTTAGAGCTTTACTGTCAACACCACAACGGTTGCGGATGTGTGCAGGTCTGCTATGAATCACAGTGAGCCCACAGGGTGCCAGTCAGAATGACCTATTATTTATTGAGCAACCATAGCACTTGGGCATTGACATACCTTATAAAACTCATTCTGAAGAAATTCTTTTTTTGCTTTTTTGCTAATCTTTGCTCTACAAGGAGAGTTCCTCCAAGAAGAGATTATTTCTCTGATGAATCTATGATTCATATTTTAAAAGGCAGCATGAACTGATTGGAAATGTTAAGAAACAAAATGTGGAGCTCCTGTGGCTGTGTTCATGGCAAAACAGGGTTTTCCTGTGAACCCCTGCATTCCTTTAACATAGGGAGGTGAACCACAACCAGGATATATTATGTGAGGAAAAAATGATTTTAAACAATCCATTTTCAGTTAAAGGGGAAAAAAGACCACAACAACAAAATTTCAGTGTCCCTGAGAAAAAAAACATTGAGACACTGCATGCGTTCCACAAATGTGGTCAAATTAATAGCCATTTGGTAGGATACCAAGAAGCCCACTTGTTTCTCCTATGTCTTCTCTGCCCACTGAAGAGAACAGGCTCTCAGTATCACAGCACAGTTATTATAAAGTCTTATAGTTCCTTTAGTTACAGAATGTAGTTTTTTGTTGTTTTTGTTGTTTGTTACTTTGTTTTCAGGCAAGGCCTTAAGAGGAAGGATTGGGACACCAACCCAGCCAGGAAACTTTAGATCTACAGTTCACTTTGCCTGCAGAGTGTTCTGTAACCAGAGCTTAAGCAGATTTGTCATCAGAAAACTTCATCCAGCAGCTGATGGGAATAGATGCAGAGTCCCACAGGCAAACGTTAGGTGGCGCTCTAGGAGTCCTCTGGCGAAGAGGGGAGGAAGGCTCTGAGGAAGCAGGGGAATCAGGGACACCATAAGAACATAGCTCACAAAATCAACTGACTGAGACTAATAGGGGCTCCCAGAGATCAAGGAGCTTGTAGGAGTCTCACCTAGGTGTTCTGCATGTTATGGCTGAGTAGCTTGGTATTCTTGTGGGAATACTAACAGTGGGAGCAGGGGCTGTCCCTGACTCTTTTGCCTACTTGTGGGACCCCTTTTTCCTCTTACTGGGTTGTGTTGTCCAGCCTTGAAGTGATGGCATGAACATGGTCTTTTTTAAAATTTTTATTTGTTATTACTAATTACATTTTACTAACACTGTATCCCAGGTGAATCCCACTCCTTCATTCCCTCCCAATCCCACCCTCCCTCCCTCCTCTATTCCCTGCCCCTTTCCAAGTCCACTGATAGGGGAGGACCTCCTCCTCTTTCATCTGGCCCCAGTTTATCAGGTCTCTTCAGGACTGGCTGCAAAGTACTCTGTGGCCTAGGAGGGCTGCT
>CM053744.1:78140077-78167211 GCA_028658305.1 Pachyuromys duprasi | reverse complement strand
AACAAATATTACAATGTTTACACAAGTTTGACTCTCTGTGTTTACTTCAGAGTTGGGAGGGGTTCAATTTGAAGGAGTTTTATTCAAAGTGTCAGCCACTGAGTTCATGTCAGAGACAGTCTTTTTCCACTTACTAGGGTACCCACTTGGATACTGAGTTGCCATGGGCTACATCTGAGCAGGGGTTCTAGGTTATCTAGGTTATACCCATGAAGGGTCCTTGACAGGAGTATCAGTCTCAGAAAAGCTCCCTGTGTCTAGATTTTTTTGGTTCTATTGCTCTCCTTATGGAGCTCCTGTTTTCTCCGGGGATGAGGGAGAGCAGCCTTGCCAAGCTACAGAAGAAGACAATCCAGCCAGTCCTGATGAGACCTGATAAGCTAGAGTGAGATGGAAGGAGAGGAGGACCTCCCCTATCAGTGGACTTGGAGAGGGTCATGGGAAGAGATGAAGGAGAGAAGGTAGGTTGGGAAGGAATGAGGGAGGGGCTATAGCTGGGATACAAAACAAATAAACTGTAATTAATATAAAAAAATAAAAATTTAATTTAAAAAGGAGTTTTGTAAAAGAAAAAAAAAGCTCTTTTTTCACTTTCAAAGAATTCTAGCCCGGATTTGAGCCTTCAGCACATCAATTATTGGTCATCTCTTTTTCTGAGGCTATGTATAACAAAATGAGCAGCTATTCTTTTAGTTTTTACATGAAAAATTATAAAACAGCCATAGCATATAAATGACACATAGGTTTTATTTTTGTCAGTGAAGGTAATTTAATTAATCCTATCTTGTTTGTTTTGCATTTGTTTGTTTGTTTGTTTTGAGATAGAAGCTCACACTGTTGCCCAGTCTAGCCTAGAATGCACACTGCAGCCCACACTGGCCACAGACTCACTGTAAGCCTCCTGCTTTAGTTTCCTAAGTGCTAAGATTAGAGGAATAGACCATCGTTCTACAGTGTAATCCTCATTCTCCATGTTATAATGATTCTATTGGCTTAAGGAAACAAAGAGGATTAAAGAAGAAGCAGATATTCAGATGACCTTGCTCATTGACTTCTGAACTCTGAACACAGTGAAAATGGGAATGAATGAACACTGGTATGGGAACTGGGATCTAGCCAGTACTCTATTGGCTTTGAGAAGAAGGGTCACAATATGAGTTGAAAAGGGAGTGCTATATTCCAGAGGAAAAAAAGCCTTGCTCACCCTGAGAAGAGGCTTAGCACCAAAGTAGAAGGCAAAGAGAAATAAACAAACAATATTGAGTGTTGGGGCTAGCAATGAAAGTGAATGCATGAGTCTGTAATAACATGAACTCCTCATTTCCTCAACATGATTACAACCAGCCATTTAGAAATCTCAGCCACCCCAGGTACTCCTGCTCTCTTCGTATAGCAATTATACTGGAGTGTTCTATATGGTTCACTCATCTTTCTTATCCAGTGTTTGCCTCACCTCAAAAACCCAGAGACTAGTGTCTCTGTCTCCCTAATGTTTCCTCAGCATGTCTAGGGTCCTGAGGAAAGGCTTGTTGAGAGAATAAAGATTTATCATAGGGTTTCTCACCTAGCACACAATGAAGATATTTGCTGTCAAAATTGGTTTTGTTGTGCTGTGTTTTTGTTTTTGTTTTTCACTTTTAACATATCACTTTAAATTAAGGTCTACTTGACACTGTTAACAATAGAAATAATAAAGGTTTGCCTAATAGTTTCCAGGGGGTGGAAAAAAGGTTTTGTGGGGCTACATATATTTTTTTAAATTTAATTTTGTTTTTGTTTGTTTGTTTGTTAGTTTGTTTGATGCTTTGGTTTTGTTATTTTTGTTGTTGTTGTTGTTGAGATTTTAAGGACCAAGTCTTACCATAGTCCTAGATGGACAGGAGCTAATTATGTGGTTCAATCTAGCCTTGAACTCATGGGAATTCTGCTGTCTCAACTTTTCTAGTGCTGGGGAAGTATTAAAGTATAGTTAGATCAATCATTAGAAAACAATTTAAATGTTCACATTCCCGCCTCTCTGAGGAAGCGGTAATCTATGGTAGATTGCTAAAAATTAATCTATTAGATTATTTGTTTGATGAATTTAGTTAATAAATCATCCGTTGTCCAAATATGGTGATAATTTTCTAATATGTGTCTTGTTTTGTCTAGGTCTGTGAATCTCATTCACATCTTTATCCTCTTAAGAGCTCTTGTTTAGTCAAAAACACTACTTGAAAAATCTGTTTTTTTAGCAGCACAATGGACCTGAAACAAAGCTGCTTACCCTAGAGCAGATACACATTTTAACTGATTTGTTATCACTTGGAAATTTAGGGAGAAAATTAATGATGATGGTAACTGTGATTAAGTCTAATTTATCTCAGCCAAGGCAGCAGACATAAATTCTCTCTAGTCAAAGTCAACATTTGTCAAGCTGACCTACCTTGTCGTATTTTGTGTGTGTATTTCAAAGGCATAGAAATAGTGTTCTGAAAAACAGTGCGCTTAGTGATGTAGTAAACAGGGATGATGGTCTTCCTGGGATAGATGATGCTGTGAAATCAGCAGGGAAGAGTGTGCGTACACTTCAGGAAGAACTGAAAGTGCACTGACTTGGGGAAAGGCACTCCTAGCTGAGGTTATAGGAACTGGATCAGATTGGAAGATGGTCACAACGTGAGGACTATAAACCAACTTCTGTATTTCAGGAGATTTTTCATTGGCAATTTAGAGGGAAAATCTCATCTCTTGTTCTGTACAGCAAACAGAGTTGAAAAACTCAATGTTCACAAACCAGTCTCACTTTAGTTTCCTCTCTAGAGATGCTCAATGGCTGGAAAGAACACAGGTTGAAAATAGATTTGCAGTTAAGGTATGCAATCTAACAAAAATATCTCAGGTCCTGACTTAATATTTATTCTTCAGAGAAAATATGACAATGTTAAATTTAAATCAATAATATACATGGTGAGTGAATCGCTATAAAAGTATTAACTGATGAAAATCCAGGTGTTAAGAACCTTGGAGAAGTAGTTATTTGCTCTATGATTCTAACAATTTATGAGACTAAATTTATTAAATCAAAACTCTCAAAATATTTTCTTTATTTTATGTGTATAGGTACTTGTTTTCCATGTATGGCCATGTACCACATGCGTTCTTGATACCCGAAGAGTCCAGAAAAGATTATTAGATCCCTTGAAACCAGAGTTATGGATGGTTTTGAGCTTCCACATGGGTGCTAATAAATAAAACTAGGTCCTCCAAAAAACTAACCAGTGTTCTTAACTGCCGAGCTATCTCTTTATTTTCTAAAAACACTTTTGCTACATTGAAATGTGAAATTCAAAAATATGATTTCATAATATTTAACAATATAAGGAATGAGTACATCATTTGAATAAAAAAGAATACAAGATATAACACTGCCTATAATTCCACCTTGGATCTGGTTGGATCTTCTAGCTCACCAATGCTAATCCTGCCACTGTAAAATTTTGATTCTAAAAATTATTTATCCCATATCTACTTTAGCTGGTACTCTAGACTTCATTTCAATTTTCCATGCATTTGAAAGAGAAGATCATGCAGAAAGAGTAAGACTGTAGTTGGTAGGGTATTGAGGCCTTGATGCAGGGGCTTCATGTGGACCAGAGGAGCAGCAGAGATATGCAACAGCCATTAGTTAGTCATAAATAAAGGCTACTTAATTTTGCAGTTTTCTACAGTTACTGGCATGTAGCATACCCACCATCCTTTTAGATCTGTTGTAGTTTCGAGTCACTTCTAAAAGCATAGGTCAGAGGCTTTTTATAGCTCTGAAAATTTTCTGTGATCTGTTAATGTTTTGTGTTTAACCTGGTAAATATTACACTTAAACTCTCAAACTATGGTTCTGAAAACAGTTCCTAATTGTAATCCATAAATTGCTGGCAATTATTGTTGTTTTGAGTGGACAAAAAGGTTTATTCTTCCTGAGTACTTTTCCTCCAAATATAATATTCTAATTGCTTCTGAAATTATTCTTTAACCATATTCTGTCCTTATGTCACTGTTTTGATAATATGCACTCACTGAAACTATAACTTTTATGAAATTGTTATTATGTAAAATATTTATAGTCATAACATTGACCATAGTCCAAAAACATGTGAATTAATGTATTTGTGGTCCTTAACAAAAAAAAAATAATGTTTATTACAGACTTTGTATATTGGAGCCAGCAGTAGCCTTAGTAGAGTCAAGACAGTTGAACAACTCCAAATAATTTTGAAGAGCTATTTTCTTTCCTGGCAAAAGCAAAATGATCCAGAAGCCATACATTTAGATGTTGTATATTCATAGAGCTGTTGCAATAAAATTTATCATTGTGAAGTGACATGTGTTTTCCCTAGATGTAAAAGGTCAATTTGAATTTAAAATGTGTGGCCATTTCAACCTAATCACAGGCAGACATCTTAATTAACATTTCATAATGTTTACAATATAGCTGTTGGAGTTTTACAACAGGAGATATATGACTGTCCCTTCCTATTGGAAACTAATAGGACCTCAATAAATGAAGGAACAGTAGTAATTAGGAGAAACAAAACTTCTGGGTACTACTTGTCTCCATACCTCTGCCATAAAGCAGAAGTAATGGGTGGGTAAGCACTGTTGTAGTCTGACATTTTATGAACTTCACAAGCAGACTTGCTTTTATCTGCTGTGCATTTGTTCAGAATAGCTCTTGGACCTGTTCACTCAATTCTCAGCCATTATCTTCTATGCACCCATCTCTTTTCTCATCCACCTTATGTATTGATAAATTAAGTGATGATAGTGTCAGGGGATACCCCATTGGTAACTCTATAATTGAATGAAAAGGAGAAGACAGAGGGCGATTCTATTCAGGTCATCAAAAACATCATCCTTTAGAGTAAAGTAGGTTTTTCCCCTTAAAGGGTGTGGTGGTTTAAATGATATGTACCCCACTAGTTGCAGACATTTGAATACCTGGTCCCTCCTGGGTAGGCTCTGTTTGAAGAAGCTTAGGAGGTGGGTCCTTGTGGGAGAGAAGTATCAATGATGATAGACTTTGTGTTTTCAAAAGTCATAATCAAACCTCAGTTGTCTTTCTGCTATTTGCATTTTGAGATGTGAGCTCTCAGCTGCTCCAACTGCCTGCAGCCTGCCTGAATCGCCAGTCTTCATGGACCCTAATTCTGTGGAACTGTAAACCCAAGATAAACCTTACCTGCTGTCAATTGCCTTGGTCATGGCAAGGCAACACAATAGAAATAACACAATAGAAAATTAACTAAATATCAAGGGAAATATAATTCCAGAATGGAATGAATTAAAATCCTAAAGGATAAAAACAAGGCTTTGGTCTTAGAGAGATGCAATGCCTATAACCGTGAATAAAAAAGAAAATGTTTCATTGTAACTTTTTTTCTTAAAATTCTGTCATTGTGACCAAAGTTTAAATCACCTGGATTGCGTTGTCCTCATTTTCTTTCAGATAACTTACACTGTGCTATTTCCAGAAAAGAATGTCATGCTTGTTACAGTCATTCAAGCATATTAAATATCTTTTTGTACAAAAAGTTTGCAATATGTCACCAACTATCTACAACCAAGTGTTCCTCCCACCCTCCAACCACCCCAACTCTTCCACTCCCTTACTTCTCCAACCCCAATCTCTGACCCCACCTTGTATGAAACCGTTACCTGGAACAGAATAATTCAAACAGAGAAAATTATAGATACACGGGTGTTCCTAAGTGTGTCTGCTGCCTCTGCCGTATGATGTGGCAGCACCCAGCCCTGGTGACCAGACGATGAGCTCTGTCATGAGACATACTCACTGTGCTTCCCATCACTGCCTTTTGACTAGCTACTCATAGAGGTTTGGCTTTTTATACCAATATTCCTGAATCTACGTGTAAATGTGTGTATATGTATGCATGAATAATTCATTTAATTACAGTTACAAGAGACTTAATTAACATAGTCTAAATTCATTTAGAATATAGTGTAGGAACAGTAGAATGTATTTTTGTTAGGATAGAAATTTGAGGCGTTGGATGGATTTAATTGAAGTGTGAAAACTCTTAATTTTCTAAAATTGATTTACTTTTATTTCTCTTTTGTGATTTAGTTTATTGTATTTTAAAAAACTACATAGAATCTTACTACCTTAGTTATAATCATGGTGAACAAATTATTGCATACTGGTTTCCAGGGCAGTTTCCATGAAGACGTGCACAAGTATCAAAGCTAGGGTTGCAATGCTCATACTCTTCTGTTACTTCTTTTATGATACATCACACATGCAATCAGGAAAAAAAGACACATTAGAAGAATTTGTGACAAGTTTTGCTTCATAAATTCAGTATTATCTTCACGTGCTTTACAAGAATATTTCTAGTAACAATCACTAATGCAACCTGGGATTCTGTAGATCAACATACCCACATTTGGCTTAATTTTAATACACTATGTCCAAAGGAGTGCATAGATCAACACAGAGATAAATAAAACACTGATAGCCAGGACTGTAGAATGGCCAGGCCAGAGAACAAGTTTCAAATTCTATGTAAAACTTGAAGCAAACACCAAGACTCAACAGAGGCAACCCCTGCACACCCATCAAGCAGAGACTGTGCACATAAAGACAGAGAAGGAGGATTCAGTGATGGATGAGAGGTAGTTGGCCTCCAAGAAGAGGCTGTTTACCACTGGAGGGGAAAGTACAAAGAAGACCAAGACCCAAGACGTAGTCCATCAGAGGACTCCTGGCTAATAACAAAATAGGAAAGGATTAAAATCCAGATCACAGGAGGCCTGTCCCTGACAAGGCACCCTGTTCAGAATAAAGAGACACAGGATGCCTGTGACCAAAAGGAGAACTAAGAAAACAGGAAATGAAAGTTTGAAAGCCTAGCACATATACAGTATATACTCACTTATTAGTGGATATTAGGCTTATAGTATAAGATAAACATCCTAAAATCTATAGTCCTAAAGAAGCTAAGTGGAACAACAGAGCCAAAACACCTGGAAGTACTTTTGTCCTAACAAACCAAACTAGCCCAAGACATATATTTGTTCTCTTATAGTTTATTGCAATTGTAAAAATAAACATGTAAAAAACATCTTTCAGATATGTCAAACAACTTTGATATTTACACAAAAATAGAGAGTATAATCAAAATATATCAGCTTATAGTCTTATCAATAGAACTATGTAAAACAGAGCAAAATATGAGATCTCTTAAATAAGAATTTACAGATTATAAAGCAAACTTTGATTATAGTGCATAAACTTTGAAACAGAAATGCACAGATAATCATAAAAAATGAAATTAAGGTGCTTTGTATTCTTGAGACAGTCAAAATTCATCTCAGGAATGGAGAATAACAAGCAAGATGCTTAAGAGAAAATGGACTCAACAACAAAATGGGTTACAAAGAAATATAGCAGTATATCAGTGAAAACAAAATAAAGAGGGAAAATCAGAGGACTGTGGCTATGCAAAAAGGAGACGCAAGTAATCTGACTTATTTGTGATTTGGTCACCTAAGACTATGAACAAAATGTTGAAATAGACTTATTTATGATGTTACAACTAAGCAAAAGAATTCCAGAAAAAGAAAAATACCCAAGTCCCTTATTAAAGGGCTCTCTGTCAACCTGGGAACACAGAACCATACGAATTGTAAAAAAGTTAGTACACTTTTTATATTTGAGACCATAAAACTAAAACAAAATCTGCTGGGCCTAGGAAAAGAAGATGTGACATAAATACACAAGACAACAAAGACATATACACACATGCATGCATACAAAGACACACATATATACGCACACATTCATCCATACAGTCACTTACCTTCATCTAAACAGAAAGAAGCAGAAAATCAGATAAAGAAAATACTGTGAGAATGTGACATTAATGAACCAAAATCAAAAGTAAATGGTACTCACAATAGATTGCCAGAACATCTTTATAGACTTAATTTTACATAAAATCAAAAATCACCACTAAACATGAAATATGAGAGTGAAAAGTGCTTATGTAACTCATTCCCTAATTTCCTTCCAAATGTTGTTATTTTAATGGTTGCATAATATTCCCTTGAAAGGGTTATTAACATTGTATTTAGTATATGTGCTTGCTTCGGCAACACATATACTTAAAAAAAGATTGTGTTTCCTAAGCATTAACTCACACTTGGAAGCTGCATTTTACTTTCTATTGCTCTAAATCTTCAAACTTTACATTTGAGATGATGGCTTTGAATGAACCAAAATTAAGCCAAATGACAAGTACCAGCAACAACATGTATGGAGAGCAATGATTCTTATACAACTCACATTTTTCAGTGTGTATGCACTAAAGGCATGTATGTAACATCTGTAATATGTAGGACAACACAGGCCTATACTCAACAGCTACAAAGAAGGTAAAAAGGTGTTCCATGTTGTAATAAAAGCAGAGAAGGTGTAATAGTGACAGAGGAGTCGGGCCATCCTTCAAGTTACTCAGATGATAGTTAAGAAATCATGGCACTGATGAGCTTAGAGCTGGGGAATACTTAAAGAACTTTCCTGGACCATGGTGGGGAATGTCTTACAATTAGAAAAAGAACAGAAACGCTGAGAATGCTTAGGAGGTTGCAGGAGACAATGGAAAACAACAAGCATCAATGAGCTCATCAGTAAGTATATGCTGAGCACTTGCTGTGCCACATGCCAGGACTGCTTCATTGAGAATTTGGAAACTAGTCTTCAAACAATGCAGTGTCAAATACTTTAGCAAAGACTGTGATGGCTGAGGTGACTGTTACATGACATTTATAAGAACCTGTTTTCTCAGTAAAGTAATAGGTGTCCCAAATGCCTTGGTTTTGAACATCTGCTATTGAGTTCTCTCACATGTGTCATGGCAATATGGGGTCTGCTTTAAAATTTCCTCCATTCCTGCTCAAAATTAATAGCTTTTCTTTTCCTTAAAATAGTTATCTCCGGCGGGCACTCTGAAGTCTTCTAGAGCATTCGTATGGCAGGTACCTTGTATGATAATAAAGAAAAAAAAATCAACCCTATGATATAACCACACAAAATGTATAAATGATCGTTGAACGAAGACATTAAGTATTTCTGAATAACCAGATGTATTGGTATATTATGCATTAATCACAGAGACAGATGACAGCCAAGTTATTCGTATTTTTCTACTACAAATTTGGATATGAAATCAGTTCAGTTAAAGGTCTCTCAAATCTCCTGAAAAGTCTCAAAATGCCTGCAAAAAGCTTCCACTTTGTCTGATTTCCTTTTTACTCACAAGGATATAGATAGTGTACTACATCAATAATCATGACTTTATGTGAATTTCTAGGTCTTCTGCAAAGTTTTGTACATTTGGTGGTTGTGTTTACATGATTTCAATTTGAAAACAACCATTGAATGAATCTCTTGGCTGAGTTACTTTTAGTTTAGGCTTCATTTGATACAGACAGAAAAGTTGTGTATTGAAAGACAGTCAAATTTCCTGTACAGAAAAGTAGAGATGTTGCTTCATTGTTCTTATGAACTGAGTGACTATTGTGCCCAGTTCGTGAACCCCAAAAGACCAGGAATAAATAGACTCCTCTGTAAATACATGAGGTTTTTTACTTACAAATTATTACAAGCTGCAGCTTGGGCTCACACCCCCAGAGCCAAAGCGATGAGAGCCTCGTGCTCAAGTTAGTTGGGTGATTTAAAGATTCCGGTCCCTCCCAGCATGCCCAAGGCAGGGGTGATTCCTGCCTGGCAAGCATCTATTGGTTGAAAGGCAAAAGGGATGTTGCATTTTGAATTCATTGGCTATAGGAAGGTCCCCAAACCATTAATGATCTGGTGTCCCTCCCTAAGGGGATGGGCCAGTATCCTAGCAACTTTATCTTTAGTGGGCAGGAAAAGAAGGGAGGGCATTACTGGACATGTCTCCACCTAGCTAGCCTTCATTCAGGCTTTAAGCTTCAAAATAATAGCCACTGATTTTTTTAATCTTTTGGTCTCTCAGTGACAAGAAACACTCAATTGGAATCCAGGACACTCAGCTTCTGGTATTAGTTTGCTTATATGCATTCCCTCAACAGTTAGTCATGCCACAACTATTTATGAAGCTTCCTAATGCAGTACCCAACACCTAATTTGGAAAAAAAACCCACTGAAATCAATCTTGAAAGGCAATATAACTGATTTAAACTTAACCTTATCCAAAATTAAAAAAAATTAAAAAAGAGTTTGTTGGACTTCCCTAGCCTAGTCATTGATTTGAGATATTTTACAGAGATAGTGAGAAAATGTGTGAAGCACGGAAAATTGTATAGGGAAAGTAGTGAGGAACAGAGTAATTAATACTTGACCCAGAGCATGGCATTATAATTCTATTTTTCAAAATATAGTATGTGGGTTGTAGAGCATTCCAGTTACCTATGCTTGAATTACATAATTCAAAGACATCTGTTTGCCGTCACATCACTATGCTTTAAAATGAACTTGTGCTCATAAGGGAATGGATGAGTGAATGAATGAATGAACCACTATAGCAAGTTCTTAAGAGTTTGACTTCTGTTACGTTGTTCAGACTCTTGTAGTTTCATTCAAAATTTGGCAGGATTTATCTCTTCCAAAAGTTCTCGAGGAATGGGAAGCAGACTTGGAGTACAGTACACGCGCCGACAGAAGGAGACGCACGGAAGTCACACTTGGCTCGCCCATCAGGTTTCTGAAAACTGAACTTACCTACAGAAGTTTTCTTAGCCTAAACCCGGAAGTGTCTTTCTCATCAAAATCCCTTCCTTTAATTTGTAGTTTCAGTTTGATGCTAAAGAAGATCCTTTTTCTCGGTTTTTAGCATGTAAGTTACTAAGTACCCTGTCTAGCACATGGTACAGGCTCAGAAAAGAATTGTAGAGGAGTCACAAAAAGCACTGTAAGGCAAAGCCATGCTTTGTGAATCAAAGAATGATTTAAGAACAAAGTCCACATTTTGATAGGTAAGTGGTGACTTCAAACAATTTATTAAAACTTCATAAATTTCAGTCACCTGAGAGGCTCTTCCTCCAGGGATTGTTGTAATAAACAGGATGGCTAAGACATCGAAAATGTGCTTAGACAAAGTGACTAGAACTTACCAAGCGCTCAAGAAACACTGACCATTTTATTAGTGTTTGAAAAAGATTGGGGCTTTTTCTTAGAAATGAATAAACTCTCTTAGGGACATACTATATGTAAGACAGAAATCACTCTAGAAACAGAAATTCATGTGATGCCCATGAAAATAATTGCACATTGGGGTGAGAGGAGTGGATTGCTCTGTAAATGGCTTGCTATGCAAGCATTAGAGTCTAGTTTTGGATCCTTTGCACTCACAGAAAGCAAGTCAGGGAAGTGTGCACCTGTAATCCTGACACGAAGTTGGGTGAAGGCAGGGAATGGAGGGTTTCTGTGGCTTTCTAGTAACCTGACTTGCCACATTGGTCAGCTCCATGGTCAGTAAGACACCTTTTACCAAAAAGTGTTGTGGAGACCAGTAGAGGAAGACATGACATCTACTCATGATATTCTCATACACAAAAGCACACATGTGCATATGTATATGTGTACACACATCTACATTAACACTAATGATGTGAAGAATTAAGTCAATACATTATCTGGCATAAGCCTTCTAAAAGCTAAGAGTCACAAGGATCAATATCAAACTTTTGATAAGTTGAGTGTTTTTCTTGGTTGTCTGTTAGCTGGTTGTTTTTCTTATTTGTTTTGCTTTTTGTGGTTTTGTTTTTGTGTTCATTTGCTTGATTGCTTGCTTTGCAAATGGAAAAGTCTCATGTATACAGTTCAGGCATATTTTACACATGAAGGAAAGTTGCAATTGATATTTCTGAAACTTGTTGACTGGCCTAGACTCAGTAGATTTTCCCTGTAGTTGGGAAACTGTACCCAGTTGAATTATGAATGTTTAAACAAGGCGACACCAATGGTGCCAGTGTGAAAACAGTGTAAGACTATGAGTCAGAGCTCCTAATCTGCAGCCCTAGCTGAGCCTAAGGATATGAGTCTGGCTGAAGTAAGTCTTATTTGTGTCTCTGCTTATTCATACTCCATTTTCTCCTTTCAGTCAATAAAGAGCTTTTTATGTTGTTCTTTACACAGCATTATTTTAATCACCAAGTAGCACCACTCCACAAATATGTGATAAAGAACTATCTGAAACATAAAACTCTGCCTTAAAACATCAAACTTACATTTGAGAAATGTATGTTTTCGCTATTCCCTTCTGGCTTGTAAAGGTTAGTTAGGATCACCCACTTATTCCTTTGAGCTAAATCCTTTTTTTCCTTGACTCTAGGGCTGCTCTTTCCCCCCACCCCATTACCAATCATTTTTCCATTACCAATCAATTGGTCTATTCCCAATCTTCAATCCCTCATAGCAATTGCTTCCATGGGTTCTGTCTCTTCAACATTTCAGCTGCCTGAACATTAAAACCTAATGTCCACAGTGAAAATATATCTCATTAAAAAAAAAAGACATAGAATGCATAGAATGTCACGAGTGCCATAAGGTAAGGGAGGATCTGAGCCCACCTCTGGCCTTATCAAAGGATTACTCTCAGATGCTTCTCTTTAAGGCAAAGTGTTTCCCCTTTGGCAATGGTCTAGGAAAATGACTTTATTCCAATTACATAAACTATAAATAAACAGAAATAAAAGAATTTAATGAGCACCAGTACAAATGAGTGACAGTCATTAAGTACAATTTTGCCTTATTGGAACACCGCTTTCTGACTTCAGTTCCATTAAGACTATATCCTAATTATCTCAGTTTCATTCTGCCATTAATAACCTTATTTTCTTAGAAACAATGCTGATGGATAGGACTTAAAACATATTTTTCATATGAACACAAAGTGCAATAGGAAAAAGTGATTCTCAGGCATGGTTTGTGAGGATTTTTTTTTAATGATTAAATTTCTTAAATGGTCTTACAAATCAGACTTAGCCAAATGTAGCACTCTCCATTATAAGAGACGGGGGGGGGAATTGAATGTTGGAGTTCAAATTCATATAATAATTAGAAGGGACATTTATTTCAAAATGTGGAGGACTTGACAGAAAGAAAATGACAGAAAATCAGCTCTGCTGTGAATTATAAATGTCAAATTACTGGTCTGCATGTAAAGAAGTGTGTAGTTACTAGAATCTAGTCTATACTCATGACTGCTGCTTCTGCCTTTATCAGCTTCCTCTATTCCTCTAAGGTGTTCTGTCATTCACTGTCAAATCTCCAGTATAAGACTATAAGACATATGTCAGATTGGCACCCAAAACCTTTCATGTCCAGACACACCAATGCAGCCCCGTATGCTACACAATATCAGGTATGTTCTGTGAGAAAAGCTGCCCTGTTAGTAGTAGTCAGCCCCAGAGTATACTCTAGCGCGTGATAGCATCTACTGTGAAAATTTGAGAGTTCAGGGGCGGGAGAGCATCACCATTCTATACTGTGTGTGGACTCAGGAAGCTGTCATGGTGTCAGTGGGATGAACAATGAAAAGGATGTTAACTAAATTTTGATGTGCAAGAACATGTGTTTAATTTGCAAGACGCTTTGTTTAATTAAAAGGTAAATACCATTTACAATTCCTCTTGCAGATGAATTTTGAGCAGCAGCAACACCTACAGAGTGCTTAAATTGCCCGCAGAATTTCTTGGATGCATTTGATCAATTAAAAGGGTACACATTTGAGAAGAAATAATTACTTTTTTTCCATTTGTTTTCAAATAGGAATGGCTTTATTTTCTATAAACAGGTTATTCCTTGAGTTTAACGCCTAGCTAAATATGGATTTAAAGGTACATAAACTATATGATTATGTGTCTAATGCACGATAAATAAATCTGAAAGTTAAAAGCATTCCTTGCTGAAGTCCCACCTCAAATGGGATTTTCTTCCCTTTCTGTTTGTCTGTCTGTCTGTCTTTTTATAAAGGGTGATTCCTAAAGGTGCATGGATCAAAAAGACCTTTTCACGCCTCCAGAAAGATAGCCCTCCTCACATATCTTGGGAGCTTCAACATAACTGTTCCATAAGCTCACTCCAATCTTAAGGCAGATCAAAAAGATCTCAGATCTCATGTTTTCCTTTATTTAAGATTTGCTACTTTCTTTTTTTTTCAGTGATCACGAAGAAGGAACATGCTATTGATTCTTTAGCTGGCCTAAGGGCATAAAATGTCGAAGGATACCAGGCTTCCTTACTGATAACTTCTAATCTCAATAACACAGGAAGTACAGATAGCAACTCAACATATTTTTCTGTAATTCAACGTTGTGTGCACTTGTAGTTTGGATTCAGTTACACTTGGAGGCAGGAAATAGAAGAGTGACTCTACTGGGAATCCAATCCATTCATTTTCTTAGTGGAGATCACCACATGGCATCCAGGTAACATAAAAGGGAAATTCTACAACGTTTCCTCAATGGTTCACCATACTAGGAAGCAGATTTGGGTCACCCTCAGTGTGGCACAGCACCCAATGCCTTCTTATCCAGCCCACTCTGTTACCTGATTGACATACAAAAGACCAAAATATAAAATAGTCAAGCTACTATTTTATACTAGCGTGTTATTATAAACTATAATATGGAAGTCATGATATTCCTTTATCAGAACTCAGAAAAAAAATAATGGCTAAATAGGGAAAAAATGTTTACAAGGAAAACTTCACGGGTCAATTTACGTTTTCTTCTTGTAAAATCAGACAGTCTTTTTGTCTCTCCCAACCCCCATCCATTAAATAAAAGTTCATTCTGTATCGTTGCCAAGAGGAAGTTTCAGATCATCTGTCAGGAAAGTGCAATAAAACCCTGCAAAACAAATTGCCCCTCATTAGTGGCAAATATGGACATATGACAATTGGCCATTGGTCCTCATTATTCAAACCCGAACTGACTAAAATCCTTATGGAGGAAAAGGAAGGCACTAATTTGAAAACATTATTGTGTTCTAATCTTTTGGTAATTTTTCATCTCAATGCCCAGTGTACATTCTGTTTGCAATAATGAGTTCTATTTTCTGGGTTGGGGGAGATGTCTTCCTGATGTTGAAAACAAGGGATCTCATAGGATTAAATTTCCTGTACCTATCTCTCCATTATTCATCTATGTGGGACTATGACTACTGTGTGTCCTATTCAAAAAAGCTAAGTTAGTCCAGTTAGATTCTGGATCTTCTGATGTCACCCACACTCGCCTCATCTTTGGTTACTGTCACCTGCTGAGGCAATGTCTTTCACAGGTGGTATTTTTCAAATGCATTACACAGAATAATATGATCTCTTTATTGTTTCCTTATTCTACCTCCTACATAAGTTTCTGTTTATTTATAGGCATCTAATCCCCACTTCACAAGAAGTCCCAGCGGGGGGGGGGAGGGAAACAACACAAAACTCAACCTTGACCCATAAACAGACCACTGAAGAGAGCTCTCTTTATCTGGCTAAGATTGTCCATGTCCACTTCTTAATTCCCAATTGTTGGCTTTTTCATTTGGCATGGAGGGCTTCCCATGTTTACTTACCAGAAAATATGGAAGAATGTCTGTATAATTTTTTCCACCATACATACCTTACTGCATAAGATGTATTTTCAGGAAAATGTCTTTATAAAATGCTTTTGTCATAGCCTTATTCACAGTGGCTATTAGTTTTCCCCTGTTCCACCCACAGCATATAAGCTTGAACAAATGAAGGTCTTTTCCAGGATTGTTCTGTTTCTCTGTGTTGAATTTCCAGTGTCCAGGACAGTTGCCAAGTTCATGGCAATAATGAGTGGCTGAATGAGAGATGAATCTCTGACAGTTAAATAAGGAGGAACATGAAGCCATAAGAATGTACAGCCTTGATGCTGGAATACAGAAAATCTGGGTCCAGCTCTCTTCTTTGACTACAGAGGTGACTTTGAAAATTCTGTATTATCTCTCAGGACATCACATTACCCCCTTCATAAAACAAAAGGGTGGATTAGATCATTTTGAGGAGCCTTTCATGTCTTAAAAAAATCTGTGAAAGCATTTATGGTATAATTTCATACAGACAAACCAGATTCATTACATAACGTTTTCCTTCCAAACTGATATTGATACTAACAGTTTAATGAGAGATTAGAGGGAGAAAATTCCCAACTTGATATTAACAACTATATTCAACTAAATTACAGTTTTGGAAATGTCAGAGATCCCCAAATTGAGAGGAGGTCCTGTGGCCAAGTAATTTGCACACAACTGAGAAAGCTGAGACATTTGGGCCTTAGTCCAATACATGACTTAGGGCAGCTCATCTGGATAAATCTCTGATTCTGTGAGCCCGGCTAAGCACGATGGAACCCTAAAAGCAACCCACCTAAGCTAACTGTACAGCACAGAGCAAATCAGTTCTCAGAATATATTTCAGTGTATCTTAAGTATACATCAAAAATATGGTGCCACTCAAAAAACTTTGACAAATTGATGCATTCCCTTCAGAGGTTTGCTCTGAAATTTTCACCATAACCATTTATAACTGCAAAAAAGTAACCTATGAAGAGGGAGAAGTATCACCAAGCCTTGTTAGTAGGAACATTGTGAAATGCAAGTGGGATGGTTTACCGAACTGTGATGGGCTGGACCTTGAGCCTGGTTGTGAAGACTAAACCTATACTGAGACTAGCTTTCCCAATATCTCCTTTAACTGACTTCACTGCATTTCATGCAAAGCTGATACCATCTCTTGCCCCCAACCAACCATCCAGGAGAGCACTATTTCTACATCTACATCTTTTCTGTATAAGAAAGCATTTATAATTAAGGTGAAAAATGGGCCCTGGGCTATTCATGATCCACTATTAGGCATTTGAAGAAAACCCAAGAATTTTTTTCTCTGTAACTGCTCTGTGGTATCCCAGAATAGATTAAAGAGTTAGAATCAGAAGATCTGGTTTTAAGGACTGTGCATTTTTTTCTAGGTATGATTGCCAAGTTCTGTTTTTCTCACCAATGAGATGAGAGAAAATTATTAATAACTCTCTTAAAAAGGAAATATTTCTTCTTTTTTTTGAGACAGGGTTTCTCTCTGTGTCCCTGGCCTTCCTGAAACTCTCTGTAGACCAGGCTGTAGATCTTGAACTCAGAGATTCACTTGCCTCTGCCTGCTGAGTTTTGGGATTAAAGCATGTGCCACCACTTCCCAGATGAAGTAAACATTTTTATTTTTGAATGTTTTCTTTATCATAAAACATAAAAACCTTTTCTTATGAAACCCTAAGACTTTACTTATCAATCTAAACAAGGTACAATAACCTGGAGTTCCCAAGATATGTCATGTCTTTCTTTCATGTCCTTGCTTTTGTAGCACCAACTGTTTATAACCACAGTCAGGTAAGTCAACTTCTTGAACATGCACTTCAAGCCTGATTCTCAGATTCTGTGACAAGAGAAGTTAGAACACTTCCTGTTTCACAGGGATGGAGAAGGGATTAAGTGAGATTAAGAACAAAAAGAGGCATCCAGCACCTGGTGATGAATAAACACCCAACATGCCAGAAATGTTATTCTGTTTTGCTTCATCCTCTCAAGGATGCTGAAACTCTCTACGGCTTGCTCAGATCACCTAGACTTACTGGCATAATGCTCAACAACCAGAGCCTTGCTCACACCATCTTCATCCTCTTCATTACTAGCAAGTTAGAGATTCTGGCATCCACCTGAATATACTGCCCGAATGCACCTAACATCTCCGAATGTCTCTTAGAGCTTGTCTACTGTGAACCAGCTCTGGATCACCCCCCAATCCTTTAGTTTCTTTACCTAGACCCATATGTGATAAAAACAAAAACAGCCCTGGTCCAACACTGGTTTGCCTAAAATTACACAGGGAAAAAAATAACTATTTTCTCACAGAGTGTCTATCCAAAAACAACAGACTTTATTGGAAGTCGTGACAATAAGATACTATCCCCACTTCTAAGTTAAAGTTACCTGAAGATGAGTGTGCTCTGTAACGCGAACAGGGGGAGAAAAGAAAGAAAGAAAAAAGAAAAGAAAAGAAAAAGGAAAAAACTTCCCACTTAAAGCCTACAGCCTGTTCCAAGACTAAAGTTCTTTCAAAACACGTATAAAATGAAGCTCTGAATTGCTTAGGTAAACAGAATAATCCCAACCAACCTCATTTCCGAGTGAGAGGTTTCGGCACAGAGCTCTGTGTGAGGATGGAACTTTTCTGAAGGTGACTACAGCACAGGTAGCAGAAGAGTGGGACAGTGAAAAGGAAGTCTTTCTCACCCTTCGCTCCTCTTCCTGGGACCCTTATTGCCCGCTATCCGCATTCTGAAATGTTGAACTATTAACATTTGCCCCAACCATTGATGGAAGCTTTGTCATCAGAGCTCTCCCGAACTGACAAACGTGCATTTACTTACGTGGGGTGTGTGTGTGTGTGTGTGTGTGTGTGTGTGAGATCTTGATGCTTGCAAAACGTGTTTTCAACAGCAGCTGTAACTTTTTTCCCCTCTTATTTTTTTCATTGAGGGGAAGAGCTGATTCTTGAAAACCCAACCCCCATACCTCAGCCAGGGGTCTAGGAAAGGGTCTCTGAGAACCTTAGGAGAGGCTGAACTCGCACTTTGAGAGTGAAGGAGGTAAACAAACATTTTTTTAATGAGCTTTGTTTGATGGATTTGGTTTTCTATTTGTTTGAACAGGTACCCTACGCTGAGGCGCGGGAGGGTCCGCTTCGGTCTGGGTGGGGCGGAGCAGAGAAATCTGAAGTGGGTCGCTGTGCCGGCCACGTCTGGCCAGCAGGGGGCCCCTGCGCTCTTCTCCAGCGTCGGTGGGCACAGCAGGGCGACCGGGACTCGGGCAAAGAGAGGGATTAGGAGTGTGGAAAGCCCAGGGATCTGGTGAACACTGGAGACTTTCAGCCAGGACAATGCATACAGTAGTCCCGTCTGGGTTGCTTCTCGCCAGACGCATCCTGGCATCCGGGCATAAGAGTGCGTCCATCGCCAGACCCCTCTACCAAGTTCTCCAAAGCTATTTCGCCCTGGCCTCGACCTCGGGCCACCTCCGGTTCCCATTGTCAGCCTTCATCTCGAGGGCATTAGGAAGGGAACCTAAATCACCCTACAGTATCGTGAAGGAGCCAAGCGACCACCAGGTCGAGCCCAGGGAAAGGTGCCCCCGGGCACCCTGTTGTGGCCCACACCTGGCGCTTCTGCACTGCAAAGGGCAGATTGTGGCCAGGAAGAGCTAGAGCTGCTCTTTTGATGTTCTGTATAAACCACACCTTTGTTTGGCCTTGCTTACCCTGATTGGAGACCCAGGGTAAGTTTTACTTCGCTCCCTTTCTTTTCTGCAGGATTCACCCCTCCCAGACAGAGTTAACCAGCTTTGGAGGCTCAGACTAGGGACCAGGTAGCAGAAGTGGAGCTTCTGCCTTCCTTCCGAGGAGAACGGAGAGACACTGCAGTTCAGCCCTGGAAGATGCTGTAGGCCTACTAGAAAGAGGTAAATTCCTGCTGTCTTCCTCTCTTAAAACTGCACTGAATCGAATCAGCTTTTAATTGGCCTCCCTTTGGATGAGGACAGTACCTTTGACTTTTCAGGGCACTCTCTCAAAGGTGGTTTTTGAGGTGCAGGTAGCCGTGGCCAAAAATTTGTATAAATTAACTGTTTCCAATACCTTCTCCCTAAACATCCACTGGCCTCTATCACTACCAACTCCACCACTCACACCCATGTCCTTTGAACACCAGTCCCGCCCCACCCCACCCTCCACCCCCTGGCCTCCATGCCTCCCTCTCTCATCCCTATAGCAAGAAACTATCGAGACATGGAATATATGAATAGGACTGGATGGTCTTCGGCGTCTGAAAATTCACACGTTTAGTACCCACCATCCCAGCAGTAATACCATCTTTCCAGTAGCTTCTAGAATTTTTTTCTTTTGAAAACGAGTTCTAGTAAAACTTAGTAGGATTTTGTTTCTCAGAGTACTTACAGACAACGTGCTTTGTCTGATGTAAGGAGAACTAGGAATCCTCCACTCTATTATCAGATGTAAGGTCGAGGGACAGTGCCTGTCTTCTAGAGGTACTAAATTAAAAACTCTGTGGCTAAGTATTTAAATCATAGTGGTCAAAATTTCATACTTAACAGCCATGTGTTTGTGTACAATACAATCATGCATGATGATGGTATTATATGTGTGACATAGTTTAGAAAGGAAAATGAGTTTTCAATTCTTTAAATATCATTTAATGACAACTAGAAATGCCAGCTACAATTAACCGGTTACAATGCATGACCCAACAGACTTGCCAAACTCTCCTCTTTACATGGAGTGGAGCTAACAAATTATAGGGGTAAAGAATTTTGTCTAGAGATCCAGTGTCCTTCTGAAATTTCAACATACTCTTAAGACAAAATTTAACAAAGAAAAGTATGCAAGCCTTTTTGATATTTGTTTTGGTTTTAGGATGATTTAAAAGAGGGGGAAGTATTCTCTGTAGTTCCTATCTCCTATGCACATTCTAGAAAGCTCTGAGTCTTGTCACTAAGTCTTTGGCAAGTATTTTAGAATACCTTTAAGATAGGCAAAAATAAGTAAATAAATAGTTTCTAGCTCATTCCACATAATGTGGAAAATTATGCCTCCCATATATGACTGAGTAAAATACTTAGTGATAAATTGTCATTAAATCATGTGGCACATTGCATAAAATATTCTATTTATCAATGCGATCTGATTTTAAACAGTAAGGAAATACCATTGCAGGTTCTTTATAAGGTAGTGTGAAGTATCACATTTTTGACCCCCCAGATATAAACTTTCCCATAAGCCTTCTGAATTCTTCCCATAAGCCTGCTCTACTTCCTGATGCTGCAGAAACATTGATGTAATTTAATGTTTGGTTTGTCTTTTCCAAATTTATTTCCTGTTCAGTAGGTGCTTTGTTTGCAAGAATTGTCTTTGAGAATGGATGATGACACAGGAGAGGTGTGAAAGTTGAAATAATGATTCATCATATAATAATAATTTTAAAATATCATTGTTTCCATTCTGTGAACAGACAAGAGAACCCATAGGGTTTGATTTGAATACCCTCCACAGAGTCTATAAAGAGTACAGTGAGATGAAATAGCAAATTTCCCACTACTATAACTGTATTATTGAAAAATAATAAGTTTAAAATTGACACATTTTTAAGGTGTGCTGGATCATGTGGGAATAGACTAAAGAAGGAAGAAGGGACAGTGTTAAGTTCTCATAAGAAAACCTGGAACATCTATTTTCTTTAATGCTCATTTTATTAATTGCCTCTCTGTTTTTAAATGAATAATTTAAATCAAAACAAACCAAAGGTGAAATTTTGACTCTTCTAACATATTGGTTGAGCCTGAGTAACATGACTACCATACGTTTTTCTGAAAACCTGGCCAAAATCTGCCTGCACTTTCAACCTGACCTGCAGGGGGCAATAGCTTGACGCGAATGACAGCACAGGCTGCTGAGCCACTAGACTTGAAATTCTGACTATGACCCTGGAATGTTGTGTAGGTTGGAAAGAGTGCTTAATTAATGTATATTGAAACAAAAGATCAGGTAAATTGTTTGATTTGTCTTCAAGCTATATTTTTAGACTAATCTAATTCAGTTTTTTTTCTTAAAGAGATTATCAGAGATTTCAGGAGCACATTCAGCTATGTCAAGAATTATCCTAAATACTAATTGTTTACTAAAGAAGTGATGTAATTTTTTTTAAAAAAGGAAAGAAAGCAGAATAAAGTTAATATGATTATCTGTGTTCAAATAAATGTGAAAATCAGAAAAAATGTAGCATAATTACAATAGATAATAAAAGAATGCTACATGCATACAGAATAACTCTCTTATGGTAGTCCTTTTTAAATATCTAAAAATTACAAATAGACGAGGGATAGTTACACAGTTTGAAATGTGTTTTCTCTCTATATATAAAATATTAATTAATTTTGAGCAATGATATGCATTTAAATAACACAATTGATAGGTATGATCTATTTTATTTCCCTGTTTTTTTTTCTGTTACAAATAGAACAGAATGTGTTGGTTATTGGCAATCTACACCATTTTTGCCTTCCTAATGTGTCCACCCTTTCCCCTATTCTCATATCTCTCCCATCAGATGTTAAGTATAGATCAGAGACCCACTAAAAGGTGTATGGGCCAAAGGGAGTGATCATAGAATTTAATTTGTTAAAAGTCTCCCCATCTCTTTCTTGAAATTACACTTAATGTTTGTTAAGTTAGTTTTAAATACTACAAAATGTTTACCTAAAAAGCATCCTGATTTCAATAAGTTGAAGGAGGTACCTGGAACTAAACAACTTGGAGTAAATACTCGTGGTGTTTACTAGGTTGTTTCTATATACAGCACATGCTATGCATGTACTTTGGACACAGCAAGGGGAAAAAATAATAGATTTTTTTTTTAAAAAAAGAGAACTGATAAGTGTTTCTTTTCTTTTCTATGACAGAGTTTGATCTTGATAAAAATAAAAATTAAAAAAGAAACCCTTCAAAGCATCTTTTTCCTTCCCAAGATGCTTTTTAAAGATGTGATGCATATTTTGCTTTTCTTTAAGGAAAGAATATGGGGGTTGCTTAAACAGGGAAAGAAAATTTTATTCTCCAACACCCCCTCCCATTCTACTAAACCGTTTTAGTCGACATATGTTTGTTATCAGAGAGAGGTGCTGTGAACACACAGCCATTTTCTTAGCAGCTTTTTGACTGTATGGTACCGTAGTCCCACAAGGCATTGGTCCTTTCCCATTGGGAAGTCATGAATAAGAGACTATGAAGCTCACACGTCAGATCTTCCTCAATTAATCCACCATTAGCATGTTCGGGGTCCACTACTGGATGGTTAACAGAGCCTTTTGTAACTGTACGCCGACCATACCCAATTATGCTTTGCTAAAAATGAACTCTTTGCAAGACCAACCCTCTCGGGCTGTCAGTGTTTTCCGTTTTCCTATTTTAACGTTTGTGTATAGTGGCAGGCGACAGATGGTGTGGATCAGATCGATTTGATTGCATTAGATGATTTTCCCCCCTTCCCCACGCCTTTCTGGAAGCTCGCATCAGCTGAAGGCTCTCGCCTGGGACTCCTCCGAAGCATGAGCAAGCCGCCACCACGCGAAGGCACTGGGGCACAGCCAGCGTGAGGCGACGAGGTCCCTTCTCAGGGCTTGTTAACACTGTAACCTGCCGCTCAGAGAGCAGCGGCTCCCACTGTCCAAGCCTGCCTCACCGCCCATCGGAGGACTCCTGGCTTCTGCATACACTTGGAGTTCTGCCGGCAACCTGGATTTAGAGGGTAAGCACTTCATTCTAGACGGATTTGTGACAGTTACTTTGCTATACCTGCGATACCGCAGACAAATCTCACAAACGCAAAGGATGTAGGATGTGTGGGAGAAGGCGACTATGTTTACATCGGTAAATGGGTTTCTTTTTGTCTGAGACCGAGAGTGTTGCTCAGTGACGATGTGTACAGTGTTTTGCCATTGATTGTAGGAGTCCACTACCACCCTCCTCCCGATTTTTTTCTCTCTCCTTCGTGTTTTCCCCTTTCTACTTGAGAGGGAAAGAGAGAGAGAAGGAGGGAGGAGGGAGAGAGAGAGAGAAGGAGGGAGGGGAGAGGAGGGAGAGAGAGAGAGAGAGAGAGAGAGGAGAGAGCGACCGAGAGAATGAGAATATTTCTGCTTTAGCTTAATTGCCTTATTTCCTAAACCGATTGTTTTGTAGCCTGCTTTATGTCTATTTGGTTTTTAATTACCAAGCGTTTAGCTGGGATGGGTGCTAGTGAGTGGGGGACAGGGTGGGGAAGTACGGGGGAACACTGCACTAGTCGCAGTGGCCTTGAGAGATCAAAAGGTGCTGAGAGCACCCCTTACCCGAAAAACACACCTTCAGTTATTGGGGAAGGAGGGAACTGTAGATCCTAATAAACATGGCTTGCAGGAGTCGACGAACAAAGGTACTTAATGCGGACCTAAGCCTCCGCAGCTATTGCTCCGATAGCAGTACCTAAATATTCAAAAGGAAAGTGTAAGTTGATTAACAAACGCCCTGATAGTATTGGGCTTTTTCCCTTTTCCGTTTTTGTGTCGAGGGTGGAGGGGGGTGGGGAGGGTGGATGGGTGGGGGAAATCCGGCAGCTTAAGGAGGTTTGAATTGAATATGCACCCAGCAGCAGTGGTCTCGTAGGAAATGGTGTTCTCGTAAGTCAGGCTGCCCCGCTGAAGCACCAGAGCTGTGGTTAGAGCTCGGAGCGTCAGTTCTGTGGAAAGTGCTGCGGGCTGTCCGCCTGGGCTGAGCTGTCCACTGGTCCAGGTGCTGAAGTGTGGAGCGTTTGGTATGTAGGGAAAGGGTTGACTCTGACTATGTTGCTCGGCTAGAAAGAAAAACCTATAGCCTGTGTTGTTATAGGGTTGTTGTTTTTTAAGCATGCTAGTCTGTGGGTCTCTCTGTGTGTGTTTGTCTGTGTGTGTGTGTGTGTGTGTGTGTGAGTGTGTGTGTGTGTGTGTGTGTGTGTGAGAGAGAGAGAGAGAGAGAGAGAGGGATTTTCCTGGAATTCTGATAAACTAAAGGAAAGTACTTGGAAAGCACTGAAAAGCTGTGTGGGCATTTATGCCATGATTCTACAGCCTGAGGAGAATTTGTGCATGTGTGTATGTGTGCCTTCACCATCCTTCTGAATTGAAAAACATTCCATCTAGTAAGTCAAATCCTATCTGTACAATGTGTCCTGTTTTCCTTTTAGAGGTAGTTGGGGTTTTAAATAAAAGAGTTCAGGAAGAAATACACACTTTGCTCATAGACTATTGCATTACTTTCCCTAAGGGCTTTTGTTTCTAGGAGTTCAGGCTAAAGGGAACCTGTCAGCTTTCTTGATATTTTTTTCCTCCTGGTTGTAGTGCCAGAGAAAAGCTCCATTTTATATCTATGATGGGCCATGGCAGATAATAGTATTTATTAATTGTTTCACTGGCTTGAGTCTTTTGGTAAGTGGGGTACTCATGAGTTACCTAAAAATATGCTGCAAAATAGGCTACAGTCAGTGTCAAGTACTATTTTTCTTTTAAGTTATTTCTGGCAGACATTAAATAATAAAATCTAGAATTCATGTTGGTTTTTCTACTTGTAAGTGGTGTGTCAGGAAAATGATGAGCTGATATGCCTGGAGAAGCATTATATCAAATAATGATGATGAGAGCAGGCACAACCTGAGTACCTTAGATTACAGCCAGGTCAGTCAGAGATGAGCTGTGGTGGTGGGAGAGACTCTTACATAATTACTCCTTGATCAAGAGCTATTTGCACTTACATAATTTTAGAAATCATGTCTGTTGCCATCTTTCCATATTCTTTCCCTCCACTCACATAGGTGTACTTTCATGTATTAGAAAGTAAAGCTAGAAACAGATTGAGAACTTTCTGATGGAGCTGCAGCATTCTTGGGTGGTGGCATTCCACTGGTTCATTTTATTTAGTGAACAATACCCCCCCCCCATTTATTGGAATATCCACTGCCAGGTCTTAAGACAAAGCTGCTCAGTAAGAACCATGTAGATCGTCAAAGGATCAGGGTTTTTTTTTTCTCTCTCTGAATACCAAAATTAGTCACTTTGAGAATGAGTTTTTATTGGGTTCCTTATTAAAATTATTTACTTGAGGACAGAGCTTCAAGGGGATTTCTCTCAAGGTGTTCTCCACACTGCACAGTAATGTAGCGATGGTGAATACTGAAAGGGTGGGCTGAGAAATTAAACACCCTGGCAGCTCTAAATGATGCTTAATCCCTACAAGATCTACCGGCTTGTCAACTTGGTGAGGTCAGATAGTATGGAAAATGGGTTTAATTATTTTGTGCCTCGAAGCTGTCTCCCTCCCTTTAAAAGCCATTGTGCTGTATATAGCTCTAAGGCCTTCAAAGGTGAGATGCCTGTTTTAGCAGATCTATAAGTATTTGATTCCAAGTAGTAAATTGAATGAGTGCTTATTTTCTGTGATCTTAAGCTTGGGAACACGCATTTCTAAAACACACTGTTGAAAATTTCACCCATGCATGACCCTATCTGGAGCGTCACTTCTTCCTAAAGCCATCCAGGCAAACACATTTGTAGTATTTGTGTGCTTAACTATGCATGTCTTCTACAGGGTTCGCTGGCTGCCATGACACTCAATCAAAGCATCGAGAGTGGGTTGGCCGTGACCAGAGTGGGCACGAAGCGGAGCAAGTACCAAGGAGAGCACTGGGTGATCACCAGGTAAAGGGAAGGTTACTCATCACTCCCCCAAGAACCTTGGCACCTAGTGTCTTCTCCGCGGAAAGAAAGCGCTTGCCTCTTGTGTGTTAAGTGGCTGGTTCTGTGATTTGTCTTTCAGAATTGGAAATAGCACAGCCATTTGGAGAATCTGGGCAGGAAGCAGCAGAGCACAGCATTGGAGCCTTCTTTAGGGAAATCGAGTTATGGATTTATGGTCCCGGTCAAGCTCAGCCCAGCCCCAGCCAGGGGCGGGCTCGGCGGCAGCAAGAGTTCTTTCTGGTGGTGGCGGCAGCGGCGGCAGCGACAGCGGTAGCAGCAGCAGAGGCAGCGGCAGCTTGGCCCTCTGACTCTCTTCGGTGACGGGTATTCTTGGGTGGATAATACGGATTACGTTGTTATTGCTTAAGAATACGCGTAGTCGAGGAGAGTACCAGCGGCAGGCGGGCAGCGGCCGCCCCTCCCAGCCCACCAGCTGGCTGCTAAAAAGCTCCCGGTTGCCAAGGTAGCACTTTCTATGTTTTCTTTTCCTCGGGTGGTTTCATTCTGGGTCTTCCTAGCACCTCTGGTGACCCAGACAGATTTTTAGAAGAAGAAGAAGGAAAAAAAATGGGTGCGCGCCGAGATGGGTGGGGGGCGGGGGGCAAGGCGGAGAAGAAGGGAGGAGAGGGGCGGAGAAAGAAAGAGGGTCTCTGAAGCTCTGGTTGTGGGACTATTCGCGTCTCTTCTGGGTAGTTCCTCTCTCTCTCTCTCT
>CM053744.1:78106711-78139577 GCA_028658305.1 Pachyuromys duprasi | reverse complement strand
CTCTCTCTCTCTCTCTCTCTCTCTCTCTCTCTCTCTCTCTCTCTCTCTCTCTCTCTCTCTCTCTCTCTCTCTCTCTCTCTCTCTCTCTCTCTCTCTCTCTCTCTCTCTCCCTACCCTTTAACTTGTCTGGTCCCAGGATGAGCCCCAGGCTATCTGGACACTTGTACTTTAGCTATGTTGCTAAGAGGTGAACCGGGTGTGGTCCTGTTCTGACTCCTGGGGATGAGCCCGTTTTTTTGTTTTTGTTTTTGTTTTTTCCAGAATGAGGTGAAGAAAAGCAAAGAGACCCTGTCTTTGCAGGCAACATTCTGTCACATCAAGAAAAATATGTAACTAACGTTCTTTCATTGTTCCAAGAATCGAATCGCTTTCTTTCTTTAAAGATCCATCAGTTGGTGATTAGGGGCTTTTAAAATATTGTGCGTGTTACTTACCTAACAATACTCAGTGCGTCTATGGGTACTGTTGTTTCCTTGGAAATTAGAAAAGTAGAGAGAAGTGGTGTAGGTTTCTATGCCTGGAAAGTTGGTCTCATGCAGGTTGACTAAGTGTGGAAGGTTTAAGGGCAGACAGTGCTGAGGGCCTGATGTTGGAAGGAGAAACAGAAGATTCATATTCCATCATTTGTTGTGGGAATAAGGAAGACCTTTTTTGGAAAACAAGCTATTTCATTCAGTTCTTTGGCACTGGTGCTTCAGCTCATGATTGAAATTGCTTCATAAATGAATAATAAGTTTTAGAGTGGGTTAATGGGAATTGAAAGAGAAAGGAAGCTATGACAAGCAAAGTGTTTTGATTTTCTTCTGATTATGTGGTTTAAATTTTTATCCCATTACTTTCTTTCTTTTGAAGAATTATTTACTTATAAAAGTTTCCATTAGGTGTCAGTCTGACTGAATTGGTTCCTATTTTAGATTATTATTGGGGGGGGATTAATTCCCTAGTCCAGGCATTGTAAAATAATGGGCAAATCAACCCAAACATTATTAACTTGACATGATGTGACCGATTGTTTTTGTGACAAGACGGCATTTTGTTTTTTATCGGAAAACACAGTTTTTAAAATTACATCACAACTGGCCAGTTACTGCTTCTTACACTGTCAGTATTTCAAGCCAACAGTAAATAAGGACAAAGTGCTTGTTGGTGGTTTTAACATTAAAACCCGGAGATACTAAGTAGTCATATCATTTTTCCATTAAGGTCCATATGAGAGAAGAATAGCGCCATCTTTATATTTGCTTTGCCTTAAGAAATAAAGAGAACTTCTATTACCTTAAGCAAGTGTAGATACAGTTCAGACTTTTGGGGGTGGATAATACCACTTCTGGTATAATGAAAAAAACTATGGAAAATAATGAACTTTGTTTTTGATTATTAATTTTTTCTTTAAACAAGACTGCCTGTCTACTCAAAAAAGTATACCCTCAGTTCATGGTTTATTGATGCTAACTTGGAATATACCATCTGAGAGTGTATTATACCTGCAAACACACTCTTCACACCATAATACATAACATTTTATGAGCAGGTGTAAGAAAGATCATCTTGGTTTAATGGTTTTGCTACTGATTCAGGTAAGGAATCTGATAGAAACTGGATATTACAAAGGACATGTTTATTTTCTTCTTGGTGGTTGTAAACTGTGTTCTGATGTTGCTTCTTATTCGAACTTCAGGGAACTTGAACTCAAGACTAAAGATGAATAGAATTTCATAATGACCCCTATATTAATACACCAAAAAGGAAAAAAAAAACAAGTGTACTAGTGGTTTTCGCAAAATATATTTTTCAATAATTAGTTGTATTCTAGGACCAAGATATTTTCTGAAGCCATTGTTAACTGTAGAACAAATTCTTTCTATCACCCTGGTGTAAATCTAGAACCAGAGCTCCTAATTACAGTTTAGGCAAAGAAAAATAATGAGAAAGTGACATAAGAGCAGTGGAAAATCCCATCAATTGCACTATCGTTTCTCCCATTATGTTTCATTTAGTGCTGGTAAATTTTCAACAGACAAATAGGAAATGAATGTAAATGTGATGGCAAGGGTGGGAAATATACTTTCACGTTGTGTAGAGCAGAGGAGAAAGATAAGGCCATAAAGAGAAAGCAGGAAGTGAGGACTGCCATTATTCACCATCTTCTTGACACTAAACAGATGTAACAATCCTTATATCAGAAATGATAGAACGCCACTTTCAGAATGTTAGAGAGCCATTCATTCTGCAAAGTATATTCTGTTTTAAAATTTACTAAAACAAAATTATAATGAGCTCAGAATACTTGAAGACTTTCTTAGTTATACATACAATTATAAACACAAATGATAAATAAGTTTTGAGTAACTTTACAGTACAGTATTTTAATAAAAATATTTGTTTTCCCATTGCACCTGCATGTTGAATCATTACTTAAAAGCTTTGAATTTCAGTCTTAATGACATTTTGCACAAATATGTAACATAAGCCTTTTGACTAAAAAGCGTGGCAATTATTAATTTTGGTTTATTAAACAAAAAGTATGCAATAAAAAGAAACATTGAAAATGTTTACATTTCCCTGGAATGAATTTCAGTTCCGTTAATTAGTTGATTATTGAATGAAGAAATGCACTGTGATATTTGTGTTGCTGCCCAGGTGTCAAATTTGTCACTAGTTAAATATTGTAGATCTGAATTCTATTATATCCTGACTAATTGTGATGTAAGTTAAGTAAGGGAACTTAATCTTCAAAGTCACGTGAAATACAATGATATCCGGGCAATCATTTATAAAAATACCCTTTCAAGACACCAAAATAATCTATAGTATCTTAAAACATGTACACGTCTTTGGATAGCAGAAATCAAAAGTTTTTCAAATCTAAAAATACACCCTTCCATTAATTCAATATTCAATTCTAAGAATGTAAAACAAACCTTGTTGTACTTTTTTATGGTGTCTTAAAATGAGTCCTGAATCTCACCTGTTCAAACTTCAAGCTAAAAGGAAAGAATAATAATCTAATTACTAATACCATATTCTTGACTCATGTGCGTTTGACATAATTATACACTCCAAAGTGTTGGCAGAATATATAATGAAGGTAACTGTTACATAATTTTAAAGTAGTATATATTTACAACTTGAATGTAGTATAGATCTTAAGAAAAGCACAATTTTTATCAGTTGTATATAATTAGAAATTAATAATTTCTCAAATTTTGTTATCATTTTTATCCTATATGTTAAAGAGAACTAATGATGTGTTTTTTTTTCTATTGACCATATATGGCCAACAAAAGTACTAGCTCAAACATGTCACAGATTAACAAAGTTAATTAACTAATATTTTATCAGAAAGTCTTGAGAAAAACTTTTCTTTTCCAATTGAAATATATTAGAATAAGCTTTTAAATTATATGGATAGTTTTTATATAACTGTCAAAGAATTAAGGTTAAAATATATAACACTATATATAAAATACATACAATTTTGTGTTTCATAACTATTATTTAAATAGGCTTTGACTGTCTTTAGAAAAGCAAGGTGAATTAAATAGTAAAGGCCATCATGTGGAAAACCTTCAGTCTTACTTTTTTCAATTTTTATCATACTTTAGTAGAAACGTAGGCACTAAATTGGAAACAACTTTGGAATACAAACTAGAAAATCTTCTTCTGAACTCAGGCTCTAGAAGGAACCAGGATCTGGTCACAATTGTTTCTTGGAACTCATTGCGCTCTTTAGTAGAAGATCTGTGTTTAGACTTTTTCAAGCCTTCCTTTTCGAAGGCTTTCAGATTCCATCACAAAAAGCATTTTAAAACTAGCATTTTAAAACCTTTGTCAGAATCTTAATCTTTCTTTCACATATAGTCTGAATGCAAATGAATGCTCTAACTGAGATGTTTCACAGCTACTCAAGAATGTTTATTTCAGACAAAAAATGATCTGCAAGATTTTTACTTAAATTCTTAAAACATGGAGGAGGTGGAAAATTCTCCAAACTTTTTTTTAACTTGCAATTATTATTTGTTTTTGTAAGAAAAAATGTCAGAAAAATTAAACGTTCAGTCCAATGTGTTATCTTGGAAGTTCACTTATCTGTGTGTCCACATGATAAGCTAGACACTCCCTAAACAGTAATAGTCTCAGTATTTCTGTCTAATGAGAACAAATTGCAAGTAACTTTATTCAAAGACACAAACACATCTATGTATGCATCTCTATCTATCTGTATTGAGAATAAGCACTCTGCATTGTAAAAAGTTTATACTCTGTGAATATATGCTATTACATTTAATTATATTTGAAAAAGTGAGTCCGATGTTGCTATGGCCCCTCATTCCGTTCATAGGGTTAATATTAGTCTAGAATTTTAATTCTAATATTATAGGGCAAACTTTTATAGTAACTAATACGCTATCTGACATATAGTAGACTCTCAAAATATTAATTAACTTAGTGAAATCATTTATTGTTTTTAGGGCATATGTTGCTATCAATGTCATGTTTCCCTAACTGCTAACCTTTTAAAAGTAGCTATTTTATAAAAATGGCTGTGGCAAGGAGCACATTTAAATTTAGTGTTAACATATACTCCAATTCCCAAATTTGCTTACTAACTTACAAGAAAAAATACTCATATTTCTCTGTTATATATAACCCTATGTAATTGAAAATCTATAAGAACATTATATTCAAACTTGAATTCTTTGATAAATTCCAAATAACCTTTTAATCTACCATAATGGGAAATCATTTCATGTGCCCATCACCTCTTGTATTTTATCTAAAATAAAACATTTAACTACCTGTAAAACTCAAATTTTAACTGTTAATCAGTTCAGGTATACTTCCCATAGTATAACAATTACTATGATAGATATGTTTCCATAGCTTAAGGTCTATTCAATAATTAAAATGTTTTTCATCACTTCTTAGGAGGCAGCATAAATTATCACTTCTATTGGGAAGCGCTGACATTCCTGAGTCAAAAAGGACAAAAGCTATAAGTTAACTGCTAATCTCAAAGAATGTAGCCATTCTCTCCAGATGAAGACAGTATGCTTTGTCAGCCATTGTTTCATTCAGCTCATTTACAAACTATCCGTATGTAGATCAATGATAGCATAAAACATGTCCATTTAAAAATTTGAGGATTCATATTCATTTAATAAAATTTGCATAAAGCTTTCAGTAATAACTGATTTCAGTTAGATGCCTGGGAGGAGAAACATGAGGTTTTAAAGTCACTTATTTGTCCTTGTATTAGAATGTGTCTTGATCCTTTCTATTGTTTGGGTGTAGTTATCCAAACGCCAGCTGTGGAACTGTGTGATGGACAGATGACAACAGAGAGGAAACAAGAAAATTACTTAACACAGACAGGATCGTGTTATCTTTGGATGCTATATTTATTAAAAGTGGTGCTCAAAGTTCCACTTTGGAGACAGTTTCACATTTGGATATGGAGATTTGTGTAGACAACAATTGAATCTGACAAGAGTTGAGGGACCCATACTGTGGTAACAACATTTAGGGTGTCACTGCGTAAAAGGATCTGCACTTCGAGGTGACATGTTTAACAAGACAATAGGGAATTCATGCAGGATCTTTTATCGATAGGGCTAATGCCTAGCACCAATATACTTTAAAGAAAACACAAATTCCAGGAAACTTTAGATGAGATGCTTATCTTTATTCTTATGTAGTGTCTCTTTTCCAGCTGTAATGGGCAGCTTTCAGTCTTGAGTTGGGGCCATTTATTGTGTCATAATGTGAGTTTAAATGCAGTTTAAAGGTTTTTGCTTTTTCATTTAAGCTGAAATTCACAGTGTGCTGTATAGAACTTCAAAACAAGTAAAATTTGATCTCTATGTAAACTAGGCTTAGCTAGCATGTATAAAATCCTTTTTTTTTTTTTTTTTTTTTTGGTCAGGATAACTTAATCTTTTTCAAATCAAAGGGAATACCATCACTCTGAAAACACAGGTATGGAGAAGGGGGCTTTGCTGTCAGACAACATCTTTTTATTTTAATCTTTTTTAAATTAGAAAACATCTATCCTATATTTGCATCTCATTTATTTGATATCAGGTAACTATAAAATTACCTTATCAGCAGTATTTCCTGATATAATATACAGGTACTTGTATTTGAAGAGTTTCGTCTTCCTACTCAGTGCAATTGGTTTAGCTGTTAGAGAGGAGGGCTATTTATTAATTAACATATATAAAGATACAGAAGGTTGACCCTCTTCTTTCTATGGTGTAGCCTTTATTTCTAGATACACAGAATGTGCTCTTGGTCATTTACTTTCTTCAAATATAACAATTTTCCAGTCTCTTATCCACACAGAATTCAAGATTTCATGAGTTTTGGATAGGCATGAAACAGCTTTGTACTTTAGTTGTTGTCATAAGTATCTCTGACATATAATACAATTCCCAGATTTTACTTAGGAAGCTCTCATACCAGAGAACCTAAAGAACATCTTCACGACAGCCTAGATAACATACTAAACTTATATGAGATTCCTCCTTGAGGGCCATGCTTCTCACAGAAAAGCCAAAAGTTCCATGTGGAATATTTATGAGTACATTGCCCGATATCAGTTCCTAAAATTTTTTTACAGGTCATAATTCTTACCCAATTTCCTACAACTCTAAGAGTTTTAAGCTCAGAAATCATTTATGCAGGTGTGAGTGCACCACATATTTGAAATGGTCTGTAGTGTGCTCAGTCTTAGCAGTTTCCAAAATCTGGAAAAGTTTTATAGGCCAAGTTAAAAGAATGGAGAAACATGAGTTCTTTTTAATGGAATGATTTAATCTCTTACTCTAGTTGCAAATGTTTTGCCAAATCCAGACCATTTAACTACAATTAAGTCAATTTAGTAAGCTTTAGAATGAAAATGCTGGTGAAAAGATTGAACTGGTAAATATTTTCCACATGAGTAATTTAAAATAAGATTACTAACATTGATCCAATCATGTTTTAATACAAAAGATTATAAATAAAATAATGTGACCGTGTGTGTGTGTGTGTGTGTGTATCCCTGTTTGTGTCTGTATGCATGTGTATAAGCATGTACGGTTTGTGTGTGTGTGTGTGCGCATGCGCTGAGATAAAGTTTTACTGATATTGCTAATTCTGGCCTCAAATTCAAGATTCTCCTGCCTCATCCTTTCACATCTGAGATTACAGGCATGAACTACTCACCTAAATTAAAATCCACATTTTAGTGTACAGTATAAAATTATAATTATTCCCCTTCTGCCAGATTTTGTAGGTTATTCAAAGCTTTCTTGCTGAATAAAGGAAGGCAGATTGGCTCTTGGAATACATCAGCCAGTTTTCCAAAGCTCTTGCTTACATTTGCTGTGTATTTTATAACAGTTGCATGGGGCCCTGTCACAGGCAGGCTCATGCAGATTACCTGTATGTTTTTACCATTTTGGTGGCTCTGTGTGGTCACCTGACTCACAAAAACAAAGACATATGTTATTATATGTGGAAGACTGTTGTCACTGAGCAGATCACTCTTCACAAGTGGTTATTCATTAGGAAAATATATGGAGTGAGTAGGCATTTTGTTTGCCAGGGAAAAATGACTCTTTCCTTTTGGCCATGTCACACGCAGGAAAAATTATCATTTGTTTGTTGGCTATAAATGATAAGTGTAAATAACTACACCTATTAATTTCCTAATTTTAGAAGAAATCAAAATAAAAAATTGGAATTGCAAATGGAAAGACAAAAGAAATGAAAAAGATTAATAATTTCTTCTCATGTGTATTGATGCTGGATTTGGGGTAATATAGTGGCCACATGGGCTGTGAGAAAGCACATCTAAAACAATCATCATCATTTCTGTCCACAGAAAGATGATTTAGGGATTCACATAAATTTGCTCAAAACCAAAATACTTTAAAATGTGGAGAGGATAGCTTTCAATCCTCAAACCAGCTAATTAAGGTGCCTCTGAACAGCGTACAGCTTTAAGTTAACAGTAATTAATACAGCCAGCCTGGAACCCCAGGAAGCTAAAGCCAGCCAGTGCTTTTTGGTTCACTTGAGAGGATGCATTTTGGTTGCTGGCGCCAGTAAACAGGTTGGGAATTGTCAACATTGTAATTAGCAGCAAGTTCCTGGATTCTCAGTCTGCCAGACTAGTGGGCTGGTGCCTAGAGCAGTTGCCCCATGGGGGAGAGGGAAAAACAAAGGAAGGGAATTTGAGCAACCTTGTCATGCTCTGCCAGCATATGCCACTGGACCAATGTTTTTCTTGGCAAAGGTCTATTTTAAGACATCTAGCAGTGGTTTCCACAAAATACGAAACTCACCATAGCAACCAAAATGGCAAGCTTCTCTAGGAACATTCTCTTGATTGGCTATCGGGTCAAACTGCATTCGGAGCTATATTGCTTTATGTGCAGTATCCTTCGTTCTGTGTACACCATGGCTATTAACAGTCTGATTAAAAGGGTTAAAATCCGTTTTGGCAGCAATCCTGAACTCGCCTGCCGAAAAGCCATCAAAGACTAAGGTTATGCAAACCTTATTAACCCTTCATGCAGTACAAATAAAAAGAAAATGTCAACTTTAATACCACCGAGAATCCAATCTTCAGTACTTAAATGATAATTTATGTGCAGTATTCTTAATTTAAGGTCATGTGATCACTATGGAGAAGGGTAATCGGACTTGAAATTCAAGCAGCATTCAGGCTGTTTCTAAGACTAAAACTACTTTCATAAAGTTTATATACAGTATTATAGAATGGGTTTGGAAGCAGGAAAGAAAAGGGTGAGATAATATTTTATAATCTCAAAATAAAAGAAAAATTTAAAAATAAAATAAATTTTAAAAATTAAAAAAGCAAAAATGACCTGGTTTTAGACCAGGTGAACAGTTAGAACAGTTTTTTAAATGTTCTCTCTCTCTCTCTCTCTCTCTCTCTCTCTCTGTCTCCTGTGTGTTACTTCATAAATCTTGATGCAGTAGCCTACTCCCAAGTTAGACCCCTGTAATGTGATCATTGGTCACCACCCGCAGAGACCCAGGATAAAAGGATCCCTGCCACTTACCTTTTTCTCTTCCTCTTTTGCTCTCTTTTCTGCTTGCTCTCTTTTCTCTGTCAGTGCACCCCCATCTTTGTTCTGCCTCTCTCTATGTCTCTGTGTCTCACTCTGTCTCTCTCTCTCTGCCATCATGGCTCACTCAGGCCTTAACTCTCTTCTGCTTCCCTTCCCCAAATAAACTCTTTCATATAATATCTGTTGTGGCATAATTTCTAAAATCCTAGTACTCGTGTGTGTGTGTGTATGTGTGTGTGTGTGTGTGTGTGTGTGTGATTTCACCAGCCTTATGGCAGAAAACAATATGTGCCTCTGACTAGTCACAGAACAAGTCCCTTGTCACCTTGTGAAGAAAGTACAGTAAGAAGTACATTTATTTCGTAGATTAATTTTACCTTTCATTCCGTAAAAACTCAAGGTTGCTTAGCAGTGCTAAAAGTTCACATACGAACCCCCTGCCCCACAAATAAATGCTTGAGGGCTCATGAGATAGCTCAGTCATTGAGGTGTTTGCTTCATCCTGGAAGCAGTTGTAGAAAAATTTAAAATCCCAGTCCTGGGGAGGCAGAAACTGGCTGATCTCTGGGAATCTCTGGTGGATCAACTTAGTCCAGTTGATCAATTTCAGGCCAACTAGAGATACTGTCTCACAAAACGAGGGGACTGTGCCTGAGGAACGGCACTCAAAGCTGATATCTTGCTCCACATGCATGAGCAAATGCACACACACAAGAATGCACATATATGAGCATGCATTTGCGAGCATGCGCACGCACACACACATATACACACACAGGCATGCACATGCACATACATGCACACACACAATTCTTAGAGTCTTATTTGGAAAGTTCTCATTGTCACTCTGACTTCATTAAAACATATGAAACTTTATAGAGAAAACAAGATGGAGAGAGACAAGCAAAATCGCACTCTCTACTGTAAAATAATAATAAACAGATCATTGTGCTACATTAACCAATTGCTATCAGTGATTTCTCAAGGAGAATTTAGAAATTTTTACACACACACATGCACAGACATGCACACACACGCGCGCACACACACACACATGCCTGCACACACACACTAGTGGGTAGATCTGGCACCCAGGTACCTGGCACAGCATTTAGCAGAGTCCTTTGAGGGCAGCAGGATTACTCATATTTGTTGGAAAGAGCACAGTTCCCTAATCCTCCCCAGCAGAATTCACATCAGAGGGAATGAGCAACACGATTCGTATCCACTCTGAGGAAATGCTTCACAATTATTTATTATTTCCAGCGGAATTAGATGTCTACAGGTGGTCCCGTAATGTGCCTCCAGGCATACAACCTGCTGTAAATTTTTAAGTTGCATTAACTCAGCGGTATGTTGTCTATAATAGCAGTTCAGTCTGTACGGGAGGAAAGGGAGAAGAGAGCAGAAACCAAGCCTGTTCTGCTGCCAGTTTTCCTCTGTCTTGGCAGATAGGAAGGACTTTGAAGCAGGACCACTAGGACAGCTCAGTGTGCAGTCTGCCTAGATAATCCCATCATGAGAATCTCATTTGTGTCTTTCAGGTGCTGTGAAAGTTTACTGCATCAATGTTTTTAAAATCGGAATAGCAAACTACCCCTTTTCTGTGTGTTTCTTACCTTTTGCTTCTGAAATCAAGAAGCTCTAAATGACTTCTGTTAATAAAGTGACTTGTCAGTAGGGATTTCTCCACGATGTACCAGGAAAAGCACTTGGGCTTTAGACATCTGAGTAGCCCTAGCTGTTGTGAACCCTGCCCTAACCCCACATTCTACACGCTGGAGTGTCTGTCCTGGACATTCAGTCAACTAGTCACTGAGAAGTGAAAGTACTCCAGAACAACTTTGTCACTGCATTCCAAAATTGTCCTTCTGAATTTTTAATAGAGATCCTGTCACTGAATGAATACAGTTAGTCCCCATGTGCATTTTAAGGTAAAAAAATCTTAAACAAAGAATAAAAAAATTAAATTAAAAATAAAAAATTGAGAAAAGTTTCAAAGTAGATACGCTAGAACAATTTTGAGTAATACCTTTAGGGCAGTGCAAAGGCCTGATTATACCATCAAAGTTTTTGTCCTGGGCTATAAAACTCCTCCATAGAGTTCTAAGCAGAAAAAAAATACATCTTCTACCATTTCTGACTTCATTAAATATAGTAAATATATTTCAAGTAACAGACTGTACCTATTTGAAAGAATATCAGTATTTCAAGCAGAGTGCTGCTTATCCTTAATCCCAGGAGAAGTAGAATAGAGACAGGCTCTTTGCATTTGGGCCCAGACTGGTCTTTATTTATGGACTGTCAGGCTAGCCAGGGCTACACAGTGAGACCCTGTTTCAAAGAAAAATAATATGTGCAACGTTGTCTACATCATTTAAGACTACTCAAGAAAACATTTTTTTTCATACAGAAACAGATTTTTGCTACAATAGTAAAGGCACAGGCAAAATAATTAGTCTGCAGCCAATGTGATGCTAATCAAGCTTATCTGCCTTAAATCAACCACACTTGGCCTCTCCAACCTTCACAATTTTCAGCAACCCACTATCATGCTGAGATAAAGCAACCTGTGTATTCAAGAGTTAGAATGTCGTTGAGAATACATCAGTAAGTGTCTGTCCTGCACGCTCTATTCAGGAGGCATGCATTCAGATCTACCAATATTTATTAAGTGCCTAATATATACCTGGCATTCTTTTAACTTCCAGGGCTACTGTGGAATAATGAACAGACTTTGTGCTTAAAGCGTTCATGGCCTCTAAGACTTCTCAGAACCAAGCTGTTACAAACTCTGTGGGGGATTCAAAAGAGTGCAAAACCATAGCTGCCTTTCAAGGAACTTACTATGTGCAGCTAATAGCAAATATTAAATTGTATAGGGTGATTGTTGCTGAAATCCATTGCTGGAGTCGCTATTCAGCAACAGACACTTACACATCATAGATACAATGGAAACAAAGGTCTTGTCTAGAAACAGATTTACCTTTTCTTTCTGTCCATTAGCATGCATACAGTCTTTCAGAACCAAAACCAAGACAACACCAAAGAGTACAAAGATAAAGTACAGCATTTTTTCCTCACATAAAAGCCCTATTATTCTATTAGCAATTTTGTTATAACAACCTTATTAATTATAGAATCACCATTTTTATTGACTTTATTTTTAAATCGCAATTAAAGTCAATTATATGAAGCACTGACCCAAATATTTTATTCTCTGTGTAGATTCACAATCAGAACAACCAGAACTTGCTATTAGCTATAATAATAGATACTTTTAAATAATAAAAAATATCATGACTTGCCTTACTCAGAAGAAACCTCTATATGGGAAGTAAATCACCACACGGTTCACTTTATTTTTGGATTTATTCACACTGAACTTACATAATGCTCATTAATATCTATAGAGTGCTTTCAATGATGATCTCTTTGGAATTATAATAAAATGTATAATAAAGTGATTGTACTAAGATGTAAACTTATCTTCTGATTTAATTTATAATTATTCCGGCAATTTTCGCTATAGTTCGCAATTTTACTCTGGTGTTTCAGTACATTCCATGTTAAAGGCTAGGATAACCAGCTTGTTTTCTTGCAAGGTGTGTAATATTGAATAAGAGAGGGAGAGAGAAAGGGAGGGCAAGAGAGATTGTGCTGTAGATGCTCTCTCGTTTATTTAACAATTCTAAAATCTTACTATAAAGGAATAGCTGGGAAAGAATTCTTTGACTGTTTACAAAATGCTCACCTAAAAGAGTAGTATAAAGTACATTTTCCTAGCATGTGTATTAGAAGTCTATTTAATAACAAGGTACTAAAAAGATACTTAAAATGATGAAAGGGGATGTTATTGGCTAAGCAATTATACCAGGTCCTTGCTATCAGAGCTTATTAAACTGAAGTCCTACAATGTGTTTTTCAGAACAAGACCATGTTATTTAAACTTTCAGGTAAATACTAGATATGCAAAGCCCAGACTACTTAAAATGTAGCTCTCATGATGCAGAAAAGAGGGATGAGGACAAGGGTCAGTTAGTAGTGTGCCTACCTTGCATGGATGAAGTCCTGGGTTCAATCCCTGTACTACAACCAATCAAAGGAAATACTATTGTAGTGGCTTGTTTCTTGCTTATAGATTTAACTGAAAATTGAAAAGAATGACAGAATTATTAGGACATCACTCTCTATTGTGAGATTATAAGTAAGCCTTGCACTTCTTAAGTGTTGACTTTTGTATTTAACTGCAATAAGAAATTTAAGCTTCCTTGGAAGTAATGCGGAGGAGACAGACTGACAAATGCTGGTGGATTTTTTTTCTGTCTAACCATTATTTTTTTTTCCTGAAACAGTCTTCTTTCATATGTCATAGAATCAACTGAGTCACATGGGTGACAAAATGCCAGATTCTATTTTTTAAAGGCAAACCATTTGTTTTCAATTTTTAATGATTTATTTGTATTTATTTTAATGTAAATTGGCATTCTGCCTGCTTGCATGTGTGAGAGAATGTCAAATCCCCTAGAACAGGGGTCGCGGATGGTGGTAGGCCGTCATGTGGGTGCTGGTAACTGAACCTGGGTCCTTGGGAAGAGCAGCCAGTGCTCTCAATTGCCATCTCTCCAGCCCCTAATGTAGAATTTATACTAGAGAACTGATGACCGTAGTTCTTAGATTTTTAAATCCAGTCTTTACTGGTATATAAGAATGTAAAGTTAATGATCTGAACAGAAAAGGGTTACTCATAGAATTATATAAAATACTAAATGATAACTTACATACCTCGTCAATGTTTAGCTTCAAAATGTTGACATAGTCTCTAAGAATGTATTCCCTCAAATGTTATGTTTTTACACATTCATTACCTGTGAGCCAGTTGTGCCACTAAAATATAATTGATAATTAAATATATGCCCAATGTAAGCATAGGAGCAAGAATCTACTTTAAAATGGACTCCTGTCCTTTTTCACAGGAAAGGGGGACAGCATTGGCCAAACTTGAGCTCTGAGCTAAGAGCCACCATCCTGGAACAATTTATTGTTCCACCCAATTTGGATAATGTGATTGACAAGAGCCCTGTAAGAAATGCAAGGTATTCTTACAGACAAAAAAAGTCCACTATTTTGACAGTTAACATTTGAAGATTAAGCCCTTTTGATAAATCAGAAATGAAAATGAACTTGTTTCAGAAGGCCCATCACTTGATGAATTCCGTTTTTAAATTAAATAGACACTAATTCAAATGTTACTGTTAGTCCTTAAACAAAGGGAATATTAACTGTAAGAATGATTCAATTTAAGCAGCAAGCAGCTTCTATTTAGGCAGAGAAGATACTTAAGATGCAGAAATGTCAAAATCACCCTGTTCTTGTTTTGCAATTTTAATGACTATTTTAGTTTATTTTAAGTTGGATGGTGGATTCCTAAGTGTTCGCTTACAATTCTGTTATTGATTTTTTTCATATTTTTTTAATGTGAGGAATGTTATTTCAAACATTCAATGAAGAAAAAGTCAGATTGCAAACTTCATAAATATCACAAAGTACATTGTTATCCTCTCAGGAAATTAATAGTTTTTTTTTTTTTTGGTTTATTTGGTTTTGTTTTTTTTGTTTTTAAATACATCTTTTAGCACATCATAGGCCTGTACTGCCAATACAGTAGAATCATGGGTTTGAATTTAATCAATTTACTGTGTGATTCTTATCAACAATAAAGCAATAGTCTGACTTCTTTTTCCTGATTTCTCACAGTGTTGTGCACCTTTGATCACATATTTCATTAGGTAGTCTTGGCTTAGGTTATTTTGAAACTCTTTTAATAAACGTACAAACATAGATGAATGAACAATGAAACCACTAAATATTTTACTTTATGCTAGTTAAAAGATTGAGTTTTCAATAGTTTATGTTTTTAATTTTGTGACTTTTATATAATAAGGAATTTAAGTATAATCCTTGTTTCAAAAATTACCATTTAAACATATAGAGTGGATTGTACTAGAAATTATTGCTATGACTTTCACTGCTATGGGGAAAATGTTATAAATATATGTATATATTATGTTAACCATATATATATATATCACATGGTAAATAGATACATTAATAAAAATAAACTTTAAAATAATTTTAATTTTACGATACTGATTCAAGCATAATAGTTAACAATCTTCCTGAAATGTTTTATTTTGTTCTTCCTAAATTCACAAATAACATTTAAATCACATTTTAAAATAGAGTTATTTACTTTATTATTGTCTTTAAGTCAGTGTTTTGTTTTCATGGTTAAATGTGCACAATGCATATGCTTGGAGCCTGCAAAAATCAGAGAAGGCTGTGGGTCCCCTGGGAGTCATTGAAGGTTGTGAGCTGCCATGTGGGTGCTGAGAACCTAATCCCAGTCAGGCAGAGCAACAAGTGCTCTTAACCACTGAACCACAGCAGTGGTTCAGCAGGCTTCTGTGGCATTTTCAAAAGAAAGAAGCAAACTCCGAATATTTGGCTGCCTAGTGAAGATAACTGATTCTAAGGAAGTGATTCTAAGGAAGGAAAACTGAAAGCACATTGTGGTCACTCCTTACGTATGCATTTTAAGATTAGCATATCACATCAGAATGGTTTTATTATAGCCCTTTTATCCACTGAAAATCCCCCCCTTTTTTTCTTTACTTCAGTTCTTTCTCTTTGATACATCTTAATTTTAAAGGCACAACTTGGTCACTAGTGAATTTAATATAAAGTTATAATTTTAGCAGCGATTTACTCAAATTACATGGAAGTAAAATCCCAAAACAGCACACTGCTGCAAGACTTTTCTTTTTTTTCTGGATCCAAATGAATTGTGTATATTGTAAGCAATGTTATTTGGTGCTAGCTTGGTGATTCATAAAACTATAAGGTTAGCATTTTGGTGTAAATAATTCCACAAAAAACTAATAAAACAGAAAAAGTAATCAAACAGCATTTTAGTTGTTAATTAAAACAGTATTCAAATAATTCTAACACTCTTCTATTATTCATGTTATTTATAACATTTAAAAATAACAAAATTCCTTTGTTTTTCTTTTGAGAGAGTGTCTTATATGTTCCACCCTGGCCTTGGGAACTCATTATGTAGCCCAGCCAAGAATGGCCTTGCATTTCCACCTCTTGGGTGCTAGGATTACAAATGTGCATCACCATGCCAGGGTTGTAGAGTGCTGGACATGGAACTCAGGGCTGCATGCATGCTAGGCAAGCACTCTATCAACTGAAATAACTGAATGGCATCCCGGCTCTTCCCAGTTATCTCCATAGAAAAATGAGAATTAAAGCCACACCACCATGTGGTAATCTACGTCAAACCACCACTCTTTGGTAATCTTTTCTATCTCAGAGAAAATGATCACTACAACACATCTGAATATTTACAGTGACTCACTATTTTACTTTGGTGTAGAAATAGGATTAAAACACAGAGCTATCTTCTATAACTTTTTTATGGGTTATGCTCTGCTTCTTTTAAGAGAAACTTTAAATTTGTAATTTTGTTCTGATTTATAGGTTTAATTGTATCGTTTCTCCTCTGGGACTTTTAATCTTTAACCTGGATTCTCAGGCATCTCATAAGGATGCTGTGCACTTTAGCTAAACTTATTTAGATGCATTTAAAATTGTAAAATTGGTGTATGTAAAACTTGATCTGTTTTGGTGACTGAGGAGGAGACCGTGTGCATGGGAGTAAGGAGAAAATTGAGCCTCTGTATTCTGGTCATTTTACTTGAACATAAAGCTACACTAAAGATAGAGTCTAAAAAAACCAAAGTAAAACTTGATTTATGAGAGATGTGGCTTTACAGGTTAATGGAGAGAAGATTTATTTCCTTTATTTAATGATGGAAACCTTAGAACCCTAGATTTTGTTCCCTGGGTCAATGCAGTTCAACCTTCACACTGTGTCACTGATGTGTCATTACTGTGGGATTTGATACAGGCAGTGTCCCTGTATTACTGATTTTTAATAAAGTTCTTAAAACTTTTTGTTAAAGTTCATCTATCTTTTGCTTTGGCAAATAGTGATATCTCACAGTAAATTTTGATAAGTTAATAAAGAAAAAATGTAAAATTATATTTTCGATAATTCTTAATTGTAAATCGCAGTTCTTTCTTTGGAAAAGCAGAGTCTACTGTGTGAAACACAGCTCTATTTACTTTCAATCCAAATTTTGATCTGCGTGATTTCGAAACCATTTGCCAAAATCATATTCGGTACCTGGAGATGGCTGGGAGGTTGTTTGTTTGTTTGACTTTGTCTGTTTGATTTAACTTTTCAATCAGTAGAAAAAATTACAATTTCTTTTTGTACAAAACAAACAAAAAGCAACCGAAAACCCTGATATTTTCTATATAGAGTTTGTTTTAAAGAATTAAGTTTTGCTTTTCTTTTTTTTGTTTCTCCCATTTTTTTTTCTGATGGGAGGGTCTTCCATAGGAAATTTTCTTCAAAGCTTATTGTAATACAAAACTATTCTAAATTTAAGTAGTAAAATTCATGCTAAGAAAAGGCATTTTCTCTTCTTTTGCTATAGACATAATAAATTGCTTTGCGCAGCAGACCCACATGGCTACTTTTAAAAAATGCATTAAGTCTGAAGTTCCTTTAGTAATAGGTTTTACAGAATTATCTATATATTAGTAAATGTATGTTCTGAACCCATCTTTCTCTACATGGGTGATTTATGGTGATGATAATTCTTACATTATTAATCAGTTTTTTGCTAAGGTTACTAATTTTTCCCCGAGGCATCTAATTTCAACCAAGGAAGCATGTGAGTTTCTCAGTAGAGCAAATTTAAAATTTCTGCTACAAACACATGTAGATGAAAGTGCACTTAGTGCTTAATATCATCTCAATTTTGCTGAATTCTGTTCAGTTAATCTGCTCATTTCTTCCTGCAAGTGGCCACTTTGTCATGCTCTAACTGTGTAAGGCTGAAAGCTATAAACAGTGCCCACTATCAGCATAAAGCAAGACATTCTGAGCTTCATTGTGCAAAATCTAAATATGATGCTCAGTGCGAGACTGGGAGTCTGTTATCCTGCCTTGTCCAGGCACTTCAGCTTCTGAAACAGGTTAAACAAAGGAAATTTGGAGTGCATGTCCCTTAAATGTTTGCAAAATTGACGTGCTGGAGATTGAAGCCTATTAAATGTATTTGTCTATTTTCAAATAACACATGGATGAAGTAGTATGTTTAGGATCATAAGCAGGAAGTACTAAAAAGTTTCCTAAACTTAAAAAAAAAGACAGATAATTTGGATGTCTTGTTAAAATCAAAATTAAGTTTATGCTGTCCTGAAAGTTTAGGAAGAACACAGTCTGCCATTGTGGAATAGAACCCTGAGCTCACTCCAAAATCTTATGTTACTTACTACTTCCTTCTACTCCCCTCTTCCCTCAAGTCCTCAGTCTGGATGGATTCTGAGCCCATGAGTAAGAAAAGATTCCACTGAACTGCCATTTTGAATTGATGATAGAACTGAACGCAAACTTTAATACTGCAAGAGATACACATGGTCAGTTGAGTAAATTTTAAAGCACCTCACAATTGTGTAGTTGGATATGGTGACACACACCTGTGACCCCAGTACCTTGAGGGACAAATGGTTATTACTTCAAGGCCAGTTTCCACTGCACAGTGATACTCTGCTTCAGAAAGCCAGAAGTAAATAAAAAATAAAAATGAAAATAATGCTGAGATATGAAGCTGTATGGATTGTCCAGCTTCCATTCAGTGTGACAGTGTTTTCTCCCTCAAAAGATCTGCAGGCAGTCATCTCTCTGAAGCAAGGGAGCAGACCGACATGTGTGTGGTCTGACCTCAAAAATTTGCCATTATGAGCATAATTGTAGTGACAAAAGTGATCACTAGGAAATTACTTCTTGTTCACATAAAGTTTACTAGTGATGTTATCATTCTTCAAGCAATTGCTGGCCAATCTTATAAGCGCTACTTACTTTATAAGCTACACTAGGGCTTTAATTTGACGCTTAAACCTAACACAACAAGCACACATACAATTATTTTTTTCTCTCTTTTGGAGTAGAAACTCAAAACACAACTTTATGTCTAGTTGTCAATATTTATATGACATTAATATAAGTGATTTTCTCATTCAGTGTGTCTTCTCATTTGCACACAGGTAAAAGGTCCTCTCCATTTCAGTATAAATTTGATTGCAAGGCTTTTCCTCTGCCATCCTGCAGGAAAACTTCCACCCTTTCTCAACAATCACATCTTCACAAGAACATCAGTTGAACAATGAACATACCTAATTGTGACTGAAAGAATCTCTCCACATAGACTTGAAAATATGGCCCAAATGCCAATCTCAAGATCTCTTTATTAGAGATCGTGACTAATTCCATCTAAGGTGGGTGCTTAAGAGCCAGGGCCTGCCCATACAATGTGGCATTCTTTCAGTGTCAGATGAACTCTGTCCTCTCTGTGATTGTCTCCTACTGGAGCACTGCAAGATTATTTATGATCTGGGAATGAATAACTATAAAATAATGTTTCTTGCAAATAATCATCATGTTGATAGCTATCATTTACCGAGTGCCAACCATGTTGCATGCACTGTGCATAACAGTTCATTTGCCCTCATTTCTTTTTTTCTTAGAAGGATTCTGTGCCCACTGTTTATTCTTCATCCCATCTTTAAAAAAACATATCTTTGTTTACAGATACTATCACCTGCACAAATTCACACAGTGCATGAGGGGAAGAGCATAAGCTTGTTCTTTATGAAAGCCTCTGTTTCTCTCTACCCAGCCAATTCTGTGCCAGGCAATCCAGCAAAGATGCGGAAGCCTACAAATCTCTGTTTGGGAATTAGCCTAAAGAAGTTCTATTCTTGCTTCTATCGGTAGCTGCAGAACTAAGTGGAGAATTTTACTTTAACTTTCCAAGTTTATAAATAATCTCAGAGTCATTATATTTTTTTTTTGCAAAGGGAAATATTGGAAAGCCTCTGCTACAGGTGCTACAGGTGCTACCATTGATGAGTTTCTGTAGTGTTTGCATGGCTTCTTCTCATCTCATAACTTCAGTCACAGAACACAATTCCTGTTGATAAAAAAAAGGAAGGCCTACACTTACCAAATCAGTGAAGTGCAGAGGAAGACATGAAACTCACTTGTCATGGTTCAGATTCTTACAGAATTTAAATTTTGCAGCACATGTTCATTATGTTGCCCAGATGAGTACATGGATCACGTGGATCAGGGTGGGCAGTGCATAAAGAATGTTACAGAATGTGTAATGGAGCATAAAATACAGCTTCCTCTCTCAAAAAGCAAAGTATTAGATTTAGTATTGTAAAACACCTCAGGCTATAACAAGAAAACTAGACTTAAATATGTTAGCATTTCCCCATTATTCATGTAAACGTATTGACTTGATCAGAGAAATTCTAGGAATGCATGATATACTTTAAAATTTCCCTTACAAAGATGAGCATGTGGCCCTCTATATAGACTAAAAATTAATTATAACAGCCATTTTAGATATGTATACATTTGAAAGATAATTTGACAGTATCAACATTTCCTTCTGTGGCTCACATGGAGATAAATCTATTTCAATATATAATCCCTTACACATAGTATACTTTTTAAAAGAACTTTAAACACTATTCTGGCTCATGTCATTTTCGTGATCTTTTGAAAGAATAATCTATGTATGGAATAGTAGACTAACATGTTTCTCCATTATTGAAATGTTCCTTAGTGTGTCAACTCTTGGCAGGTTTTCTCACCAATTGCTCCATTCCTTAAGTTGATAAAAATGTAAATGATGATAAAGCAGAAAGTAAAGTACATTTGTAACCTTGTGCTTTCATGCTAGAGAAGTTGTGACATAGTTCCAAATGTTTCCATCAGAAGTAATAATGAATAATCATTTTCATCTAAATTTTAAACATCTGGGAAACATTCTTAGAATATAATTTTTCACAGACATCAAAATGCATGGAATAAAGCTGTTGTGAGCTCGTAAGAATTTTAACAGGCACAAAGAAAGGGTCATTAGCTTTGACTTCATGCATTCATTTACTCCTCAACATTGCAATCACTATACAAGCCATAGATGTCTCTATTTCAACAGAGACAAAGAAAACTATAAAAAGTGATACTTAGTTAAATTTCTGGTTTGTTGAAACAGATTTTTTTTAAAAACTAATAAAGGCAAAACATAAGTGCAAATTGTGAAAACTTTCATAAAGTAAATTAGTACCCCAAAGAGGTTGGCAGAAATTGCTAAGGGCAGTGTGACAATGCTGAAATGGAGGTGTCTATCTGACACTCTCCAAGATAAGAGTGAGCTTGATGCTTAAATGGCAACCAGATGAAGAGGAGTTGGTAGGTATCAAACTACTTCAAGCTACAGTCATTGCTTTCTACTTTGTTTCCTTTCTTTAAAGAGCGAAATGATGGATATTCAGTAGTTAGTCTTATCTTCAAAGAAGTTGCGTGGGTCATACTCTGTGAACAAGATCAAGTGTTTTTCATTTCAGAACATCAAATGTATGCTTATGATGTTTTGTTATCAGAATACTGTTTCTGATGTCTCCTTATCATAATGAGTGCATTGAATTCCTCAAATATACAGTCTTTGGGGAAGACAGCAAATATTAGGGATTGCTCTCCAAAAACATCTAAATGCATTTTCACCTGATGTCACCGTGTTTCAGGATCACATGCCTAAGCAGGAAGATCCATGTGCTAAAGCCACCTACCACTTTTGTCTTAGTACATATGCATGTTAAAAGGACCTTTATTTTGTTCTGAAATGTTTTCATGCCCCAAAGAAATCATATTTCCAAAATTATGTATAGTGTTGTTGTTTAAAAATGTGAAGATGACATACATTTTCATAGTAACAATTACACGGGTGTCTACGGTTCCCTTGCGGTAATAAAAAGTAAAAGGGAAAAATAAATTAAAACTGTTTTGCATAGCTGATACAGGTTTTGTCCATTTTTAAATGACTATTCTTTTATTTGATCCAAATATTCTTTCTTTTCGTCTTTTTTTTCAGCCAAGGACTGAAACCTAGGGTTTTGTGCTTGTTAGGCAAGTGCTCCACCACTGAGCTAAATCCCCAACCCCAGCTCCAAATGTTCTTAATGGATTAAAACATGAATTCAGTTCAAAATTAACTCATCTGTTCACGAATTAACAATCTAGGAATTTAATTTTTTACCAAATGGTAACACAGCTTTTTTTAAACTTAAATATTACACTATGAAATTGCTGTTCAGTGAGTAACACCAGTCACATTTGGTCCTCAGATTCATTACAATAATTCGTATCATCACATAGACTTTACTTTGTCTATACAGATATCAAGTAAATACCATTTCAATCTAAATTGAAATATACACAGTTTGATTGGGAATGAACATATGGCTTCAGTGACAACTGTAACAGAATCCACGAATATTTTCAAGACAATGAAGTTCTAGAAAAAACATTTTACAAAAGATAGAGACGAAGAGTTGCTTAAGAAACTAGTTAAGTAGGATCTGAGTTTGAGCTTCCAACCCCATGTAAAAAGTTGAGTGTGGTGGCTCCTTTAATCCTAGTACTCAGGACATAATATGTGCAGGTTCTTAGGGCTTCATGACCAGTTAGTCCAACTGTAATCAGAGATTCCCAGTCCACTAAGAGACCCTATCTTAAAAAAAAAAACAAACAAATAACCAAAATAAAAATCAAGAATGTAGGTAGCAGCTAAGAAGGAAGGGTATCCAAGATCATTAATCCCATATTCTGGCCACCACATATATACATGTATTCTTGTGGACAAGCAAAGAACACGTGCATACAAATAAGTTGACATGAAATAATGTTATAGCGCTAACATTAGATTCTGGCCATATTATGTAACTTATGGAAAATAAAGCTTTACCTCAATAGTAAGTAGAAAACATAAAGAAATTGTGAACCAGTTTTCCAGTTTTCCCATCAGAAAAAAAAGGAAACAATTCACAAACATCTTAGCATTGCACTGACGAGATAAATTAATTTTTTTCCTGTTTCAGTTAGGACTTGGTTCTTAAGGTTTTGGCCAAGTTTGTTGTACTTTTCATAAGACAAAATATGGAACAGGTGTCATGAATATTTATTGAAAGATGAAGTCAACTTTTCTGTGAAAATAGTGATTCAGCAGACAATATGAAGATGTCATTAACATTTGATCTCACGTGATTGATGAGTGCTCTTTCTGTGGCATTGTACTTCCTTATGATGACTCTATTATAGTATCCATCACATTATATTTCAATTATTGATTCATAAGGCTACTTTTTTACTAAAAGCTCCATGAGTACATGTGGTCCTCTCTAAACTACCTATTAGCCCTTTCAAACGGCTGGTGTTCACTTAGTAAATGTGAAGGGAAACAATAAATGATGAATGAAAAGAGGGAATGTAACTAAGATGAACTTAAAGCCATTGCAGATAAAATAGGAGTTGGGTGGAGAGAAGGAAAAACCAGACTTCTACTATTGGTCAATAAATTAAGTAGCTATATTTTGTGCTATCCAATGCATCAAATTATTGGCATCTTTTGTAGAGAAGCAAAAATGCTAATAGAACATAGTTCCTTATATTTTTCATCACATATTGGCATAAAATCTGTATACTCAAAAAAGGATCTAGAGTCTTTGCTTTTACTGATTCATTTTTTTTATGAATTGATCTTTACAGCTGTCTTATGTTTCCTCATTATTTAGAGAAATTTAATCATACACATACACACATATATGATTCAAACAGTTGTCTTTCAAGAAACAAAGGTAAGTTTGCATGTAAGGATTTTATTTCCATAAAATGTCATCTTAGTCAATATAGAGGAATAAAAATAGAAAAAATTTTGAATAGCTAACACTTTAGGAGTGGCCATCTGCTTCTCAGAAATATATAAATGTGTTTTATTTATTTCCTCAAACTAAACCAAATGATTCAATTCCTAAAATCTGAGATTATGATATCCCCCCAAATATAATTTCTAATGTGATATAATCTATGACCAAGTGATTGACTTGCAAACACCTTAAATGAACTTTCAATAAGCTATCAAATGTTGTTGATGGATGCCACATGAAAGGCTCCAGCAGCCATCTGGAGAAGTGTTGGGCAATCAGGCTACCATTTTCCAGATTGAGAAAGCAATTCAAAAGAGAACGGGAAGAGGCCCCCAGCAGATGGCAGTCCAGCTGAACCAGACAAGTGTGGGTACACAGCAGAGACCGGCTACTTTCAGCACTTGTTTAAAAACGTGTGTACACAGAGACATGTAGGCATTTGAGGGACACCTCTCTCATTGCAGACAACCAGGAAGGGGCTGAGTGAGGATTTTCAGCTATGCTATTAATTCACAGGCAATCACAGAACGCTTTGGATAAATTCATTCTAATGTTAAAGCACTTACATGGAAATAAAAATAATTTACTTTGGGATCTTCATATGTAACCCCTATAAAATGTTAGGGTTAAAAAGTCTATGGAATATGTTGAAGCACAATTAGTTAATTTCAACACTTTAAAATTTTTTATATTTCAGTTTATTTACTTTGTATCCCAGGTGTAGCCACCTCCTTCATTCCCTCCCAATCAAATCCTCCCTCCCTCATCTAATTTCAACACTTTTTAAGCAAAAGGAAATAAAAGCATGAGTCATCTAAATTTGAGGTGTTACCTACTATTTTTATTTTGGCTACAAATCCAACAACCTTATTATTTGATATTATGTTTGCTTGTTAATGATATCCACATGAAGCAGCGAAATACAAAAATATTAAAAGGCCTCATATTTTCAGATATTTGGGTTATAATATTAAGTTACCACACACAATTCTTGTTGCATAAGAAAATTATAATTTGTTAGAGGCCTATGGGGGAGGTATGTGTGTTTTTCTCTGTAAAATATAACTACTTATTTGCTACCAAGAGCTGGAAATCCTGAATGGCCTCAAATAAAGCAAGGAACTCTGTAAAGATGTTTTCATTCATGGTTTTGATCTCTGCAATACCATCAGCAGTATCTTTAATTTTGTGCTTCACGCAGATATTGGAAAAAAATTAATCAAACAGCAGAATTCTAAAGCAGAAGCTGAAAAAATATACATTTCAAAAAAGATAAAAGTTATCTTGATCTTTCTTTATCTGTATTAGTTATGTTTTCTCCTATATGTTTTGTTATGAAGTTGCTTGGTTCACTTGCTCTAAATGATACAAGCAGATAACTACAGTGATAGTTGAACCGATTCATGCTTTACATTCATGCTGACTGCTGCAGAATATTTAGCACACATCTCCGGCCTTATCTCATGTACACTGATGTAGAGTGCACACTACAGGAGGCAGACAGTAGGTGTCAAGAGGTGATTTTTTCAGAGATAGCATGATAGCGGCATGCGGACGCTAATGCTGTGCAAACAATTGAAGTTGCATGTGTAAGTTTACAGGAAAGAAAGATTGTAGAAATGTTTTCCTCACAATTTTACTGTCACTGCTTTTCAAAAACAACACCCACACAATCTTTTCTTAAATTTATTTGTTTTACTAATACCAGTTTATTCACTTTGTATCCCAGCTTTAGCATCCTCCCTCTTCCCTTCCCAATCTCACTCTTCCTCCCTCATCTTCTTCCATTTCCCTCCCCAAGTCCATTGATACGGGGGTCCTCCTCCCCTTCCATCTGACCCTAGCCTCTCAGGTCTCATTAGGACTGGCTTCATCGTCTTCCTCTGTGGCCTAGTAAGTCTGCTCCCTCCTCAGAGGGAGGTGATCAAAGAGACAGACATGTCTCTGAGTTCATATCAGTGACAGTCCCTGTTCCTGTTACTAGGGCACCCACTTGGAGACTAAGCTGCCATGGGCTACATCTGAGCAGGGGTTCTAGGTTATCTCCATGCATGATCCTTGGTTGGAGTATCAGTCTCATACAAGACCCCTGTGCCCAGATTTTTTGGTTCTGTTGCTCTCCTTGTGGAGCTCCTGTTCCCTCCAGATCTTTCTATCTCCCCTTTCTTTCATAAGATTTCATAAGATTATTTCATAAGATTCCCTGAACTCTGTCCAAAGTTTGGCTATGAGTCTCAGCATCAGTTTTATTACCCTGCTGGACAGAGTCTTTCAGAGGCCTTCTGTGGTAGACTACTGTCCTGTTTCCTGTATTCTCCCTGTTCTGATGTCTCTCCTGTTTACCTTTCTGAGTGAGGACTGATCATCTTACCCAGGATCTTCCTCCTTGCTTAGCATCTTTAGGTGTACAGATTTTAGTATGTTTATCCTATATTGTATGTCTAATACCCACTTACTCAGGATGATCTTTTATAGTTCTCACCATTTGCCTATGAATTTCATGATTTCCTTGTTTTTTTAATTGCTGAGTAGTATTTCATTGTGTAAAAGTACCACAACTCTGTATCCATTCCTCAGTTGAGGGGCATATGGGTTGTTTCCATATTCTGGGTATTATGAATAAAGCTGCTATGAATACAGTTGAGCAAATGTCCTTGTTGTGTACTTGAACATATTTTAGATATATGCCTAGAAGTGGCATAGCTGGATATTGATGTAGCACTATTCCTAATTTGCTGAGAAAGTGCCAGATTGATTTCCAAAGTGGTTTTACAAGTTTACATTCCCACTAGCAATGGAGGAGGGTTCCTCTTTCTCCACATCCTCTCCAGCATGTATTGTCACTTGGGTTTTTTATCTTAGCCATTCTGATGGTTGTAAATTGAAATCTCAGGGTTGTTTTAATTTGCATCACCCTGATGCCTAAGGACGTTGAGCATTTCTTTAAGTGATTCTCTGCCATTCGATATCCTCTGAGAATTCTCTGTTTAGCTCTGTACCCCATTTTTAACTGGATTATTTGATTTGTTGCTGTTTAACTTCTCGAGTTCTTTATATATATACTGGATATTAGCCCTCTGTCAGATGTAGGGTTGGTGAAGATCCTTTCCCCATCTGTAGGCTGTTGTTCTGATGACAGTGTCCTTTGCTTTACAGAAGCTTTTCAGGTTCATGAGGTCCCATTTATTGATTGTTGATCTTAGAGCCTGTGCTGTTGGTGTTCTGTTCAGGAAGTAGTCTCCTGTGCCAATGAGTTCAAGGCTCTTCCCCACTTTTCTCTTCAAACAGACTTAGTAACACTCCACAATCTTAAAATCTATTGGCTAACTTAATTCTAAACCAATATTCTATTTAATGGAGTTACTTTTAACACTGAGAGGGTGTGGAGAATTATCTGCATTTCAGTGGAGAATTTAGTTTAAACAGATTGTTCGGTTTTCACAATCACCCATTAACTTAGACACGATTCTTTCCTTTTTCATCTTGACCGGTAGGAAACAAACAAGCGAAAGGAACATAATCATTGTGAACTCAGGATTTTTTTTTAATTGTAATTTGATTCATGTTCATGGTTTAAAGTTTATTACCATGCTATACTATGTGTTTCGAACAATCTGCTTAAGATATTGTGCTACTAATCAATTTTAAGATGAAAACACAGTTTAAAAATCTACCTTTCATTTTTACTAACTACAATTAATATTTAGTCTCTTCTAAGTGAATTTGGAAGTACAAACTTTTTCTAAGGGTTTGATAAAGATTAACATATCATGGCAGGAATTCTTGGTGTGTGGGTAAATCAATAATTAAGTTGAATAAAAATCACTTAACCTAATTTTAATAAATGATATATTCTTGAGAAATTTTCTTCTCATGTACAGTCTCTTACTAAGAGACATGATAACTCTATGTGAATAACTTCTAACATCTAAGGTGAATAACTTCTAATATCTAAAAAATTTAAGCACCAATCCGATCAATTCATTAAATTAATACAGATATTAGCAACCATGAACATGTAAACATTAAGAATTGGTTACTTTAACTTCAATATGTGAAATGACTTTTCAAATATTAACCATAATTTTTCTTCTTGAGAGATGAAACCCTGTTGTGAAAGACAATATCAGATGTGACTTGAATTCAGTGACCAACCCCAACAGTGAAAGAACATGCCTCTTCCTTTCTGATACCGGCATTACTTAGTCACCTCTGTGTTATAGCTAATTTTGTATAGAGTTGTCAGAAGCCTGATACACTCTGTCTATACACTTTTTTGGTTATGCATGCATTGGCAGTTGTCATTCATGAACAAAGCCAGGGCTGACGATTATACCTGATTCACTTTTTTAGTTTCACAATTTACCTCTTATCATTATAAAATTTACATTAAATAATAGACGTGCATCTCTGTCTCTCTCTCTGTTCATTTATGTTTTCCCTATTCTCCTCCTATCTTTCATTCATGGAGAAAATATTCTTACATGTGCTGCGTTTAGCAAAATGCCCGACATCTCTAACCTACTGGTGCAATAAACAATACACCTGTTTTCTACAATAATTAACAAATAAATGACTTTATGATTCTTGATTTCCCTGTAAGGTGGTATATAAATTCTAAGCATTTGCTATTTATACTAATTGTAAAGCATATGAACATTCACACATGTCTAACATCTGCCAGTTTTATGTAAATATACTTTGAAAAGATATGAATATACATTCACATTTTAGAAGATTTCTCAAATAACCATAATTACGTATTTGCCAAGAGTAATTCAAATTCAAAAACTATCTTAAATTTCCAATTTAAAAAATGTTTTCAACCTTATCCTATATGGGTGCTTTATTAAATGACCAATTACTTATTTTTTAAAACAAAAAGAAAACATTTATCTGCTTTTGATGTGATAAATGTACATAGCTGTGTATGCATTTGTGTGTTCCTTTAAAATTTTTATTTTACTACCAGTACTAAACATGAGATACATTTTCCTTATAAGATGTCAAATATGCTACTGTGCCATACAGAAGATATCTAAAACCTACTCATCATAGGCAAATGGAACTGTTACTGTGACTTGCTATACAGAGAACAAGTCCTCATTTCTCCAGTCCCCTAGCCACTGGTAGCTGTCAGTCTACATCTCTCTGCATCTATGAGATTGACTATTATAGAAATTCTTTAGAAACACAACCATTACTAGGTTCTTTCCCCAGCACCCCATAAAATTCGGTGGGTGGCTCAAACCTTCCACCTTAGCACTTGGGAAGGGCTGGAAGAATGATCAGAAGTTCAGGGTCACCCTCAGCTATCTAGAAATGAAATCAAGTACGGCTTAACACATGACAATCTTCTTTTATTTTTGTTAGTGTTCTTAAGGCAATCCATTTATTTTAGAGTTTTTTTTTTTTTCAGGTTGAATAGTAGTCTGTTGAACAATTACATTATATTCATTCATTCATCTGTGGATGAATATGTGGCTTGTTTCCACATCTTTATAGTATAAACAATGCTGCAATGATCACAGAAATGTTACATCTTTTCATGGATTCTATTTCAGCTCTTTTCAATAAATATCTAGAAGTGAGATGGCCAAATAAAAAAGAGAGCTCGCTCTTTCTTTCTTTCTTTCTTTCTTTCTTTCTTTCTTTCTTTCTTTCTTTCTTTCTTTCTTTCTTTCTTTCTTTCTTGTGGGCTCACCATATTGTTTCACATGGTGGCTACAACATTTTGCATTTATAACAAGAATGAGCAAAGGTTCTAGTTTCTCCACATTAATCCAGTCTTTTGTTTGTTTTAAGAAAAAACTATCCTCTGGGTACCGTGGTGCACACCTGTAATCCCAACACTCTGGAAGGCAGACACAAATGGATTTCTGTGGGTTTGAAGCCAAACTGGTCCACAAAGTTAGTCCAGGATAGCCAAGGCTACACCGAGAAGCCCTGTCTCAAAAAATAAAACAAAACAAACAAAAAAGATGTAAGGTGACATTTCATTTTATTTGCATTACTCTGGTGTTTAATGGCACTGATTGATATTTTTTCATATATCTGTTGACATTTGTATGTATGTGTCCAAAAATATTTATTGATGTTCATAACCCATTTTAAACTTGATTATTAGATATTATTTTTCTATAAATATGAGGTAGCTATCCTATCTATCTTCTATCATTTTAATTAGTTCCTTATCAGATATGTATTTTTACTTTTTATGCCCTTTTATTCTGATTATTGTTCTCTAAAGACTACACACACACATGCACACTCAAACACACATACATGCTGTTTAAACAAACAAAAAAGTAACTTCTTTAGTAATTACAGAGAACAGAATCAACATAAAAAACATCAGTTGCATTTCCATAAACTATTGACAGAGTATCTGAGAACAAACTTAGAAAACCGGTATGTATAGACAAAACATCAAAACACATACATATGGGTATTCTCAACTAAAATGAAGGATTAACCCATCATTCAATAAAATAGCTTCTTTTATTACTTTAGACCTTCTATCTGATCTGAAATTTTTTTCACTTCACCACCTTCATTTCTTCATCTCTTTGAGTCACCATCTACCCCTGCACAGGCTCAACAGTGTATACAATCACTGGCCTGTTTGTAGCACCCAGATTGCTTTCCTATTGCTACAACTCAAATATTTTCCTACACCCGAGTTCACCAAGTCTCCAGCCTGTGAACATGTATAAAAATAAATTATTCAGTATCATTACGTGGGGGAAATGTACGTGAATTGAGAATATAAAGGGGAAATGTGTTGGCTTCTTACAGTGGGACTTTCATTTTCATATATTACAGAATCGAGAAGCTATGGAAAATATGTAAAGTTTTAGGAAAATAAGGCACCCAGAACAAAACAAAACCAAACAAACAAGCAAGCAAACTAAAAAAACCCTAAGATGATGGCAATAAATTTATTTTACTAAAAGTTTACAGTAGAACCATCTTTAAAGAAATAAGATTTGAATTTATATGCTGTAACTTCATTTTTAGCTTTAAGAAGTAATTTTTTATTGAGGTATTACCTCACTAGGTATTCCAGTTTCTCTTTGAACCCTTAATTCTCCAGGAATAATCCTACCTCCCTTTCCTGATTTGAGATTTAATACTGTACCCCCACAGGCAAGAAAGTGCTGATTTGTTTGTTTTTTAAAAATGTAAGAAACTTATAGATCAGTGCTTAGACCAGAATGTGAAGCATTAAGATCTGGGCTACATTCTCAAGTTGGAGATTGATTGGCAGGTTTCTTGATGTGAGTTATTTGTGTTTCCGAGTTGTCACACAGGTAAACGTGCATCTCAGATGGGTTTGCCAGCTATCAGCACTCACAGGTCTTTGCTCTCGATGCCTATCATAGGGCGCTTTGAGCCCAGACTTCACTCAGGCCTTTCTGTGGGCTTTAATAAGTAATAGGACATAATGATAATTCCCCTGATGAATAAAACCACATAAGGCAACAGAGGAGTACAACATGACATTCGATCAAAAAGCTGACAGAAATGAAAAAATGCACATTTGATGTGCTGGAAAGCATACATGCCAGCAGGGAAAATCCTAACTTCGAAAATCCTGTGACAAAAATGCACCTGAGAGGCTTAAGAATATGACTCACAAGACAAGTGGTTTTTCAGTGCTGATTCTTAGAGTCTGCTTTCTCCGTATTCTCTCTGTAGTCCCTCCCTTTTCAACTCTTTCCCTTATACACTATCATCCCCAGCAAAAACATCAAGCCCTTGTAATAAACCCCCTCACCTTCTGGGTCCCATAGCCTCTTTTTTGATTGCATAAAAAAATTACACACGTGGTTTAATATTGTCATTTAGGCATGTCTTGGGAAGATATCTTATGGTTTTCAAATATGGAAATATTAATGAGCTACCCTAAGAGGTTTTTGTTTTTTTCTGGATACAGAGCACATCTTTGGATCAATGAGTCAAAGCGAGGTTGAAAGACACAGAATCAACCCCAATCCCTGTGTCCCTGAACACACTGCCTGTGTGGTTTTTGGATTAGGTGCAAGTATATTCTTCAGTGTACTTGTTCTTGTTTCCTGTGCCAGCATGATGCCAGTTCTTAACTGTGCGTTTAATGTTCTATGCTGATGATTGTTGTTGCTTTGCTCCTTCTTCCTAAGACAATGCACCCCTCGCCATCCAGATACACATAACCTTCCATTTCCTTCTCTAAAATGTAATCAGAAATGTAATGAATGTTTACTCTTCCAGGCACTTTTATATTCATCAAGGTTAGTCATCAGTGAGAAAATACATGCCCTGAACTTTCCATAACTAGAAGTTAGAGGGATGAAGGCTGGCTTAGAAATAAGCACAGTAGAAAGTGTCCTAAGGATTATACACAGAGAGCAGCTTTGAGGACAAATACTCAGCTGTGCTTGACACCTCTCTGAGGTCAGGACCACCTCAGCTGAAACTGGAACCAGAATAACTCAGACACAGAAGGTCATTGAAGATCAGAGAAAGGGCAAATGTGATGACATCATAGTGTAACCAAGAAGGTGGATGATTGGATCAGTGATCCCACTCGGAGGTCTCTAACTCTGGAAGGCAAAGTACCTCTGCAAGAAACCTTATCTGGGATCTTTATTGTTTCCTAGCCAGGCACACATAGCAACACAACATTTTTTTCTTTTGACAAAGATTAAAGTCCTGCTTCTAAAAAGAGTAAGTACTATTCATATTGGAAATATAAAAGAATTCAATATTTAAAAGCACACCAAGAGGCTGGGAGAGCTTGCTTCACAAGCATATGGACATGAGAATCCGTGGAGCCTCAGCAACCACATTAAAAAACAAAACAAAACCAAACAACCAACCAA
>CM053744.1:78084505-78106211 GCA_028658305.1 Pachyuromys duprasi | reverse complement strand
TTGTCAAAAATCAATTTCCATAGGTGTGTGGGTTCATTTCTGGGTCTTCTATTTGGTTCCATTGATCCACTATTCTGTTTCTATGCCAATACCATGCAGTTTTTATTACTATTGCTCTGTAGTACAGCTTGAGGTCGCCCACCCCCATTTCTTAGACATAATGAGCCTTAAAAATTTCAAGTACGAGGATTTTTGTCTGGAAGATTTTTACCCTTTGAACTTGATTTCACACACACCCCAGAGCCCCAGTCTGTTTTCTTATCACCCAGAGAACTCATTTGCCTTGGTCGGTGGGCTAAAATTTAAGTCTTTCCCTTTTTTTTCTCAGTTAACTTGATAGAGATCTGAATGACCAGAGACGGGAACACTTTATTTCCATCATTTTCTGGAAGCCGTGTCAGCCTTGGTAATTATCTAGGAGTGTTTGTTCCTCATCTCTGCCCTAGAAGATTTTTTTTCCATTTTGCATTGCCACAGTAGACGCATCACTCAAAATAACATTTTCCTCTAAACTTTTCGGATTTCAGGCCAGTCTGTAAGGGTTCCCCTGCATTAGGAGATAGGAAGGTACAGTAAATGCATGGAGTGGGTCTTCTGGGAGCATTCGGAAACCAGAAATACATGCACTGTGCAAAGGAACAGCTGGTTACATTTCTAGCCAATTGTTGCTACTTGTGAATGTAAGCCCAGTGTTATAAGATCTTCCAAATTCCAAAGAGAAGCTTGAAACATGGGGATTTGTATTTTAAAAATCCTGATGCTTAAATACTGACTTAAATTAAAAAAGAAGAAATATTATGCCAGCCAGTATTGTGTTTGGAGGCCAAATGCTGCTTGCCTACAGCCAATCCGCTCTGCCTGCTACCAACTATCATCACATCACTGTCCCCTTTATCCACTGTTAATTTATAATTCATGTTTGAGCACAAGTACAAATATAAATAACTTCAATCAGACTAGAGATGGCCCAGAGGGTAAAAGTGCTTGCTTAGAAAATATGCATGAGAATCTGAGTTCTAATCCCTGCACCCAGGTAAAAATCTTGTAAACCTCAGCATCTACGGGGATGGAGGCAGGAGGATGCTGAAACTTGCCAGTCACAAGCTTAGCTACATCTTCAGTGAAAGACCCTGTTTTAAAGGAAGCAGATGATAGATCAGGGCACACACACACAGAGAGAGAGAGAGAGAGAGAGAGAGAGAGAGAGAGAGAGAGGAGAGAGGAGAGAGGAGACAGAGAGACAGAGACAGAGAGAGAAGAGAGAGACACACATACACTCACACAGACATGCACGGTGTTCAGAGATGCATGTGTACACATACACAGATACATGGACTCACACACACTCTCTCACATACACACCTAGACCAGTTCATGCATATTTGTGTCTATTTGGTAGTTTTATTCCTTTTTCATGATAAAGTTATTTACCATACCCACCTCTGTTGTAATGAGCTGTCTTGCGTATTCTTTTCAATCCTAACTTCACTTAAACATTTAGATTAAACTTGACTGCATGGACACTCAATGTAAGAGCCATGGCTCTTACAAGATTTGCTCACCAACATGGACAGAAACCACAGGAACATTAGACACGCCACTACCACAATCCATTGTTTTCAAAATCTGTAAGTCTCTCAGAGGACATGCCAAGATATGAGAGAAGTTTGTCATTGAAACCTGGGTTCTATTTAATGCTGAAAAGTTTAAGGATGGGAAGGGTATAGGGCCAAACCTGAGAAGCTGAGTTTGATCCCTGAAACCCACATGATAAAAGGAAAGAGCGTACTACTGCAAGTTGTTCTTTGACCTCCACATTCATGTCATGGCACTCTTGTGACCACATATATACATACATATATATATACAGATAAACACAGATTTGACAGGACTTGTTGCTTGGATTATACAGTTTTAATTTTTTGATGTTTAATGAGAGGAATCTTATATTAATTGATTCCTGAATGTCTTTCTACTAGAGTGTTTTAGAAGATCCATAAATATCCAACTTTATGCTAAGTGTTCTTTGACAATTTCTATTATTTCCATCATGTTCTCCAAATTCCATACTCTAACGTGTGTGACATAAGATCAGTAGTTAGAAGTGGAGGATGGTATGTGAGTGGGATTAAAATGTAGCATGTGGGTATACAATCACAATTCTCTACTGAGGAAAATTGGCAAGAACTAATAACAGACTAGGTTATAAAAAATACAGAACATGGATAAGTGACAAATTGGAAATGGGAAATGAAAATGCAAGTGACAACACTTAAGACCGAGAATTCAACACTGAACAAGGGACTTGGGAATGAAGTGAAAGCAAAGTGTTGGCGAGTTTAATGTTTGGCACATTGAATTCTAAGTTCCAAGATTCAAGACCAAGAGTGGTCCAGCAAGGACTTGGAAACACAGCTACATATGGAAGTGTCAGGGAGAACATCTTGGGAGTTGGCTCCATCAATAAAGTACTTCTCAAACAAGCACGAGGGTAGATCCCTAGCATGTGTATATGATAATGTGATCTGTGTGTCCTCTCAGTTCTGGGGAAGCCTGGAAAAACAGGACCCTGGGACACTTTAGCCACTTAACAGAGCCTACATGGTCAACTCCAGTGCAATGAGGAACTCTGTGGCACTGAACATGATAGGTGCTTCCTAAGGAACAATACTCAAGGGTTGTCTTTAGGCCTGCACATGCACATACATGCATATACACATATGTACATGCATCTGCATAAACACAGGAATACACACATGTGACACACACACAATGTCAGAGACAGTATCCTATCTGCTGTGAACAGAGTGTTCTGGGTCATTCTGACAGAGAACAGAATGGGGAAGAGAAGCGAGGATTTCCTCCACTTGAAAGGCTATGTTGACAGGCTTTCTTCACACCAAACATGTAGATGGTCGCTCAGACATAACCCTTGCTTTATACACTTTGGCTCTCTTGGCATTTTCTCACTGCAGCACGTAAATAGCAAGTACTTATAAATGTTTCTAGTTTGGAAAACTAAAAATATCATCCACTGAAGAATATAAGGTGTAAGAGGTGAAAGGGTAACACTATTCCTAATTGTCTGAGAAAGCACCAGATTGATTTCCAGAGTTTACACTCCCACCAGCAATGGAGGAGGGTTCCCCTTTCTCCACAATCTCTCCAGCATGTGTTGTCACTTGAGTTCTTGATCTTAGCCATTCTGATGGTTGTAAGATGGAATCTCAGGGTCATTTTGACTTGCATTTCCCTGATGACTAAGGATGTTGAGCATTTCTTAAAGTGTTTCTCTGTTTTCGATATTCCTCTGTTGAGAATTCTCTGTTTGGCTCTATCTCCCATTTTTAAAAATTGGATTACTTGGTTTGTTGGTATTTAACTTAAGTTCTTTATATATTCTAGATATTAGCCCTCTGTCAGATACAGGGTTGATGAAGATCTTTCCCAGTCTGAAGGAAGTCATTTTGTTCTTAGCAGGGGCTGCCTTTGATATGGACTCAGGGGCCAGTTCTTTGATCACCTCTCCTGGGTGCTGGGGCAGCCTTGCCAGGCCACAGAGGAAGACCGGAAGACCATGCAGCCAGTCCTGATGAGACCTGATAGGCTAGGGTCAGATGGAAGGGGAGGAGGTCCTCCCCTGTTAGTGAACTAAGGGAGGGGCACAGGAAATGAAGAAGGGTAGGACTGGGAGGAAATGACTGAGGGGCTACAGCCAGAATAAAAAGTGAATAAATTGTCAGAAACAATAAATAAAAAGAAAAAAAAGGTGCAAGAGACCTTGAAAGGGAGTCAGCAAAGATTACTTAACAGACAGGAAGAGAAGAGAGAAAAGAGGATGGAAATCAAATGAGAAAAGTGTTTTAATAGAGAACAGTCGTACAGATTGAAATGCTCCAGCAAGTTCACTAGAGACAAGGGCTTAAAGTCAGCTGGTGGGGTTGACAACAGGAAAAGGCTAGAAAATGTGGATTATGTTTTAAATTAATCACTGGAACTAATCACTAGGACTTCACAATACATCCTTTGATGAGTTGTAAGTCAATCTGTATAAGGCAAGTTTCCAAACCTACAATTTAGCAACATAACTGGTAATATAGATCTGGTCTCAGCAACTAACGGGCAATTAATTGTGCTGCGTTTCATTACAGGTTTCCTAATTGAAGGCATTTCCTGCTGAGAGGGCATGCTTGATATACATTAAAAGATAAAAATCAATTGAAATATTTCAACCCTGATTTTTTAAACAATCAAACACTCTAAAGACAGACATACCTGGGAATGCATTGACCCACTTAAATATTTCAAATTTTCAGTTAACATCCTCTGTGATAAATTAAAAATAAAATAAACCAAAATGCAAATATGATAAAAAGCTAGTAATTGCTAAATAAAATTCAGATGTCATCGGTGTGTGTATTTTTATCTACCATTACTTCAAATGTTTGCAGTTTTGTCTGACATGAAAAGTGCCATTAAAAAATAATGAAAATCAGTACTTTGTTCCTAGAAAAGTCACGTGTCATAAGTGTGCAATGCATTTCTGTACATGACATAAAATAAGCATGCTATGCATTTCTGTAACTCAAAAATCTTTTGTTAGATTGTGTAATTGGTTGACATTTTGCAGATTAAATTTCAGGTGTCTTCAATAATTATAATCTATCACTGCTTTATATCTCATCACACTGCTTTGTTAGGAACCAAAATCTAATAAGTAATTGAATTTCATTTAAATCTCACTGTTTTATTGTTAAAAAGTTGAAGTAGCAGAGTGTGAACTCTTCACCAAAAAAATCAAAATGCATACCTTTTAAGCCTGCGACCCATAATAGCATTTTATATTTTCATTGGGATAATGGTTTAAAAAGTACATAACCAATTCTTTTTTTTTTTAACCCAGAAGAGAAGTTGACACCTCTGAATTACTGAGCAATCATTGACCAACAACTGGCATGGCCTCTTAAAGCCCATAATAGCTAACTGGAAGTGAGGTGCTAGGCTACAGAGTTAGGAATTTAAAAATGTCAAGCTACACTAATAATTCATGCATCCTGTGACCATAAAGCCAGAGGCATGTCAATAATAATGGCAAGCTCTTTGGCAAACAGGTAAAATTAACATCTTGTGTTTTAAGTTTCAGAGAATATCATAGAACTTTGGTAAATCATTTCCTCTGGCCAATGAGGCTGCTGATTTGTGTTTTATGTATTGCTGTTACTTATTATGCCTCCCAGACATACGCCATCCAAATACAAGGCTACACATGCTGTCGGCTGACAAAGGGCCTGACACGGCATAATAGCAAAATGTGTAGGCAATAAAAAGGAATGCAGAAAATAAATATCAATCCCTGAACAAGCCAAGTGTGCCAGAGGATACAGGCGATTTCACATGCTGAAAGCACAGAAGAAGGACGATAGAAAAGTTAAAGGTATCTTAAGGAAGGAACCACATTCATCATAACAAAATTTACTAAGAGTTTTTTTTTTTCTTTTTATGACTCTAATTACAAGATGGTCTATTTTAGAAATCACACTTAGAAGTGAGACTGCATTTCCATGCTTGCAAAGTTATTATTTCTCTAGAAATTAACCTTTTCTCTCCGCATTGCCATCAGATTTTAAAGAAGTCTCAAGAAAACAGCTGCATTAGAAGACCAAAGGAGTTCCAGACACAAGATAAGAAATTTTATTGTACTGAACATGCTGTTCATCACCACTCTGGGAACCAAAACAGTCACTATGGCTGGTTATCAAATAAGTCCCTACCAAAAAACAATAAGAGTAGAAAATAAAGGAAAACCTTTAGATATATCTTTAATGAGGTTAAAAATATGTTTACTCTGATCTTGTTTTACGAACAGAGATCTATGTCTAACTCATAAGAATGCTCCTAGCTCTTAAATGTAATATTTGAATCAAATGCCCAGGAGCTTTGAATGGCATCCACCTACCCAATAAAAGGCAGAAATATGAATTAGAAGGAGTGGATGAAATCCTTGATATGATTTGTGGCATGTTAACAAAGGACATTTTGTATAAGGTGACAAAATCACAACAAAACATAAAGAGTGTCTCGTTACAAAGGGACCGGCCATACATTATTTAAAACTTTCATTCAGAGCCTGGAAGCACAGAACACATACTGAGTAACTGCTACTCAACAGGAAATGATTCCCTTTTCAGGGAACTGGTCATAATGGGAAAAACAAATATCATCTGCAGATAATAATTAAGAGGTAATATAACTTAAGCTTCTGAAAATAGAATAAAATATGGATACAGATGCTCTGAGGCTGATAAAAAATAAATAGCAGATCACTTCAAATTAATTCACACCTTTATTGTTCAGATACTAATAAAATGAAACAATGTTAAATCCCTTTTAAGTCCTTTTTGACAAGGAAAGAAAGAAAGAGAAAAAAGAAAGAATAAAGAAAGATCTATCAGTCGCATCAAAAATGGTTTAGCTCAGTTGAAGTTACAGCCTGGTTTAGGAAAATTGGATTTTACTGCTCCTCTATTGATTTTTAGCAAATTTAAAACTGTCGCTATGTGCTGATTCTGCTTATCCGCAAATTCAAAATGTCCAAACAATTTACATAGCACTGAAAAATAACTGTTTTAATGCATAGTATTTTGAAAGCAGCACTCTTTTGTGGCTTCTCCAGCTAGCTGGCTACAAAAAGAACACTTTGATATCATTTTTCTTTCTAGCATACAAAGAAGTCTATTTTTTTTTAAATCAGCAGTAACATATTGACTGAGAAATAAAACCGTATCTCATTTCCTTTCTGTTTTTTTAATGATCAGTATCTCAATTGTCATTTGTTTTTAGATTTTAATAACACTAAGAAGTACTGGGTAGTTCAATACCTCAAGGGGTTATTTTTAGAGTAACAGTGCGTAACTTCATTGACCCAAGCAAGGATATCATTTTTATTTTTAGGTTAGTGATAAAAATTCTACCTGGCAAGAAATATTTCATTAAGGTTCTTTTATCCTATGTGTGTGTGTGTGTGTGTGTGTGTGTGTGTTTGTGTGTATGTATGTATTATGTACATATGAATGTATGTGTGTGTGTATGGTTTTAGGGATATATAAATATCCTGAAACATATATACATGTATGTGTATATACATATATGTGTATATCACAATAAAACCACAAGAATTAACATTTATGAACTTTCATTCCATCATTTATGCTTTGTTATTGTTTTATTTTTCTGTGTAAAAGATGTATATTTTACTTACTGTGTATGTATGATGTATGTGACTGTGTGTGTGTGTGTGTGTGTGTGTGTGTAGGTATATTGGTCAGATAATGATTTTGAGTGTCATCTCCGTTTCTACCTTTTTTGACATAGTACCTTATAAGCAGCATAAGCATGTCTAGCTGTCTAGCTGACCCTCAAGCTTCCGAGGCTTCTCCTGTCTCCCACCTCCAACACGGCGCCTGTGATTACAGATGAATGCCACCACCCCCAGCTTTGTGACAATTGCTTTAAACACTGAGCCATTTCTCCAGCAGCATTTCCTCTATTTATCCATTTAGCATTTTTCTGAACTCCCTGCAATGCTTGGAACACTGTTCATGAGTGTATCTTGAGCTGAGCAAACTTCATACACAGTAAGAAGTAATTTATTCCTGAAAGTTGTCATACCTATTCAACTTAATGATGAAATAAAGGCCTTAGCTGTGGTATTTATCATGAGCAAAACCGTCATGTAGAATTCTTTTCTGTCCACATACCTTTCCTATCTGGCTGAGGTTGAGCAGTTATGCCTGCTTCCAAGTTATTCCCGTTCTAAGATGATACTTCCATTTCTGTAATCACCAGCCTGGTGGCAATAGAGCAGAGCAAAATCACCGTTAATATGAAGGCCAAGAACCTTTAACAGCCTTAAGGCTCAGGTGTGTAATATCCTGTAGGAAACATTCACTCCTGTAGGTTTCCAAGTATACAAATACAAGCTCTCCAAAGACAGTACTGTTTGTAAAGAAGCATTTAAGGGACGTGTTGAAAATATCTTCACAGAAAAAAAAAAAATACAACTTAAGTTTGTAACAGATCTGATGGAATATAAATGTGCTGTTTTACATATGATGGCTAATTTTCTTACTATGCTCTCATTTTAGACCTTTGTTTAAGTTCCAAACTTATTCTTACTAGAATGACATTCTGAAAATTTTGCTGAATGTGGAGTCATACGCTCCGATGATTGTAGTTATCACCAGACTAGCAAATAAACCAATCTGTCATCATGGAGCTCTGGAACAGATACAGTATGCTAGTTCCTTTGTTACATCAGACATGAACACATGACCTAGTTCATTATACTCTTTCACTACCAGGAAATGACTCACTTTCTGTACCTTTGATTTTGTATAAGTGTGGACACGTATAAAAATCTAAAGAAATTCAGAAAAATAAACTAACCCAACTTAGATCTGGAAGGTTGTTGTGCATTTTCAATGTAATTAAATGGAAATACATGCAAATACTGTGTGTGGACACATACATATTAATGATTCCTCAAATATCATGCAATCTATTTTTAAAGATTATCTCCAATTGTTTCTTATTTCTTTAGAAATAACACCTGATAGGAACAACAATAATTTTAATTATTTATAGTATTATCTTCATTTTATAATTTATTTCATTTCAATCATGCTTCTTACTTGATATCTTAATACCATCTGTCAATATAACCTCTCTCCAACATTCCAGCATGACCTTTTGGTAGATTTCTACAATTAAGATTTGTTGTCTTAAATCAGACTTTACTGGCTATTGATCATTTTGCTATAGTCATCTTTCTGAGGGTCCCTCGGTTGAGTTCCACTTTGCCTTTCAGAGAACGGATCCTACTCAACTTCTATCAATTGCAGATTCTAACTTCAACAAAATGTTGCTGAATGAGAAGCCAGCAAGTCACACCGTGTGCTCTTTAAATATGCAAAACCCAAACGGGGCAAAGGAAAAAGCAAACATTCACTAGAGAGAAGGGTTTAAATCATATGATAAGGGCTTACATCACATGGCCGGAGGCTGGAGATGACCTGCCCAGGCTATAGTTTCTCACTAATGAAATTACAATTAGGCTTCCAGAGAGTTCAGTGACAGAGAACACACAGAATTTTACATAGAACACGCTTGGACTTTACTTCCAATACATCGGAGCTCTCTTGGAATAGAAAGAAAAAACAAATTACCCAAATCATACAACAGAACAGAAAGTTTTATTTAGTACCTTTAAAATCTGGGAGTTATATACAAACAGACTTCTACATTTGTATATGGAGCAATTTTCTTGCTAGGTGGCTAAGGATAAGACAAATATTATTTTCAGTTATAGAAACAATTTTAGATGTGACAGTGATGAATATCTTTGCAGAAAGTCATTCAAGCCAAAAACAGTTTTCTGAATAACTTCTGAATGATTTGGAAAGAACTTCACACAATTGTGATTCCATTTAAAAAATATGCACCTTTAATTCATTTTGTCTAGCATTATGAACAGAAGTCAATTTGAACAGATAACATTGTTAATGGTCAGACTGCAAGTTATTACAGTAATATGTTTTAACCCTTTAGTCAACAGCAATTTTCATATTGCCTATAAGTTGGAGTACTTAAGTCTATGAATTAAATAAGTGAGTGGGGGTAGGTACATTCCTGGAATGAAATTTAGTGATATTCATTTATCTCACCTCAGTGAAAGATCATCTAGACTAAATCCATCTGGTGTTGAAATAAGTTAATTTAGACTGATTGTTAAAATAGAGAAAAAACTTGGAACCTACTAACTGCTTTGAACAGGTAATAGTGTCATTAGCTAATGATGACTGTAAGAAAAGTTAGCCAAATTAAATGACAGTTATAAAATCTTATTGATTAGTACTTTGTAATCAATGATTACTGGAAGAATCATAACTCATCATGTAATTTACACTAACCTAAAATTTCAAAACTGCTTGATAGAAATCATTTGGAAGTATTCATGATATGAACTTGAACAAATGGTTTTATTCTGAGTGAAATCTTTATACTACCTGGAAATCTGTTCTCCGGGAACACCTTTAGTGCTCACATTAACAGAATGACTATTTTCCCAAATCTGTTAGTGTCCAGAATCTATTTACTTATGAATTTTGAAAATGTCTGAGAGAAGAAAAAACTCTTAGTTAACAGAAAAATCTAATATAACCATGTGTTTTTTTCTTTTGACTATGATAGGATAATGGTGAGTGTGTATATCCTGTGTTTAAGAATGTTTAGACTAGTTTTGTTTACCATATTCATATCATTTTGATGTTTCCACTATGAGCTTTCTTTAACACACAATGACCAATATTATGAATTAATGTTATAATCGCTATCAAGAAAAATGTTCAATATGTGAGATCACCCTTAAATAATTTCATATCTGAGTTTAAAAAATAGTGATGATATAAGTCTCTTTTGTCTTCTAAAGATGATAAATTCCTGTTATTTGTTCTTCTGAAACATAAACCATAACAGAATTAAGGAGCACATACCCTGAAACAAAAAGTTTCTCCAAAACTTGCCATGGGTTTTGAAGGAATGATAAACTTCTAATGTTCTCCAAAAAGTTCCTCAGAAAAGATTTGGTGGTGAACAGTTACCCATAAATGATTTCAACAATAGAGTTTCCATTAAGAAGTCTGAAACGAATGGTACTGATAGGGCATTTTTCTGTAATTGAGATTCAATTTCACACTAATGTTAAAGTCCCAAAAGCTCAAAAGGTTCTCACGATACTGGAATTCAGTCTCGAACAGAAGAGAAGGGCCTTTGTCAGTATAGAGCCAATGAGACAATCTGCCAAATCCTGTAGACTTTATGCAAGTATCCAACAAGGTAAAGTCCTCTGAAAATATACACAGATTGTGAATGCAGCAACAGAACACAGGTTCCTCTGCAGGTCAGCGGCACCCATGAGTGTGTGTTTTTAATAAGGCAGAGTTGGTTTGTTGTTGTTTTAATTATTCATATTTGGACACTAGTTCTAAAACTGAAGTACAATAGTTTTATAGTGGGGACCATACCACCCAATGTTGGGTGTAGAGCTGGGTTTTCCGAGTGTGTCTCTGCTCAACAGGAAGAAAAAGCGAAAACGTAGTTGCAGGGTAGTTAAAGACTCTAAGGCTCCATATAACAACATCTAGACAAGGAGGATTGTGAAACTTCAGTTATATGAAAGGAACCAGATAAATCAATGTCTCCTTACCTTCATTCTCTTTGTATCTTTCTACCTCTATTGCACTCTAATCCCTTTAAAAACTTGAATGTCAGAGTTGAATTAGCAAGTTTGTGTTAGAGATTGTCATTACAATACTTAGGTTAGAAGAAAGTCTTAAAACTTATTTTAAAATAATAAAGCATATTTAAGATGAAATAGCAAAGGGACATAGGAATGTCACTGCTCTCTTTTCCCTGAGTCCTTAATAATTATCTAGCGTAGGTAAAATTTCAACTTGGTGACCTCGCTGTACACACCTGTACTCCTGGCACTTGGGATGCAGAGGCAGGAAGATCAAGAGCCGAAGCCCATAAGTGGCTTTTAGTCAGTTTAAGTCCATCCTGGGATCCATGAAACCCTGTATCAAAACAAAAATATAAAAACTTCAAACTAATAACAACAAGAAAGAAATTCAGGCAGCTACTTTAAACTGTATTTTTCACTGAGGAAACCCAAGCCCATGAGAACTGTGTCACTTACCAAATGCTTTTTCCTATGAACTAAAGCTCAAATACTTGTGTCTCATCATCAGAGACATGGGAAACAACCTATTCAGTCAAAGACTAAGATATACAAGATGGAAATATATTCTGCTAAAACTGACCCTCAAGGGAACAAGCCAAAACAGAATAAATAAACTTACAGTGCTTTTACAATTACTCCTTTTATCTCTTTGTTAATTTATTAAAATATTTTTGCAAAAAAACCTTATAAATAAAAATCATTACATAATGAAATAATCAGACCCCAAGTCTATCCACCTCAATATATCTCATTGGATTTTATACTTCCGTTATCAAATATATTTATATGACCTTTTCTACCACAAAAGATGAAAAATTTGTGACAGAGTTAAAACAAGATATGATGTTACATGACTGTAATGCAACCTTTTAGGAAGCAAAGGAAGGAGGATCAGAAGTTCTAGGTCAACCTTGAACTACATAGTGACTTTGAAGCTGGCTTACGTTGCATGAGAGCCTGTCTTGAAAACAAATACAACATTTTCAGTGAACTTTGTGATATGTAGAAACTTCAGAACTTTTTCTGTGCAGTTTGTAAAGTTGAAAATTGTCTGACTTCTCTTTTCATTCACCAATCAAAAATGTACTTGCCTGATAAGTTATTTTATGATGATTCTAGGTAAATATGATAAGATTTGTGTGTGTGTGTGTGTGTGTGTGTGTGTGTTTGAGGCAGCATCTCACTGTATAGTCTTAGCTTGTCTGAAAGTTGCTATGGAGACTAAATTGACCTTCAACTGACAGAGATCTCTGAGTTGAAAGGTATATACAATCACACCAGAAAAACTAATAAATGCTTTAAATCTCTTAAATACAAAGCCTTGTGTTTTGTAAACTCTTTGTCAATCTGATATTAAAGAAGAAATGTTTATTTTGAAAAATTGGCTTTAAATTAGCAAAGCCAATTGAACAACTCATGGGCATTTAAACTACTGGTAATAAAAAGAAATTTTTTTCTGTTTTTTTTTTTTGTTGTTGTTGTTGTTGTTTGTCAACTATAGGTCTATGTAGAAATTTGGACCAAAAATTAGTCAATTTACTATGGAAATGTCCAAGAGAATTCCTTTTTTTAAATTAACATTTAATGACAAATATATTTCTTCTGACCTTTGGAAATATACTCACAGAAATCACCATGGCTTCTTGGCTCATAAACATTTTTAATTTTTTAAGTTGATGAAAAAGTGTTTGGTTTTCCAAAGTGCCTACTCATAAACTATTTTATTATAAATACAAACCCAAACACTCCTAATTTGCTCACAGTATTGTAGTTCTCTTTTGTACATGCACAGTAGTATTTATAGTATAAAACTTATTTCAGTGTACTTTACTATTCTAGGCTTTCATTTTGAAAGATTTTTATGTTGAAATGAAATTCCTGGGAAAGCTTAACATTTTGGTTTTAGATTGTTATCATGCCTTGTTCTATAAAGTGAGACTAGTAGTAGAACTTTTAAAAAATGTCTAAGAAATAGTGTTAACTACTACATTGCATTAGAAAAATATCAGAGAACATTCTCATCTCATGTTTATCATTTTACAGACTTACTGGATAGTGTAAAACATTGAACATTTAGGCTCAAACACTTGGAAACATTTCCATTTTGCTAGAAGTACACTTTTTAGAAATCATTTCTTGTACCAAGAATCTTAGTGTCCAGTAAGAGAAAGGGAAATTACACCATAAATGTAATATATAAATACTTAAGCTTTAGGTACTGTAATCTTATTTTGATATTGCTTAATTTCATGACTAAGGAAGTAGAAGCTACTATAACAATTTTATTCCTCAGAAAACTGAATCTTGGTTAGGATACATAATGTGTCCATGGTTTAATTGCTAACGAGTGGATTTCCAGATCAGTTCATCTAATATCTAAAAGATATACGTTTTTTGCCTTGACCACTGGGCATCCACAGTTTAAAATATAGTTTAGAAATGCTCTCTCCATGCATGGTACTTGGTTGGAGTATCAGTCTCAGGAAAGACCCCTGTGCTCAGATTTTTTTTTGGTTTTGTGAACCCCTGCACAGATGTAGTTTATGGCAGTTCAGTATTCAAGTGGGTTTCATAATAATGGGAACAGGGACTGCCTCTGACATGAACTGATTGGCCTGTTCTTTGATCACCTTACCCTGATGGGGGAGCAGTCTTACCAGACCACAGAGGAAGACAATGCAACCACTCCGGATGAGACCTGATAGACTAGGATCAAAAGTAAGGAGAGGAAGACCTCCCCTATCAGTGGACTTAGGGAGGGGCATGTGTGGAAAAGGGAGAAGGTGGGGTTGGGAGGGGAGGAGGGAGGGGTTTATGGGGAGATACAAAGTGAATAAAGTGTAATTAATAAAAATTAAAAAAAGAAATGTTAAGGTAAGCAGTATAAATCAGTTAAGAATATAAAAATATCAGTCTCAGAAAAGACCTCTGGGCCCAAATTTTTTTTGGTTCTTTTGCTCTCCTTGTGGGCAAAAATCTGGGCCCAGGGGTCTTTTCTGAGACTGATATTCCAACCAAGGACCATGCATGGAGATAACCTAGAACCCCTGCACAGATGTAGCCCATGGCAGCTCAGTCTCCAAGTGAGCTCCTTAGTAATGGGAATAGGGATTGCCTCTGACAGGAACTCAGTGGGTGGCTCTTTGATCATCACCCTGGGAGGAGCAGTCTTTCCAGGCCACAGAGGAAGACAATGAGACCTGATAGGCTAGGGTCAGATAGAAGGGAAGGAGGACTTCCTCTATTAGTCGACTGGGGGAGGGGCATGGGATGAGAAAAGGAGGTTGGTATTGGCAGGGAAGGGAGGAGGGGCTACAGCTGGGATACTAAGTGAATAAATTGTAATAAATAAAAAATAAAAGAATATAAAAATATGTATTACACTTCTACTTGAAAAAATGGGATATTTCACTGTTGGGCTCTCACAGCTGGGTCTAGTGTGAAGTCCTGCTTAAGCTCACAAGCTTAAGTTTCCATGAGGTGAGAAGAAAGCCTCAGAATCTGTGCATGCGCTTTACATCTTCAGAGGATGTGGGAGCTTTTTCAGTTTTCCATCAGTCTTAAATGTCTGGACATTGACTTTCAGTCAGTGTGATGACGGTCCTTTAGGGATAATCGTTCTCATTTTGCACCAGCACCTCATGGCTATAAAAATAATTCTTCAGCCACTGAAGGGACAAGCATAGTGAGTCGTAGCAAATCAGCAGAACAAAGGCAAAGTGTGTGGGTGTCACCACTACCATGCCTCCAACACCTGGAGCTGTGCCTGCTCCATAAGAGATAGGCAATATAGCATCAGATATGAATAAACCAACTTGGGGATTTGGGGAAGGCACAATTTCCTTTAATACTGCTGAAATTTAACTGTATCTTCTCCTGGTTGCTGAAGGCTGCATCTAGTCCTTTGCTTCCAGGCCCTTCTAGTCTTTACTCAGGTAAATCTCATGTCATTAGTCTGCTTCTGCACATTTATAGTGGCTTCTGAAAATCATAGCCCCTCAACCCAGTGAAAGGAGACAGTGCCAAATGATCCTGTCTCCAAGGTCATAAAGACACCTGATGCTGATTACTATTTTCAGAGATCTCCCTAAACCTACCTCCATATAAGGATCCTTGACAACTGTTTAAGAAAATAAAGATTTCATAACCTTCTTTTGAAAAGTGAAACTCTAAAATATTGTTCATACAAAAATAAATACACGGCCTCACAAATTACTTTTGGGTTCATAAGTGAGAGATGCTTTTCCAAAACACCATCGCTGCTACACCAGACACATCTATGAACTAGCACACTTGCCCTACCTTTGCACAAGTGATTTTGGTGGTCACCTTCCTTTATTCACACCTGCAGCATTTACTCAATAATATTTAATTAATACCTTTTTAAGGTACGGGGAAAGACAAAACCACATTTTCTAGACACCTGAAAGAGCTGTGATAGGTGAAGTATCATCAAGATATAGACTGACAATAGAGTGGGGGGGGGGCGCTGAGAAACTGTAAGGATGAGTGTGCCCCAATCAGATATGAGTGTTCCCGAGAACACGATGCCAGGCAGGATGTGGTGGTGATCCATCATGGATGTCAAAGCACTACTAGTAAGAAGGCTGTTTCTGTAACTCAACTGAGAGAGAATAAGAAAACTTTACATCACAAAGGTAATAGGTTAAAAATAAAAAGTACACAGCACATATTTCCTTTAATTCAGTTTCAGTAAACAACCAAACCAGATTGAAATATTCAAATTGCAAAATATAGTCATACAATTAATGAAGCCCACAAGTGTGAAGCATTCTTTTTTAATTAATTTACTTTTATTAATTACAATTTATTCTTTTTGTATCCCATATGTAGAGCCCTCCCTCATTCCCTCCTAATCCTGACCCCCTCCCTCTTCTCCTCCCATACCCAAGTCCACTGATAGGGGAAGTCCTCCTCCTCTTCCCTCTGACCATAGCCTATCAGGTCTCATCAGGAATGTCTGCATAGTCTTTCTCTGTGGCCTGGTAACACTGCTCCTCCCTCAGGGGGAGGTGATCAAAGAGCAGACCAATCAGTTCCTGTCAGAGGCAGCCTCTGTTCCCATTACTAGGGAACCCACTTGGAAAATGAGCTGTCATGGGCTACATTTGTGCAGGGGTTCTAGGTTATCTCCATGCATGGTGCTTGGTTGGGGTATCAGTCTCAGAAAAGACACCCAGGCCCAGATATTTTTGGTCTTGTTGCTCCCCTGTAGAGCTCCTGTCCTCTCCATGTCTTTCTGTCTCCCCTGTTTTTCATAAGATTCCCTGTGCTCTGCCCAAAGTTTGGCTATGAGTCTCAGAATATGCTGGGTAGAGTCTTTCAGAGGCCCTCTGTGGTAGGCTCCTGTCCTGTTCCTTGTTTTCTCCCTCTTCCGATGTCCATGTCATTTGTCTTACTGAATGAGGATTGATCATCTTACCCAGGGTCCTCCTTCTTGCTTAGCTTTTTTAGGTGTACAGATTTTAGTATGTTTTTCCTATATTATATGTCTAATATCAACTTATAAGTGAGTATATACCATGTGTATATACCATCTCTGCTTTAGGGATACCTCACTCAGGTTGATCTTTTTTAGTTCCTACAATTTGCCGACAAATTTCATGATTTCCTTGTTTTTATAGCTGAGTAGTATTCCATGTGTAAATGTACCACAATTTCTGTATCCATTCCTCTATTAACAGACATCTGTTTCCAAATACTGACTCTTATGAATAAATCTCCTAAAAACATGGTTGAACAAATGTCCTTGTTGTATATTTGACTTTGGATATATGCCTAGGAGTGGTGTGGCTAGATCTTGAAGAATTTCCTCAAAAAATTCCTAATTTTCTGAGAAGTTACCAGATTGATTTCCAAAATGGTTACATTCACAACAGCAATGGAGGAGGGTTTTCCTTTCTCCACATCCTGTCCAACATGTGTTGTCACTTGAATTTTTGATCTTAGCAATTCTGATGGGTATAAGGTGAAATCTCAGGGTTGTTTTGATTTGTATTTCCCTGATGACTAAGGAAGTTGAGCATTTCTTCAAGTGTTTCTCTGCCATTTGATAGTCCTCTCTTGAGAATTCTGTTTAGTTCTTTACCCCATTTTTTAATTAGATTACTTGATTTGATGGTGTTTAACTTCTTAAGTTCTTTATGTATTCTGGTTATTAACCCTCTGTCAGATTTAGGGTTAATGAAGATCCTTTCCCAGTCTCTAGGCTGTTGGTTTGTTCTGATGACAGTGTCCTTTTCTTTACAGAAGCTTTTCAGTTTCATGAGGTCCCATTTATTGCTTCTTGATCTTAGAGCCTGTTCTGTTGGTGTTCTGTTCAGGAACTTATCTCCTGTTCAAACGAGTTCTAAGCTCTTCTTCACTTTTTCTTCTAATCAATTCAGTGGGTCTGGTTTTATATTGAGGTCTTTTATTAACTTGGACTTTAGTTTTATGCAGAGTGACAAATATGGATTTATCTACACGTAGACATCAATTTAGACAAACACCGTTTTTTGAAGATGCTGTCTTTTTTCGTTGTTTGGTTTTGGCTTCTTTGTCAAAAATCAAGTATCCGTAGATGTGTGTTTATTTTGGGGTCTTCTATTCGATTCTACTGATCTACCATTCTGTTTCTATGGCAGTACCATGCAATTTTTATTACTATTGCTCTGTAATACAGCTTGAGATCAGGGATGGACATACCTCCAGACAATCTGTATTGTTTTAGCAATTCTGGAATTTTGTTTTTCCATATGAAATTGAGAATTTTTCTTTCAAGTTTTATAAAGAATTGTGTTGTATTTTGATGGGAATTGCATTGAATCTGCGCCAAGCATTCTTAACTCAAGCCATCCACTTCTTAAAAGTCCTAATAAACAGGTACACATATTTCATACTAAGCTGATGATACAAACCTATACAGAGTGAATAGGGTACTAAAGTTGCCCTCTGGGGTTCCCATTAGCAAGAGAATCAAAATTACACAGAGATGATTATAATATGATGTTTAATAGAAAGTACACAATATTGCCATTAAAAACTAGCACTGCATTAGAAAAATCATTGCATTTAATGCATTAGTAATATTTACATGGAAACATACTGAATAAACAACCAATTCAGATATGGTAATAATTTCACGCATAGTCCTTTGAAAGCTGTGGAGCAATTTTGCACATTTATTTCCAGCACATTGTCTATGAAGTGGATAACAGGTTATGCTATATGTTGTAACAAACAGGAACATCTAACTGCAACAAGAAAATTAAATCCATAGAAAACAAAAGAGCCACCAAAAACATTATTTAGAAAAATTACTACATTGTTAATCAGATGTCTATGCAAACTGTCTTTCTATTCTACCTTACTGAAGCCTCCTGCTTAATGAGCTAGCTGACAGAGAAGATTGAGAAACACTGACAATGTTAAAACGTCTTTCTACTTTGCAAAAATGTTAGCAAGAATTTTTGAAAGTGGCAATCCATTGGTGAGATATTAATGTCAAATTCTCCTCAAGGAACAATGTGAATAGATAGAAATGCAAGAAAAAAAATCAGATTGTCAAGGCCAGACTTATACTGCAGAACACAAATAGTTTCTCATTTGATTGAACTCCACTTTCACATTAATTTTTTTATAAATGTTGATATCATTTGAACCTTCATACTGCCATTCATCTATCCTGTGAGTCATCCGAATTCTAGACTGTGTACACGTGTGTACACACAATTATATGGACACGAGGTAATTTTAAATTAGCTAATTCAGCAAAAAGACAATAAAATATGTTTTCCTGGCAGTAACAAGAATGCATTCTGAATCCAAAAAGAAATGATGATATACTGTCTACCTGGTTGATTTATCCACTGGGTAAATAATTTTAGAGTGGATATAGGTGCAACTATTCAAAATCTGCTCATCTTGAATTCTTTACATCTGTTTCCACATCGATACCATCATTCTTTTTATTGGAATCATCCACCTTTGGATCTTAAGAAATCTCTGGCACAAGTTGGGTCTCAATAATTATGTGTATGACAGATGATTAAATACTTGAACTCATCACTGTTGCTATTTTGTTTCAGGACAATGCTTTTGTAATTTAGGTTTTTTATTCAGTTTTTCCAAGTATAAGTCTCGATGTGTTTGTTTTAATATTATACGTCAAATAAAAGACAAATCTAGGAAATTTTATGGTTTAAGTTTTTGTTTTCCTTTTTTAATCAGTGAGCAAATACATGGATAGATCCTTAATTATTCTTTTAGTGCTTGTTATGTAATGTGATATTTTCAAACAGATGAGAAAGATTTAGCAACTTTGGGCTTTAAATTTTATAACAGAAAAACAAAACAGTGACCTGGAATAAAAATATGAGATGGCAAAGATAAAGGAAATCTATCACTGGAAGTTCCAGAAATGCCAAAGTAATGTATTAATTCTTTCCTGGTACTCCTCCATGTGTGCAAATGCATTGTCTTGTGATGTTCTCCAAAAGATAATTAGCTACATACTTAATATTCTGAAATTAATATTTTTAAAAAGTATTCCACTCCTCAGAGAATACAAACAATTTAACAAGGGAAAGAGCTCTAAATAAAGGGAAAAGTTACACCATATCTAAGAGGGAACAAACATAAAAGAAACAGATAATTCAATTAACTCATAACTACTACAGGATTGAGCATCTTCCCTATGGTTTTTCTTGTTGTTTAGCTTCTTTAGGACTACATATTTTAGTATGTTTACACTATATTATATGTCTAGTAACCACTTATGAGTAAGTATGCACCATGTGTGTGTCTCTGCTTCTGGGTTACCTCACTCCAGATGACCTTTTCTAGTTCCCACCATTTGCCTGCAAATTTCATGATTTCTTTGATTTTAATTGTTGAGTAGTAGTCCATTGTGTAAATATACCATAATTTCTGTATCCATTCCTCAGTTGAGGGACATCTAGGTTGTTTCCAGATTCTGGCTCAATCCTCATTCAAAGGGCAAATGCGATAGACATCAGAAACAGAAGAAGATAGGGAACAGGATAGGAGCCTACCACAGAGGGCCTCTGAAAGACTCTACTGATAGAGGTATCGAAACAGAGGCTGAGACTCATAGCCAAACTATGGGAAGAGTGCATGGAATTTTATGAAAGAAGGGGGTGATAGAAAGACCTGGAGGGGACAAGAGCTCTAAAAGGAGAGCAACATTGCCAAAAATAAAATTAAAATAAAGATAAAAATGGGCGGTGGGTGCCCTGCAGAGACTAATAACCCAATCAAGGATCATGCAGGGAGAGGACCTAACACCCATGCTCAGATGTAGCCCATAGGCTAAGTCTCCAAGTGGGTTCCCTAGTATAGTGGAGCATGGACTGTCTGTGACATGAATTCAATGGCTGGCTCTTTGATCACCTCCCCTTGAGAAGGGTGCAGCCTTACCAGGCCACAGAGGAAGACAACGCAGCCAGTCTTGATGAGATCTGATAGTCTAGGGTCACATGGAAGGAGAGAAGGGCCTTCCCTATCAGTGGGCAAGGGGAGGGGCATAGGGTAAGAAGAGGGAGGGAGGGTGGGATTGGAAAGAGATGGAGACCAAAGAGCTAAAGCCATATTACAAAGTGAATAAATTAAGAGAGAGAGAGAACAAGGCTGCCCCTGCTTCTGTCTCACCGCTCCTAGTTGCTGTTGTGAAACAAGAAGTTGGAGATCTACTGAACTGAGGATTGGACTGGCTCCAAGGAACCCGGCGACCCTAATCAGAAGGAAGCAGTCCTTGGAGCAACAGCCACTCCCACTTTTATGTGGCCTTCAGAAGAGTGTCTTGAGGAAAAGACTGGACTGTCTTGGAGTTGAAAACATAATACCCGGACGGGATCCAAGATGGCTGACCCAGGAGGACACTGTGTCTGAAGAGCAGGACAGTAGTGTAGGCACAGCGACCGGGAGACTGAGATCTCGGACCTAAAATACCAGCATTTGCGACTGCCAGGTGAGCAGAATTCCTACGATGGGGAAATCAAGTGGAAAAGTCCAAGGGACACCCAGCTACTCCCAGGAAAAACTCCGGAGGGAGACAGGCTGTGCACAGCCAGGCTGGGAGCCTAAGCCGCCATTTTGGTCTGGGGCACACGGTACCCCAGACGGACTGAGTTTCACCCAGATACCACGGGCTGCACTGCGCGGGTGCACAGCCCTCTGCGCCAGCAGCCGCCACTTCGGGCGGGGGCACACAGTACCTCAGACAGACTGAGTTTCATCCAGATACTACGGGCTACACTGGTCAGACCCACACCCCTAGGCACACCCAGCCACTACCCCGGATTGGGACTCATAGTATCAGGTCCAGACCGAGGTGCCCCCAAATACCATCTCAGACCTTGGTGCACAGCCCCTGACCCAGACGGA
>CM053744.1:78068542-78084005 GCA_028658305.1 Pachyuromys duprasi | reverse complement strand
GATCACTTCAGGTGTGCAGTCTGCTTAAGCGGAATTCACATTTCATGCCTTACTCACAACCTTGTCAGTATCTTCTTGGAAGTAATCACTAAAGATTGATTTTACAAAAATGGCAGATGGAATATGAATATCAATAAAACATGTTCACACAATAAAAAAAAGCAAAGTGAATAAATTGTAATAAATAATAAAAAAGTACAACAGTGAAAGCATAGTCTGGCTTTACTCTATAAATAAAAGCAATGGCCCCAGATAATTCCCACTGTTTTTCTGTAATCTCTGTTGCTTATGCTGAGAATAGCTCCTCCTGACATGAAGCCGCTGTTGGGGCTCATCAGCACCATATCTACAGAGCTGCCTTGCTGTTGGAATGAGAATAAATCTATCCCCACTCTCCATTGGCCCTCTTGTGGGCAATAGTGTGCACTGGCAAGCTGAATTTACAGCTGCAGTCAGTCAATGAGCCTAAAATAAAACAAAACCAAAATCCAGAGGGCAAAAGATCAATCCGATTGTAATTAGTGCTCTGAGAAAACTGAATAATCAAAGCAGACAGATTAGCAAGCTCTGGCCAACTAACATATAAAGTAAAGTATCAAGCGATAGTTTTCTGGGTTTTTACATTTTTAATTGCATTGATTTAGTGTGTGTGTGTGTGTGTGTGTGTGTGTGTATGTGTATGTGTGTGTGTGTGTGTGTGTGTGCACGTATGTGAGGAGACCAGAAAATAACTGTGGGAGTCTGTCCCAGAGAACTAATTCAGGTCATCAGTCTTTGAAGCAATTATCTTTACTAGCTTAGACATGTTGGTGACCCAGTTTCCTTAGTTTTAAGATAACATGCTGGTCTACCTTGACAAAGTTCAGGAAGGATGCCCAATTCCTGTTTACTAAGCTGTTTTCAGTATGAGATTCCATATGACTGAGAAAAACCAAAAGTTTGTTATGCATAACCTTTAAGGGTAGGAAAGCACAGCCCAGCTAACATGTTAGGTGTTTTGCCATGGCAGTGAGGAAATGAACCAACATTCTTTTATCTTCCTATGAATCAGTCTAATGCTGGCAGGAAAGCGGGCTTTATTTCCCCATAAAACAAAACAAATGTGGTGTTACTACTAGTTACTTCTCTCACTGCTGAGAACATGCCCCTGACCATAACTAGCTTAGAAAAGGAAGGGTTCTTTTAGCTTACAGTTCCAAAGGGGATGCAGTACATAACAATCCCCAATGGGAAGCAAAGAATGAGCAGGAACTCAAGCCTGGCTCTAAGACCTCAAGGGCTGCCCCAGTGATCCGGTTCCTCAGCGAGGCTTCCCTCAACACTCCTAGAGATTCCACAATAGTCTTACACCACCATCTTGGGAAAGTGAGTTCAAACACATAAACCAAACCGATATGGAGACCCTTTCTAGTCAAACCAAAAAAAAATAAGATTGCTTTCAAATATAAAACGAACACCTTTGTGAAATGTCCATAAGCTGTATCGAAATATCAGAGGCCTGGTCCTACACAGGGCTTTTAGAAAAGCATGATAATAATCCGTTATAGAGACTAACCCCACAAAGAGTGAGGCAGTTCCTCATATAATGTATTGGAGCCAATCCTATAAAGTAGAACGGTGACTAGTATCATTTTTGTTTTCTTCATGAAGTCATAAACCAATGGTATAAAGTATATCAAATGACATGATGTAATCTTGTATGATAATAGCATGTATGTGACCATGACTAGATCTGATGTCCCCCTGCACAGCTGTGAATGCTCGGAAATAACTCCTCAGTTTTTCTAGGCACAAATTTATAGAGGAAAGTTACATTTAATCATGTATAGATGAAAAAGAATTATTCCTCACAAGCAACAGGAACCCCCTATAGTGCCCGTGACAGAAGCTGAAAGAGGATGGCTTGCCTTGAATTCTAAGCAATTGTTGCATGCTGGTGCCTGGACAATAATATAAAGCTGCCAAAGTTTGTATTCAAGATGACCTTCAACCTCTATTTTTTTAAACTTTTTTGACCTGATGACTCTGCTCCCAGGCATCCAGCGCTTTTGAGATGTGCATTGACTGTTAAAAAAAAAAAAAAAAAGAACAACGCTGATGTGGAAAAGTGAGAAAAAGCTTAAGCTTCTCCTTCACTGAAACCACATAATCTTGTGAATAGAAGATAATTTCCCTGCACTTAGTCTCCTCGGTGTAAATTTAGAATAATAATGACTCTCCTGTTAGGGGAATCACACAGGCTACATGAAAGCATGCTCAGCAATCTATATGACATTCAACAGATAATTGATGTTGTTCAAAATTGCCTTAAAATTGGGGACCCTTTAAAGCCCACCTTGCCCTGAAGTGTCTGACGCACACTGCTTTGGTTTCTTTATCAAAACTCCCATCTCTCCTTATAGTTATTGAGAATTGAACACAACTTAACTATTATCAAAATTTATTAACCATCAGATAAAATTCCGGGAATATATAAATATGTAGTCACCCTACTGTTTTATCTTTTTAAGGAGATATCTGCAGGTAGGTGTTTCAAACTTCTACCAGAGTAGCAAATGTACCTCTCCTAAAAGCATGTTAGGGTTGTTCTAACAAACACACGTTCAAATTGTTCTACATCCCCCCTAGAAACTAGCTCCAAAGGCCTAAGAACCATGTGATCAGTATTTTAGCAACAACTAGCACACTTCTGCTACAAACTTTCTGTATTAATTACTTTCCCCCTGCTAAAGTTTGTACGTTCCTTACAAATCAACTTATTGAGGAAATGGTTTACTTGGGATCACTGTTTGAAGGTGTGGTCAATCATTGGAAAGTAGTCATGGTGCAAAGGTGTGAGAAAGCTGGCCATATTCAATCTGCATTCAGGAAGCAGTTTAAAAAAAGAAAATTCTAGTCTTCAGCTTACTCAGTGCCCTTTATTCAGTGTGTGAGTCCAACACATGGAATGCTTTTATTCACAGTCAGGACTGACCTTCTCATATCAGTTAACCTACAACCTGCTTCACAGGCATGCCCTCCTCAGAGATTTGTTTCCTAGGTGGGTCTAGGTCCTGTCAAGTTGAGAACAGCGAATTGTGAGCCCAGCTTCTGGAGGCTCTGTAATGAATATACACGTATGCATATCACCTGACTGTTAACTCCTACTGAGAGACATCAGGGGTCAGGAAGTGTTATTCCGGGAAGAAAGCATACTTACCTCAATCTGAAATTTCCTATACATAAAGCACGACAATGTAATCTCCCTAAATGTACTAGTCTGAAAATTTAATTAAGAGGAAACAAGACACTAAAATAGCTTTGTACCAAATACACAGAAAGTTGGACTTAAGTGCTAGATGACTTATGTTTCCATAGTGATTGTTAAAATTATATTTATAAAAGAATCCAAGTGTAACCATTTTAACAATTCGAGAAAGGCATACTCTAAGAGGTAAAATTAAAATTAGAGAAAATGAGACCATTTATAATGGGCCATTATGAGTCTGAATGACGATGATTATTGGTTCTGCTTAATAAAACTGTCATCTAACACAAAATAGATATTAAGCCAAATTGCATTATCATTCTATCAGGCTGCAACTTTAACACAAAGCTTAAAAAATTACTCAAGAAACAGACCAATATCAACCTTTCCTGCTTCCAAACAGCTTTAATTAATAAAGGAAACTATGTGAAGAATGAAAATTGCATGTTATAGAATGCAGCCTTTCATGAGAGCAAATGACCAAACATTTTCTATTTGCAGTGTTAATAGCAATGTAGCTTTACAAAGATTCCTACCACGGCAGTATTGACCTTTCTCGGACTTTCCACATACTATCTAGCTTTTACTCCCTTATTGCAAATCCCTGCTCTACCTGCTGCTGATCAAGCCACACAGTCTGCATATTGTTCATAAGAAATAGTCTTTGTATTGCTTTCCTTTTAGGTTTATGCACCAGTTTTCGAATCACTACAGTTGAATTGCTGATAATTGGTAATGATGACTAATTGGTGATAATGTATAGCTTGTTGAGTTTACCATTTGCTTGGTTTATATTGAGTCTTATTGTAACTATTTATTACAACTATACTATGTGCAGACTGGAGAGTAGGTATAGGGATGAGAAAAGGAAAACATTTTTAATCTTATGTATCTTGTTATCTGGTGAGAGGACTTTCTTCTTTGGAATTAGTAATATAGCATTATTTATGGAAATAACAGAACCCTTCTTTTGTTATCCCTTCCTTATTATTTATTTTTTTGGACAGAGACACATGTAGGCTATACTAAACCATATTCTGTATACTTGGACTAATTATATACTTAAGGATGCCGTTATCCTTAGGTGTCCTCTTCCCTCAGCTTCTTTGGAGCTGGGATTACAGACATGAAGCATTCCTGGGAAGGAATTCTGGGCTTCCTAAATGTTAAATATTCAACATCCTAACTGAGCTATATCCCCAGGCACTCCAAATTAAAATTTCTATTATCAAATAAGTTGATCTAGTTATTAAAACAAAACCATAACAGAACACAGAGAGAGTAAGAGAAACAAAGGTGAAGAGAGGATGAGCGAATTGGAAAGTTGCTGCATTAGAAGATGCAGCAGAGAGGAAGGAAAAAATAACATCAAAGTATTAAAGAAACTTTCGAAGGTGTAGAGAAAATGAACCCAGAAGCTCTGACACTTCTCACCAGAATAATGGTGGAAATAATAGTGTTGAAAAGTGGAGTAACATGTTGAAATACTGATAGAACAATTTATTCATCTGAAAGTAAGTCCTCATATTTATAAGGTTCCATAAATAAAACAAAACAATTATATTTAGCTGGCCATTTTGTAGCAGAAAAGGCAGAATTTCAAGGACCAGGAGAAGCTTTTGGAGTCAAACAGAGATAAAAGCCTATCTAAATGGAAACAATTAAGCTGATAGCAGACTTCATCACCATTAGAAAAGCTCAGAAGAGAGGGAAAGGTAAGTTCAAATCACAGTTAAATGTTAGAGAGAGAATGAAAGTGTTAGAGTGGTATACTAGATGTCCTCCTTGACCTCCTTGGCATGTGCAAATCTCCATACTCATACACACTCACCACATGTACAAACATACACATGTTAAGTTAAACATTTTAGAGAGTACAAAACAAATGCTTGCTTGATGTGTATAATGACAGGGTTCTTTCCCTTCAGAACTAAGATGCACATATCATTAGAAAACAGGGATGAAGAGGATGTATGTCAAGGAGGAAATGGTATCCAAAGCCACCAGGACATTACATGGTAAAATACTTCTCAAAATTTAGATAAGAATAACAATCATGCAAGGAATGTAATTGCTGTATTTAAATAAAAACTATAGCTAGATACTAGAAAAATGGTTATGGGAAAGAGTGCCTCCTTGAACACTAAGCATGAAGATGTGAATTCACATTCAAGTACTGGTTTCAGTAGCCTCAGGGATCTATGTAAAAAATATCAAATATGAATCTTTTTCATCAAAGTCTATAAAGCTTGTGTTTAGGATAAGGAATTCAAAGTTTTATCCCTCATCTTGTAAAGACTTCTATGCAAATGTTTTAATCCCTTACACACACACACAAACACCAAATAAAACGTTTATTTACACAAAGGTCCCTGCTGCTTTGAGAATTTTTTTTTTTAGATAATTGACTAGTTTATATTATCTATCAAATGGCTTGAGTTGAAAATTCTTTTGTGTGTGGTGTGTTTTTTTCAATATTATTATCATTTATTACATTTTATTCAATTTTTTTCCTGGCTGTGGCCCCCTCTCCCTTATCTCCCCCCAATCCCACCCTCCCTACCTTCTTCTCCCTCTAGGCCCCTCCCTTAGTCCACTGATAGGGGAGAACTTCCTTCCCTTCTATCTGACACTAGCCTATCAGGTCTCATCAGGACTGGCTGCATTGTCTTCCTCTGTGGCCTGGCAAGGCTGCAGCCCCCAGAGGGAGGCAATCAGAGAACCTGCCACTAAGTTCATGCCAGAGACAGCTCCCAGTCCTTTTACTATGGACCCCACTTGGATACTGAGTCAATGGGCTACATCTGAGCCTGGGTTTATGTCTTCTCCATGCATGGTACTTGGTTAACCTATTGGTCTCTTCAGGGTCCCCAGTCCTCAGTTTTTTTTGGCTTTGTTTGTCTTTTGGAGCTCCTGTCTCCTCCAGGTCTTTCAATCTCCCCTTTATTCATAAAATCCTATGCATTCTGCCCAAAGTTTGGCTGTAAATCTCAACCTCTTCTTCGATACCTTGTTCAGTATCAGCTCTATTCGTAATAGCCAGAATCTTGAAACAACCTAGATGTCCCTCAACAGAGGAAGGGATACAGAAATTGTGGTACATTTATACAATGGAATACTACTCAGCAATTAAAAACAAGGAAATCATGAAATTTTCAGGCAAATGGTGGGAACTAGAAAAGATCATCTTGAGTGAGGTAATCCAGAAACAGAAAGACACACATGGTATATACTCACTCATAAGTGGTTTTTAGATATAATATAAGATAAACATATTAAAATCTATAGTCCTAAAGAAGCTAAGCAACAAAGAAGACCCTCATTCAGAAGGGCAAAGACAGTAGACATAGGAAGCAGGAGAAGACAAGGAACAGGACAGAAGCCTACCACAGAGGACCTCTGAAAGACTCTGCTTTCCAGAATTTTGTATCAGGGAACAGTGAACTTTTCTACTAGGAACAATGACCACTTTCCCCTTTCTCCTCTGTTTTCTGTGAACCAATTCTTTTCAGACTAGCCAACTGAATAAGACTGAGAGGTTATGTGGGACACTGACCAATAGAGGAAAGATACTACCAGGTAGAATAAAAACCAAACGGACTTCATCTCCCTGTGTGTTCACTTTTCTGGCACAGTTTCTTGATCAACAGTTAGGTTTGGGTCTTCTTTTCTTATTTCTAACATCTTTAACCCCAGCACTGTAGGGAATGAAAAAAAAGGATGATTTTTGGAGTTTACTGGCCACCAGACTGGCTCCAGTTTCAGTGAGAGATACTGTCTCCAAGGAGTTTTTAAGACTTAAAGTGAGAAAACAGGAAACTGGATGTCCTCCTTTGGCTTCCGAAAGTTTAAGCATCCATACCCATACCCGTACATGATCATATGCCCATACATATACAAACACATGCACATATAAATATCCATGCACATACACCACATGTACAAACATTCACTCTTATACACATGGACATAAAACTACAAACAGACTATAGACTATGCAATTTCTTTCTTGAAGAGAATTGTAAAAATAGATCACCAATGTGGAATTTTATTTTACAGCTTAAACTAATTTGGGAAGCTATCAAGAGGCACTTGAATTAAAATTAAAGGTGTAATCAAAATCAGTTCATTTTTTCTCTATATCATCAATTTAATAGCAATTTAAATACTCTTGTTATCAAAATATCATATTTCTCTCAAAACGATTTATTAGTTTTTTAAATAGGAATTATTTTGTGTTGTTTTAGCATCAATCAAATTTCTGCATCTGCTTTTGAACATGTAATAGCTAAATCATTAGCTCTTAAAAAAGAATTAATGTTCTTATTATAAAACTTTCATTGTCAACAATGGGATTTTTCTGAGGAATGGACATTAGCATGTTTTGTAATAGTGTTGCCAAAGAAAAGTAGTCCTATGTGGTAGAACCAAAGCAACCTGTTTATTATGTACATAAGGAGATTTCGTATGAGGTTTGATTGGTGAGCTACAGATCAATAATTCCCCATTTATATTGCAGCTATGCACCTACACTTTGAAACTTCATATAGATTTTTCTGTGTTTGTTTTTTTTCTGTTTAGTAATATTTGGCTTCCTCCAGAAAGAAAAACAAAAAGATCTCATGAGCAATCCAACAAGCTCTGAACTATGGAAGTAAATTTATTGTTTCTACCTCTCTGTAGATGTTTGACTACTTTATGAGACTATTTGGAAACACCAACAAGGCCATAAATGTTTTCATGCTTAATGAGCAAGACAAAGAAATGAACTGACAACCATCTCAATTAAGCATTTAAATAAAATATTATTGCTTGTAAGACTAGGGAGAGGACTGAGAAGATAAAATGCTTGCTGTGGAAGTAACAGGACCAGAAATTAAACCCACAGAATCCATGTAAAAGCCAAATAGATGTGGTAGCTCACCTGTCATTTCATCTTCAAAAGCCCGAGACATGAATCTGGAACAAAATGGCTTGGCGACAGCCTTATCAGTGAGTTGTCTGCTTGACGACAGACCCTGCCTCAATTAGTAGGAAGAAAAAATATTGAAGTTCTGAATTTCAACATTGAGCCTGTACATGCATTTGTAAGTACATTGTTCCCACACACATGAATACATATCCATGTGTATCACACATACACACATACACACATGAAAGGGGGAAAATTATTGCTAGTACAAATGATAGCACTAGGTTGTCAAAATTGTTAAGTGATCAAACACTTGTGCTTACAGCCACAAGAAAATAGTTTCAAGTTCTCAAAGATAATAAATAAATAAATATATCCTAACAATTTGTGTTAATTATCAAAAAAATATAATTATTTTTCTCCTTTCACCTAGACTTATTTTATTACTACATTTTCCTGTGATTAAGAAAAAGATGCTAGCCAGGTGGTAGTTGTTAAGTTATGCCAGAATTTCCAAATCACAAGCACCAGTCATATAAATTGTTCAAAATTAAAAATGAAAGAATCTTCTTTTAATGGGCTGCATAATAATTGTGTATTGCGATAACATCCAAATATTTTTGCAGTAATATAGATGTGATGACTTTAATATAACAAAGATAGTCTATGCTAAAGAAATGCACCTGAAGAAACAGAAAGACATTATAGGAAATCCTGTTGCATTCCAGATTTGCAGAGACAGCAGATGAATAGAAAGAGAACGTGTTAAGACATCCACAGTGATGCCATGGTTACACTTCTATCTCGGGAGTAACAAACAACTGTCTAACTGATCTTAAGTCCTGAGCATAGGATGAATTCATGGCTGGCATTGCAAACCTAGGCAACATTCTGTTGCTGTAGAGGTCATACGCCATAGAGGAGAACCTCCTCCTGCCATGTTCTTAAGTCTCTAAGAGTGTTCTAAAGACCTAGCCTTCTGTCCACAATAGCATCTTATCGAAGAAGCTTCTTTTTTGTAGCTGGTATAGAGACTATTTCAGAAATGAACAACTGATCAAAATGCATAGGAAGCTTAATTGTGGGCTGCCCATCTTGATCCCATTGTGAACTGTAAAAACCTCCTTCTTATTGTGGCGTGGCTCAGCTTTTGATCCTAGAGCTTTCTATTTACTGAACAATTACTTGTGGTGTGGCTCAGCCCTAGCACACACCTTTAATCCAAGAGCTAAATAAAGTCAACCATAGGTCAAGGTGGAGCAAGTAACCAGCCTACAGGGAGTGAACATAAATAGATAGGAGAGGGATTGAGGAGCCAAGTATTTAAGCCAATGTGCAGAAGCTGGAAGGTTTTTTCCTTCTGAAACATTAGCTGAGTCGGAAGGGCCTTTTCCTCATAGGGCATGAGCTGAGGAAGAAGGTGAGCTGGGTGCCTTCTCTGCTTCTCTGAGCTAGCAGGCTTTCACTCCTGCATCTAACTCCTGAGTCTTTACTGGTGAAATTGAAAGTTTGGGATTTTCTTTCTTTATTATAACACATCCCCAGTTGAGACCTACCTACAGCACAACACCTAAGGCTTGTGACCATTATGTAAAAATGAACAAAAAGATTTTAAGAGCCAGAGGACCAGAATGTCTCCAGTGAGATAGTGTCTTCCATGTGTGACGGTAAACCTAAACCCATAGAATCTCAACAATATAGTGGCTTCAACATGGTCTGAAAAAAAATTATGCCACCAATTGACATGCAACATGAATGGGGGAAATTTCCCATGACCCCACTCTAGATAAAGAGTTATAGGCAATTAATGGTTACTGACAGAAGGAAATTGAATCTTCTCAAGTGTGGAGTCTCCATATACATTATCCAATCCCAAGCAGTCATACATAATCACAAATACATATAAGGAACACTAAATGAACTCAGGAAGTTTTATTTATCATGTACATGGAGGTGGGAGGCTTGTGTATAACAACTAAAGGAAAAGAGGTCATAAGATTGAGAGGGATTTTGGGAGACAGAGGTATGGGAGCATTTGGTAGGAGAAAAGACAGTGACCAAAATTTCACGCAGCATCCTTCAGTCTCTACCTGTTACAGGAGTCTCCTGGCTGGTACACCCTTCCCCCTGCTCCGAAATCTACAGCCCAGGTATTAGTCTGGGCTTCACTGCCCATAGTTCCTCTGGCCCCTACATAAATAAGCCATTTTGACTACTCTAGTCTCTTGGTCAGGCTCTGGACCCAGGTCACTGGTCTTAGCCAGTGGCTTCTGTTTGCCTCTCCCTCTCCCTCTGTATCCTCACATGACCTGGTTCAGTATGCCAAGTTCACTATGGACTCTCCCAGATGTCTAGGCCTGTGCTTGTTTTCTCTCATATACATATTATATATTATTATTAAATATTATATATAAAGAAATAAAAGAAGGACATTACTAAGGGATTGAGGTATTTATAATATGATATATATGTATGATAAAACCTCAATATATATGATATGTATATACATGATAAAAACTACAGCCCCTTAGTAATGTCCTTCTTTTATTTCTTTTTTTTTTCATTCATAAGGATAGATAATTAAGAAGAGATGTTGGAAACAGGTTCAAACATCAGTGAATCAGAAAAAGTTGATACAGAGAGGGAGTCTATAGTGACAAAAATTCTACTCAAGTTTGTTTACTCATTTTTAATTAATTAAATAATTAAACAACTAATTAATTATGTGGTTACAGATACCTTTAATCCCAGTACTTGGGAAGCAGAGACAGGCAGATCTTTGTGGCTTTGAGGCCAGACTGGGCTACAAAGTGAATTCCAGGACAGCTAGGGCTATTACACAGAGAAACCCTGTCCAAAAAAAAAAAAAAAAACCTAAAGAGTAATTTGTTAAGTAAGTATCTTTCTTAACTCATTAAATCTTAGCAACTTAAATGTTAGGAAGGTAAAGTCTGGAATAAGTCTTTAAAAGCCAATTCCTTCACATATGAATGTCACACAGTGTGCACTGTGGTCATTTCCCTGCTATATCTTATATCTGTGCAGCTTGAGTTTTCAAAAGACCTAAATTTACACTTAGTATGTTCATGTTTTAAAAGAGAAGTTTAGCTATGATTGTCAACAGTAATAGATCATCAATATTTTCTGTTAGAAATTGATAGTGTCACCAATGCAATATAAGACAGACTCTAAAGGAACAAATTTATTTTTAGCACCTGCTTTTATCCTGCCACAGGCAGGCATTTTATATTTGGTATAATATTTATTGCACTGAATGAACAAGAAATAAAAGTTTAAATTTAAACATTATAGATTTAAATTGAATATAAAGTCCAGGTGCTGGTGATGCATGCCTTTAAACCCATCACTCCAGGAGGTGGATCTTTGTGAATTTGAGGCCAGCTTGGTCTATAGAGTGAGTTCCAAGACAGTCAAGGCTACAGAGAAACCCTGTCTTGAAAAACTAAAAAGAAATATATATATATATATTCTTTTATATATAATATATATAATTTAAAAAATCATATTAACATTTCTAATTCCTTTTTTTCCTTTTTCTGTCTTTCTTTTGAATTAATTAATTAATTTATCTATTTGTTTATTACAGTTTATTCACTTTGTATCCCGGCTGTAGCGCCTTCCCTCGTCTTCTCCCAATCCCACCCTGCCTCCCCCATCTCCTATGTGTAGGGTTATTTTTCCTGTACACATGTCTGTGTACCATGTGCATGCCTGGTGCCCAGGGAAGCCAGAAGAGGGCTTTGGATCGCCTGTGACTGGAGTTAAAAAACAGTTAAAAATTACCATGTGGTTGCTTAGAATCAAATATGGGTCCTTTGTAAGAACAACTAGTGTTCTTCATCATTGAGCCATCTCTTCCGCCCCTAATTTCTATTTTTAAAGATGTATCCTTATTTATTCAGATTAGCTTAAGTATGTCCTTTATTGAAATTAGAACTTTGAACATGAAATCTATTTAGGTTTATTCCACATCTAAATTCCACATTTAACAAAGTCTCATAATCTTTATTTAAAATGTTTTCTTATTACTAAGAAATTACTTATTACTAATTACTGTCAAACAGCACAGTATATCACTGTTGGTAATGTTTAGTTTCATATTAAATATTGAATTTAGTCCCCTATAGTGTCCTCATCGAGATGGTGCCCCTTTCAAATAATTTTGAAGAAAATGTTTTATCATTTATCTAACTTCAGATGTAATGTACTTTAAGCAGTTATCTTTCACATATGTAAAAATTGCTGTACTGAGACCAAGATAGAGTATGGTGGGCTCTAAGCAGTAGCTATGCAGGGTATTCACCACACAACCCTGACGAACACTCAAAAAACAAACTTTGCAGATTGAATATAAAAGCACCTTTATTACATATCGTGGATTGTTGCAAAAAATAGTGAAAATTTGCTTATGAAAAGGAAGGGTCTTAAAAATAATGCATTTTGTGATTTGAATTGTGCCCTTCCAAAATCCATGTATCCAAGCATGAATCTTCAATGTACTGATACATGAAGATGGGGTTCTTATAAGATCATTAGATGTAGATATGGTTATGAAGGTGGGAGCCATCATGTTGAGATTAGACACTGCAGAACCTGCACACTCTTTTCCACCATGTTCATACAAGGAAGTGTCCACATGTAGTGAGGGAAGTAGCCTTCTGAGGAAGAGAAAGTGGCCAGAATGGCACCCACCTTCCTTGAACCTTAATCTTGGGTCACCACCCCTTAGAAGTGAAAGGAAATAAATTTATGCTATGCAAGCCACTGGTCTTTGATACTTTTTAATCCAGACTGACAACATGAAATAATTATTGACAAGGAGTGGGATGGTGCTGTGACACATACCTAAAAATGAAGAGGAAAGTTTAGAATTTGGTGATGAGTACTAAGCCTGAAGAATTTTGACATGTACACTAGAAATGTTATATGTGATTCTAGTAATGTCTCAGATGGAATGGACACCTTTTTAGGGTGAAAAGAAAGCTTGTTGCCAAGTGCTAAAGAGTTTGGCGGATTGGTGTTCTGGTGTTTTGTAATTGGGAGATTTGGGGAAGATGCAAATGGTTATTTCACCAAGGAAATCCAGAAGTAATGTGTTAAAAGAGCAGTGTGATTCTTTCTAGCTGATTATTTTAAGATGTGAGAGGATAAGGATGAGCTGAAAGACTGTGATTTGGTAATGTCTCATGTTATTCATATTACTAAAGAGAATATAAAAATAAACATGAAGAAAAGGAAGAAAGATTACTGGGAAAACAGAAAGAAAGAAGAAAGGAAAGAAGGAAAGGAAAAGAAGAAAAGGAAACAAAGAAAGAAAAACGGAGCGGGAAGGGAGAAAAGAACAGAGGAAGGGAGGAAAGAGAAAGAAAAAGACAAATGGATAGATTTTTGATGAAAATAATGTGTGGCTGAAGTGTTTGATAAAAATGTTTGATCTCTGTAAGAAACATTCTGACTCTCTAAACTCAGGGGAATAAAATGGGTCAAAATGAATGAAGGCTGCCAGACACCTTGGATTTGAGATGGCAGGCAGTGCTGCTGGGCTGTCCATACCCATGAGTTTTTAGGAAAAGGAAGTGATCCCAATCATATTTCTGAGATTCCCCAGAGCCACACTTAGTGTCACTGTTTGGATCATCTGCGTCGGTTGTTGTTGGAACAAGACCTCCCCTACAGCTGGCAGCTGTGACACACAGATGGCTTCAGAGGTAACAGGGTAGCACTGAGTGTGCATAGGGGTGGGGCTTGCAGAGAATGCCATGAACGAACTGTGACCCCTCTCCTGTTTCTTCCAATATGATGCTATTCAGAGACAGATCTTTTTAGGATATTTTAGGTTTAGGTGAGATCAGGATGGTGGTGTCCTCATGTTTACAAGGAGAAATACAAGTGATTTCTCCCTCTTCCTCCTCCTTTTTAAAAAAAATCATTGTTCTCTTCTTCCTAGACCCTCTATTTCTTTTTCTTTCTCTCCCTTTCCTCCTCCATAAAACAGCCATCTACAATCTAGGAAGAAGATAGCCCTCACCAGAACTCAACCATGCTAACACTCTAACTTTGAATATCAAGCCCTTGGGAACTGTTAATTCTCTTGCTGGAGTCATCTAGGCTCTGATATTTTGCTTTGTGTAACACAGCTGCCTTCATAAAGTTACAGATAGGTCACAGGCTTTTGTAGTTGGCAAACCTTATGAGTCTAATTATTCAAATGTCTCCTCAAAAGAACACTGGGCATATTTTTATAGCATCAGTGAAGAAATTTTAAAGGCCAATTGATTATTAAGAGCATTTATAACTTATTGAATCATGTTATGTATATTATTATATATTTTGGATAGCTAATGCATTGTTATCAGCAATTACAGGGCTAAATAAAGGCGTTAGATAGAAAAAAAAGTCTCACTCATGTATCATTTGAGTGTTTGAATAATAAACAAATATGTTGGAGATTTCTTTTGCCCACTTAATCACCATTAGCATCAATGCATGCCTTATTTAAATGTCAATTTCATCCTTTAATTTATTGTTCAGTTTCAGAAGTCACCAATTACAGTTTTATACTAACTGAAGAGAGTGTTTGATAACTCTTTAGATTAATATTAGACAGTAAAGATTATTTTATGGTAAACGTTGCCCACCCCACCTGATAATAGATTGAGAGGAAGATGAGTGTGTAAATAATTAAGCTAAAAAAAAAACGGATAGGTTACATGTGATTTCCCAGAGCAGTGGTCAAAAGAAGCAGGAGGCAAGTAGAAATGTGTGGTCACTGGGAATCTAACCCAACTAAGATCAACTACAGACTGCAGGTGGTGGCTGCAGAGAGCATTTACAATGGGCTTTTCCAAGATAACAATCTTCACATCAAACGGAGAAAGGTATAGGGATGTTGAGTTAATTCCCTGAGTTACTCCCGATTTTGAACTCCTTCAACTACCAACACCTCATTTGTGCTTCAGAAATATACCACACGTTCTTCTATCTTAACATTTGCTACTTTTAAAAAAAATCATTTTTATCCTTATTTTTCCTGTAGCTGATTAAATTGTTTGGGTGAGAAACACTGCCCCCAACTCATGTTTAACTCAATACCTCTAGTCCTAGATCAAATAGGCTGAGCTTTGGCATTACCTGCTGTGCCATTCCTCCCAGAATCTCTATTTTTTTTTATTTTTTATTTTATTTTTTAAATTTATTTATTTTTATCTCAATCACAGGTTAGGTACTTTGAATCCCAGGCGTAGCCCCCTCCCCCATTCCCTCCTACCCTCCCACTCCCTCCC
>CM053744.1:77984069-78068042 GCA_028658305.1 Pachyuromys duprasi | reverse complement strand
CACTCAATGTCCATCCCATTTGTTCATTCAAACAAGCATTGATCATACCAAACTGGGTCCTCCTTCTTGTATATCCTCTCTGGGTGCGTAGATTTCAGCTTGAACTTCCTATCCTATAGGTTTATATAAGTGAGTATATACCATATGTTTCTTTCTGCTTTTGGGATACCTCACTCAGTATGATCGTTTCCAGGTCCCACCATTTGCCTGCGAATTTCATGATTTCCTCCTTTTTAATTGCTGAATAGTACCAGAATCTCTATTTTGATTTCATTTGTACAATTCAAAATACATGTCTAGCGATTTCTCCAAGTTCTTTAAATTTCCTGTTAATTGTTTGCCTTTTGAATTAGACTGAGAGATCAATGAGAGAGAGATTCATGAATGTCTTGGCTTGGCCCATAATTGGCAGCTTTAGCCCTCTTTAATGTGTGTGTGACTGAAAATCACTATTTCATATTTGCAACTGAGTTATCTGAGTTGGTACAAGAGGCAGAAAGAGTTCAAAGGTGTTCCCCACTTTTTCTTCTAACAGGACATTTGTTAAACCATGTTCATAGCAGTTCTATTTGTAATAGTCAGAATCTGGAAACAACCTATATGTCCCTAAACTGAAGAATGGATACAGAAATTGTGGTACATTTATACAATGGAATACTACTCTGCAATTAAAAACAAGGAAATCATGAATTTTGCAGGCAAATGGTAGGAACTAGGAAAGATCATCTTGAATGAGGTAACCCAGAAGCAGAAAGACACACATGGTATATGCTCACTTATAAGTGGATATTAGATATATGATATAGGATAAACATCCTAAAACCTATAGCCCTAAAGAAGCTAAGCAAGAAGGGGACCCTAAGGAATAGGTTTAATCCTCATTAAGAAGGAAAAATAGTATAAACACAGAAAGTGGGAGAAGAAAGTTAGCAGGACAGGAACCTTCCACACAGGGCCTCTGAAGCACTCTACCCAGTAGGGTATCAAAGCAGATGCCTAGACTCTTAACTTTGGGCAGAGTGCAGGGAATATTAAGTAAGAACCTGAAGGGGACAGGAGCTCCGCAAGGAGACCAGCAGAGCCAAAAATCTGGACCCACAGGGCTTGAAGAGACCGGTGCTCCAACCAAGGACCATGCAAGGAGAGAACCTAGACCCCTGCTCAGATGTAGCCCATGGCTGCTTAGTCACCAAGTGGGTTCAATAGTAATGGGAACAGGGACTTTCTCTGACAGGAACTCAGTGGCTGGCACTTTGACCGCTTCCCCTGGCGTGGAGGGGCAGCCTTGCCAGGCCATAGAGGAAGACAATGCCGCCAGTCCTGATGAGACTGATAGGCTAGGGTCAGATAGTGGGGGTGGAGGACTTCCCTTTGCAATGGACTAGGGGAGGGGCATAGGAGGAGAAGATAGAGGGAGAGTGGGAATGGGAGGAGATGAGGTAAGTGCCTATGGCAGGGATAAAAAGTTAATAAATAATAAATAAATTAAGAGACTGGAAGAAGAAACAAAATAGAAAGCTACGAAGTGTGAGGAAATTTATTGTTGGGGCAATATTATTTCAGAAGAAAATCCTGGGAGACTCCTGAACTTTGTGGGATGAGAACACTCAGCAGTACACTAGTATCCCTGAGCTATACTAGAATAACAGACTGGGAAGACATTATTAAATTAAGATGTTTATGGAACATCTAGGCATAAGCAGAGTTGGGTAAACAGATATAATACACTCTCTGGTTTCAATCCGGATATTGTATTGTGATACTTATTCTAATCATCCTGTCTCAACTCTGTAAACTGGCAAAAATAAAGCAACTAGACACAATGTTGAGCTGGGAGGAGCCAGAGGACAGGAAAGAGGGGAGGAGCTAGAGGGCAGGAAATGAGTGGGAGGAGAAAAGGTTAGAAAGGACTTGGAGGAGGGCTTGAAGAGCAGAGCTGGAGGAAAGATTTTGGGACATGGAGAGATGGACTGGACCTAATATATCACTAAAAGCAAGTATAATGTAGGAAATCTAAATGTTCGGAAACTATGAGGGCTTGGAGGTTTAGGAGGGAGTAACTATTGCCCAGCGATTGTGTTCTAGGTTAACTAAAATCCCAGTCTCTGTGTGGCGATTTGTGTGTACAGCTGGTTTAGGATTAACAGCAGCATTACTAAAAGACAAATCAACAATAAATATTAAAAGTTACTTACAACAGCATACTTAATAACACATCAGTTGTATGAAGCAACTATAAATGTTACTATAAAATTATTACAAATAAATTCTTACCATAAAATACAGTGTTGTTACTATATTTTATAAGCTAGAAACCAAGACACAGATCTTTCCATAGTTTATTCCAGGTCTTGTGATTCCTGAGGAAGGTCAGCATCAGTTTCTGACAGGACAATTATAAATTCATGTTTAGTTTCGACCCATTAAAGATATTGGACTATCAGTCTTTGCCGTTGACGTTCTGCATGGTTTTGGTTATGTGAGTGTTAGTCAGCCCTTCTGTGCCATTGAATTCCTCATTCGTATAATGCGGACATCGTTGACACTAATTTCAAAATTATGTTGATGTAATAGTAACACTCAAAATCTTTGTTGTAATTAAACCATGGAGGGAACGGGTTTCTTGGGTAAGTGTGGAGAAATGAAACAAGGGCTGCGGAGCTGCATCTGTGGTTAAAGAACTTGCTGCTGTGCACAAGTGTGAGGATCTGAGTTCATATCCCCAGAACTCACAAAAATGCTGGGGGCAGGCAGGATCTGTAATTTCCCAGAGCCAGGTTAGTCTAGCAGGACTAGCTGTATCAGCAAGTTTGGGTTTTGGCCAACTTACCTTGCTTTGATGAATAAGGTGGAAAAGCAGAGATTAAGAATGATTATGGACATCAAACTCCGGCTTACACATTCATGCTCACCTATATGATGAATATCTTCACACACACAAATAAAGAACCACACATGCAAGCATGCATACATATACATGCATGTTATAAGCACAAATAAATGAGAAAAGAACAATAAAAAGAAGATAGAATCCATGATCCTTTAAGGGGCAGAGAAGATTTACTGCCCAATATGAACCTTCTCCCCCAAAAGTGAAGCTTCTAGACCAGGAATTTTGGCCAGATCTAGATACCCTGTCCTAGGTAGGAGGCAGCATAAATCTACCATGTTTCCAGAAGACATTAAATTATACTAAGGCAATACAATGGAAGTGAAGAAGTGAAGGGCGAAGCCTGGTAGGTCATCTAAGCATGGGGTCCATCATAAGCAAGTGAAAAGATTCCGCTTAGATGTTGGGAAGTAAATCTGTGGAAAGTTTCCTAAGCAAATGACAGAAGTGTTCTACCCCAGAATGTCAGAGGGAAGATGTGAACCTGCAGATTCCACAAACTTGTAAACCTTGCTTCTCCCCATCTCTTCATGATTTCTACTGGCTCCAGACACTGTACAGTTCTATGCATAGTTCTGCAGGGGGATGCCTTGTCTGTGTCACTGTCTCCACCCTCAGGAAGCCTGAGCTGGAGCAGAATTGAAGGAATTTCCCTCAAATGCTTTTCTAAAGGTTGAATACTTTCAGTTCTGCACAGGTTCCGGGCTTTCTGGTTTGATTTTGTTGTCGTCGTTATATTTAAGGCAGTCTCTCACAGTACCCCAGGCTGGCCTTAAACTCACTATGAAGCTGAGGTTGAACTCTTTCATCATCCATCTTCCTGTCTCTACCTGTTTAGTGTTGGGATTACAGATGTGTACTGCCAAAGGCTGGTCTTGTGCAGTGATGTATATCTAAGGCAGGACCACAAGCTGTATGTTCTACCAACTGAACTAGTCCCAGCCTTGGCTGTCTGTAACCCACTCAAAAAGAATGGAGGATTCTTCGTTCATTCACCCGCATGCCCTTCTGAAAGAACTCACCAAAATAGTTTTTTTTTCATTTTAAAGATATTTTGTTTTATAACAAGTTAACAGCTGAATCTGCAAAGATTTTTTTAAGAAAGTCAATTGCTTTCTAAAATAAGGATTAAACAATACAAATTGGTTGTTTGGTTGGAATTGAACTATTCAAAATTTTCTGAGTATGTGTTGTATCTGCCTTCTAAAGACAATGGCAACTTAAAAGAATTTGTGAACTTAGGAGAGTTTCCTGGGAAGGAGCAGTGTGGGGCATTTAAAGATTGGACACAAAGCCTGCAGGGAGGGTTCTAAAGATGATCGATACTATGAATAATCACACAAGACATATGAAAGATCAATAACCTTTAAATTCAAAATAGCCTGACTTGGAATTAGCTTAGTCCTAATTAAAACTGCAATTATCAACAATCAAAATGTGATTAAATAATAATGTTGTTTAACTGAATGGATAAGAAAAGGACTAGGCATGAATGTTTTCTTTCTGGTCCCATGACATGTTTGGATTGTGTATAGATTCAAAAGGTAAAATTTTGTGTAAAAATGAGTACTTTTTCTGCATATATTCCCCATTAGCAGTAGATCTATTAAATATCAAATTCTCCTGATTGGGAATGGTTAAAGGATTTGTTTGGGTGCATTTGCTTGTTGAGGTAAATATAGTACATGAAAATTAATCTTAAACTAAATTCCAAAGTCAAGTTTCCACAGCCTACACTTTACTCTCCAGCTCAAAAGTTAACTTTGGGCATACTTCGGATCTTCTGGGGAATGTTTAAAAATACCATTTATTGAATCCCACCCAAGGCAATTAAATCGGAATCTCTGTAGGTGGAGGCTGAGTATTTCTCAGAATCTCCCTAGTGATTCCAGGGAACAGACTGAAAACCTCTAAGTGGGGAAGTGACGGTGCCAGGGATGGCGGAATGGTGACCATAGCTACTGCCTTCATTTGTTTGTTCTTCAGCATTAGAAAGCATTCTAAATAGCAGAGTGTCCAGCTGCTGAGACTGTAGTATGGGGTGAAAGGCTGGGTGAAACGTTGTCTTAAAAGATGACTCAAAGGTAAAGGCACCTGCCATCGAGAAAAACACACATGGTGGAAAGACAGAACTGAGCTGGCTTCCTGTCACCACATAGACCCTGTGGAATACCGCACACAACGACTAAGTCAGAAAATAGGGTTGAGATGAAAAAATGTGGCATCTGGAGAGAGTTGGCTCAATGATGGAAATGGTGAAAGCCATTGAGAATGCTTACTAAAAGTCATTGAGGGTTTTGGAACAGAAACAGTTAATTGTGTAAAATCAAAGTAAGTGGGTTCAGAGGGGAAAAAATCACGTTTTACTTTATGTTCAATGAAAGACTGATGGCAAAAGTGAGAATTCAGAGGAGGGAACAGACACCAAAATAGAGCTGAAACCAAACCCAGAAAATGTATAAATGCAAACCCTGTGGGGACATGTCCTCAGATTATTGGCCGTATTTGTATAAAGTTAACAACTGCAGTGAAATACTTAGTGACTAATAGCATAGGGATATTTTCCTTTTGTAAGAGATTTAATTGGCTCCTGGTTTAGGAGCATGTTGGAAGCTGTGGAGGAAGGAGAGGGTCCTTCTGCCCATAACTGTATCATGGCAAATGGCAATTAAGAGATTGCATGCAGAAGGAAGAATTTCACATTACCTCAGTGGAAGCCAGACAGTCTGGATAGGACCAACTTGAAACCTTTAAAATAACCTACTTTTAAAAACTCATTGGAATCCCAGTAGAACTGTTTGATTCTGTTCTGAGGAGATGTTTGTGTTTACTCCAGAACCTCCCGCTATCTGCCCCCTCCTCCAGGTTTCTCCTGTGTTAGTTCTGCCCTATCTCCCAAAACTTCAACCTAGAGAGCAAGCCTCCAGCCTATGATCCTTTGGGGGAGATGCATTCAAACTGAACCAAGACAGGAGCCTGTTTCTCAGATGAAAGTGCTGGGAAAGCGTGTGGTGAGAAGCATTTGAATGTGTGGAGTTTTAGGTGCTGTTGTCTAAACATCAAGAAAATGTTAGCGTGATGTGAGGTAATGCTATGGGAAATGACTGGCAGAGACACAAATGGACCTTTATGAGAAAGTTTTAATCCTCTGAATGATAAGGAAAAGGGGGCAAGCCATTAGGAAAGGTGTATGTTCCCGAACAAAACAGAACGAAGGCAGTAGAAAGACATTATCAGGGAAGACCCAGCTTAAGATGGAGTTGATCCATAATGCCTGGGCTCCAAAGGAGATTTACCCAAAGGTTTACATCTAAAGAGCTTTTAACAAAAACTTTTAGAGACACGAAGCCAAACTGAAAGTGTTAGAGGGTGCACATGGACAGTGGAGGTGAATAATATTTAAAGAAACACGAACTTTAAATATAAATGAACAATGGCAAGCACTTAAGATGGCTCATTGCACAAAGTTGCTCACTGTCAAGCCTAAGAGCATGAATGCGATACCTGGTACCCACATGGTGAAAGGGGAAACCCAATTCTTGAATGCTGTCTTCTAACCTTTGCAAGGAATCCTAAATATGCAAATAAATGTTAAAAAAAAGAAAGAAAAGTTAAGGATGACTAGAAAATGATGATCAATCAATGGAAGCAGTGTGCCTTTTCTAATGTGGGAAAAGGAATGAATTATCTCTTCTTTGCAAAGAAACTTTGGGGAGAAGAATTGGGATTTTGTTTAGTTTGGGATTCGTATTTGTTTGTTTGTTTGTTTTTTATTTGTTCAGATAAAAGGGAAAGTTAGCTGGGTACTAAAAAATTAGCTTCTCAGCCTTTTCATTAAGAGCACTGAAGTGTCCCTACTACTAAGGCTTTCTTCAGCACGGAGCTGCAATCCTGGCAGGGTGTGACAAGCCAGGAAAAGAAAACAAGGGTAATGCCTTATGTATGTGACTACTGTGAGGGGAAACAAAATTAACTATTTCGTACATGTCAAGCATATAGACCAAAATACAAAACATAAACCTCAACCGACAGTCTGATAGATTTACAGATTCAGTTAGTAGAATTACAGGCTTAAATATCTCAAACACTAGAGAAAAGAATGGAAATTTAACTTGCAAACAGAACGAAAGTGAAATAGCAGTCTTTGGTTTTAAAACTTTCAAGCTTCTGGTAGAAAGCTCCAATAAGTCAAATGTGTTGTAGATTTTCTAAGTGTTCAAATATGCTTTCCTCATCACCCTGGACAGAAAAACTTCAGAGAAAACCATAAGCCACTTCTATGGGTTTTAATTATTGCCACAAATCCCTTTTTGTTTCGGTAATTTTAATACATTATTGCCTCTTTTCCCCCTTTCATTAACTGAGGATTTTTTTTCTTAAGTAAATTTGACACATTGTTTCTATTCCAATTTTAGGGAGACATCTGATAGCTTTCATGTTTCTCATTTTCGGTTTCACTTTGTGTACATGAAGATGGCTGTGTGGAGTTGCTGCTCTGACTTTTAGTACTGTTTTAAAATTCCAGACTGGAATAGTTCCCACCCTGTGTGTCCGTACCTACTGTGCTTGCTTAGTATGCCACACAGTGTCCCCATTAGACTTGCATGCTTGGTCAGCTTCTTGAATAATTAGATCATTGATTTCAATACAATCTGTAAAACAATTTCACATGTTTGGAAGAATTTTGGTGTTACTTTGCACTTAGACTATGTGTCCCAGTTGAATGCTGAAAGGCAACAAGTTTGTACCACTGTATTTCATTATTAACAATATTGTAATTTTAAATTCAAACAGTAACGAATGACATTCTTACTAAGTAGATTTTGCATGTAAGGTACTATATATACAGTAGTCCAGATTTTCTTAATGCTCTGTGGTAATTCTGTAATTTAATTAGTATGTCTATATTGCAAATTAATAAAACTGTTGAGGTTATAAAGTTGTTCATTAAGGAAGCAATTCTCTTTCCATTTAGTTTGTTTGTTCTCTGCACTAAACTGAGATGCCAGATGGTCCCAGGAAAGCATGTTAATATTGTTTAAATAGTGATTCTATTCTTTGAAATGTTTCTGAGGTTTAAGAAATTTTAATTAAAATGTTGTATTGCATTTGCATGCTGTAATGTATTGCACTGTATTTGGAAGAAATAATTTTTGAACACTTAACTTCTGTAATGTGCCTTTTTTATATATGGTGGAAAGTGATACATTATAAAAGCAGTCCGATTTCATGTTCTACATTAATTTAGTTCATGTGTGCCTATGTGCATGTATGTGTGTGCATATGAAAGTATATGTATATAGGATATAGGCCAGTGTGTGCCTTAGAACACACGTAGAAGTTAAAGAAAAACAGTGGGTATCAGTTCTCTCCTTTGACCACCTGTTTCCAGGAATCAAACTGAGGTCTTTCCGATGAGCAGCAAGCACCTGCCTTTCCCCGCTGAACCAGCATGCAGTCCAGCAGTTCTATCTCTGGATGCCCTGTTTTAACAATCTAGTATCATTCAATACGTGCTGAAAACTACAAAAGATATTCTGCAGTTTCCAGTTGTGCTTTTAGACTGTTAAATTTAATTGGTTTATGTTTCTCAATGCCTTTATTTTCTCACATTTCTATATTTATATATCAATGCACACACGCACGCACACACACACACACACATATATATATATGTATATATGTATATATATATATAAATGTCCGTAGTCTACAATTTCCGTTGGTGTATTTACTCTGTCAGAAATAAGATAGCTCCTCCTTCCTGTTTCCCAATATCATGTATTAGTCTAAACACTGCATGAATTCCACCTGCAATGTGCAGCTTCCCTCGCCAGCATATCACAAAACCCTCTTTTCTCTTTTTGTGTATCTTGATCCATTAACATACTTTCATTAATTTATTGAATATGTGCTTCCTCTGGGTAAGTTTTTGTGTATTATAAAGCTTAAATATTTTTATTTAACATTCACAATCAACTTAGCTGCAAACCTCAAGAGTAGAATGTTTCCTGGGGCAGTCTTTGTAAATTTAGTGTCTGATTGCTATTTGAAAAAAAAAGGGGGGGGTAAATATAATAGAAAAGGCAATATAATCTATACTACCAACTCACATGAGGAATTTGTAACAATATGGATAATAATGTTTAAATAAATATAACTATGATGAAAATGTTGTTTATACACTTGATTTTTCCAGGAGTTAGAGAGATATAGGTAATAGATAGATGGATAGATGGATAGATAGATAGAGAGAGAGAGATAGTTTGATGGATAACTATCTTAATCTTAGTGTTAGTGTGTGTATCATATATATATAGTGTGGGTACAGTGATTGCATGTGATGTGTATATGTGTATGTATATGTGTGAGTGCTATGGCAAAAGTGTAGAGGTCAGATGACAACTTTGGGTGTTTATCTTCATCTTCCACCGTGAGACAGGATCTCTTCGTTGTTTTTATCCTGCCTTTGCCAGGAAAACTGAACCATAAGCTTCCAAAGAATCTCAGATCATACTGCAGGAGTACAATGATTGCAGACCCACACTACTGTGTCTGACTTCACAAAGGATCTAAAGGTCCAAACTCAGGTCCTCTAGTGTTCATGTCAAACACTTTACCCACTAAGTTATCTCTTAAACCCCCAAGAGTGCTTTTAAAAAGAAAGAAATATAATAGCTTAATTTTGATTAGCCTATTACCAGTTTTAAAAATTCATTCTACTTTGCCTCCTTATTACTGGTAATGTGAACTGTCGAGTTGGTGCCATTATGGTGTCTGCTCGTGAGGAGGAACCCCAGTGCTCAGAGAATTATAATCTGATCATAAAGATTTGATCCTTATATTTCAATCAGCTAGAGAGACAGAATAAAACAGTTTGAATCTTCTGTGAAATTCTGGTTTCTTATCCACCATAATATGCCTGACAACCATCACCAAAATCAATAGCGATAATTGAGTTATTTATTATAAAAATTTAAGTAACGAATTAGGCATTCATCAGTGTTAGATTCAGCAGCTATCAAACGTTAATAGCAGAGTTGAAAGGTTTCCTGAATCACAGTATTCGGTGTGTTTACTGTTATGGGTGGTCAATGAGCAGCACCTGGCTGCTTCCAGTTCCTGACTACATTCTTAGTATTTTTCGAATCCACCATGCTATAGTTTCTCTAAGAGAATTACCCTCGTTCAGAATGCACTCCAAGCAAGTTGTTGTGCTTGCATACATACTATTTCCAGCTCTCTACCCAGCTGATTGAACCAGGGCCACAGTGTGCATATTCGCCTACAAACTTTGCGATCATGCTTTAAAACTTGAGCTGGGCACAATGCTGCTGCTGCTGCTGCTTTGTCTCTGGGTTTAGATTTACTGTTGAAGAACGGATTTTCTGTAGCACACCCAGGTAAATCAGAGTCATCAGAAGCTCAGAGCAACTGGTGAAAGCTGGGTTGAATAAGTCAGAAAGAGGAATGTGTGCAGCAGAGCTGAGTCATATTGATAGGGGGTCAGCACAGACTGAAGAACGCTGATGCTGCAGAGGTGCAGGATGCTGCCATCACCCTATAATTACCTTGACTGCAGTAGCCCTTAGCCCCAGGCATGAACCAGCATTTTCTTTGACTGTTGTAAGATATAGATCCCATACTTCTTTCAGTGTACATATATATTCCGCCTGGCATAAATGGGCCTCTAAATTATTAAGAAACTTAGCTTAACCAAGACTTGGTCCCGGGCTTTTTACATTTTATCAAATAAGCTTACTCTAGAACTAACAGATGCTTCTGGGAAAGACAAATTACACAGCTCAGCAGTGATATTTTAAACTAAACTGGTAGGAGCTAGTGGAACCATCTATATGCTTCTGAAAACCTATCTATTATCTACATATCTCTTTTTCTGTTTCTTTGTTCCCAACTTTCTACCCTCAAAGATTGATTACAGCATTTTCTGTAATTCGTTATAGTCTGCTTTAACTCAAGCAGACAATCCCTTAAAATTTACACCAAATTACCCCAATAATGGATGTGCGCTCATAATTCACCTGTCCTCTGTGTGTTCACTGATTTGTGAAACTCTTTAGAACCGAACCTCTCCCTTTAATGGACCTGACAGGTGCTTTTAGCTGTCCTGACCAGGACACATATCATGTGACAATGGCTTTTGGAATCACCCCAGAAACCAAAGGTGCAAATGGGAGATTGTGTGTATTGTGATTCACAACACAGGATTACTGCCTTGATGGTTCTTTTTCTTTTGAAATGTGTTCCTTTTGTTTTTTAAATCCTTAGCTGTGGTAAAACAGCACATTTTCTTTGTGAGAAAAAAGTATCTTTTAGCACAAAAGTCAAAAGATAGCTTCTTTTTAAAAGCATTTTCTCCGATCAATTCTGAAATTTAAATGACCACTGAATTAAATGTTTCCAGTCACATGCTAACAATATATGTCTTTGATTGAAAGGAGCTCAGTGTAATCTTACTGAGCCAGTAGGTCATAGGAAGAGAAAAATGCGTTGAATCACGGGAGAGAGCGGATGTTGGATAGATCTGTGAAATACTTTCTGTTGTAGTATCAGCTGACTGATGGCTGTGATTCTCAGAAGGATTCCAACATTACGCCTTCTAAAAGCTGGAGATTAATGAAACCATGGTGAACCACACAGAGACACTCTGGCAAAGAAAAAGGGTCACGGCTGGCAAGATGTGGCAGGTGTCAAAATAAAAGGTTAGGCTCTGTGCCTGGGGACCCATCTGTCAGATAAAACTATGATAAGGCAATTAATGTATTTGTTTATGTTGCTCATGACACACCATGCATTCCATAAAAATGATCAATTTAAACACTCTCAACTGCTTTCTGGAAATTAGACTGTGTAAAAAAAGAATGTTCAAGATTAAAAAATAAGCGTTTATTAGTTAAATGGTAGTTTATACAGTCAAATTAAGTTAACATGGAGAGATTCTAGTCATATGTACTAAAGAATTAAAGCTATTAAATATAACATCTCCATAATGTAGAATTTTTATTAGGGACATTCAAAGTAGATGTTTCTGCTGCAAAATAATTGGTGCAACTCCTCCAAATTTCACCATGCTTAACACTCCTGATTCTAGATTCTAAGTTTGCAATAAAATACGTCCTGGAGAATGTATGAGAAAATAAGAACTTCCATCCATAAGGTATGCATCCTGCATTTTCCTCAAATGTTTTGTTCACAACATTGTCATTATTAGGGCTTTCATTTTCACTCTGAGTAATTCTGATTCCTCTCATTCTATTTATTATTTATTTAGTTTTCTCACAACATCTGCTTTACAATCTGTTTAAACTAGAGCATGTTCAGATGTATTCATCAGTGATATATTCATCAGTGATATGTTTCTTGCAGATAAAATAAATTATTATATGCTTTTAAAATGCCCTGTTATTTTACAGGTAAACAAACAAAAAATAAATAGAATTTTCTTGGAATTATAAAATAAACAATATTTTTTCCAGACCCAAATTTCAGGCAAAAGCTGATTCTCTCATTACTTTCCACTAGGGTGGGGGATGGGGGAGTAAAAATGCTCTCAGTTATTGTTTCTATGCACTATTCTTACAGTACTGCTATAATCTGAAGAGAAGAATCTGGCTCATCAACAGCAAAAGAAGAGTCAAGTCTATTAGTTTCCTAAGAAAAGCCAGATATGACCACCCCCTTCTCAAGCTGCACTTCCTGACAGAATGCTGTACTTAGCATCCATTGCAACAACAGAAAGAAACATTTGTGAAACAGCTTCCATGTTCAGTAGATATTTTTTCTTTTTCCTTCCTTCCCTCCTTCCTGCCTTCCTTCCTTCCTTCTTTCCTTCCTTCCTTCCTTCCTTCCTTCCTTCCTTTCTTTCTGAGGCAGGCTTTACCCCATTTTCACTTCTTCCCTTCCATTAGAATGATTTTGGTTAAACTTTACAGCCTGATTTTTCTTACCAGGACTAGTTCCCAGCCCAAAGCAAGTCACAGTGTTATGTTTTCTTCCATCTCTCAGTGAAACGTGGTTTCAAGGGAACAACAGAGATGTTAGGGAAGAAGCTGAAAAAGTAAAGGTCAGTGGAGACTCAGGATACAGACTTTGTTATAGGATTCTTCCTGTGGCCTAATTATGCTTGTAGCCTAACTACCTTTAACTGCTCTTTAAAACTGAATTCATTCCTGCCCTCATTTCCTGACCCAGAGGTTTGTACTGTTGCTTTAATTTTATGTGAATTTCAGTCTTCTGAATTAGCGCTGTTTTCTTTTTACCTTTTTTTTTGCCTGAATATAGTTGAAAATACACTAGGGGCCAAGTAAAATTCTTACTCACCACTCTGTATGACTCTTCAAAATTCTAAGATGCACTATGTAACATCACCAAGCTGTAGCTAACTACGCTAACTGCAGTCTTCCTTTTTTATCATAGAATAAAAGTAATAATATCATCAGAAAGCCAGGATCTCAGCCATTTTTCACAGATCCATTAAAAGATACATCAAAAAAAAAAAAAAAACGGTAAGGTGATTTTTAACTTCTCTACTGCAGGAACTGCCCATTGTAAATGATCAATTTCACAGCACATACTTTATCTTTACATGGGAAGAACACAAACAGTGAGGTTCGTTTTATTTTAAAATGATTTAATTTCTCCTTTCACTTTTCTACAGAAGTGTGTGAGAGTAATTTTGCTGGATGTCCGCTTATTGCAGTTCAGTCATTTGGAGGTATTGTGAAAACGCTGGTGGGGTAGTGGACTCCTATGCTCTGGGACAGTGCAAACCCGCCTCTACGTTTATCACAGGTATGTTTTCATGGGTTTCCCCCTAATGGCTCACCTAGATGAACTAAATCACAGAACTACTTCCTTTATTTTTTAGACTAAATACTTACACTATTACTTGGGAAAAATAACTACTCATTGGCTGTTCCTTCACTCTATGATAATGGTAAATAGTACCCACCTGTATTTTCATTATTTTAACAAAACTTTAAATTCTCAGCATAAATGGTGTTACATAAAGAAAGTATCTACACTAAGTTTTGTTTCTTCTGAAAAATAAAAAGTTATTCTTTCAGAAAATCTATTTCCAATTGATTAGAGTATGCCCTACATTCATCAAATAGTCTTTTTCATTAGCTTCAAATGTCCCTGGATATCATCTCTCTTGGGCAACAATTTTCTGGCCAGACCTTTGTATTTATTTGTTTATGGTTTTATACATTTTTAAAAAATTCATGGAGCATTTCTCCAATATTACATAAGCAATTCTTTATCTCCACTTCCAGATGTTGAAACTCTGGTATCCCAAGGGTAAATCTTTTGTAAATTGTGAGCCTATCTTATTTCAGTAACAGGAATTGTATGCATCTAATTCTTGCTTAAATGCCAAGGGACCAGAATGAAAGTCCGAGTTCGTGTGACAGGTAAGAGAAATAAACAGGTGAGTATATGGGGGAAAATGAGAAAAGCGGAAGCAAAGAGATTTGTTGAAGAACAAGCATAAGGATTTGAAGATGAAGTGTAACAGCAAAATACAGGTAAGATGTCACACTAATTGGCCCGGTTTCCTTTCCTCTTGCTGTGGTAAAATACCCTGCCTCAAGCATCTTTAAGGAGAAAAGCTGTCTTCCAGCCTTTTTCAAGCACTGCCCATCACAGTGGCAGAGCAAGGTAGCAGGAACCAGAAAAAGCTGAGCACATCAGGTATACATTCTGAAGAAAGTGTGAGAGCCTGTGAATTCTGGCTCAGCTCACTTTCTCCATGATCCTCTGCCTAGGAATGGAGCCACCCACAGAGGATGGCTCTTTACGTGTTAGGTAACTTAATCAAGATAGTCCCACAGGCATATCCAGAAGCCAGTTACCCAGTTGATTCAAGATTTTTGTCAGGTGATATGAACCCTAAGGAATCTTGCAAATTCTTTACGGTAATGACGGAGAGGAAAGAAAGGAAGTCATGAGAAACAATGCTCAGACTGGTTCCTGGGGCTTTATCATAACTTGATTCATTCGGAAATAATGTTCCCAGTATGGAATTAATTTTCAAGGTAGAACAAAGAGACACCTGTGTGTCTAACTACATGAATAACATGCGGTCACACTTCATCATAGCAATGGTTTACAATGTGAGAAAAACATTATTATACAGTGGCTTGGAAAGTGGACATTGTAGAGAACTAAGAGCCGAAATCCTTGCTTCCTACTTTCTGCTATGTGTGTAATCTTTGCGGGCATCTTGGAGCAACTTCCTACTAGTGCACAAGAGCTGACTGTGTGCATCGATTGCCCTAATGTCATACTCAGCAATGCATCACACACAGCCAAGATGATTTAGACCATCGCAGCGGACAATTCCTACATTAGGCAAATCAGAGCTTTATTTCTCCTGTGTTCCTTCAGCAGCACACAGCTGGAGATGAACAACATTCCTAACCCTTACAAGCCTTCCTCCTTTATTCATTGGAAAAGAAACAAATACAAGGACAGTTCTTTCTGCATAAGATTCTGAAGATCTTTCAATAAATGCTATATTTCAGGTTTCATGTATGTAGCAAAAATTAATATTATAACTCTTGTAATTTAATTCAGCATGTTCTAAAGAACAGTGAACTCTTTTGCAATTCTGATGTACTAGAAAGCATTTCAATTAGTTGAATACAATTCCAGGAAAAGATAATTTGTAAAAATCATTTTACAGGTGAGATATTTGCCTCTAAGAATTATTAGAAAGCTTCAAAGACAACATACAACTTAGTAAATTGTCTATTAAATTCATATATTGTATATATGCATACAATTAGAATACAAATATATTCTATATGTGTGTGTGCATGTATAAATACATACATATATTCTAGCTTGGTCTCTAACATTGTGATAAAACACCATCAAAAGAAATTTGGAAAGTAAATGGTTTATTTGTGTTGGACTTCCTTATTGGAGTTCATCACTGAGAGAAGTCAGGACAGAAACTCTAAACAGGAACTTGAGAGCAAAATCTGAAGCAGCGACCATGAAGAAATGTTATTTAATTGTTTGCTCTCCATTGCTTGCTCAGCTTGCTTTCTTACAGAAGACCAACTTGCTCTAGGTGCCACTGCCCACCATGACCTGAATCCTCTTGCATCAATCACTCATCAAGAAAATGCTCCCCTTGTGTAGATATTCCTACAAGCAACCTAATGGAAGCAGTTCCTCAGAATCTCAAGATTCTCTCTTCCCATAAAACTCCAGCTTGTGGAAAGTTGACAGGAACTAACCATCAATATAGGCACATGCAGAGCACACACACTCTCACACACACACACACACACACACACACACACTCACACACACACACACACACACACACACTCCTCTTGGTATTTTAACTGCTCCTCAGAATTAGAATAAATCCAGGACTTCTGTTTTCTCACTCCTTGGTAAATTAGTATGACATCTGGTGCCGGTTGTTTGCCCTGCTGTCCAGAAAGCTCTAATATTCTAAGCCAGAGGCCACTATGTCTATCATGATGACAGGCAGAATGTACAATGAGAACCTTTAAAGGTAGGCTCTGCAGGGGATCCGGAATTTAAGTGAAGATTAAACCATCTGCAAATCACCCTGCTTACTTGCCTAGCTAAAACTTCCTCATGTAGGTTGTTTTTAACAGGGATTATTTGTTCTTTGGATCCTTCTTTCTATTTGTTCTCTAGGAATGTAATTTTTACACTAAGTTAAAATAACATACACACACTTGGTTTTTTTTTTTTTTTGCAAAATAGTTTATAAACTGTGAAGGTCAATGTACTGTTAAAATAGTTAACAAACTTTTTATGGAGTTGTGTAGTATTGAAACTACTGAAATGAAATTGTTGTTAATTACTTAACAAACAGTGATTATTTACAAAAGTGAAAATAACTCATCTATCTTTAGCCAAATGCTACTTCATATACCACCCCTGCACTTTCCTACAGTCCCTTCAATCTGGACTTTTCCTATTGCCTCACTTTGTGTAATATCACTTTAGCAAGCAGGATGAAAGCAGGTATTTGTCAAAGCTGCCATGTATGCTTTCCTGAAGCCACTATTTAAAATAAGCTTAAAGAAACATCCAGGAAGCAGGAGGGACAGCACAAGAAAGAGATGTCATGTCAACAAAGGGAACAGGACCAAACACTAACCAGATGACAGCAGCTATAATATACTAAGATGACCTGCCAACTGAAAGATAATCATACACCACACAAAGATACATGAGAATAGATAATGAAATTGTTTTAAAACAGAATTTGGCAATCCATAGCTCATGCGAGAAATCCTAGACTTCAGTTGCTTTAGGAATGCAGACTCTGGGGGAAGACAGATACATTTAAAGACATGTTACCTAAGACTATTTTTGCAGTGTACAGAAGTGCTAGCTTTGAACAATCAGAGACTCTGTGACCTGAAAAGCCAAAAAAAAAAATCTTTCTGTTTGCACGGAAAACTTTGTGAACTCTTGCTTAATTCTAAGAGGTGATTTGTTGGGCAGCAATGAATTACCCAGACATTTGCCCAAAGGGAACATGCCTCATTTCTTATTAAACCAATAAATTCCTATGCTCGTGAAAAACTACATATGCATTTGCAGAGCCAATTGCTCTTCTGTGGATAAAACTTATTGTTCAGCTTGCATTTCTAAAGCACAGCTATGCAGGTGGCTGCTTTTACACCAGGGTTTCGCTCCTTATTTACCATAGCAGTGGAGTTGAGCATAAGGCCACTCTTTCCGAACTGTGTCTCTGAGTCCCTTTGTTTTACACTACCCCATGTTTGCGTTTTCCTTTCTGTAATAAGAAAGGAAGAGACTTAGGCATTTATTTGAGTTTCTTTCTATCTTTCCTCCCCTTACAACTAACTGGAACCTCTAGCCACTTGATTTACTATTCTGATAAGTAGAATATGCTAAAGAAGGAGAAAAAAAGAAAGCTCGTCAAATAACTTAAGCCAACTTTTTCTCTTTTTAGAACTCCATGGAACATGAGTTCTCGCAGCTTAGAATACTCATACTGATCTCTACAAATTAAAGAGAAATAAAGTTGAATCTTCTCGAATGTACCATATGATCTTTCGGTGTCATGTTTTAGCAGGCTGGTCATATCCTAAATAAGGTGAACAGTTTTATGTAAAAAGTTTTGGCACCAAACAGATTTAGTTGATAAAACACCTGGATTATTGGCTACAAACTCTATGTTTTTGATAAACTTTGCCCCAATTTTGTTAGTTGGCCAGAGGCAAGCCATTTACAATAACCATGCTTTTCTCTTCCTAGATAAAAATATACAACTCCAGACAGGTGAAGCAGGAATTTTGAACACTGACCTTTCTAATTCCTGTTTCTCCCAAGTCAGAGGGCTGCAGTTACTGGCGATTGCCCTAGGCATGTGTCATTTTGGTTCCCAGAAATGCTTGTGCACCAACAAAATGCCTTAGGTGATGCAATAGGGATATAATCAAGGTGAGCCTTTGCCATATAGGGAGGTGAAAAACATATACACTAACTATTTTAAAGGCAATTAACAGAAAATTAGGAAATAGAATTTTAGTCACAGTATGATGGCAGCCAATATAGGTCAATGAGGACAACCTTAAAATATTCACCCTTGAGCACAGTCCCCATTCCTCCAGAGATTCTTTCCCTAAGTCTTGGAAGCCTACCAACTCATAGTTGATATTCACATATGAAATTCTAAGAGTGACCTCATTCTTAGGAAACCAAGTCTCTCCCAGACTTGACATTCAGATGTTAAGACTCCATGATAGGACTTGGAAATCTAAATGTAGGAAATACATTCTGGATCAAACAAATCAACAAACAAAAACTTAGTTTCCCAATGAAATGCATTTAAAAATAATCTTCCCAGAGTATTTTTTTTCTTGAAAGTAAAGAAGAATTCCAAACACAACCATAAAAATGGAAGCTGGCATGTGGTACTTGGGAGCTGCCTACTCATCCATCAATGCCTATTTAAAAGTAATTTCTGTTGGAAGTTGTATGAGCTGTTTCTGTAATGGACTGTCTCAAATTTTGTAACTTGTGGATCAGAACAAGTAGCACAATAGTCTTATCTAATTACTTGCTTCTCCTGCTGGACTGACTGCTGTGTATGGAAAGACATACATTATCTTTCTTGCTCACCAAAATATTCCCAGAGCTTGATAAGATGAGAGGAACAGCCCAGGTACTTAACAAATATTTGCTACAAACATGGATTTCTCAGTGGAAAACAACTGATTAAATTTTACCAGTATTGGAAGTAGACACGAACAGTGAGGAGTCCCAGCAAGAAGAGCTTCTATGGAACAGATAATGAGTTAAGCAGCATAGAGCAAGAGGTGTTTTTCAAAAGATAGTGCCTATTATCAGTCTTAAAGCAAGAAGATATATGAGGAAAATGTAGATTTTGTTGCAGGGCTAAGGACTGGCAGGGTAAATCCAATTCAGTCCAATCTCCCTATAAGGACATACATAGGTCTGGGAAAGGAAATCTGAACTCATTTTGATTTTCTATCCCATAATATACTTACTATGGTTATTCTTACATGTGCATAAATGATATTTTGAATATCTCTCAGGATGTGTATTTATGAAAAACAAAGGTGTTTAGATACCTCTGTTATCGGGTCAATAAATTTCCCAGGTACTGGAGTCCAAATAGATCAAACGAAAACAGCCAACCTAAAACTGAACCCAGTTCTCCACGATTATGTGGAAAAGCGGTTGGTGTATTCCAGAAGTGGGGAAAGATAAAGAAAAGGCTGGATCACAGCACATTAGTGGGAACTTGGAGTAAATGTGTGAGAAAACCACCACATGTACTCTCTGCCACGGAGGAGCACACCTGTATTGTTCCACAATGTCAGAATTCATTGGACAATAAATCATCCCACTCCCTTGGTAATCTGGTCACGGCAAAATGCACGTTCTTTTATTTCAATGTTAAATATTAATATTCAATTTCTTATCACGTATCCCACAGCAGTCACTCAGAACAAAAGTATATCGATAGGCATATAAGTGGCCTACAGAATGAATATAAGTGAAAGAGTCTGCAGCAGCATTGAAAAGGTCCTAGAAGTAGGCTGATGGGGACCTTAATGGAGTCTATAATTTTAAGACAACTAAGAATTCAGGCCAGGGTAACAGATAATAGATTGGTGTGAGGGCCTGCCAATAAAATGTTGGCCTTCCAGCACTGCCATCACAGTGCTAGGTGGCGAACATTTTAGGGCGTTCACGTAGGAAACACTGCCTTTCTTGAGTCTAACGAGTTCTTGTGTCTTGTTTCTTTGCTCTGATTATAAGATGGCCGTCTACCCTCAAAGTCTCAATCCACTGCAGTAAACGTAGAGGCGGGTCATTTATCAACCCATGCTAGGTGGGTGGTGGCCAACAGATAATATGGGTTATGGGTACACCTGGGGGCAACAGTTGTCCACCTCTAACATGGAGCAAAAGGCTGTTTGTAAAATGGAGACTCCTGTCCTGGGTGAGTGCACAATCTGAAAACCCCTTGTTTTATGCGATGTGAAGTAACTAACGGTGGAGCTGATTGCAACAGAAACTGAACAGAGTAAGAGCCACCCTGACTGGGAAGCATCACTTAACCTCTCTCTGCCTGGATCTCATTAGTAAAATTAGGATGAAATAATTTATAAGGTTGCTATTAACGTTAAAAATTTTATGAGAGGCGAGGCTTGAAAACATGATGTCTTCAGCAGAATACACCACCGTTTTTCAATATTCCTTTTACATATAATGGAAACAAGTTAAAATAATAGGTTTGGAGCTCAGAAAGCCATTAAATATTTACTGGTCACTCTCTTGATGATCATTTTGATTCATTATATAGTATACATAAATCATCAATATTTTCAAATTATAAACAGCTAAGAAAGGAATTTTGAAGTTCATGCTTTGGCCTTTAAAATATGAATTACCTCCTTTCTGTGGAAGCATTTTTAAGTTTATCACTTGGTAAGAACAGTAAGAGTTTAAGCAAGGTACTACAACTGTATGATACAGGCAAGATATCACATATGTATGGTAAGTTTATCATAATAATTTTCCTTTTGAATTGCAAATTGTATATGTCATGCAGATCATTTTAGCTTTTCTGGGAGTCCCTCTGTTTATTTCTAAAATATTAGTATCTACTAACAACCAAACGCAGACAGAAAGAGACGCTTTCTGTGTCAAGTGATACGCCAATAATGAAAATAAAGCCTTGTGCTATTGCTCTCAAGTGAAACATAGTTAAAGATAAAGGAACACATGGATAAGATGACACTTATTTATAAATGCTATTTTATGATTGTGTACATTGTTCTTCTCTTTCTATCTTTTTTTACTTGATTCCATGCCTCTGCTACTGCTTTTCGCCTAAAGTGTCACTTTATTTTTCTATTTACTGAGATGCAACCTTCATATTTTGCAATTTCTCCAAATCTTCTTAGAATAGTTTTCTGTACTAGGTGTTGTACAGTGAAGAATCATCAGCTGACAAGCCTTCCGATGTTTCTTTCAACACTCCCTTCCTTAACATACTCTCACACCTTGTCACAGATCCCTGTTGCCCTTAGACTACTCCTACCTACTCATCCCCACCCACTCTCTCTTATGCAAATGCCCGTGCTCTGGCCTCCTGCCTTGAGACTCAAGGTAACTCCTTCTTGGAAGCTTTTTCCAAATTCCACCTTTTCATCCTGTTTTTGAACTGTGTCTGTTTTTGAAATTCAGAAAATGTGGCAGCCAGGTAATGACATGATGAATGAAGTCAGGGTCTTTTCGGAAGCAGCTAATAATGATTCTGCTATGTCTTACTGCATGTTTACTTTCAAAATGCAGATGGCATATGGAACTAGCATTAAAATGAATTGCACATAATCCTTCAGTTTCCTAAGTTTTCCAACATATTAGAGCTGTGGTAATGGACGTTACAAGTGGGCTTATGTACAGGTACTACAAGGTAATTCAAAGAAAAATACTTATTCAAATGACATCCAGTGATTCTGGCATTCTTGGGCACTGAGAATATCTACCACCATATTCAACAAACTGTGAAAACTATCTCTGCACTACTGAACACAATCTAGACACTATTAGCATACAAATTTATTCAATTTAAAATAAACTTCCTAGTATGCATAAAACCACATTAATATGTTGGGTGAAATAGGTAAACTAGTTACCATTATAATTTTTGACACAACTCCATAATGATCCCACTGTAGCTGGGCTAATTGCATCACAACATTTTTTTTCCATTTCTGTTTTATTTGTATTTTATATATGTGTATATATACAAATGTGTGCCTGTGGGAGTCCATGCCACATGCTGTGGGTGCTTTTTGAGGCCAGAAGAGGGTGTGAGATTCCCTGGAGCTGGAGTAACATGTGGATGTGGGCTGCATAACTCTGTGTTCCTCTACTAGCCATACAGCTAGGAATACCTCTTCATTTTCTGTGTGGGAAGAAGTAGCTTACAAATACTGTCCATCTTAGAAGCAAAGGAAAGTTTATTTGACTTAACTGTTTATACTTATGCAGTAGTCATTGTTTTGTCTGGCTTCTTTCACAATATATTTTCTCTTTGGTTATTATCCATGTTGGTGAAGATATCAATAGTTTGTTTATTTTCAGGACCTTGGAGTATTAAACTATACTATTAAATTTCTGCACCTGACTTGCTCTTTCTACTGTCCATGAAAATGTTCTCTCCCCCTCATTTGGTTAAAATGAATACCATCTTTGAGATAATATATGAGTGTGTGCATACATGCACTAATTTCTGCTGAGTGCATACTGAGTGCAATTGTTTGTGTGTTGCTTTAGTCAGCCTGTCTTGTCGTTCTCTAAACACTTTTTACCAGTTTGTATCCAGTTAGCCCAGTGCTGGGTTCCACTATACCACAGCCTCACCAGCACTGTCTCTGCTGTCTCTGGACTCTGTACAGAGCCTGTACAGAGCCTGTTTCTGACTTATATTAAGTTGATGAACAATGGAATTGGAGGAATTTCTCATAGCCATTGGGCATTTGGACGTGCACATTCGTCAACAGTTTATTAAAGTCCCTTCCAAAGTTTTCTGCTAGGCTGCAGTGTTTTCATATTGATTTGAAAATGTTCTTAATCAAGCCTAGATGGATTTGGATATAATTGATCTATGCACATATGCGTGTCATTTATGGATATGTTTTGATTTAAATTCTGTCTATGATGCTCTTAGTCACTAAACATTCTTTATTTTTTAATTTTATTCATTATTATTGCATATTTCTGTGGTTTATGTGTGGGCATGCATGGCCAGCAAGGGTACATATATGCAAGTCATAAGACAATATTTAGAAATAGATTCTTTACTTAGATTGTTCACTCCCAAGAGTGAACTTAAGTTCTCAAACTTGTGCTGTGAGCCCTAATATTTCACTGAGCCATCCTCATGGCCAGTCTTCATATTAGTATAATAAAGCTTACTAACTGACCTGTAATGCTGTTCAACTTCTCATTTTTTCCGCAATGCAATGTTAATTATATGTAATGATTAATAAATCATCAACTCTTTCTCAAATATTTAATTTTCTTATTTTTTATTGTTTTACAGCCTTGTTCTCCACTACTGTAATTTTAAGTGTGTGTGTGTGTGTCTAACGGAACCACTTCACTGCATTCCATACCTCTGTCACCTCCCTAGTCATACAACCACATGAACAGGAATGTAGGATACTACTGGGTTTAGTATTTGGTATATTACACTGTCAAAACTATACTGTTTTAATTTACATGTACAATAACTGCTAAAGTCATTCTTCCTTATTCTTCTCTATGAGTCTTGACTATTCTTTAAGAACATTTAAAATTATTTATTTATTCATATTTATTTTATGTGGGTGGTATTTGTACTACAGTACATGTGAAAATATCACACATGAGGAGGAAAACCTCTGGCTGTCAATGTTCTCCTTTTACCATGTGGACCCTGAGAGCCAAATCCGTGTCCACAACCATGGTAACAAGTACCTCTACCTACTGAGCTACCTTGATTACCTTATGCTCTTGACTGTTCTTAAATCTCTGCAACTATATACAATATTTTAATGAGCTGATCAATTTCCAAATGAAGATCTCATCTGTTCTCTGCATCCTAAAGGGTTTTGTGATTGGTTTTTGAGCGTTTTTAATTTGTTCATGTGATAAGGTTTCTTATTCTTTTTGATGTTAATGTTGGCTATTTGTATTCTTTTATTGCTAAAGTCCTGTTATAATTCACAGGCGAAAACTAATCCATTTTAATGTAGTGCTCTATTTAGTTTGCTAATCTTTTGGTCAGTACACTTCCATCTGTATTCATGAAAGTGATTCATCTGTGATTTTAATTTTTTCTAATATTTTTGCCAGATTTTACATAAATTTCAAACATTGAATAGAACTTGTTTCCACTAATTATTTTCATCATTTTCTGGTGGGGTTTGTGTAGAATCTCTATTATTTTTTTGGAAGTACTTAGAAAAGGTTCTTGATAGAAAGTTTTGAAACGGTTTAAGTAGACTTTATGGAAAAAATAAGTTAACTTATTATTAAAGCAGATATGCTATTTCAAATACCTATGTATTTTGAAAGTTTTATAAATTTTGTTGTTAAATTTTTCATTTTACTTTAATTATCAAGGGCATTTATATAAAGTCATTCAATATATTTTTATTTTTAGTTACCAGTAGGACTGATAATGATGTACTTAGTTTTGTTTCTTAATAAGCAGGTTTAATTTCACTTATTTGATCAACCCTGTCAGTAGTTAGCTAATTATTCAAAAACAGAAAAGAACTTTGTGAATGTATACATAATGTGTGTGCTTTGTTTTTTTCTCATTTATGCCCCTTACTTATCACTTATAATTATAGATGGCTGTACTTACTCTCTCGTGTAAACACACACACACACAAACCAAAGAAGAAGAGAAGAAAATAAGTGGAAAGGAAAAGTACATGAGCAGAGCAAATGGTATTTAAAATGCACTAAAGTATAATAACAACCTTTTTTCTCTTATAGAATCTTTGGTGATTTGTTTGTTGTTTATTTAAGAAAAGATATTGCCCTAAATGATCTGAAAGTCACTATGCAGCTGAGGATGGCCTTGAACTCATGATTCTCCTGTCTTAGTCTTCAGAATGGTGAGAACATGACCAGCTCTCCTCTGTTTCCAAGATTGTTTTAAGTCGATTTTGATTGTGTTGCTGTAACACATTCACAAAGGAATCACTTTACTGACAGGTACCTTTTGTTGGCTGGTCTCTTTTAAGTACTAAACAGTGAGTGTCCTGGACCAACTGAAGTGCGGTGACAGAAATGGCTGGCTTCCCCTCTAAGCACAGGATTACTTTTCTTCTTGTGGTTATAGCTCCCTTTCATGCACACCGCTAAGGATTAGCATCTTCCTCTTTTATTGACTTGCCTTTTCTGCAGTTTATCTCTTTTAATGATCTTTTGGAGAGCAAGCATTTAAATTTATCACTCAACTGCTCTACTCTCATTTGTAAATTATTGATCTCCAATTGTATCTTTATTAATTCATCCCTGCCCCTTTATACTCATTTAAAAGAATTATTCCTATTTTTTTACTGTGATGATTAATTAACCTATTTTCATTCTTTCTTGTTTAACATGAAAAACATTAAAGCATTATATTTTACTGAGTACAGGTCTGGCAGTATCCTACTGGTTTAGTTCTTCTCTGGACATAATTCTGATTTTTAAATTTGACATGAGTTAGGAGAATTTTTCTTTTTTTTTTCTCTACCCAAACTCCTGCATCTGCTCTACAAGTCCACTGTTGCCAGCATTTTCCCATATAGTGGCATATATTTTTAACTCAGTACCCCAGTCAGCCACTTTTGCAACTGTCTGTGGCCCTCTCACTGAATTCCAAGAGGAGAGCTGAGTGTCAATCCTAGGAGGGGCAGGGATGTGAACTCTGACACTCAGAGGAAGCACAGGTCCTCCTTCTGATCCTTAAAATGCAGATCTGAAGAAGAAAGGAATTGGACTATCTCACCACCCTCTGGACCCCAGATGAAAAATGGCAGCTTCTGGACTAAGCAAATAGACATCCTGGTCTCCAAGCAGCTACTTTATCTTTTCCTAAAATATATAAATCGTTGCTGTAAGACACAAATTAACGTCTCTTCAGGGGCCATTATTCCAAGACTCCATTCAGCAACTGCAATGATGTCATACCTAATGCAGTTAATAATTACTAATTTAGTTGTATTGCTATCAACATTAAATATATAAAATATATGCTCTGGTTATATCTAGAATATGCTAAGCTATTTTAGTTGTCTTAGAAAAGCTCAAGTTTTGTAAGCACTTCCTATTTTTATGATGCCTTAGCTTGTGTATATAGATGTTATTCAATTCACATCATCAGTCATATTACTACTTTCCATATCATTCTCTGTATAACAGCACTGCATAGAACACTGACAAGTTTCCATCAAAATAAATAAATGTTTAATGATCCCTTTATTATTTGCTTCCTGTTTTTATTGACAAGGACTATGGACCAGGAAAGAATCCTATCTCTAAGACAGCAGCTGTTTCAATATTAAACCACATTGTTTCATCTTGCTGTCTTTCAGTTTCCATGTCCGTGTAAAAGGGGAAACAACAGTACATATCCCTCAGGATTAACGCCACTGTAAAATGAATACGTGTTGACTAATCTCAGTCTTGCCAAGGTGATCAGGGACATGCTCTCACATGGCACACGAAAAAGGGTGAGAGGTAAAGATATATTTGCATCTGCTTAGGGTTGACTGACCTGAACTTTCCCAGGTTTATTCTACTGGATGCTTTGGTTACAACCAAATTGAAAAAATTTAAGTTCCATTCACTACTGATTTAAAGAAGGTTGTTCTATATCACTGAGTTCTGCTGTATATTGGAAACTGCCTCATAACACAGAATGTATATATGCTATTTAGGAGACATTTGAACTTTGTGGCATGGATACACATCCTATGTGCACATATGTAAGTATTTCTAAAGAGATACACAGACTGAGCTGATTACTTCTGCATATGTAGTTTTCTTAAATGTTTGGTTGGTTGGTTGGTTATTTATTTGTGGGGGTGTAGGAACACGTGTGTCATAACAACAACTCCAATATGGAGCTTGGAGGAGGAAGTATGTTGCGGTTGGTTTTACCCTTCTGCCTCGTGAGTATCAGCATTCAAACTGGGTTTTAGTAGCAATCACCTTTATTACTAAATCATTCACTAAGCTCTCTAGGTGTATTTTTATGCTAAGTGAAAGAGCTGTAACGAAAATTTTTCAGTTCAGGGTTTGGTTCTTTTCTTCTGATCCTGGTTGGTTCTGTTTTTGTTTGTTTGTTTTCTTGTTGTTTTGTTTTTGTTTTTATTTTCCTGCATGTCACTATCTAGCATTTTTTTCTAGTATTAATGTATTTTTCCTTCTTAGATAATTAGTTTCCTTACAGTTACCCCTTCTTTTAAGTCATTGTCTTTCTTGCATCTGAACAGCGCTTTTCCACATAAATTTTGTTTTCTCTTTTACTTGAAGCAATGCTTCCTCTAAGAGCATTAAATGCTCTCTAAAATTTGTTTCTGGTTTCTACAACCTCTTCTTTTGCAAAGCATAATCCATGACTATCTCAGTCAGGTGCCAAATCCATTCCATCAGTTTGGTTGTTATTTCGTATATTTTGTATGGCCCTTTATTTTGTATTTTTACAAATTATTTGTTTATAGTAGCCAGGGAGGATTTTTGGTTTTTGCTGTATATTTGTTTAATTTGATTTTTACTTGTTTTGTATAGCCCAGGATATGCCAGAACTCACAATCCTCCTATCTGAGTATCATAATTGCTGGGATTGCATCTATATGCCACTAGGTCAGGGCTCATTTAACTTATTTCTCCAGTTATTTCCCAGCGCAATCTATATACTCCCAAGTGTCAGTTTAGATGGTGAGCACATCGTTTTGTCATAGCAATCTTCCAATGGTAATTTTTAGTAACACTTTGATGATGGGGTCCATCTGTATTTTTCCCAATATATTTCACAACTTATGTCGTTTTACCTCTCATCCCTCTCTTTACCTGTGAGAATATTTTTGTATAACCATTATTAGCATTCTGATACTCTCAAGTATCATAACTCACAGTTTCCAAAGACATTTTGGTTTCCACAGTTCTCAGCCAGGATCTACTTGCATAGCTGATTCCTTTGTGACCAATATACTAAGACAACCACCCCAATTTGTTCCTGTTGCTTTCTTAGGTCTAGTGTGTCTACCTGAATATGGAGGATACTAAGTGGTAAGTAGATGAAGCCATATTTACCTCGATTCCACCACATCGTCAGGGAAACAAAAAAGAGCAGATGATTTTCCTCCAGAAGCTACCGCCTTAAAGAACAGATTTCAAGGTGTTTATGGAAACAAAACTATGAAGACAGTACCTGATCTCTCTGAGAAACAGCTTCAATCCACCATGGTTAAAGAAAACCAAAACACCCTTACTGTAAAGAGATTTTTTTTCCTTCTATTCCTGTATCCAAAATTTTTCCTGATTATGAGTTTCTTCAGCTCTTCTGCATCTGAGAACTTGTGAAGTAGCCCAAGGATCCATATGGCATAGTGGGAAGAGCAAGATATTTAAAAGCAAACTCTACTTTCAAATTCCAGTTAGAGCACTCACTTTGTCTGTCTTCATTTCTTCACTTCCAAATGTGCTGCTGCTATATCTTCCCCACCAAATATTTCTACTAGAGTTAATTAGGAACGTAAAACTTCTGAAGTTTTACACAAGAGAAGTATTTATACCAAAGATTGCAGACTGCATCCCTACCACCCAGCCAGAAAGAGAAGCACTCAAAGTTTGTCCTCCCTACAAGATGTGCAGGGGTTAAAGACAGAGCAGAATTTGAGGGAAGGGCCAACCAATGACTGGCCTAGTTTGAGACCGATGCCATGACAGGGAGCCTACCCTTGACTCTATTAATGATATTCTGCTGTACTTGCAGGAAGGATCCTAACATAACTGTCATCAGAGAGGCTTCTTCACCTAGCAACTAATGGAAACTGTTGCAGTGACCCACAGCCAAACATTAAGTGGAGCTTGCAGAATCTCGTGGAAGAGGGAAAGGAAGGCTTGAAGGAGCCAGAGGGGTCAAGGACACCACAAAAAATATACAGAATTAACTTACCTGGGCCCATGGGGACTCACAGAGACTGAACTGCCAACCAGAGAGCACGCCATGCATAAGACAAACTTATCCCCTCTGCACACATATAAAAGTTGTGCGGCTGGGTCTTCATGTGGGACTCTTAAAGTGGGAACAGGGATTGTCTCTGATTACATTGCCTGACTTTGGATCTCTTTCCCCTATTTGGGCTGCCTGTCTAACCAATAGCAGAAGATGTGTCTCGGTCTTACTGCAACTTGATATGCCAAGGCTGCTTGTTATCTATGGGAGGCCTCTCTTTTCTGAGGAGGAGGACTATAGGTAGGAAAGGGAGGAGAGAGGGAGAGTCTGGAAGGAGAGAATGGAGGGAAAGCTTCTATAGGATTGTAAAGTAAATACATAGCACTAAACATGCTATGTAAGAAAAAGGAGAAAGGGCTCCAACCAAAGTTCTAAGTTTTTGCTTTAATTGATAAAAAATTATAATTTAGCTACAAAGCAAGAAGAAGAAAAGAAAACTTTTAAAATGACAATAGAATGTGCAGCACGGAAAAACACTAGATGAAAACCAAAGAAACCAAAGTTGACAGTTTGGTAAGATCAATAGAATTGAGAGAACATATTGTGAAGTTAATTGAGGAAAAAAAAATGGAAACATGATGATGGGTGGTGTTAGAAATTGAAAGAGGAAATCTCTGTGGATACTGTAGACACCAAGGAACAAAGTAAGAACACTCCAAATAATTTCAATTAATGTTGATAAATTCAATGAAATAGACATTCTTTCAAATATGTAGCCTGCAGGCTATTTTTTTTTTGAAAAAAAAAAAAACTCAACACAACTGTGTATCTAGATAAGGCTTAAATTATGGCTTCACTTGTGATGCCTACCTAATATTTAAGGAAGAAACAACAATTCTGTATTAACTTTTCCCAAATGCGGAAGAAACAGAAAACAACTTTAACCCATTTCAGCCCAGTTTGTTAGACTTGCATCAGAAACGAAATGAAATGAAAGAAAATTCCGGATGGTAGGTCATCCTAGAACACTGGTACATGCTTTCAGTTCCAGCAACTCAGAGGACAGCAGTATCTCCTCAGATCAAATGTTCGGTGCCAGAGTAGGAGGCAAAGCACCAAAGAGAGGAGGCAGAAGAAGGGAGGGAAGGAGTATGGGAAAAAGGAAGGAAAGAAAAAGGAAGAAGGAGGGAGGGATAAAATCTTTAGTGAAGTAAAAATATCTGAACAAATGGTAGGTAGATACCAATACCTTCACTTATTTTATTTGTGTGAAAATGTATTTGAGCATAAAATATTTTATTTCATTCTTGGCAGCACTTCTTGCTTTTCATTCTTTATGCTCTTGCAGACTTTTAACTCAGTTCTCTTACTGACTCTTCACACCCTACATGTGTGTGTGTGTGTGTGTGTGTATGCGTGAGTGTGTGTGTGAATGATGTGTATGTAACGTAAACAGGCCAAGGAACACGTGTCAGAGAACAACTTTGTGGAATCAATTCTCTTTTTTCATTTGTATGTCAGTTCCGGTGATCATACAGTTTGCCACACATGTACAACAAGCAAGCACCTCTGTTTTCTGAACATTTTACTGGCCTCATTGTCTTGATTATCATAATAACCCTCCAACTTGTCTTCAGGCTTTCTGTGCATTCTTTTCCATGGACCTCCATCAAAAAAATGTCCTTCCTCAAATACACCATTTTATCATATTAGTCTATGGATTCTAGCACTGATAGACTTTTGGTAACGTTGTGAGTATATTTAATACATTTAGGGCCCCTTAACCCAACATTTTTAAATGCCAACACACACAGAGAAAACTTAATTTTATAGTTATATAGTTTTCTATCATCATTCATATTGTGTGCCCAGTATCACTCCAGAATCATATTCTAGTTAACACTAAAGACATGATGTATATTTTCTCTATGTAATTCTAATATGCTTCTTTAATTTTCATCTCTTCACCTCTAGTTTCTGTGCTATGTGGCCCCTTTGCAATTTAGTTTAGATTCATTTAATTTTAGGTAGATGAGTATTCTGTCACAATGTTAGCTAGGTAGATTTACTGTTATATTAGAATAAATCCTGGTGTATCTGCTATTCTCCTATATGTGAGATTTCTTAGAAACATCTGAATTTCTTTCCTTGTTTCTATTAGCATCTTCAAAATTGAAATTAATCACAGATATTAAAATGAAGTGTGTGACTTTCTCAGATTTCTCATTCTGCAGTCTCTGTGTCTGGTGAATGTTGGGCAAACAATGAACTTTTTACACTGCTGGCAAGCACATTACTGTTCAAAACTCCTTTGTGCCTGTATCTGTCAATTTCTGATCATTTTCTCCCACATCCAGCTTGGCTGTTGCTATGCTTCTCGTGGAAGGTAAAAACACTTTCTAGTTGATTAAAGCTACAAAACTGATTTTAAACTTTTAAATATTCTTTTATCTGATACAATCACTGCTGGGAACCTGAAATTTCTAGTTACTCAGAAGAAATATGATTCATTTTCACTTCTTTGGTAAAGCACATACAGCAATAACACAAATATATGCCCACCATATATGCAGGAATATCTTATTTTAGCATAATTTCTTATGCTGCCCAGAAATTTTATACCTCCATTCAGAGTAGAATTATAATTAAGAAATACTTCACTAAAAATTCCATTTAGCATTTAGGGGATTTCACTATTTCATATGTGTGTTTATGTGTGCCTATAGATGCACGCTCGTGTGTGTATATGTGTGCATGTATAAGCACATGCGTATTGTGGGCTCATATGAGAACTAGAAGTCAACATCAACTGTTTTCCTCAATCACTTGCCACCCTAGTTTTGAGACAGTGCCTTTCACTTACGTGGGACTCACTAATCCAGCTAGAATGACTGGCGAATAGGTCACAGGGATCCTCCTGTTTCTGGTTCTCTTTTTATTCTTTCTTTTACTTTCAGGCTTATAGTTCAAAATGTGTTCAAAGAGAGATTATATAAAGATTTAGTTTCAAATCCAATACTTTGCAGATTTTTAAAATATATACAAAAATTGTAATATTGATTCATAATGTCACTTTTTTCCTTCACAAAGCAACCAACAATGAATCCATCTTCAAATTTTCTGACTGTCGTTAATATGTAAGAAAAATAAAAAGAATGATAATTTCCATTAAGTTTAAATGAGGAACAAGTTTCAGAGATTCATAATCAAAGGACATATTTGCACTTAGAATTTATTTTTAAGCATTTCTTAAGTGCTATGTGATGAGCAGTATGCGAGAGAAGAGCAGCATCTCCTTTACCAAACATCCGAACAAAATCAGTTTCAATTTTAAAGAGAATGCCTTCCTGGGAAAAATGTCATCGATAACTTGTCTTTCACCCTCAGAACAATTAAGTTGTTCCTGTTTCCAAATACTCTCTTGGAGATTTTCCAAGTTTCCTACATCTCCATTGTATTAGGAAGAATGTTTTTACTTCACTAATTTTGCTGCTAATCAAACACTTAAAAGACATTCTTTATACTTTCAGATACTCTTTAGGAAAAAAAAATCCTCCCATCGTATGCACAAGGGAATTATAAGTTCATTAGTATACAGTTTTTCACATCTTAGATTCATGGTTCATTATGTTACCTTAGAGATAAAAACACAATTTTAACACTTATATGAAAGTGAAAATAATTAGAATTAAGATCTAACTATGAGTTTTAATTTTGAAATTAATCTACAGACATCTTTAATTTAAATATTTCAAATAAAAAGCTACCTTTAATATTTTACTGCAAACAATACTTAAAGGCTAAATTGTATCCATTTAGAGTAATGCTTTTGAAAAAACATGAAGCACTTTTGCATTTTAAAAGAACTTTCATATTTTGTACTGTCAGTGCTAAAAAAGAGAAACCTAAAAATACATAGATTCTGTATCTTAGAAACATTTACCATGCTTATTATTTGTTTTTCTTTATTAAGTTAAAGTTTATGCTTACATATTTAAGCCAGATCTGGATCACACAATGGCACTTATACTATGCTAAGTCATAGAAGCAACTGATACCTCTGTTATGTCTATAGGAAATACTATGGAATCTGACACTTACATGGAAAATTCAGAAAGCGTAACTAAATACCAAAGCCTCTAAACCTTTACACAGTTTGGAAGGACTCTAGCCAATTTTTACAAAGTTGGATAGACTAGAATATCTCTGTGTTCTGAGAATAAATTCTAACTCAGCTCCTGAGGAAATACATCGTACAGCCATATGGATTGCTTTAGTACCACTGACTTTGTCTGTAAGTATTCATTAGGAGCAGGCAGCATGCTATAGTATTTAGAAGCACATACTGAAAAGGCGTAAAGATTTGTGTTACCATGTCCCGACACCAACATGTTCTGATTTTTCTTGAATTGCACAAGTCGGCTCAAATCTCTCTCTAGGTAAGACTCAGCCCATTGGCAAGCTCTCAAGGTTTATGTGGAAATTATTTATTAGAAGTTCAAAGTTCATTTGCCTACCAAATGATTAACACATTTAACTTGACATTTCATTTTGAGTAACCAAACATATAACAGAAACATCATGTATGAGACATAAATTCTGACATTTTCAGTGAAAATATGCATATCAAAATAGAACTCCATACCTGGAAGTCAAATATGTGTCACTCCTTTCGTGTATTTTTTTTTTGTATTTCATTAACAAACTATACAGATTTGGGAACATAGTAGGTGCTTTGTCTCATTCTTGATGTTTCTTTTATTTTAAAATTTATTTATTTATTTTATTCACTTTGCGCCCTTGTTGCAGCCGCATCCCTCCTCCCCCTCCAGCCTCCCCCTCCTCTCCTCTCCTCTCCCCTCTTCCTCAGAAAAGGGAACTCCCTCTCCCTCCACTCCATCTCATCAAGTTGCATCAGGATTGAGCATGTCCTCTTCCCCTGTGGCCTAGGTCTAGTCCATGCATTGTCCTTGCTTGGTGTTCAGACCCCACAAGCCTCCATAGTTAGTTGTCTTCTTGTGGTGACCTTGTCGCCTCCAGGTTCTTTTCTCTCCCCCACCCCCTGCCCCACGAGACTCCTTATGCATAGCCCGGTGTTTGGCTGTGAGTCTCAGTATCTGTTTTGGAGCACTTCTGGGAAGAGTCTCTCAGAGGACAAATCTGTCAGGCTCCTGTCTGCAAGCTTAGAGTATCGTTGATAGCGTCGAGTGTTTGTACTCTCCCATAGGGTAGGTATTTGTTTGGGCATTGGTTGGGCACTCCCTCAATCTCTGCTCCATGCGCCCTGTCTTTATTGCTGCACATCTTGTAGGCAGGCTAAATTTGTGGTTGAAGGGTTTGTGGGTGTGTTGGTGTTCCCCTCCCTCTAGTAAAAGACTAGCCTAGTTGGAGGGTATCTTCTTCAGTCTCTACGATCTCTGCTACTAGGAGTCTCAGCTTGAGTTCCATCATATCCTCCCAGGGTCCTACCCTGACTTAGGTCTCCAGCTTATAGCAGAGATATCCTTACCCAGTGTTTCTCTTCTCTCTGTAGTTCCTATGTCCTCCCTGGTCTGATCTCCACCCTCTTAACTCTCTGCACACACTCTCCTACCTTGTTCCCTCTCTTCCGCCACCATCTCTGTCTATTCTATCTCCCCTTCCAAGTGAGATTTATGCACCCTCCCTTAGATACTCCTTGTTATTTATTTTCTGTGGGTCTATGCCTCATAGTATGCTTATCTTGTACTATATGGCTAAAATCCCCTTATTCATTTTTCAAAACTAAACCAACACTCAAAACATACAGGCTTGACATAACATCTATTTAATTTGACTGCAATTTTGTGGTCTGGGTTGGGCTCAGTCTCTGCTTCTGCTTGTTTTTGTTTTGTTTTGTTTTTTGTTTTTATGTGTGGATCCTTTTATGGGTAAATTCAGTTGTTAAGTCAGCTGCCAGCTGTAGAGATTGAAAGAGACAGAAAGTCAACCGTTTTGTTCCATGTAGTCTCCGAGTTCCATTTTCCTTGTGGATTCTCATATGATGTCTTTCAAGGTTCAGCCAGACTTTTAGCCTGGAGATTACAGTCTCCTCTGAGAGCCCCCAGATTAGAGGGCTGGTACACTGTTACTGTGACATATCCTTTTGAGACACACGTGTCCTTCAGTCAAGATTTGGAGAGTGGTTACCAGGAAACTTGCTTACTGGGGGCCACCAATGGAGCACTCTATTCTAGAGTGAGTTGGCTAGCCGCCAGAAACATAGATGAATGGGTGTTAATCTCTTAATTGCTGGAGCAGGAAATGAAGTTGGCAGTTTGGTAATATAAAAAACCCATGGACGTGTGAGTTAAATATTTTGGGGTAAGTACAGAGTATGATTTGATAATTTACTTAATTATTTATCTTTATTTTTGTTTGCTTGCTTTGTTTTGTTTTGAGACAGTGCCTTATACTGTTACCCAGGCTGTCCTGAAATTCACTATGTCATACAGTCTAGGCCCAAATTGAAAATTCTCCTTTCTCCTTTGCTTCCCCAAATGCTGGGGTAGGAGTGTTAACTGCCATGTCTAGCTCAAGTTACTATTAATCCATAATTTTTACCAAGGAGAATTAAGCTGAGAAGTTTTCATTTGTGTGTGTGTGTGTGTGTGTGTCAATACTAGATGTGTAACGTTGTTTTGCATTCTAAGATAAAATCCCACACGTTGAATAAATGCACAGAGCACTGGCTTCAACATAAAAGTCTGTGACTTGGAATAGCTGTTAATGAGCCTCAAGTAGAAACACCACATACACACACACACACACAGACACACACACTTGAAGCATACTAAATTATGAGCTGGACAGTTAATATTTAAAGATACTACAATTACTTGTCATGCTTTATCCACATTATAAATACTAGTCTTAATAGCTTATAATTAATAACTTTAGAATAACGTGAAATTCAAATTGCCCCCATATATTGCTCCAGATATTTCTCACCACTACCCATGATGCTGCAAAAGCATACTGCTCAGAATTTCTTGACTGAGAGGAGGATAGGTTGACTCTTATAGCCTGAGTACTGTTGGGTGTTTGAAGGCAAGCAAACATCAGTAAAAGAAAGACTCTCAAAGTAAGGTTGGCTATAAATAGCATGTAACACACAGAAGCCCTAGAGATTGAAGATTTAGGGCGACATTAGGAAAGATTTCAGCATCAGTCCTTTCCATGAAGCAGCCAGTAAACTGCTATTTTTCTTCCTTCACTGACCTTCATCAGTTATAAATGTCATGCTCTCATACTATTTTAGATTTTTTATTCTCCATCTATGCAAATGTCTGACTACAATTTGACATCAGTCAGGGGCATTTGAGATGAGACATTTCTTAACTGTGCACAATTTTCCCATACTGTGCATGATATAGATTTATCCTCAGACCATAAATGCTTAGCTTATGTAGAGCAATTTCGACAACTCAAGCACTCCAACATGTGGCTCTTCCCACTGAGGGAAAAACTACACAGAGCAATATAAACATTTTTCTTGTATGTGTGGCTAATATCCACTTACAAGTGATGAGGTTCACATACATTCCCGCAATTCATAGCGTATGTACTTATTTGACTGAATGAAATAAAAGATTCATCATTAAATAAAATCATTCTGATAGTGTTTCTGGCAACTTCCAAAATGAATTTGAGACCTTAGCTGTACAGAAGCATGTGTAAGCCACACTCATAGAAAGATCAAACTTTGAATGGTAGCAGACATGCTGATCTAAACTTCACTGAGTGTTCCAGTCACTGCGAGTTGATTAAATGTGGATAGTAAAAAGATAGGCAATTACAAATCTTGATGAGAATAAGAACAGTTTGATGCTCACACACACTGCTGTAAGGAATATAAAGTATACAGCTGTTATGGAAAAAAAGGTTGGAATTTTCTCAAAATGAAACATGGAGACACAACATGACACAATAATTCTACTTCTAGATACAGACCGAAGAGACACCAAAGTACAAGTTCATGTAAAATGTGCACTTGAATTTTGAGAGAGCTATTATCCTTAACAGTTAAAGAGTGGAAATAATCCAAATTCATACCAATTGAAAAAGAACAATAGAGGTGTCCTGAAGCCAGGTAATGGAATAATGTTCAGATAAAAATTGGTTTTTGTATTGATTAATGCATGTTTCAACATGGATACAGTTTAAAAACATTGTGTTAAAGTAGAGAAGGCAAATATGAAAGAATGACATAGTATAAAAATAATTTTATATAAAATGTTCAGATATAGAGACAAAAAAAGTAGCCTGTTGGTCTCAGGGTTAGAGAGCAAGCAAAAAAGTTATTTCACAAGCAAATGTGAAATAACTCCTAGTAGAGTTAGAAGAGCTAGTAGGGCTTCATTTTGGGATGCAAAAACTATTCAGAAACTAGTAAGAATGTTTATACCATATTATATATGTGCCAAAACACTGAAATATGCATCTACAAGGCCAAATTTGGATATATAAATTATATCGTAAAATATTTTTTAGATTACAAAGTCATAATTAATTATATGCATGAGTGTTCAATATAACTACCTCCAAAAGAAAGCAACCAAAATATATTTAAGAAGCAAAAGGTTAACTAAACTGTCATATATCTTTGCAATCGGATACTATACATTCATAAGGATATAACATTAAAATATGCAAAATATACATATTAATAAAGGGAAGAAGTCAGAATGATAAACTAGAAAGTATATTTGATTGTATTCATATAAAATTATGTGAAATATAAGTCAAAAGAATTGGTTAATGGGCCATAGTTGATAAAAGTTTCAAGAGAAGCCAGATTGGAAAAAATAATTTAAAAAATTATCCTTTTTAAAATTGCATTTGTATGTGGATGTCCTCAGAGACCAGAACAGGGATTGAGATCCCTTGCAGCTGAAGTTATAGTTGGTTGTGAGCTACTTGACCTATGTTCTGAGAACCAAATTTAGATCTTCTGCAAGAGTAACAAGCACTCTTAAGCCCTGAGATATTGCTTCAGACCCTCTTAATGATGATTCACAATGTATATTTTAGTGTGAAAAAAAACTATCTTATAACATTGCAAAGTGACAAAGTTTAATAGAATATGCATTTATCAAAGCCTATAAAGCTTCACCATACAAAGAGTAAGCTTTTATATATGCAAATAAAACCAAAACAGTTTAGAGATTCAGGAAACCCAGGGAAGAATGCAAACTGTGACAAAAGACTCTAACTCTATTACAAAAGGACATATTAACCTCATTGAAGGGAGTGAGGGAAAATGCTAGCTGAAGCAACTTTGGAAAACAGAATGTAAAACTAATGCAAAAGGCTTTGCATATAAGCATTTTAGTGTCGCTGTGAAAGTTGCTTTCCACAGCACATGGGTTAACAATTTTGATACTGGTATATATAGAATCAAATTATTAAGTAAATAGTCATCTGTGTTGGAGTGAATGCTTAAAGAAAAGCAAAGTGACTATTAAGATAATCAATGTGATAATGGATTCGAGTAAGAGGCACCAAAATGCACTATTCTTTATTATAACATACTGAGTAGTTAATTTAATGTATGTAGTAGATATGCTTGGATATAGAAATATTTCTAGATATGTATATGTACTCATATTCCTTGCTTTGTAAGCATAGAAGGCCTAGAATAACTGCATTCTCTTGCTATTGACTACACACAGATGTACAGACAGTGATTTTTTAATACTAATCTTGATTGAAAAATTCAGGACTCCTTACAGATTGCTTGGATAGGGAACAGGGAGCATGCAAGATTATCTTGGAGCAGAGTGTAATTCTGAGAAATAAGTGTCAACAGACACACGAGGGAGAGAGAGAATGATTGCAATGCATCGGAGGGACATAAAGATACGGGACACTACTTGAAGGGCTCCCCAATTTTATTGCTGACACAATTTGAGAAAAAAACTATTAACTAATATGTTTTTTATAAAAGCACAAAACACAAGTTTACATGAAGTCTATACTGATTTAAAAAAATGAACAAATAAGTCAAAGGGAGAATTATCAAAGCTTCCACGTGGAAAAATTACAAGTACTTTTTGCAGGTACTCAGTCCATCAGCAAGGAGCATTTTTCTTCTTCCTTGGTTCTCTCTGTCTCTGGAAGCCTCCCTCCTATTCATAACACAGAGCAAACCCAGCTTCTTTATAGTCTTCCCTAACCTCTTCACCTTTCTCTTGATCACCATTGATCTTCCTCTCTTCTAAACATTGCATGTGGGAGTTCCAAAGTCAGTTCATTCTAAAGAGGGCTGTGTGCGTAAAGAAAGAGAAAGAAGGAGCCTCACAGTGGAGAAAGCTGGCTAACACTCTGAGCAAAGAGATAGAGTTCAAGATCCAAAATAAGTCCTGCTGATGGCGTTCCCTCGTGATGTGAAATGGCAAGAAGAGATGACCCCAAAGGCCTGCTCCTTCACAGTCCTTAACACAGCTTAATTGCAAGAATCACACTGAAAACTGGAATTCACCTTCTCCCTAAAAAAACGCATGTAAAGCAGCAACTATGCCATGATTAAGTAAATGACAAAGTCCCCCAATAGTACTCCTTCAGAAAAAAAAATCTGGGAATACCTAAATCTCCAAGTGACTATTTTGAGGTTGAGAATATGAATTACCATTTATTTTTCAAGGAGAATTTTGGCTTTATGATCTTAAGCAACTACTGGATGTTCAGGTTTTGTTAGATGATAAAGTTGAATGATACAGACTGGGGTCTGTTAAAGAGACTGGGGTCTCTTTACTGTGTGGTGACCTAGTCAACAGCATAGTGACTCCATCATCAGGTATTGTGGGCTACATTATTTCTCCCAAAGTAAACAATAAAATAAATTCAAACACATATAAATATAAAACAATAGCAGAGAGATAAAACAATCTGTCATCAGATGTTTTTAACAAATGGTTTTGCATTTTTGCCCTTTTTCCTCACTTATTTGCTTTTCATCTGTCAGTAGAACTTCATCTTCCATGGCAGTGTGTTAAAATACAACACTAGTTTGCTGACTTCCCATCACAAATACTTAAAAAAAAATCCGCTTATAGAAGAAAGGACTTATGCTGGCTCACACTGGAATTAAAGTCCAAGATCTACTGGTCTCGTTTCATGAGGCAGCACATGAAGCTCAATATAATTGCTCACCTCATGGCCAGGGAGCAAGAGAACAAAGAAGAGATCAGTTCTGAAGTTCCTTTCAAGGCTGCACACCTAGTGCCATGAGGAAATTCCAGTCAGCCCCATCTGGTCAAGTTTCTACCACCTTCTAACACCATCAAGCTGAGATCAAGTCCTTAAATGACACATTGCCTTCTGAATGACAGCCTCTATCAAAACTTGAGCATCTGGTCCAAAAAAAAAATCACTCAAATTTTAGCTTCTTTATCTCAAAAGCTGAGATTATATGACACAGTAAATTGTGGGAGAGGATGCGCTAAGTCATTTTTACACTCCTTATCCTTTCCACCAAGAACCTGGGCCTGGCTTGTTTTATGTTTGCCCCTCCGTCTCCTTTGAAGTATTCTCTGTGGGGCTAGGGGAAGATGCAGGGATATATGTTTGGTGTGGTTCACAGGGAACCCATACATTTCAGGGGACCTGGAAATAGAATAAATAGAGTAGAAGAAACAGTTTTGTCTTGTACATAGTCCACGATGCTGTCAAATGTGGCACAGTAAACAGAATGGAGTGCTCTTCTCACCACTCACCCACGTTCCCTGGAAATGGTGGTGTATCCTGGCTTAGCCTCCTTCAGAAGACATTACACTTTTCTCACCAGCCCAGCACTAGAAGAACTCTACGTGAAAAGGAAAAGTGACAAGAGAGTCAACAGCATTTAACTCTTCTCTTCCAACTGATGAGGAAATCAAAATAAAATTTACTTTCCATTGTAAAACAAAGTTACAATTTGATGGACTTTACTGCAATATACAAAGCTTAGATCTATAACATTTAAAAAACAAACAGAAGGGCCGGTGACTTGCTCAGAGGATATGCACACTGGCTTCCAACTTGATACCTAGAGCCCACAAGCTGGAAGGAGAAAATTGAAGAACTGAACTACTGTAAATTATCCTCTGACTTCTACACATTCCCCACACATTCACACATGTGTGTCTGGGCATGCACACACACACACAAATAAACAAATATAATTAATATAGCACTTGAGTAAGAGGAGGTCTTTACTGAGTTTCCATATAGCCAAAATCTTAAATAAATGACTGATGGCATTATATTAAAGGAGAGCACTGAGGATATGCTGAATGAAATTGCCTGTGCCTTACTATGTCACCTCTATTATAATCCAATAGTGAGATAGCTTGTTCTTTGAACTATAAGTTACGAACTATAGCATTTTAAAAATAGACTATATAGAACTATTGGTACATATATGAATACAAGTATGAAGAACTGTGTGTCATTTCTTCTTTCAGTATTTGATTCTTGGTCAAGAAAGTTCTGCACGTTGATTACCTGCTTTAATATCTGAGAGGGTGAGATGCTACCATGTCAAAAGCAAAAGAGTCTAACCTTTGGCAGCCTATGTCTTTGAGTACCTTACATCTTTGCCAATTCCTATGGGATATGCCACATGAGGCAGACAAATGTTCCTGGATATTAAGCCTTCGAAATCTGGAGTAATTTGTCACTGCTGCAGAAGCTAACTTATGTATATAAATATATTAGAGAAAATAAACAATTAAGAATAATGTAAATTTCCTAAAATCACAGTTCATGCTAAGCAAAACAATTATCAGACTAAATATTAGATTGTTAAAATTGTCCCTATTGTGTGAAGGTTTTATATGAACTGGGTTAGATTAAAACACTGATGGCAGACCTTAACTCAGCTACAAATAATTTTGAGGAGTTATTTAATATATAATAGTGTGAAATATGCTTTCAAGATAAAAATACATTTCAAGTACAGGGAAACTACACCCCAAATTTAACTAGTTATGAAAAGTACTGTCTATAGAAGCATCTAAACATAGTTTCCTATTCTACCCTACGTATTAAAATAGACTGGTGTGACAATTGTATCACACTGGCATCTTGAGTAGTCCACCAGGTGCATATATGGGATGAAAAGATCATGGAGTATTAGACTGCGAAGGAATTGTCTTTAACCTTGGTTGAGGAAAGAAGCTGTGCAGTTGGAGAGTTCAGCTTGAAGCCTTTGTATTTGAAATTTAGATCAAGGTACATAAACTCTTGAAGGTTCAATTTCCTCTGTTTTCTTTATAATACAGGCTACTGTCTTCTGAGGACTATTAAACATAGAGTGAGATAATATATTCAATACAATTAAAACAGTGTGTGGCATAATATAATCTCTTAAAAAGTGCTGGCTATTTTTGCTATGTCTTACCCCCATGCAGCTTTACTCCTGGGAAGACAGGAAAGTACAGGGTTGCTAATTACCTACTGTCGCGAGGCTCTCATAGTGTGCTTTAAAAGTTGTATTGAATGCACCATGTACCCCAACACACACTAATATATGTAATAAAACTGATCATGAAAAGCCGTTTTTATTTTAATTTGTTTGAGCACGTCTTACATGAGTGCTGCATTTACCCCATTTCTACTTTTCCCTTATGCCCCTCAAAATGCTTCCAGTGTCTCTCCCACTTTTCTTAACATCCACAACATATATATATATATATATATATATATATATATATATATACACACACACACACAACCTACTGAATCCATTCAGTGTTGCTTGTATGTCCAGTTGGAATTGTTCCAGGTATCACAGAGCCTTTCTAGTGTAATTGGATTATCTCTCTTTCTGCAGCCCTTCAAATGTTATTATTATTTGGACTTTTCAGCCAGTAATTCTCGGCATATACCTGTACCTCTTGACCTTCCCTCACCCCTTTCTCCTTCATACTTGTTCTCTTTCATATACTTAGCTGTAAGTGGGGGCACTCTTCCCTATGCATTTATTGTGCCATTAAAAACTTGAATGACAGTCCATCACATTCTAGTAAGCCCTGGCCACAGAGTTGTGCCCAAAGAGGCTGTCAGCTGGTGTTATTCTCAAGATAAGGAGCCAGAGAAGATGCTGGAGAGATGAGTGGGTCACAAATCCATGAGATGTGCACACTTGAATTTCCTCTGGGGGTGAAAGCTGAGGGAGGGCTAAAGGAGAAAATGAAGACATAGGAGTTTAAGAAAAATTGTAGGGTGGCCATATTTATCCTCTTGGTAGAGGCAATACTGTGCCACCGACAGTTCCTTCCAGTACTTCTAACCCTATCAGTTACTTGTGTTAGCTTTCCATCCAAGGGCAGCTCCTCAGTACTGAGTGGGTTCAGCCACGAAGGAAATTACCGATACTAGGAACTGTGGGAAATTGTTGGTAGATAGGAATGAGGGATGTAGAATAGTCTGAAGGGCTGGGTTAGCTGTAGAGAATATAAGGGAGACAACAGGGTAAGAAAGCAGAGGTTGGGAAGAAAGGAGGTCAGTTTGTGCTTAATAAAGAGGATGTTACACTACTTCCGTCATTCTTCGTTATTCCCTGGTCTCCTAGGATTGTCTCCTGTGTGGCTTGATAACATAAATTACTGTTCTATGACACATGGACCTTAGCAAGAAGAAATGAGCTTGTGAGTGCCCACAAGGCAAAAGAACTAACTACCTTCAACTAGAAAAACCATCACTGGGTGACAGTCAGACAAATGACCTCGGGGTGAAAAGTTCCATTATCACCCATGCCCTTTAAGTGCCTTGACTTTTTATTTATTTATTTATTTATTTATTTATTTATTTATTTATTTATTTATTTATTTATTTATTTATAATATTCCATGGTATGTTTAGTCTCCTGGCTATAAAAGCACTCTGAAAAAGCACACTGAAGTTTTTAATGCTATTTGCCACTCGATTGCAGAGTATTTTAACTGATGTTAGTTCAAATCAATTCTGGAGAAACTTTCCAGTCAAGGGAATTGCAAGCTGGCTGGTTGACATTGGAGGTCAAATACTCCAGGGTACGGGTCTCAAATCACTTAATTCTTCATAGCAAATTAGAAACAGGACTCCAGCTGGTGCTAGAGAATGAGACAGACTTGCTGTAGAAGGACAAGCTGCTGCTTGGATTTGGAGTCTTTATATTCCAAAAATAAAAAATAAAAAAAAATAGGAGACAATTTTTACTCCACCTCCTCTCATTCTTTCCAAGTGAAAGACTTCCGAACAGCAGCAGAATTCTGGCCACCTGATTTCAACACATAAACCTTGCCAAGGTTTAAAAATAAAATATGATTTAAGCAGCAACCTGTAATCTCCTGTTGACGACCAGCTGCGTCTCCTATTAGTATTAATGGAAGTTACACAGCATAATAAGAAGGAGGGGGAAATGCCACCTTATGCTTTTCCAACACCTTAACATTTTTACAGCAAGTCTGATTACAAGGGTTTACTTGAGCAGCAATTAAACACTGATTGATTACTAAGTACGATTTGTATTCCAAGCAACATGCAAATGGCAATGAAATTCTCAGATAAGGAGCAGAATAAATTCACTTCACATCAGAGAGAAAAATCACTTTTTCTTTTGACAAAGTCTTACTACTAAGCTGTATTTTGCCTGAATCTCCTTCTATAGACAAGAGAAGGCTCACCTAGAACTCACAGAGATACACTTACTTCTGTCACCCAAGTGCTCATAAGAGCCTGTATTACCATAGGCCAAAAAATCATATATTTTTAAATAGATTTCTATTTTTTCAATCGTGGCGGGGGGCACTTTTAAGTGCCTAGAATCCTGTCTCTTTCAGTTGAGTACCTTCGGCACTCCAGAGGCCCAGACAAGAGAAGATTTTGTTTGACTCTCTATTCATATGTGTAAATACATACTCCACCCATACCTCTCTGTATAATATTTATGAAGACCATATTGATTCAGTTTCAGAAAACAACCATCATAAGGGCCTAACTCCAGATCCCTTTCCTGATGACAAACCACACAGATAGGAAGTGGAGTCCCATAAAGCAGACATACAGACACAGTCACACACGTGACAGCACAGTGTTTAAATCACGTTTCCACACAGCAGAAGTCATTTCTACATATATATTAAAAGTTAAAAGGGTGATATATTCAGTACCTACCATATGCTAGACCCTATTCTAGCTGCAAACAGTACACCGAAGGATGTGCAGTTCTAGCGAAGAGATGCTGACAACAAGCGCACATAGCTGTATAATGGGTTGTATGTGAAGGAAATGATCGGGGCAAATCATTGACTCTGATGCCTGTTCCCAGGGGGAGATGATGGAAGGAAAGCAAAGGCTCTTCTACGGATTCCTTCCTGTGACGGCAGTCTCTTGATTTAACATCCTGGAAATGAGTGGTTGCCTAATCTGTATCATTTTGGTAGTGAACCAAAGATAGAGGCGTGATGGCCAAGATGCAGGTGCACCGGTGAAACTCTAATGGGCTGCCGCGTGATGGGATGGGATCTGTAGACCAAGGGAGCTGAGATTAGAGGTCCTGAGGGTTCAGACCACCACAGGAAGTACAGACCACCATTGCAACTGTGCCATTGACTTTAACAGGAAAAGGTGTGTGTTACGACTTCAATGCGTTCAAACATCGCCCCAGAAGCACACATATGTGAACAAATTTAGGATTACTGTGGCCAATCTAGGAGTCTTGATAATTTCATTAAAAAAAAAGCCTGATACATTATACCATTGAATGTAAAAAGAGTTATGGTTAATTATTTTCAACCATATTTTTAAAAGTAAAAGCCCAAATTGCTACTGCTTTATGTTACCGTAATTTTGAGTGCTAAGGACAATGAAAGAATTAGTTATACATTTAGAAAAAAAGCAGCAAGATATCATGATGTCCAGCAGCTTGGTAAGGCTGCTACAATAATAAGATACATGATTTCTTGCATTATTTATGCAGATTTCAGGCATCAAAAACTTTTCATAATCACTAGCACTCTATGAGAGTGAGGGTACATGCCTTTAATCCCAGACGTTGAAGCCAGAGGCAAGTGTAAATTGTAAGTTCACGGCTAGCCTGGTCTATGTATCAAGTTCCAAGCCAGTCAGGATATCTTTGAGATCTAGCTTTAAAGATAAAATAAAAATGACATTTATTAGTTATTGTATACGTGTGTAAGAGTGTATATGCCACAGTGTGAGTGTGAATGTCAGATAACAAGTGTCTCCCTTTTTCTACTTTGTGAGTCCTGGAGATAGAAGTCAGATCGTCAGTTTTTTCTCCATCTTGCTAGCCCTTAATATTTCATCTTTAAGAGGAAGAGAAATTTTTTCTTTATGTCTATGATAAAGTTATGATAGGTCATATTTTATTAAAACTATTTCTTTAAAAAATTTTATAGATTTTTTATTGTGAGTTTCACATCATGCACCCCTGTACTCTCATACCTACCCTTTGCTCTTGCAATCTCCCCCCACAAAGCACACAACACACACACACACACACACACACACACACACACACGAGCATAGAAAAGCTGTAATGTGTCACAGTGCATCCCACAATATATCTCTCTGTCCACACATCTTCACTTGCAAATGTTTATTGCAATGAGTAATTATTCCGGTTCGAGGCCCCTGGCTTCTGTGACACCATCAATATTGGATCCTCACTGGGGCTCCTCCCTGTTATCCTGCTGTGGATCTGTGTCATGGAGATCCTGCAGCTTTGGTTCAGCAAGACCGGCCCTTTCACATGTTCTAACCTTTCACAGATGGTATCGATTTTGGGGTGGGCCAACTCAGAGCCCTGGATCTTGGCCTGGTTTGTAGCTGAGCTGGTTGGCATGTTGGTCCTTTTCCACACCACCAAGGCAAGTTCTCCTAGCACTGCTGGAGAAAGCCATCCAGTGCCTCTATCAGCGGGAGGCATAGTCAGCTCGCCTGCTCTCCCGCTTTCCTGCTCACAATGTCAGGCCTGGCTTGCCTGTGTCTAAGTCATCAGGGCCAGTTCCATGGCGTTGCCAAGGCAGGGTGCAGAGCCTGTTCTCCTGAATGTTACAGCCAGTGAAGGAGCAGGGCTAGGTCTCCTGCTTTCATGCCTCTGGTGCCAACACTCCCGACTACTGCAGGGGACAAGGGAGAAGGGTATCACCACCGCACCCATGCCTCCGCACAGCAGACAAGTTGTAGGGCGGGTTCTCCCTTGTGCACCCTCGGGGCTGGCTCACCTGAGTCCCCTTCATCAGGATCAGCTCTGATGTGCTGTCCAGGCAAGATGTGAGGCCAGCTCTCCCAAGCGCTGCAGCTGGTGAGGGGACAGGCTAGCTCTCTCATACTCTTGGCAATTTTCCCAACTGCAGGAGCCAGCTCCCTCACACCTCATGCCCTCAGGCAACTCACCCACATCTGCCATCTGGGCCAGCTCCTCCGCGCTGCTTGGGCAAGGTGCAGGTCCCCTTTCCCTCAAGTCCTGCTCCTGGTGAGAGGTGGGGGCAGCTCTCCAGAGTGCCAAAGCCGGTGAGGGGCGGGGCTAGTTCTGCACAGTCCCTGGATGTTCATGTGGTCCCTCTGGCTCACCCAGCCAGGAACATCCCTATGTTCTGTAGTGGAAGCATGAACATGGACATGCCCCTGACATGCCCCTCCGTGGAGCTCAGGCAGGACCTCACGATGGCTCCAGATGGTGGGGGTGGCCACTCACAGCAGGCTACTCCTTTCCACACTTAGTCTCCAGTTCCAGTTCTTTTCATAATGCTTAAGCTGCTCCACTTCTCCTCTCCCATATGTCCACCCCATACTTAAACGTTGTGGGATGACAGCTGGCGAGCCCCTGGGTGACATACTCAGTCCATACTGTGTGGTATGGTGGCATGTGGGTGTCTACACCTGGCCTGTGCTATGCACTGGAGGGCAGGTACTTCGGTGTGGTTGACATGGCGGTGTGAAGGTCCCTGTCTGTCTTCCTCCCCTTAGATACACTGCCTGGATTTGATTTGATCTTTACATGTACTTGGCATAAAACGGCTTCGGCTACCAACCCAGGCCTTAAGCTGGTATGAATAAAGGACTGCCAACTGCTCTGCCCCTGACTGATGTAAGTAGAACACCACCAACCCCATTGCCAGAGGGGTTAAATTAATATTAAATGTTAATACTTAATATTAAAATAGAAATGATAGCATACTCTTCATTTATTAAAATTTCTCTTTTTTGATTTTTTAAAAATTTATTTATTTTCATATTAATCACAGGTTATGTACTTTGTATCCCAGCCATAGCCCCCTCCTTTATTCCCTCCCACTCTCCCCATCCCTCCTTCATCTCCTCCCTGCCCCTTTCCAAGTCCACTGATAGGGGAGGACTTCCTCCCCTTCCATCTGACCCTAGCTTATCAGGTCTCTTCAGGACTGGCTGAAATGTCCTCTTCTGGGGTCTAGCAAGGCTGCTCCTCCCTTGGGGGTGGAGAGGGTGGAAGAGCTGAAGAGCCAGCCATTGAGTTCATGTCAGAAATAGTCCCCGTTCTCCTTACTAGGGTACCCAGTTGGATACTGAGTTATCATGGGGTATATCCGAGCAGGGGTTCTAGGTTATAACCATACATGGCCCTTGGTTGGAGAAACAGTCTCATAAAAGACCCCTGTGCCCTGATCTATTTGGTCTTTGTGGAGCTCAAAGTCTTACTAACTCCCCCTTCTTTCATATGATTCCCTGCACTCTGTCTAAGGTTTGGTTGTAAGTCTTAATATCTGCTTTGATACATTGCTAGGTAGAGTCTTTCAGAGGCCCTCTGTGGTAGGCTCCTGTCCTGTTGCTTGTTTTCTCCTACATTCAATGTCCATCCCATTTGTCTATCTAAGTGAGGATTGATCATCTTACCCCTGGTCCTCTTTCTTGTTTATCTTCTTTAGGTGTATAGATATCAGTATGTTTATCCTATCTTATAGGTCTATATATAAGTGAGTATATACCATGTGTTTCTTTCTGATTTTGGGATACTTCACTCAGGATGATCATTTCCAGGTCTACCATTTGCCTGCAAATTTCATGATTTCCTCATTTTTAATTGCTGAGTAGTATTCCATTGTTTAAAAGTACCACAATTTCTGTATCCATTCCTCAACTGAGGGTTATTAAAATTTCTATTGCAACTTAAAAAATTGTTTAAATACAGCTATCATTATCATGAGTGGGCTAAGTGATCTTAAATTCTAACCTCCATTCTTATCACATAGGTGAAATTTTTGTTATTTGACTTGATCTTAGCCAAAAGGCCAAGAGCGATAACAGTGATAAAATTTGTATTATGCTAAGTACAACCTACTTTCAAATAAGAATCATTCCTTCTATCAGTGTATATGTTGATAGCATGAATTATTTATACATTTATGTTTGTTCTTTATAAATGTAGCTTAGTTCAAATGATAGGAGGAAGATCTCAGGATGTAACACTTTATATTTGTATCAAAATCTGTGGCATGGTGCATGACTAATGCCAGCAGTTCGGAGACTGAGGCAGGAGGATTGCCTTAACTTTAAAGTTAAAGCAACTTTGATTTTAAACTTTACAAAACTTCAAAGACTGCCACATAGAGAGTTGAAGGCCAGCACCAGTTACAGTGTGCAGTCCTGTTTCAAAAACACGAAGAGCTATGAGAGACAGTTCTGTGACAGATCTTATAGAGGCAGAGATTAGCATATGTGCTACCAATAAAATAGGTGCTTATCATATATAAACATTTATTCAGCCATGTGTACATCTGTTCCTATCAAACAGATATTATCGGGCTCCAAGCATCTGGACTGTTATAGATCACAGACTACAGAAGACTAGAATGGCTTGGGATGGTCTAGACTAACGGAGACAAAAAGATTATGTATGAGAACACATCACTTTATTTAAGGTGACAGTAAAATAAAAGCTGTAGCAAGAAGAATACTGAGTAAGAATGTAGTATTTTCTACCAGCCATGAAAATACGGCTCTCCACTCCAGTTTTCTTGACTGTGTGATAATCAATATAGACAGTCTAACACACTGTTCAGCCAGAAAACAAAACAAAACAAAACAAAAAACTCTAAATGGTAGCACTGTTCTCTGTGTTCTTTAAAAACGAACTTAGGGGTTCGGGAAGAGGCTCTGTGGACACAGTAATTGTTCAAACATGTAGCCCCACGTTTAGACACCCAGAATGCACACAAAACTAGGTGTAGTAGTACGTGTAACCCCTATGGAAAGATTGGCAGCAGAGATAAGAAAATCCCTGAAACAGCTAGAGTAGCCAGCCTGCCATACACGAAGGAGAATGAGATATGTTGCCTAAAGCAAGGTAGAACCTAAAGACTGACATCTACACTCACATACATGAACGCACACATATACACAAACTACACTGTACACACCACACACATACAATGCACAGACACACACACACACACACACCACAGACACACCAGACACAAATACATTGCATACACAACACACACGAGCACACATTTCAAAGACAAATATTTCATTCAATACATGTACATGCATACACATCTAACACAACAGACACAGCACACCTCTAACACACAACACACAAACGTAACACACAGAGCGCACATGTACAAATGTACTTTTAGATCAAACAAGCTCTATGAATGTTTATCTTTTATAACTCCTATAAAAATAGGAAATTAAGTTTTTGTGATTCCAATAAAATATATAAAATTCAGTTTTCTATTCTTACATTCAGATTATCGCAATAATCAAATAAGAGATATCTATAATACCCTGGGTATATAGTAGCTGATCAGTAGAGCTAGCCAATTTTGTTAACGCCAAGGAAAATTAATAATTAAACATGTATGGCTCAACAGTGGACCTCAACCCAATGATCGATGGTAGTTTATGCCAGTGCAGATGGGAAGGTGGCTCTGTTATACAGCCTAGTCATTCATTATCCAGAGACAACAAATGTGGGCCAGGATAATCTTTCCTGGGAACAATAGTGGGTGCCAAATTCCTAACTGCTCAATACAGTCTCTCAGAAAGAAACATTTGGTGGCCTTTAAATAGAAAGTATGATGCCAAAAGTTCCACAGTTTTTAATCCCCAAATTCCAAATAGTAAGTTATTGAAAAAAAAACTTTCCATGGAAAGATGTGTTAAATGATATTATATGGCTCCAGGGGTCAAACACAATCTTGAAATATATTAATGTTCTATTCTAGAGGCACTACTGAGTTTGAAGTGGGCAATGCAAACCATACCTCTCTTAAGAATTAAGTGTGTGTATGTGTGTGTGTGCTGTTGTAGTTGTAGTGTATGACACAGATGGCTGGAATAACTTATGGCGCTCAAAAAACAGTTTAGGTGACATAGTTTTAAAATCCATATTGTGAAATTTGTTTGTGCTACTTATAAGAGTCATAGTGACCAACAGTCTCCCTATCTCCCAACTCAAGAATAAAGAAATAGAACAGCAACTGAAAAAGCCTTAACAAGAGAGCATATTTCATGAGTGCAGTGATGAGTTAATTTGAATGATAGATGGGAAAATACACTGAGATCTTAACTCTGTATGAGTACGTGAGTATGCTTGTATGAACACACATCCCTCCTGGGCACACTGTCAGAGACTTGTAACACAACAGTCCTTCGAAAAGAACATTAATGACAAGTATAGTGCCCTGAGGTTGAGGCTGAGGCAGGTGGAACTCTGTGAATTTTGGGGTAGACAGGGATACATACAAAGACTCTGTCTCAAGAAAAAAAAAGAAAGAAAGAAAAGGAAAAGGAAAGAGAAGACTGTTAAAATACTCTGTGACTCCTAATTAGTAAACATTCTTCTCTTAGAATTCTGTAAATTGGATTCAAATATTTAGAAAAAGAATCTGTTGATGTTTTCAGTAAAGGTACTGCTTTGATATTTGGAGAAATAAAACAAATTATATTTTGTAGAATGCACTGGATATAAAAACTGTAGAAATTGGAGTTTCAATCTCATTAACAATACAGTGGGCATGCATATGAATGGTTGCATTTATTAAATATCCAAAAGAGTCATTATTACCAGAATAAGAATCTGGAATGTGTTTAAAATGTGATCTGGTTGGCATACATAATAAATTTCTATTTTAAATGTTATATGTTAACATATTGACTGGACTGGGAACTATTGAGAAATATTGATTTTAATCCATTTCTTCATTCAATGGGCATATATTAAGAGCATATCTACTTGATACCAGATGCTCTGTAGGCTGAAGATTCAAAGATAAGACGTTGTCCTTGACCTATCTGGCTGGAGAGAGAGAGGGACAAAATGTAGATGAATGCATACAGAATATATAGGAGCATGGAGAGTTGATGAAGAACTATAACCTATGATCTGCTTCATGCATTTATTCAAACATATTTGTTGAGCATTTGCAATTTTCTCTTACCTGCTCCAGCTCTGGAGATACCACATGGAAAAAAATAAACTCATTCAAGCTAGGGAGCTGGCTCAGTTGGTAAGCTGTTTTCTAGGTACATACCAGGATCTGCTCTGGTACATCCACATAAAAAGCCAGGTGTAGCTAATCCCAGAGATGGACAAGAAGATCCCTGTTAGGTCCCTACTCATTATGGAAAAGAAGAAACATCTTAAGTTTCCTTACGCTGGACATTCACTAAAGCATCTTTCCTACTCTGATACGTGAGAAGCATGTCAGCATATTTTCTTGGCATTGCTTTGATTATTAGTCTGCTTGATTCAATTGTCACACTTTATCAACTGCTTGTTTTCCTTTTTTTTCCTTCGATGAATTGTCAGTTATGCTGCTTTATCAATTTGTGTGTTACTAGGAATCTTTTCCCTTTAGGCTTTCTGCACATTATGCCATGTTTGAAGAGAGTGATAATGAATATTTATTTGCAATAAAGTTTTGATAGAAGAATATAATAATTATTCATGAACACTCATGCACCTCCTATGAAGTAGCTATCATGTTAGGCATGGAGAATTAAAAGTTAAGACACCATTCGACGGAGGCTGAGGAGGTGGCTCAGCAGTATTATACCTGCTGTGTAAGCATTAGAACATGAATTTAGAGTTGAGATGTGATAGAGAAAAAAAAAAGCTGCTGCATTTCTATACCTTCAGGGCTGGAGACAGGAGGATGATCTCTAGAGCCTATTGCCTTGTCAGTCTTGGCAAATCAGTAAACTATAAGTTCAATGAGAAACACATTGCAATCAGGGTGCTACTTTGGAGCAAACTTTTGATAATTCACAGCATACACAGGTCCACATAAGCAGGTACATACATCACACATTAAAAAAAAAAGTAAAAATGGCTCTACTAAAGATCACTAAGGATGCTAAGAGTGTTGGCAATCAAGAAGCTAAACTGTTACTGATGTCTAGTAAGTATTTTCCCCTCCAGATGACTAAAGTGATTGAAGCTTGATGTTAGAAAACTAACAAAACCTATCATGCTTTACCCGTTCACAGTAGTAGCCACCCGCTGCTTCCATTATACATTGACTACTTTGGTTTCTAAAGACAACTGGGGCATGATTCATGATAGGATGAGCAGAGAATGACAGACTCCATGCACAGAATTCATTTGCTTTGTTGAATTCACACACTCACCCAAGTGAGTATATGAATGTGTCAGTATATACAAGTTGCCATCAAAGTGTTAATCCAGAGCACAGTTGTGATTCTGTCTCTCATTTGCCTTAAGAATGGCGTCTCATTTTCTTATTGATTCAAGTTTAAAACCTTTAGCAAAGACTGCAACAGAACATAGCATGTTTATGTCTTATGTTATGACTACACTTTTACTAGTCCCCTGAATGGCTTCTGTCCTTTCTGTCCTTTACACTAATTCATGTGTAGATGAGATAGAGACAGAATCTTGCTATAAATTATTACCATTCACTTTGCCATGGGTGAATATTAAGAATATATTACATACTTTCCAGTTCCATACATATCCTTCAACCATTCAAGCCTGAGATGTTCATTCCTTCAGCTGATGGAAATGTTGGGGCGTGAGAGATTTCTGAGTTTCTCTCTAAAATTACCTAATGAAAACTGTGTAAGACACCTCTATATTTTTAGTGAAAATTAATTTGTCCTAAACACATACTAGTTACAGTGAAAGCCACTAGTATAGGCACCTGGAGAAGAAATTATACATCAACTATAGAGCTAGAGAGTTGGCTACATGGTTAAAATATCTGCTGCTCTTTGCAGAGGATTTGAGTTCAGTTCCCAGCATGCACATAATGGCTCACAGTGTTGAAAACTTTAGTTCAGGCCTCTTCTTGTCTTCTTGGGCATTCCACATACTTCTGTACCAGCAAAGAACCAGTACATCAAAACAAAAATATCTTTGGAGAAAAAGTCAACCATAGCATTAGTGGATAGCTAATATGTTGTAGGATTGAATGTTTGCCAAGAATTACTCAAGAAATAGACACTGTAAATGATAGTATCAAGGAGAGATAAGGAATCTTCATAGAAGTGGACCTGAAAGTTCAATGGAGAGATCTTCATGACAATAAAAAAAGAGAACAATGATGGTTAAATACATTATATATCAAATATATTAGATCAACTGAATAACATATAGTCATATCAAAGAAGCTGAGATTCTATGGAAAAATGACTTGAAGAAAGAAAGATATATAGCAGAAGTTTATTTGCAGGAAAAATTTATAAGGCCAGTAGGTAGGGTCAGGAAATGATGTATGAGATTTAAAAAGGAGAACTCATCTTTATTGAAGTCGACTCAACTCCTTCATCTCCCTTTCCAGTCCTGTGAATCTAGGACACTGCATATGCTAGACAAACTTTCTACCACTGAACCACATACCCTATACCCAACCTTTAATTTCATTCTTAAGGAATATCTTGAGTTATTCTCTGAAGGACCCTGGGAGTTTCAGTGGTCCCTAAAAGATGTCTTAATTTGACGGAGAGTCCTGGTTTTGAACACGTCATGTCAACCAGTCATTTATTATTTGCTAGCATAGGTAGAGGTGTAAACCTCAGCAAAGATGGATTTCTTTAGCAAATGATTATTTCTAAAGAGAGACTCAGAGAGTTATCTGCTACCAACACATCTAGTAGCTGGCCCAATTAATTCTTCATTCTTGAACAAGGAGAAAGATAGCTGTAGATGTGTGCGAGGCATCAGAGCATCCACAACCCATGGCCAAAGGGAACAGTGAATCATTACAGCATGATTCCATCCTACTCACAGATCTGCATAAACTTGAGATGATGAAAGAGTAGAATTCAGCAAGAAAATGAAGAACAGTTCCAACTGTCAGCTGCTGGAATTGAGAGACTTAAAAAGCCAAGGTGAAAGGCTGGTGGAGGGAAGGAGAGAGAGAGAGAGAGAGAGAGAGAGAGAGAGAGAGAGAGAGAGAGAGAGAGAGAGAGAGAGAGAGAGAGAGAGAGAGAGAGAGAGAGAGAGAGAGACAGACTCAGGGAACTTTTACTCTAGGGGACATTTTTCTCCCTTTCAACAAGTTGGGTAAAACTATAAACCTCTAACACCTACTTCATATTAAACAAAATCATTCAGAGAGATTTGTCAGGATTCTATAGAGGAGGGACAGTGTGTGTTTGTGTTTGTGTGTGTGTTTGTATGTGCCTGTGATGTTGGCTTACTCAAATAGATATGAGTGCATACTGACTCTCTTTAAGCCACAGAAACCAGTAGATTCTGAGTACATGAAGCAGGACAAAAGAAAATAGTGCAGCCGTAGACCTGCTCTAATGTCCTAAAGGCTTCCTAGAGTGTTGTTGCCATGAGTGGTAGAATCTGGAGTCTGAAATTCAGTTGTAATGGTGGAAGCAGGAAACAATGACCCTGGTCAGAAACAATGGAGCTTGCACATGGTGGAGCTCCTGTCTCCTTTCCTTTCTGCCTCTTTCAGACCCTCAGCTTTTTCAGTGGTGCTGCCCGGATGCAGTTCAGGTATTCATGCTCGGTTTTCAGGCTCGCATGTCAACGAGTTTGGAAAGCACCCTCATAGACACATCAGGAAGTAATTTCTTGTCTAATGGTCTAGATGCCTCTCCATCCAGTCAAGGTGACAACTAAGATTGACCATAAAATGCATCAATAGCTTATTCACATAATGTGAGCCTGGGAGGATTAGATCTTAAGACTTCATATCCATCATGTTTCACAGAACTTCACAATGTACAAAATGCTACTGCTTATATTTTGGATATGACTCTCACAACATACACATTCAGTTAGACCATGCGCTCAAACTCAATAAGTTGATGATTATTTTTAAACTAGTGGATGCATCATGATTTTAAAGACAGGGACAGTTTCTTCATTGTCCAGAGGTCTCACTAAGCCTCACAATACCCAAAATAATGGCATTTAGTAAATAGTTGTCAAGTAAATTCCTGCAAAGTGTTCATAATTCTGTGTTATGTGTTTTTAAAATCTCATTATATAATACACATTTATATGTAGGCTAGAAAATAGTCCTTTACTTCTCTCATAAAGTTAGCTGATATTTGCTTTATGATCATTTTGAGAAGGGAATAGTAGGAATATTTGGACCCAAATGATTGGAGGCATTATCCTTTTGGACAGTTTGGATGTTATTAAATTGGCCCTAGGAAATCAGATGAAGTAAAAATAGGTCTGTGATGAGTTGAAGTCTTTGATTGTGTTTTTGGGAAAATAGTATTCCAAAATGTCAAAAAAATGCCTAATGCCATACTACTAGGGAGAAAATGAAAGCATATGGAAATCTGAATTTTTATTGTGTTTCTAAATTTGCGACAGTGAACAACTTTTCAGATATAAAATTAAAGATGACTCATAAGCCTCTGACTGTGGTGATAATGATATATTCATTCATAGGCTGTAAACTGTTAAGTTGAAGGATGAGCTGTCTCACCAAAGCCTACAAAAAATTAATGTAGAACACCTGATATTTGACTCTACTTCCAGATGGAGGGGCAGCTTGACAAATTCCCTCGTAATTTACAACTTTTTAAAAATTGTGGTGTCAGTGCGCTTGCATGATCTTTCTACAGCTTGAATTATTTACAGATACAACTATGTTTAATGTGGCACTTCAGTGGGTTCAAAATATTACTCGATTCAATCAGTGATCACAGAGAATATTTGTGGCCTGTGAACAATGTGATTAGATATCTTAATTAAATATTTCAAAACAGGATGCATCTGCCTGGCAGAGCTGGGCATGCTGAAGTTGCTTTTGAAATCCATAATTGCTTATTAATGGTCATTTCTAAAACTCTTAAATTTACCAAAAGGGGATTATTCAGACTTTTCCTTCCATGGAGGCTTATATAGTAATCATAAACACAATAATCGCAGAAACCATATATGGGTACACAGTGTATATTCTTTATGAATAACTTGTATGCTAGTACAAATGCAAAACAATCTTAATTTTAGAATTAAGGCATAAATATAGAAGGAAAACTATTTGGAAATAAGAAGAGGACCAGAGGGAGGAAGGAGCTTGCTAAGAAAGAGTGACAAAGGAATATATAAGATCAAAGTATAATATACATTTATGAAAATGCTATAATGAAATTCAGTACATTGTACAATGCATGAGAAAGCTAGACAAAACACTGATTGCTTTCTGAAAACATTTACTCTGCAGAGTCACCTGAGGAAAAAAAAGGCCATGTTCCTGAAGGTTAGTTAACTGAGCATAGAACCTTAGTGATTAAATTGAAGAATAAATCATATATAATTGGACATATAATTGCATATACATAAATGTAAATGTAAGTCTAAGAACACATGTATTTAAACATGCACACATATGTTTGAAAGATGTGTATCTTATTTCTAAATATATCAAAATATATCTTTGCAGGTACTTATGCTTATGCTTGAGGACTATGTATCTTCTCAAGGACATGGATGCCTTTAGGGGGATTATGGTATTTTAGAGGTAAATTTGGGTGCTGAGAGTAGAAGGGGTGCCAGACCTTAGAATATACTTCTTGTATGGAGTAATTTGTGACATTTTAACCCAGAAATCCATGGACTGATAGATACGGTGACTCATTCTCCACAACGAAGTGAAACTAAAGTTTCTCTGAAGGACTGCTTAGTGCAGGGTCTACTCTTCCTTTAGTCAGCAAGCTTGTGTGTTGCAAGCCCAGGCAAGGAACAAAATGTTCAGTAGACAAACAAATCAGACACTGGTCCTGTTTACCTGGAACCTGCACCTTAAACAGAAGACACAGATCAAGTAAGCCACATGCAGATAAGCAGGCAAACAAAACTTGACATGACTATTAAGAAAAAAAATAGGCTGTTGTAAACAAGAATGGCAGAGATAGGGCAGGTCTAATTAGTATTGGGAGTGACTGGAGGATTAATGAAAAGGGAAACAGTTTGTTGGGGAGGAAAATGAGCAGAATCAGAGAAGCGATGGAGGATCAGTAAATGCTTAGTGAATGAAACACATGTCAGGGGAGAGTGACCTGAGTGAGGTAGAGAAGGAGAGGAGCCTGTCACTCAGAGGTGGGTAAGAAGTTAAAACAGCAACAACAAAACAACCACTAACATATGCCGATTGCACTGGTTCACAGAAAAAAAAATTCTATCCCGTGGGGAATGGCGGCAAGGGGATTAATTCGTGCTTAAAAGCCAAGCTAGCGTTCAGGAACTCAACAGCAGAAACTAGCACACCCATGTCCAAGTGACTCAAGATCTGGTTAGAAGGAAAAATCCTTAGAGCCATGGAAGGATTAAATGAGTGAGTGGGTGTAAGGAAGCCAAGGCTGATTCAGCCCTTCACTTTTTATGGTAATATTTGACTCAAGGATGTATGTATCCCTTAGAAAAATTTCAAGTTCTTTGACATAACCCAGTGGTTTGTACTATAAGCCCTCTCAGGTTACTCAAGGAATACACCAGGTCCTTCCTCTTCTGATCTGTTTCTCTTTTATCTGCCAAGCAAGAACGCACCACGGTTTGTGTCCTGTGAGTTTGTAGTCAGGGCAGCAATGTGCTTTCTTGGGGGACCACATCTAGAAAACTTCACATGGCATCAATACACTGAAAATAAAACAAAACAATAAGTACATGTTGAACAAAACAATGGCTAAATTGAAGAAAAGTACTAATTAGGAAGGAAACTCTTGACTCCAAAATTACCACAAATCTAGCCAACAATTTGAAGTGTCCTATGTGTCTTAAAAGAAGCAGAAAGTGACGTGAAAGAAGACATCCAACTAAGGAAACAGGAGCCCAGGCTGCCACAAAGATGATATGAGAATTTCATTTTGGGGACTAAGCATCATTGCCTCATCCTAGATACTATGAGAGCAAACACACACACACACATTCACACACACACACACACACACACACATACACAAAACCAACACTTGTTTGTACTTATAAGCTTTGCATTTTAGAATATTAGTATATATATTTAAAAATAGACATGGACTCGTATGCAAAACTAAAGCCTTGATATCTTGTAAAGACACCTGTACAATCCAGCACACCTCAACCTCTGGATGGAGACTCCTTTGGAACTCCATTTGGGGGTTGAAAGACACTTTCATGGGGTCTCCTAAAATCATTGGAAAACACGGATATTTCTTTACATTACAATTTATAGCAGTAGCAAAATTACGATTATGAAGTATCAACAAAAATAATTTTATGGTTGGAGTAACTACAACATGAGTCATGTATTAAACGGTTGCAGCATTAGGAAGGTTGAAAACTTTTTCTACAGTTTGCTCTGAAGCAGTAGTTGCTGATGTCTGTCTTTTTGCTCCCTATGCTCCCCCAGACTACTAATCCTGCAGAGTAGCTTCAAAATCCTACCAGCCTCTTTCCTGTGGCCAGAGGAACACAGATACTCTCTGGTCCCTGGAGAATTCTGGAAGGTCTAGTTGCTCTTTAAACTTTGTTTCCCCACATTGCGAGAGGAGCGGGCGGAAGAACATCAAAGACGCAATTGCTTGTTTCTAATACCGAAGCTCTCTGACAACTGAAACCGCCTACCAAACTTGGCCTTGGCCGTTTTAGGGAGCAAAGGCCAGTACACCCAGAAACTCGCTGGGGCATGGGCAGGGAACCTGGGACCAACTGGTTAGGCCGGGTGGCTGTGAGGTGTGCCTAGAGCCTTATCCCGCCCCAAGGGCGTGTCCTTTAATATCGCCCCGCCCCCTCCCGCTGCCTTTGCTCCAGCAGTCTGTGCACCAGCGCTGGGGCAAGCTGAGGCTTCAGTGCCGGGCTGGAGGCTGCGGCCGCGGACGGAGGGTCAGTGTGCAGGAGACTGAGGCCGGGAAGCGCTGCCATGGCGGGTGTGCTGAGCAGGGACGCGCCGGACATCGAGGTACCGACCACTGCCCCGGGGTGGGAGGGCCACGGAGGGGCAGCAGGTCTAGGGGCGAGCCCAGGACGGAGAGGGCGACCCGCGAAGTTTTCCCGAAGAAATAAGGGACAAGGCGGACACGGGGTCCTGGGACCAGCACCTGGTCATTTCGTAGGAGACTTAAAGGTAGCCACCTCTCTATGCCCTAAGTCACAGTGATCTACAAGCTCAGAGTTCAGAGGCTTGAGCTCCAGGGGACCGCGGTGCCCCTTCCCACCCAGGCAACCCTCTAACTCCTGTTGTGTTCCCTTCCATGGCTTTGGGAGACATCCACCGAGTGACCCCAGTTACAGCAGCCTAGATTCGCTGTCCGCAAAAGTGTAGTGAAGAAATCCAAGATCCAGGCCGCCGTTTGTAGATGCGCTGGCCATGGCATTGTTTACAACTTGATTTCAGGTTTGGAAGAGTAGGTGGAAGTACAGAGGACAGTGGAAAGTGCACCCTCCGCGAAGGAGATTCACAAACTGCCCTGTTCTCTCATCTCAACAGTTTTTGGTTCTCTTTTGCACCGTGTTTCTGCAAAACAATGTGATCTTTCTGAGAATAAGTTCCTACCTGAAATAGCAAAAGCCTTCCTTTGAGTTCTAAGTACTTTAGGATGTGTATGCTGAGAGAAAGATTGAATTATTCTGGTGATTTTAATCATGCTGAATCAAAGTCTGTGTCTCTCGGGTTTCCGTTCCGTTCCGTGTTGTTTAGGGATTTTCTTGGAGACAAAAACAAAATTCCTGTAGAATATTTGCACTCCCCTTTCTTTCCTTCCTTCTCCCTTCTCCCTTTCTCCTGTATATCTGTTCAGAAATAACACGTTTCCTCCTTTGTCTTTTGAATAGAAGTTTAAAACCACCTGTTTGCGGCAGAATAACTGGTCTTGTCCAGTTTGCCTCTGTCACTGACAAAGCTCTTAGAGGGAAGCTGGTAGTATAACAGACTTCATATTTGCCTTTGATAACTTCATTTTAGGGATAAGAGCTGAAGGATGCTGTATGTAATTTACTTAGGACTTTTGTTCATAGTTTTTTTTTGTGGATAATGAACAATATGATTGATTTAATGAACTATCCGTGTGTGTACAGGGCACAGGAGTCCATGTCTGACTGAGGTCATGGTCCTTGGTACTAACTTTGATTTAACTCTCCGGACACATTTTCAGTTTTGTTAAATTAAAACAGCCATCCTTTTGACAGCATCCAGGCTGTACAGACTTCAGGAATCAGAGAGTCACAGATTGGATGGCTTTTGTTTATTTTCAGAATGGTGTTTCAAGCTTAGCTGATTTTATTCTTTATGTCTCTCATGCACTTGTCTTGGAAAACAGTTGTTATTCATATTCTTATGAAGAGTGCAAAGCTGGAGAGACAGTAAGTGTCCAGGTTGATTGTATAAGCTTTGTTCAAGAACATTCAATCACTCCTAGTCTCCCCATTCAAGTGAGTGTAACCTTACTCTGTGACCCTTCAGCATGATGTGCTTAGAACCTGGAATGGTGACATTCACCCTTCTTCAGCTTTTGTGTTGTTCAAGTGTGCACTACAACTCTAATCAGTAGCATCTTTTATCACCCACAATACTTTATTTTCCTCTCAACATAATACCTATGATTCATGAGCTAAGAATACCATGGAAGAGCGTGAAATCAATCATTAAAATATAACACTGTGAGGAAAAGTACATTAAGCCAGGAGCAATATCTCACACAGAGATGTCTCCCTTCATCCCATTAACCTACTGAAATTCTCCTTATGTTGCAGCATCGCAGTAAATTATGAAAGATTTGTTTTCTGTCTGTTTCAAAAGTTTTCCTGAACGTATTCATTAAAAACCTCATGGGGAGGTTGATCTGACGGTGATCATTGTCTTTGTCTCAACTAGGTGGAGAAGAAGACAATTTCAAAATGGCGTGAAATAAATGGGGATAAGAATACAGTGATAAAGCATCTGATGTTTGGGGTAGTAGTACTGGCAACCACCTGCTAGATTAGAAATTTGATTTTTTACCAGAAAGTTACCTGTAGAATTTGTTTTCACAATCAGACATAAAATATTTTTTTGTCAAGTTGCTGAAGTCTTCAGAGTTGCTTTGATTCTTCCTAATTTTTAGCCTCAATCTTAGCACATGTGGGTGGTAAGGATCGGAAAGATAGTAGAGAGTCAGGTTCACTAAACTGTACCTGGAATATTCTCTGGACCTAGAAAGGATGTGATAGTTGATGGTGAGACCTAGCCCATATAACAAAGCGTTGCTCTTTGTGGGAAGTGCAGAAATGGTACAGGATGCTAACTCATCTTTTGCAGTGACATGACTTGGCTCAGAATCTGGCTTCCGTTGCTAGCTACTGGGAATGGGGCCTAGCTTTGCTCTTAGGCTGAGTGAGCTTGCCCAGAGTACCTGCTCTCAAAGTTGAAAACAATATCTAAAACAATAACAGTGTCATTAGCCCCTGCTATAGGTACACAGTTTCTTGTCAAGAAAAAGGGTCAATGTTAACAAAGATGAAACAAAGGATGTTGTTACCAGAAAAATCTCTTCCAATGGGTATTTAGTGCTTCAAAGGACATTAATGGCAACCACATAGTTTAAAATATCATTTTGCTACTTTTTTGATACAGTCTAAATTTTGAAAAGCATGGCTTTTCAATATAGGCTTCCCTGCAGGAGTTTCAAAGTAGGTGAGTATTGGCCACTGGTCACTTTCCCTGACCTCAGCATTAATTTTAGAGTACTTCTTTGTTCAGACTGAATCACCAGCCAATGTGATGTCAATATCAGCACATCTAAAAGCAAGGAAGAACGATTGTTCAGGATTTCACATTTGTTCAATATCCTGCTCCCCACACCCCTTCAAAGATAATTGAGAAGAGACCGTGTAGCTAAAGCTATTAACCACTGTAAACCAGCCATTTTGATATTTGCAGCCAAACTTAGTTGCTTCCTACTCCTTTGCTCCCACCATAATCACAGCTGAAGTCCTTACCTTGAATTGCCACTGAGTAACTTTTCAGATTTATCCTGAACAAAAGAAAATAATTCAAATCTGCTGGTCACAAAACAGCTTGCATTTGAGACAATCAGAAATGGCTTTTGAGGTACTGCTCCTGTGCCTTCTTCTGAGCCGAGAAGACAATGAAGCACGTCTTGTACTTATCAGTTAGGAAAATGAGATTTTAAAATGGGGACTTTGGAGAATGAAAACAAAAGGAAATGACTTGGAGAAAGTGAATGTGAAGGAAGGACCTGTTTCAGAAAAGGAAGACAGGGATTCAAAATTGGCAGCGATAGCTAAATACATTTTAAGACATCCTTTCTTATAATTGCTTCTGCTCCTGCAGAGCCAAAGGAGGTTGAGAGCCTTACAGAAGTTGAGAGTTATCTATTTATTTAATATATATATATATATATATATATATGCATACTTTTTTTTACTGAGTGTGTAATATTTCTTTCCTCTCTATTTTTATCCACAGGGCTTGTGGAAATGAAATTGACAAAGGTTTTTAAAAGCTTTTTACTTAAAAGCAATGGATTTTAGCTGTGGAACGTGTATTTTTCTCCGAATTGTAAACTGTTCTGTGCACTACCCTTAGTTCTAAAGATTTTTTTTTGGTAGGGAGTTTACTTGAGTAGTACAAACACATATATCTGCTTATTTTCCTTAAACCATAATTAGTTCCCTTGATATTAGTTTACTTGATATTAGCATACTTCATGTTTCTGTAGCTGAGTGTGTTCACATGTATTCCAATACATTCTGAAAAATCTCTTGCCCAAGTATTTAGAGGATTAGTTTAGTACTTTAATTAAAACTATAATTTTAATAATTAACAATAAATCTGTCAACAGGGAGATTTTAGGTTGGGTCTATTTACTCTAACTAATAGTATACAGGGTTGATTGGTTGACTAACTTTAAAATATACTTGATTTCAGTAGATTCCTTTAATATATCTGGAGAAAAATCTTTATTTGAGGAGCAGCCTTGCTAGGCCACAGAAGAGGACAATGCAGCCAGTCCTGAAGAGACATGATAAACTAGAGTTAGATGGAAGGGGAGGAGGTCCTCCCCTATCAGTGGACTTGGAAAGGGGCAGGGAGGAGATGAGGGAGGGATGGGGGGATAGGGAGGGAATATGGGAAGGAGCTATGGCTAGGATACAAAGTACATAACCTGTGATTGATATACAATAAAAATGTTAAAAAAATGTAGGCTAGAAAAAAAGAAAAGAAAAGCTGAATGATAATCACAAGAAATTGATGAGAATGTTAACATCTAAGGTCTAATGCTAAGGTAACATGATCTTTAAATAACCACACAGTAGCTGTTGGAACATATCCTACGAACTCTTTGTAAACAGGGAACAATAACAAGACTGAAAAGTAGACTTCCCCATAGAGTACAGATGTGTCATCACTCTGAGAGATTTTTTTAAATGTTTGTTTGTTTGTTATTTACATGCATTTTTCTTTTTCTCTTATTTTTTACAATTTATTCATTATATCCCAATTGATGACCCCTCTTTCAACTTCCCCCAGTTCCCTTTCTCCTTTTTCCCCTTCTCCTAGTCCACTGAAAGGGGAAGTTCTCCTCCTCTGCCATCTACCCTTAGCTTATCAAGTCTCTTCAGGCTGCCTGGATCCTCTTCCTCTGTGCTTAGCCAGGGACAAGTGATCAAAGAGCAGGCAATCCAGTTCATGACAGAGGCAGCCCCTGCTCCCCTTACTCGGGAGCCCACATGAAGTCTGAGCTGCCAATTGGCTATATCTGAGCAGGGGGTCTAGATCCTCTCCATGGTTTTTGAAAGCAGAAGTTCAAGTCCCAAAAATTTGAACACCTGCACAGAAACACAAGAATACTGAAAGAGAAGGCTGTACTAAAGTCCATGGCACAAAGTATGAAGAAACCTTTGGCATGATTTAAACTGTGGTGTTGCTAAAGAGGCCACTGAAAATTAGAAATGCCAGTTTATTGTGTGTCCTATTAGTGATGTGAACACAGCAACAACTGAGTCACACAGGTCTCTCTTAGTTCTTAAAACTGTGTGGATGGACGGAGAAGATGGCCCTGTGGAACCACCCAGGCTCAATCTCTAGAATGTAGTAAAAAAAACCGTAACTAGGGAGATGGAGACAGATTGTCCAGACAGGGTAGCCATGAGAGAGCCTGTATCAAAACACAGGGTGGAATATTGTCTTGAAATATAGTACCCAAAGCCAACAAAGATTTTTTTTCCATTTCCATTCTACACTAATTAAAATGTGTAATCATTTGTTTCTTGTAAATTCATAATCAAGAGATTTATTTTTCAAATACGACATGTTCACTTTTTGATATCATTTGTTTTTAATCTTCTTTCTCAGGACAGAAGGTGGGTTCTGGCCCCGTCCATCAGCAGTGTGGGTGTTCAGAGTTATCAGGAAGCCAATTGTGCTGCTGAGATCATTCTTGTATTTCCTGTAATTTGTGATTATTATTGTTTTTGTTATACATTTTCAAAAATACTACATTCATAGGTACTAAGAGCCTCTACTAAAACAATGAATAATTTTAGACATTTTACTATTTGTCTAAATACTTAAGAAATTTTCTATGAATTAACTTTTTAAAAAGTCCATTTTTTCATTTTTATTACTAAATTCAGTTTACATCTTATTCATAAGCTTCCTCTTCTCTCCTCCCAGTCCCACCCTTCCTCTCACGCCTCTTCTTACTTATTCCTCAGAATAGGGAGCCTACCTACTAGACCCCCCAGCTCATCTATTCATCAGGACTGAGTTCATCTTTCTCCCCCGTAGCCTTGTAGGGAAGTCTCATCAGGGGGAAGTGATCAAGAAGCAGGCAACATAGTCTGTGTCAGAGGCATCCCCCACTCACCTACTAGTTGACCCACATAAAAAAGGTAACTTTTATTTCATGACTACTATTTGAAAACAAACTGTATTAAAATATTAAGTTAGAACTTGAATTCAAAATGGAAGCTGTGCAACTTCACATTGAATTTTACACTTTTAGTGTTAAATAATTTTTATTTACTTAACCACAGCCTTAAGAAACAAACACAATTCTATGACATAATTAGAAGTAGAAAAACAGTTAGCTTTACATATTTAAACTCACACAATTGTATATACAATTCCAACTGTATGTAAATTTATTAAGTTACATAATCTTTAGGTCTGGTTAATTGTGGCATGTGATGTTTTAATTTCTTTTAAAAATTTATAATAAAACGAAATGAAACTAAACGAGAAATGATTTTTTTAAATATAAAAAATACCTTGGTTCAGATTTTGATTCTAATTTTTTGGATAATTATTTTTATGACCTGTCCTTTCTTCATCAACCAAATAAAAATTATATTATTTTCCCCCACAAATAAGATGTGAAGATTAAGACAGAAAATACCTTCACATAAAATGAATGTTTTTGAAATGGTGGTTCGGGCTGGTGATCTGGCTGAGCAAGTAAAAACCCTAGCTGCCCAGCATGATGACCTGAGTTAAGTCCTAGAACCAATATAGTGGAAGGAGAGACCTGATTCTTGCAAATTGTTATCTGACCATAGCATGTGTGGCATGGTACATGCATGCCTACTTACACACACACACATACACACACACACACACACACACACACAGATGCATTCTCGCGCTCGCATGCACACCCTCACACTGCATTAATTAATTAAAAACCAAAATGGTAGTACATATTGATTACATGAGCTGTTTTTACAAAGTCATTTGGATAGGATTTGTTGGTTTTTCAGGATTTCCTAGACATATTATAAAGACTTATCTTCTTTTAAAGTAGATACGTAAAAACAGAAACTAGATTTTGTGAGGAAGGCAAAAAGTAGTGAGATTCAAAGAATTACGACAAAAGCTCATTATAGATACCTGAATACTGTAGGTACATATCGTGAAAGTTGCTTAATGTGAATTTTTGATGGGAAGGGGGAATTAATGACGTTTCAGTCAAATTAAAGTCTGTCTTCATTGCTACTTCAAGTATGCATGTAATCTTATTTCCAGCCCTCTAGGGTAGGCCTCGGGGGAACACAAACAAATTACATGACAAAGGCCTCATGTATGCAGAACATCTAAATGATGGAATGAAATTTAAAGTTCAGGGTTCTCCACTGTACTCCTTTTCCCCCCTCCATATTATAAGTTACATATTGATAGATTCTTTAGCTATTTTGATACTAGATCAAAGCTGGTGTGATGGGTGAATATTATTTTGGGATGCACATTTAAGAAAAGTTTGAAGCAATTTGATGTTCTTTTCCTAAAAGAGAACCCATGCAACAAAACATAACGAGGTTATCTTTTATACTAAATATAGGAAATTTGTATTTTTTTTTCCTAAGCAAGCACATGCACTTCAAGAAAATGTTTTCTGGATTTTCACCACATGTGGTTCTGACAGTTGCTTAAACTCCTTGGATGGAGTAGATTAGAGGTCAAACTCATTTGTTCCTGGAAATTTTACAGTGCTCTTTCTGCACAGGAACCCCACTTTTTGTATACATCCTGATAATTTTCTTGGAGAGTTTCAGCCTGGTTGCATAATGTGTTCTTCCTTCCCTCTGTATCATAATAATTAAAGAGCCTGTGTGAGTGCCTATCTCCCAGGTGCTTGGAAATTGATATTATGAGTGCTTATGAATGTCCCCTTGAGGCAGTCTTGACTGGGCCACTTTGAAGAAATATCTCTTCATCAATAATTAAGCCCTGAGGGCCACTTCTCAGGGGACACACAGAAAATTGCATGTCAGCTCTAGGCCTGATTTATACAGATGGTGGCTACAGATTAAGGCCCAAGTGCACTTCTACATCCATGGTTTTTTTGTTTTGTTTTGTTTGTTTTTCCCCCCACCACTCGAAGCTTGCACCCATCACTACATTCACTTTTCTGGGGAAAATTAAAAAATATCCCCCAGTTTTGACTTTTGTTCTACATGCCCAGGTTAACTCATTTAACTATTCAAGTCACTGTGAAATCATTTGAGTGTATTTTTAAAAGTATGCGGTAGCATGTTGAGACTTTCTCAAAAGTTTAGTGTTTCTAGTGAAAGAGTAATGTGAATTTCTTCAGGAAAACAATAGAAAAGACTCTGTGTGTGTGTGTGTGTGTGTGTGTCTGTCTGTCTGTCTGTCTGTCTGTCTGTCTGTCTTAATTAAAATAATGTACTTGGGATGCTTTCCAGGTGTGATCCTTTTTTGGGCTGTCTCTGACTTTGTATAAGTCACTGACTGGTTTGCTGAGCATTCAGTGAATCTGCTGTCGGTCAATTTTTGAAGGAGCCAGTAAGAGGACTCAGCAGGTAAAAGGAGTCTGCTGCCAAGGTTGAGCACTGGAGTTCAATCCTCAGCTCACTCTCAAAGGAAGGACAGAACAAACTTCTGAAAGTTGTACACATTCACATTTCCATGCGTGTGCTCTTGCACATGCTTGTGCGCGCGCGCGCACACACACACACACACACACACACTGACAAATAATGAATAAAAAGGAAAATAGTTTGAAAGTATCACCTGCTAAAATGATCATATAGAGGAAGGTGGTCATGTTCTGACTACTGTTTGCATGCATAGGTCAGGTTTAGCCTATTGTCTCTGTAGCAGATACATGATTTGATATTATATTATTCTCCAAACTTTCTCCATGACTTCCTGCCTCCTTTTCTTACCAAATGCATGAGTTAGGCCTTTGAAAAAAGTTTTTATTAGGTTTATGAGAATTTGGAACAATGTGTGTTGATCATGACCACCTCCCTCCTCCAACAATTTCCTATCTATCAACTTGATGTCCTTTTTCCTCCATCAAGACCAATTTGTGCTGCCAAAATATTCTGGAATATTGGCTGTCCACTGAGCCTGTCTGACTTACTAGGGGCTACACTCTTAGAGAAAACTGATTCTCTCACTCAGTTTAGCTAGTAATTGTGAATAATTCCACAGCTATGGATAGAGTTCATGCCTAATTCGCTTCTCCATGATGGAAATTGATCTGGCTTGGTCTTGCCCAGGCTTTGTTCATTCTGTAAGTTCATATGTACAGCTCCACTGTTGTGTCGGGAAGACACTGTTTCTTGTAGTCATATATCACCTCTGGCTCTTACACACTTCTCATTGACTCTTTCAATGCCTCCTGAGCCTTGGGAGGAGGACATGCTTACACATGATTCACATGAGGCTGAGGATTCTGCAGTCTTGTATTTTCCACACCTTGGCTAGTTGTTGGTCACTATATTAACCATCTACTACACATAGAAGCTTCTTTGTTGAGGATTGAGAGAGATCTATTAACCTATGGGTTTAATGGTAAGTCATAAGTTAGTTTAGTGCTATGCTTATTTATCAATGTAATTGTTACATGCTCTCCCTTCAGGCCTATAACCTGTCTAGCTATAGGTTCTTGGCCTGGCAATAGTGCCAGGTATGGGTTTCATCTCTTGGAAAACAATTTAAATCCATTCAGAAAGTGGTTGGTTATTGTTATCGTGCTTTTGCCACAATAACACCAATGAGCATACGTTGTCTGAGCTATATGTAGCTAGAGTCCTAATAATAATAATAAATATTTTGTGGACTATAGATGATAACTTTTGTGTGTATAGGTGCAGATACACCTGTGTATACATATACTGGAATGTCCACACATGCCATCCTTAATTTTTTTGTTTCTTAGGCACCAGCTACCATTTTATGTTACTTCTGTTTTGTTTGTGTGTTTGTTTTTTTCTTTTGAGATAGGGTCCCTGACAGGCCTAGTCCTCACTAATTAGGATTTGCTGTCTTGATGTCAAATCTTATGGATCATCCTCTGTTCCCTCTTCGGTACTGGGATGATAAGTGTGTTGTATCATACCCAGCTTATTGTATGTTGATTCAGCAGATTGAACTCAGATCCCTATGCTGGTTAACTAAGCTGTCTCTTCAGCCTTCCAGACAATGGTATTTTTAATTTGAACTTAGGACCAGAGGGAGATTTCTCACTCAGCGTGGAGAGATCTCAGTGGAAAGGAGAGCACAAGCTGGAGAGATACTTAGTGCCCCAGTGCCCTCAGGGAGCAAGTTCAATACCCGCCTTTGACTACTCTTTTCATAGTAGCTTTAAAGCTCTGGGGACCTTCTCTTCATTGAGAAATGCTGGAGTTACAAAACGAAAATCTCTGTAATTAAGAAAAGGAATACTGTTCAGTTTCGTCTATAGATCCTTAGGGATAAATTGTGGCACCTTTCAGAGTAAAATGTACATTTCTTTATGTCAACTTATGTTAAACTTCTTTTCATTTCACACATTTGATCACTAAATTATTTTTTATAATCATAACCATTAGTGAAGCTTTAAAGCTTGTGAAAAAGGAAAATAAATAAATAAAATTATGACTGCAATGGCTGGAGAGATAGCTGAGTGGTTCAGAGTACTTGCTTTTCTTCCAGAGGACCTGAATTCAGTTCCAAAAAGCATGGTTTTCGTTTGTTTGTTTGTTTTTAAAGAAGAGTGTCTTTCTCAGGTAAAGACAGAACCTGGATAGAGGGGTAACTACTCACCTACTCTGCATATTGTCCCTACACTGATCACGGAAGTTTCAGATCACTAAGGCATCCAGATGCAGCTTTCTTGCAGAGGAGATATAGTTTGTACTTACTGTTTCTTAGTGGATCCCAGTCTGATCTCTCCCTGAGCCCTTAGCTTTTCTGCTTGAAAAGAACAGGAAGAATAAGCTTGGGCTTCAGGCTCTTGTTTTGACTGAACAGTATTCCTAAATCTCAGGTCAGTACCTTAAATGAATGAATGTAATGGCAATAGCACCTGTCCATCTTTTGACCCAGAATGTAAATGTTATTATTGTCTCAGTGTTTTTGGTCCTCCCGGTAGGACCACTGTGGCAGACCAGACTGTCAAAAGATGCTTTTACTTAGGCCAGCAGGAGTGTGTGAACATGCATGTGTGTTCATGCATGAATGTTCAAGAGGACATGTGTACAAAATTTTGATCTTTTTTTATCTTTACAAAAATAAGAAACTATCTTTGAGTATAGATACATTTAAATTAACACACACTTTTCCATTCATAATAAGAAACTTAATAAGGCAAAACATTCTACTTCTTGGGTTAATTAACCTAAATAATCCTGAATTCATGCTACATTTTAAAGCTAAGTTTACTTCCAATTCAAGGCTTAGGCCTCTGATTTGAATGAGTTGTAAATGTTTGCAGAGGATAACTCTTACAAATTCGTGAAGACTGCATTTTACCATCCCTTCCATCTTGTCTACATGGCAAGAAACTAAAATATTCTTTATACTTGTTTAAGATCACATAACTACGGTAGGCTTCTAGATTAAAAATTATCACTGGTAGTGCAATTTTTAAAATAATTTAAATTATTTTTAAGTTGTCCAGATTTTTGGTCTATTATGTAGCAGCTTGCCTTGTATGCATGTTTTATAAAATGCTAACATTTCATTTATTCTATTTTTTAAATAAATAATTCAATCAAAATTGTCTCCTTTATTTAGTTTATTTGTTTGAATAGCAGGTATTTAGAACATATTTTATTTTTGCATTCTAGTTTCATCTACATTTTAAATGGATTTGAATAGTGCCTTCTTTAAAAAAAATGATTAATTCTTTGAGAGATTCAAACATAAGGAATTTTGGTCATATGCACCCCTTTCCACAATTTCTTCTATATCCATGCCTTCTTCCATGACCACCAAACTTTGTAACCTGATTTGCTTTAAACCCATCAAGTTCAATTTGTGCTGCTCATTGATTTGGGACCTTCCACCAGAGGAACATGGCTGACTCACCAGGGGTCATATATGAACATCTACACCTGCATCTCTGTACAAACATACACCTTCACCTACATAATACACCTTTTCCACAAAGGAATAATATAAGGGAAAATAAAAATACCACAAACAAATAACTATAGTAAAAGCATTATATATTTTAAGAAAAATAGGCCCTAATGAATCATAAAATCACAACAAAATGCTGTTTTGGACACAGTTCACCAAAAGAACCCAACAGAAAAATGAATAAATAGCAATAAACCTGTGTGCCTGACCAATTACAACATTTATTGTCTTTTGATATTTATGATAGGTAATTTCTCATCATTATGCATCTTAATTGTAAAGAAAAGGCATCAAAGAGTAAAGAATATAGCCTCTAGGGTCTGGCAAGATGGCTAAGTAAGTAAAAATACCTGCTGAGCTTGAAGGTCCAGCACCCATATTAGAAGCTGGGTAGAACTATATTTACCTCTAAACCCAACATTGGAGGAGAGAAAAAAAATGGTTACTGAGAGTTTCTTGGTCAAGCATCCTTGCATGAGCTTCATGTCCAGAAAGACCCTGTTTCAGTTGGATAAGCAGAGGGTGGTTAAGGAAGACACTGGACATCCTCCTGAGGCTTCTACCTGCATGTGCACAGGAGCACATCTCGAGTACTCAGGTGAACATACCACACATTCGTGCACAGGAGCACACCTTCAGTACTCAGGTGAACATACCACACGTTCACCTCATTCCCCAGTATTGAATGAGGGTGCCTGCTTACCACTCTGCCACTTTATAGTTCAGTCAAATAACAGAAACTTTCTGGGTTTTGCTCCACAGCTGTGAAGTGGAAATAGTATAGAGCCCACATCTTTCTCCCTAGTTGGCTCTAACATGGGCAAGAATGAAGTTAATGTCAGATATCAAAATATTAATAATGACTGTCACTGTTATGATGCCAATGATCTTTCCACAATTTTATCTTGAAGTGTTTATTTTTAAATCTCTGAAAGCATGTGACTTTCCTGATACTTTTCTTTTGTTCATGAAAAAATAGAACAACCAGCAACAGAATGATTTAAATTCATGGTATTTCAGATGATATCATGAGCTTTTGTAAAAAACAAACCAGGATAATGTGATGTGGAGTGAACACTGGACCTTTCATTACCTGGTAGTCCAAAGATGCTTCACTGACAAGGTAACCTGACCACTGAAACCTAAAAGGTTATAAAGACTCAGTCTGATTTTTTTTTTTTTTTGAGTTTGGGATTGTGGAGCTTTGTAAATTTGGAGATTTTTGATTAGGGCATTTACCTGGTGAGCTATATGCAAATATTCCAAGATCCATAAAACTGAAGTCTAAGAATTTCACATCAAGGATTCACAGCCTATTCATAGTTTTGCTTACCAGCAATATATTCTCTGCTTCTTGAGGTTTCACAACTGATTTCTGAGTGTATGCTGTGTCTTAGTGTATGCATTTAACATGGTGTGGAGAAAGATAGGAACATATCTGCTGCATACAATTATGATGCAGAACTGAAGATGAAGTAAGTTAGCAGAAAATTTTAAGTCAAGAAAGAAAATAAGTAGTGCTTGGGGTTATGGTACAGGATTGTAATTATTGGAGCAAAGTGTGCATTGTGCTGAATATACATTCATGAAGCTTGATTGCTTTGTATTGGGTGATATTGATTATATTTAATGAATGATAATGAAATTCATGTAAGCTTTACTACAGTCTTTCTCTACCTTTGCCTTAATATCCAGTGGTTTAGAGGACTGAAAATGTGTTGGTCTTCCTTTCCCAGGGAGAGATAGAGGAGTCCTGGACAAAATGGACAAGTGTAGAAAAATTGGAAATATAGGAGCTGCAGGGTCAAGTTCATAGGGAGTTCAGGGGTTGGACATTCACTGGAAGTTTAGATTTTTGGTGCCCTTCTAAAGAATATATTTCCCATTTTATGAAATTTTACTTGTTTTAGAAATGGTGGAGGCAAGGACACAGAAAGGGGATATGATCTGATTAAGTCCGTGGTGAGCCTGGAAACTAACATGTCTGAATAGGAGCTCCATTTGATGTGTTTATTCAGCCATTAAAATACGTGATATGAAAATTAGGAATCAGAGAAGTATGTAAGTGGGGAGTCCTTCAAAAGTTACCTCATTTTTCTCTGACTGAAGGCATTCATAGAATCTCTCAACAGGGTAGTTAATATTCCCTTTCTCAAGGAGTCCTTCACATGTGTAAATGAAGCGAGGTATGAAAGGGAGACTTCTAACCAAGCCAGATGGTTACAGTGGGGTTTGCTGGGGAGACATCATCCATCACCTGACAACCTGGGGTCAGCTGACCAACTCTTCCCTTTGTCAGGCTCCTTTGACTCCTGACAGGTCAGAATCATCATTTGTTGGAGAGAGGAGAAAACGAAAAAAAAAAATGTCAACTGGACTACTGGCCTGCGTGTAGCTTTGAATTGTACATTGCTTTCTCTCCCTTCTCTTTTCCAAGTCTACATACATGTAGGCAGGTGTCAGTGTTTGTTTGATTAATAGTAGCCCTTGGAAAGAGGGGACTTTTCTACATCTACTTTACATCTATAATGATATCACTGTCAAGACAATCTATTCATATTTGAAGATTTAAAAAATGTAATTACAAGAGTATAATCTGGGGCTAATTTATATTAGCCTAACCTTTTCGCCCTTTGCCTCTTTAGTCCTGTACAGTTTTGAATTAATTATGCTATCATGGCAAATACTTAGGAACACATTGCATAATTACAGTTCGCTCTTCGGGATTCCAAACAGAACAATTTGTCCAGTTCTCAGTTATTCAAAGTGAAACAACTCCTGTTATTTTAGGTGGCCAATTCTAAAATAGTATAAAAATCCATAACAATCTGTGGCTCAAAAATAAATGTAAATTGAGTTTGGTAAGTTTAACCCTTTGGAATACTTTACCTGGGGAAACCAAATCACGTTGTGCATGCAAAATCTCATGGTGTAACTCATTGTGTGTGGCAGGCACTTTGGAATGATCAGGAGCTTCAAGTTCAAAATGTATTGGAAAAATATCTGAAGGATATTCAGTTGGAATGGATCCCTCTTATGAAAGGCAGATTTACCAGAGAAAAGAAAACAAAAGATTTTTAGCATGCACATCTAGGAAACATACAGGAGATACCTAGAGAAAAAGCAGTTCTCCAAGTGTTGGCTTTGGGCTTCATTCAGCATCTTCAAGGAAGAGCAATAAAGGCTAATAAAAGTGATAAGAAAAAGGAAAATGACCAACTGTCAATGGGTGTTCTCTTAAAGGAATAGGAAAGAAATGGAACATGAGGGCTATTTTGCAGAGTAAATTCCTCTGGTACTATCAACTGGGCTGAGGAGGCATCCTGCTACTTCACTGGTTGACTCCTCCATTCCCTGGTAGAAATGAAGGCTGGGCACCTGTTGGTCATTGTAAATCTATTTTCTGGCTTTTGGCAAATAGAGGCAGAGCAGAGAGCTCTCCTCTTTCTTTCTTCCTTCCTTCCTTCCTTCCTTCCTTCCTTCCTTCCTTCCTTCCTTCCTTCCTTCCTTCCTTCCTTCCTTCCTTTCTTTCTTTCTTTCTTTCTTTCTTTCTTTCTTTCTTTCTTTCTTTCTTTCTTTCTTTCTTTCTTTCTTTCTTTCTTTCTTTCTTTCTTTCTTTAGCTCAAAGATGTTTCTTATTTGAGGAGGAATATTCTGGTCCTCCACAGTTCTGTTGTCTTGGCAGTGTTATTGCTGAAATGCCATTACCTTGATGCCCAATGACCTCATTCAGAAATAATTTCTGAACAATATCATTGTGTCAGTAATATCTAAAACCCATCATCATTATGAAATGTGAACATAAAAAGCATTAAAAAAGAAAAGCAAAAAGTGAGCTTAAAGAAAACCAGTGGTGCCCTTTCCTATTTCTCCTGTGGCCTGATGGGTAAGCAGTGACTGGGAAGGTGGTAATCCCTGCCTGTCAGCATGTGGTCTGAGTATGCTTACATACCACTACTGAGTGATGAGGATGTGAACAGGAACAGACATGTTTATGAAACAGACAAGGCTGTTTCTCACCCCTGTTCACATTCTCCCCGTTCCCTTTCTAAAAACAACACATTTGTTTAGCTTGTCTCTTTTAAATTCACCTTCTGGGAAGATTCAAATTTCTATTTAACTATCAAGAGTTTTGCACATTTTTAATTTTGTATTTGGCCATTTGCCCAGAAATCTTGCAAAATAGTTATTTTAAAGGTTACTTGAAATTTAAATTAAGATTTTAAAATGCTATATTAAAGTTTGAGTCCTTTTAGGATACTTTAAACTAAAAAAAAAAGACCAAATTATAATGATGAAGGTAAAATACATGCATGTGAATTTTAACTTAACACCAAGTAAAAAAGTCCAAGAAATAGTTTAAAATAGGTAATGATGATATAGTTTGTGATGCTATATAATTAACATAAATACCAAGGACATTTCCCCAGCCTCCTTTGTGTTAAGTGTTGCTATCTGTGTTGTCATTTCAAAGTTCCCATTATGGCAGAAGTTCTGTTTCAGGATTGGTAGGCAGAATTGGTAAATAATTGTGAGAAATATCCATAAACATACGCACGCTGAGTGCATGTGTAAAGTTATCAAGCATTTCATCTAGATCCATAGCCTACATTTTTGGGATTATAGTTAATTTTAATTGAAATGTACTTTTTTTTCACTACAAATATATTCACTCCAGAACATTTTAAACCCAAAGTAATGTAATATGCTGCATTTATTATGGATACACGTTATTGAGTTAGTGTAGTTAAAAGCACTTGATGCTCTTGCAGAAGAGCCAAATATGGTTCTCAGCAGCCATGTTGGGTGGTTTACTGCCGCCTGCAAATCCAGTTCCAGTACCTCTGATAGCCTCTTTTTGACTCTGTAGCCCCTTCCTGCCACAGCACTAGCATAGACACACACACACGAATACAAATAAAAACAAACCTTCTTAAAAACACACTATTTTTACCTTTGATTATCACTGACATAACAATAAAGGTTACAAGAGATGCATTAGCTCTATAGCCTTTGCTTCCTCAAGTTGTCACATGTATAAACACTATGAATGATGCTCGCAATCGCAATCTATCCCGTTACATAATTAATTGGCAAATTAGTTAATTTCCATCACAGAGTCCTCCATTAATTCAAATTCTCATCTATGCCAGTAGAGTAACTTTAATTACAAAGTAATATGCATCATCTTTTGAAAAAATGTTTAAACCTTAGAGTAAATTTAAGTGTCAGAAGAGCTTATAGAAATTATGAGTGCTCATTTATAGGAAGTACCAATTTTAAGAGCACACAGACGTTTTAGTTATTATCTAGCAAAGAATTATGAGTAATTGCTTCTTCTCTGAATGCCCCATTTAAGAAAAATCTGCAAGTGGTGATCAGCTGGAGATACCTTCTAGGTTAGGGATTGGGGCATATGTTCACTCTTTCAGCTCTAAGACCCAGATCTGTGCATGTTGCCTTTGTCTCCATGAGTTCATATGTGTGTTGGTTCTGATGTGTTTAGAAGGTCTTCTCATGGGGGAAACAAACTCCTATTAAAGGTAGTATGTGCCTCATGCCCAGAAGTAGATGGTCAACTGAAAATGTATTCAGTAGTTTCCTTGAAAGTTTCTCAACCTTTTTAAAATTTATTTTTATTATATATTATTTTTAATTTATTCAATTTGCATCCCAGTTATAGCCCCCTCCTTCATTTCCTCCTAGTTCTGCCCTCCCTCCTTCTTTCCCCTATCCTGCCCTACCTCCAGGCCTCAGAAAGAGGGAGCCCTCCTCCTTTACCCACTGGCTACAGACTACCAAGTCTCTTCAGGACTGCCTGCATCCTCTTCTGTGGCCTGGCAAGGCTGCCCTACCAGTGATTGAGGAGCATGCACCAGAGTCCATGTCATCTTAAAGTCATATTAGGACTTCCTTCCCTCCTTCCTCCCTCCCTCCCTCCTTCCCTCCCTTTCTTACTTACTTCTTTCCTTCCTTCCTTTTCTTTCTTCATTCCTTCCTCCCTCCTTCCCTCCCTTTCTTACCTACTTCTTTCCTTCCTTTCTTTTTCTTTTATATTTATTTATTTATTTTGTGTATTTTACCCTACAGGTCCTTTGCATACATATATATTATGGCTTTTGGTTTTGTGTTTTTATAGAATTTCTGAGCATTTGAAGAAACCTGTATATCTATTTCTTGTGTCTTTTCTAGGGCCTTTTAAAAATTGTTTGTTTACATTATCCTATTGAGAGTTGTTTGCTTTTATTTTCTCTTTTACTTTATTCTTATCACTTAGATGTGTATTTGTTTTCTAATGAGAGAATGAGAGGGAATGCTTTATGATGGGAAGATAAGTGGCGAGAAACTGGGAGGAAAAGAGGTAGGGAAAAATCTGGCTTCAATAAAAGGAAAGAACAATTATAACTCTAAAGCAAAGTCTGCAAAGCCTACTATCAATACGACGGAAACTCTGTTTATTCTATACCATAATTCAGCTTAAGTGTCAAAAGAACTATGAATAAAGATAAAGCTAACATCTTTGTTCACTGTGGAAGATGTAAGACTAGTAATTAATAGAATAAAATTGTTAGCTATCTCAAGGCAGTTTGAGATTATGTTGCTTCATGTGTAAACTACAATACTAATACCAATACCATAAGATGGTGATAGGAGCCAACTTAACTGTTTCCTGGAGAAGTGGCTGCACTTCTCCTGGAGAAGTGGAATGCCTGCAGACCTCATTCAGCGTTACTGGAGAGAGTGATCATTGGTCAAGAACTCATGCTGTTCTCCCTCATAACACTCTATAAATCCAGCTTCAGTGATTCTGGTGCCCTGTCTTCTAGACTTCTCAGGCATCTGTACACACACACACACACACACACACACACACAGTCACATGCCCATGCATGCACTCATGTATATAAATAAAATATTACAACAGTGGATTCAGGTAAAATTACTAGAAAATGGGTCCTTTTAGTTTTCTAAATAGAACACACACTTTCTTTGAGATAACACAGTTCATCTGTCTTGTTAAATTCTCTTTGCTAGACAGAGGTCACTTTATTTCTTTTTTTTTTTTCTTTCTTTCAAGACAGGGTTTCCCTGTGTAGCCTTGGCTGTCCTAGTCTCACTTTGTAGACCAGGCTAGCCTTGAACTCACAGAGATCCTCCTGCCTCTGCCTTCCTGAGTGCTGTGATTACAAGTTTATGCCACCACTCCAAGCTTGAGGACACTTTCTTAAATCAAATCTGGAACTATTGATAAAGGCAGGATGTTCTCTAAATCTTAGAGGGTAGACACAGGGGTGTGTTCCTTACCACAATTTGTAGGGCTAGTTTCACACACACACACACACACACACACACACACACACACACAAAATGTGTGGGAAAATGGGTTATATGGAAGGAGTTATTGTGCAGATCATGGGGAGCTTTCAAAATACAGTACAAAAAAGAACATTGGCTAAATTTTTATTCACATCATTATTCTGTGTCGTAAAACTTTTATGTCAGTTCAAATGGAGAAAACTATTAATAGTAAATCAATGGAGATTAAAATGAATTGTGAGTTCTTTTTTTCTTTTTCTGTGCTCGTACAACAAAATTTCCATTGATCATTTTTTGAAATGAGTAATTTTTGGTTTAGGATTTTTGACATCTTGATGGATGTCAAGAAAACTACTAACTTATGCTGATGTGATTTCTCATTTGTCTTTGAAAGTACATGAGCCAAATGTTTTTATTTTTAAGTTCATATACACTTTCATTTTTGGCATTTTTACCTGTGGGTTGGACTATCAGTACTTCCCATATCTACTTGGTCACCATAGTTCCCTTGGGCACAGTGAGTCCCAGGGAAATTGAATAAAGGTGGCTTAAATAAGATGTGATTTATTTCTTTTCGTGAAAAAAAAAGATACAGCGGTGCATTGTGCAGGGCACATGATGGCTCTGCATTCTTAATAGCTTTCTGGTTTTTCATACTGTTATTTCCACATTTACCTACTGTTCAAGTTGGAATCTAGGGCTCCAAAAGGACAGTGGAGAATCTAAAAAGTGGACACTTCTTTCATTGATAATACTCCCTCAAAAAATCCATGCTTCAAAATTTATTTTACAAGCTGTAGTTAGCCAAATAGCTTAGGGGAGCAAAAGGGCAGGACTTACAGACCTAACTGAGAACTTTGCTTTCTGAAAAACAGGAGGAATTTGTCACAGGAGAAGATCAGAGGTGCTACGTTTGGGCATTGTAAAGCTCTGCTTTAGCCATGTGTTGAACTGATACCAGCTGCTGTCTAGCCACAGATAATTAACAAATCTACAGAGAGATTTGAAATACCAAAGTTTGACGTTCTGCTCCAATGAGTCCGCCATGTGTTAACCTTTTCTGTTGGAAAGCCATGATTCGCAAATCAAATACATCTTTAATTTCTTCACATGAGATTCCTAGTAAAAGTAGATTGGGTAGGTGTGGACAACAAGATAGACAAATAGGTTAGAAGTGCTTGCTGCAAAACCTAATAACCTGAGTTCTATTCTACATGGTAGGAGAGAAGCAACTTCTGTAAGTTCCCTGCCATTCACCCCTGACTTGCAGTATATTTGTATACACACACACACGAAGAAAGAAAGAAAGAAAGAAAGAAAGAAAGAAAGAAAGAAAGAAAGAAAGACAGAAAGAAAGAAAGCAAGCAAGCACAGGCTGAGGAGAGTTGTTGAGAAAGCATTCATTGTCATTTCAAAGTTCATTCTGATAAAAAGGACAGTTTAAAACCTGCAAAGGGAAGAACACACAGGCCAAAGTCTGGCAGACTCAGCCAGATTCCCTGAACTGGAGATAAACAGGACACACACTTCTCTGATGTGTAGGGTAGTACCTATGGAGCATTGCAACTCAGTGAGGCTCCATCATTTCTTGTTGTCTCATGAGAAGAAGGTGTGTGATTGGCTTTAGATATTCAAGTTTTATACTGAGAGAGAGAGAGAGAGAGAGAGAGAGAGAGAGAGAGAGAGAGAGAGAGAGAGAAAAGCAAATGCCAGTTACTGATCACACTATTTGTGTAACCCAATGATACTACTAGTACACTGTTGTCCTTTTAGACTTTAAAAGAAAAGAAAATATCATTTATTTCTTGATTAAGCATTCCAAGTTGTTTTTAAAAAGAACATTTTATACCTTTCGAGGGAAGATGTCTGATTATAGGAATGCAGACCTAGCAAATGTACCCTTTCATGCCTGTATTTCCACTTGAGTCAATGTACAGAAATGTCAATCATTTGAAAGACACTGGTTATCAAGGGACAAAAGACAGTAATTCTTGAGAAATAGAAATTAGTTTTCTCCCACTGTCCTGTTGAAAGAGACAGGCTGTAGCTAGTGTGGAGGGTTCCATGCAGAACCTGGCAGATGCTCCCGACCTTAGCTGACATTCAGGATCAGATAGCCACCTCTGGAAAGGTGTGTTAGGTGTTTTTTTGTTGCTGTGGTAAAATATTGAAACCAGGATAACTTATCAATAAAGGGTTTTATTTACCTTGTAGTGGTTCCAAAGGGTGAGATTCCATCATGGTGGGAAGGTTTGGCAGCAGGTACAAGGCATGGAAGAAGGAACCAGATTCTGAGAGCTCACACCTCGAACTGTAAGCATGAAGCAGAGAGAGCAAACTGGAAATGATTGAAGTTTTTTAACCCCAAAGCCCATCTCCAGTAACTTAATTCCTCCCCACTCAAACCTCCCAAACATGGAGATCATGGAGGACTTTTCTCATTCAAAGAACCTGGGTTCCAGGTCCTTGTGTCCCAAAATGAGTCAGCTGAAAAGAAACAATTTGTTAAGAGAAGGCCCTGCCAAGGGTAGACATGGGGCCTTACAGCAAAGAGAAAGTCTACAGCTTGATGTCACTGTAGGGTGGCCTGTTGGTGCTTTTATGTTACCATAGCCAACACTTTGGAGAGGGTAGACCTTTTCAACTCATTTGGATAATGAGGGCTTTTTGGAAAATGTTCTACTTGTTATATGCAATCCTACATACTCCTGTATGGGTAGCATGTGCCATTAGCATCTTAAATCTCTACCAAAAGGTATGATTTTAATATTTTAATGAGCTATTGGTTACCTTGGGACATTGGAATGCTTGTGTCAGAGGTGCAAGCTGGGTTATAATGGGCATTTATTTTTGGCTTTTCTCTTTGTCAATTTTCTTTTCTCATGTGCTAACTCTTCAGCCTGTGTGGAAAACCTCTCAGAGCAAACGCTTTGCCCTATTCTTTTACCTCACTCTCAGGTGAGGCAATTCTGGTAGACCAAAGCAGTAAGGTTTGTAGAACAGAGTAACAGCAGAGAGTTACTCAGAGAGGAGCAGAGGTCCCTTGAAGAGCTCACAGACTAAAGGTCAGCACAACTCTGTGAAGGACAATCTGGACGAATGAGAACTGGAGGTGCTAGCCCTTATGGGGGACCCAGGAATTCTGCCTGTTCCCCACAACCTGCCACTGACCTAGAAGATTTCATAATTCATAGAACATTAGGTACTGAGAAGTTTCTTTTCTCAGAAATGGAAATAATTAGTCTCGGAACAAATGCTGTTAAAGCCCTATGTCATAAAGCTTAAGACCAATTCTTGAAAGAATCAAATGGTTTCCAAGTATTGTGTCTAAGGACAAAACTTAAGAACATTTGTAGGGATTTGAAATCATTACATGTCCAGTTTGTAGAAACTCACAATGCTTGTCATTCAGCTAAAATTCTCCAGACACTAAGAGATAGATATAGGAAAAGATTATGTATAGAATACATTCCAGAAGTCAAAAGAAATATAAAATGTACACAGACGTTAGGATGGTCAAAGAACCAAATTAAAGTAGTTGTCATGGCATTGATTTGCTTGTACCAAGGCAATGTGGAAGCATGAGAAGAGGAGCCAATTGTATTTCTAGAGTTAAATTACCTCCACAATAGGCTGGGAATTATGGAAGAAAAGACAGCTCCAAGACAGCGGTATCAACAATTCTAAATGAAGCATAGACATGGGGGAGATGATAGGTGGCAAGACGACAGGTAGCAGGGAAAAATTTTCAATCAAATGTGGGATAAGGTTGAGTATCTTAATGTGTCTAACATGAATGGACTCTCACAAAAACAGGAGTGAGTGCAGAGGAAAGATGACAGAAAATGATTTGAAAAAAGAATCCAGAGTTAAGAAATCTAATGGAGTCCAAGAAGAAATAGGGAGAAAACGGTATCAGCAAGACAGTCATCAAATTACTCATAGCTCTGGTAAAGATAGAATCTTCATGTCAGCCAGAGGAGGAAGAACAAAGAACAAAGATGAGGCCACTGTTGCTGGAGTTGTAGCTTAGTTGACAGAATGCTTGCCTAGCATGCATGAACACATGGACTTAGTAACTAGTGCTTTTTTTTTTCTTTTTTTTTAATTAATTTATTTTTATCTCAATCACAGGTTAGGTACTTTGAATCCCAGGCTTAGCCCCCTCCCCCATTCCCTCCTACCCTCCCACTCCCTCCCTCATCTCCCTCCTCCCCACCCCCTCC
>CM053744.1:77940620-77983569 GCA_028658305.1 Pachyuromys duprasi | reverse complement strand
CACTAGAGTTTTTGATCTTAGCTATTCTGGAGGGTGTAAGGTGAAATCTCAGAGTCGTTTTTGATTTGCATCTCCCTGATGGCTAAGGATGTTGAGCATCTCTTTAAGTGTTTTTCTGCCTTTCTATAATCCTCTACAGTCAGGTCTCTTTTTAGCGTAACTAGTGCTTTTTACAGTGAGTGTGGCGGCACAGGTCTGTGAGCCAGTACTCTGGAAGGGAAGGCAAGAGTATCAGAAGTTTATGTTTAACCTTGCTTACATAGTGAGCTAGAGTTGTTGAAGGCCAGCTTGGGATACAAAAGGCCCTGACTGAAACAAAACAACAGGAATAAACAGTCCCAGTGGGGATCCAGCATTGAGAGTGTAGCAGAAGCCTTAAACCAGATCAATGACTCTCTGCAGATCACAAGAAAATCTGTCTGAGCAAAAGGGTATACTGTATAACACACTGCACGGCACCTTGTTTGTTTGTTTCTTTTCTCTTGGGGAGAGATTGCAAGGGTGAAGGATGAACATGGAGGTGTGGGGAGATGATGGGATTGGGTACATGATGTGAAATTAACAAAGAATCAATGAAAAAGTTTTAAAAAGACAATAGATTGGTTATTTTTATTTATTTTTTTTATTTTTGACTTTCTCATTTGTATACAGTCCATTATGATGTTTCTCCCCCTATTGCCATCTTCCATTCCATTTCCAACAACTGTTGACCCTTTTCTCATATCCAACCCGTTCTGCTCCCACTTTTTGTCTGGTGTGTATGTGTGTGTACATGCATGCCCATATAAATATTTTAAACATCAAATATAAGCAGAGAGATGACTCCATGATTAATAGAGTTTTCTGTGAAAGCAACAGGACCTGACTTCAAATCTTCTACATAAAAACTACACATGACCATACATGCTGGTCAGACCAGTATGGGGAGTGGACACAGTAGATTCTGGGAGCTTGCTGGCAGATCTAGTGTAAGTAGCAAGTTTTCTGCTTAGGGAAAAACATTTTCTTAAAACATAAGGCATACAGCAGTAGATAAAGACACTCAATGTGCTCCTTTGCACACACACACACAAATACACATAAACCACATAAACAAATAAGAATTTAAACAGTATAGCAAAACTCTGGAAACTATTGAATGAACAAAGCCCCCACATTTTACATATTTCCATTTATATAACATGTCTACAATGTACAAATTTATAGGCTCCAAATGAAAATGAGTGGGTACTTTTAGATGAGGAGCTTGGACACATGGGAAATTACTGTAGCTCTGTAGTTGCTTATTTTCTCAGAGAGGTGTCTGTAGAGCGTTCTAAATTTAGTATTTTGGTGGTCACAGTACTCTACAAGCACAAAAGAACTAGCTCGTTAGACCCTTGAAATCAGTGAGTTGTGTGTTAATTGAATTCTGTCTCAGTAACTTAATTAGAGAAGATGCTAAGTGTAAAGGAAGAGACAGTGTCGATGTGTATCACAGAAGGCTGTGGGGCTCCATGTTCATCCCCAGAGACAGACATAGCATGTATGTTTCTGTGGAGACTACATGGTCGAATGATGGTTATCATCCTCCTCTACTCCTGCCCTCTTTTATCCTTCCATCCTCAGTAGAAAAATTTCCACTTTCATATTTTATATATTCTATCACTCTCCACACTCTCCTCTTCCCACCTTCACTCCTTTATCACCCACACAAGCATATATATATATATATATATATATATATATATATACATATATACATATACATAGCCGCTAGGGTCTAAATTTGGTACAAAGTATGTGGTATGTATCTTTGTGAGTCTGAGATACCTTAGTTACACTTATCTGTTCGTTCAAGTTTTCTAACTTTCGATGGTTGGCCAATGAGTGTTTATGACATAACTGTACCAGGAGGGCAAACCCAATGCTAGTCTCTTGAGTATATCCCTGTACTGATAATTTAAATACTGGAAACCCAAAGACTATTTAAAGTGTTAATTATAATCTCTGGGTTTGGAGAAAGAGATTAGGCCCATTAGTATTCAATTAAAAATAATAACTGAGAATAGGGCCATTATTACTTTATGTATTGCTTTAGGCTTTAAGTTATTTTATGTTAGATACTTATGCCCCTGAACTGGAATTACTAGGTTATTTTTGTTAAGGAATTGGGACTTTCAATGTAAGTTCATATTACATGTTTCTCCCTGGCTAATACTACTTTTTAAAAGGACTCTACTGGGTATTCCAAGATGTAGCTCCCAAGATGTTTTCTTGGTGAGACAGGACTTTCTGGTGATGCAGGCTTTGAGAGTCATTCACGCTTTTGTTAGCAACCTGTCCTAATGCTTGTGAAATAAGCACAATGAACCCATTTGTATACACACACACATGCACACACACACACACACACGTGTGCGCATACACACACAAAACCTGTGTTTGCACTGGGGCTGAGGGAATCTATTCTGTTTACCTATTGAAAAAAATGTGTCAATAAAGAAATGAAATTACCATTCCTTAATTCAGAGAATAAAAGTAGCAAAATAATTATTTGCATGAATTTTGTGTCAGTTAAAGTTATTTGATACAGTAAATTTTCAATTTCTACTAGAACTAGCCTTAACTTTGTTCCAGATTTGCTTTATTTTACAACATCAAGAATATTTCTTCTTATTAGTAAATATCTTTATGTTAGTAACTATGCTTATGAACCCATAATTTAAATATATGTTTATAACATGTATTACTGCAGCAAACAGATCATCATTTACTTTTTTTCTTGTCAGGCAGTAGATAGTTTCTTGACTCAATTTACAAACTTTATTTCTCCTAAAGAATATCTTTGTAGAGTATGGTCTTTTTAAAATTTTAATGGTGCGATAGAGGCACAAGCCCTTTCCTAGTCTGTTTTACTTGCATAGAACCTATGCTTTAGTCTGTGAACATGCCTGACATCCCTTTATTTTCAGTGCATTGCTTCTGTTTTTCATCAGGTGGTTTGCAGCTCCTCTTGCTATGGGGGTCTTGTCTTTTACATCTTGTATGGTGAAATTCTAAACTTCCACTCTAGAACATCAAAGAGTCAGTAAGAGTGCTACATTGGGTTTCTCTCAGAACCTGTTGATTTTGGAGCAGTTCAATTCTGCTGCCTCAGCAAGTGAGCTACTGATTACACCTTGGCAGAAAATGAGGCCAATGGGCCCTCCATCCTCTCACAGCACTGTTCATCATTACATACCTTGAAATCTTTGTAACTGGTGACAACTGGTAAATGCTGTTTCTTTTTTCCTTAGAAACAGAATGAAACCAAAAAGAAAACAGGTTTTGTTTGTCCATCACTAACATCTTTTTACTACCACCAGGAGGTTTTGCTCAACTATGTTCATAGCAGCTTTATTTATAGTAGCCAGAGTCTGGAAAAAACCTATATGTTCCTCAAAGGTACATTTACATAATGGAATACTACTCAGCAATTAAAAACAAGGAACTCATGATATTTGTAGGCAAATGATGGGAACAGGAAAATATCATCCTGAGTGAGGTAACCCAGAAGCAGAAAGACACACATGGTGTATACTTACTCACAAGTGGATATTAGCCATATACTATAGGATAAACATACTAAAATCTGTATGCTTAAAGAAACTAAGCAAGAAGGAGGACACTAGGGAATGAGAATTAATATCCTCATTTAGAAGGACAAACAGGATAGACATCAGAAGTAGGAGAAGACAGGGCACAGGACAGGAGACTTCCACAGAGGGCCTCTGAAAAACTCTACCCATCAGGGTATCAAAGCAGAAACTGAGACTAATAGCCAAACTTTGGGCAGTGTGCAGGGAATCTTATGGAAGAAGAAGGAGATAAAAAGACCTGAAGGGGACAAGAGCTCCACAAGGAGAGCAACAGAATCAAAAAATATGGGCTCACGGGGTCCTGCAGAGACTGATGAATCAACCAAAGGCCATGCATGGAGAGGACCTAGATCTGCTGCTCAGATGTAGCCCATTGGCAACTCAGTCTCCATGAGTGTTCCCTAGTAAGGGGAGCAGGGGCTGTCGCTGACATGGACTCAGTGGCCAGCTCTTTGATAACTTCCCCCTGGCGAGATGGCTTAACTAGAACACAGAGAAAAATGATCCAGATAGTTCTGATGAGACCTGATAGGCTAGGTCACATAATAGGGGAGGAAGAGCTCCCCTATCAGTGGACTAGGGGAGGGATATAGCAGTGGAAGAGTGATGGAGGGCGGGAACAGGAGGAGATGGAGGAGGGGCTACAGCCAGGATGCAAAGTAAGTAAATTGTAATACATAATAATAAACAATTAAGAAATATTTTTTCTCATTGACATATATGTGTATATATTAAGACAATAAGATTAATATACATATGTATTTCCTTTGAAGACAATAGGATGAATATATAAGTATATACATGCATATATACAATGTATTTATCACAAATGTTGAATTTTAAGATTCACTGACCAGTTTGATGGAAAAAATCATATGCACTTGATGTCCTATCCTGTTCTAAATAAGTAATAGTGTCAAATTTCTTTTGAGGCTCATGTTTACAACATGGCAGAGGGAAGATTGAGAATTATGTTTTGGAAGAAATTTAAAGTCTCTGTTTAAACATAAAACAATCACTTCCTAGTGAGGCAAGTAAAGGTTTGGAAATTTTATTTTAAATCTATATAACAAACAGCAAATGGTTAGACAATGGGTGGTTAGAATGGTAGATGGGTACCAAACTGAACTGCAGGACAATAGATTTTATTGCTGTTATATTAATAATAGTAAGCTCTGTGTTTATTTGTGTGTGACCAAATATGTGTACATTTATGATGAAAGTCTGCTATACTGAGACAGAAGTACAGACCCGAAGTGGGTAATGACTAGTCTCACTTGGAGAGTGTGGTCATGGTACAATTTAGGCATCTGCAAAAGAATTTTCTATAGGCTGAAAAAAATAGGGATATCCAAGGTCATACCATATGTGACTGACATCAACAGTCCAGACCCAGACATTAAACTACTAAATCCTATGTATCTTTTAGGCATTAAGGAAAGGAATTTGCATATAACTGATGTGTATAAGGACAGTCATCAGGAGAGTAAAGATCTCACATCTGACCTCAGCAGGTATGTGTGAAGTATAGACTAGCCACGGTGTGAATTCCGGCTTACAGGGAAAGGCAATGTGTTGGTATTTTTCATACAAATCAAATTAAAATTGTGATAGAACATGTGCACAGATAAATTTCATGACAAGGGCTGACTGCTGTAGAGAAGATCCAAGACCTCTTTATTGTGGCCTAGCTGAGTAGGGAATTTATTACAGTAAAGATAGTGAATAGAAAGCAAAACCCGGTGGTAAAGTCATCATGAAATAAACATGAAGACCTTACTTTTTTCCTCCAGAACCTTCATTAAGAAAAATGACATAGCAGGGCATATCTCTAATCCCCAGCCTTGGAAAGAAAGAAACAGAAGGATCCCTAGGGCTTGTTGATTAGCAAGTCTAGCCAAATCTTTAAGCTCCTTGTTTAATGAGAGACCCTGCCTCAAAAACTAAGGAAGACAGTGGTGGTGGAAGATACATGACAGTGAGTTCAGACCTCTCTATCTTTGTGCACACACATGCGTGTACACGTGAGTGGAAACACAAACATACACAAAAGAAAAAGAAAGGAAAACAGAAAGATAAATGAGGGCAAGAGAAATGGAGAGGACAAGAGAGGGAGCGAGAAAAAAAGAGAGGGGTGGAGGGAGGGAAAAGAAAAAGAGAGAGAGACTGTAATACTAGAGAAACCAAACCAAGCAAGCTTCTGGAGTGCTCAGTATTCATAAACATAATGAGCTAAGACTTATTCCAAAATCCATAAAAACATTACAGACACTTAGTGATTTTATTTTAGAGTCTAACTCCTCAACTTCCCAGCTCCTTGCTTCACTAACATTCTTTTTAGTAGTTACACCTGCAGTTGACTCAAAGTGAGTCAATCTATGGTTATTATTTTTTTGAACCTGAAAAGCAAGCTAATCGCTCAGTTTACTTAACTTCTAAAATTCTAAGCTTAACACTGGTAATGCTTTTGTTTTTGCCCCTACATTTTTTTCTCAGCTTTCTTATTTGTTGACTGGCATTGTTCTACTTTTAGCATGTTGATTTGGATTTACTTTCTCTTGAATTCAAATGGCTCTGGGCATTGCGAGCCAGTGTTTAGTTAATCAGTGCTGCATAACATGTGTTCTCCCTTTTCATAAATGTTTCCTATCCGTTGTAAGTGTTTTCCTTTGATGTGTTACTTCTAATTTCTAATGTTAAAAAAAAACAGCTAGTACAATATATTAGCATATATTTTTAAATGTTTTGCTCTTTAAAGTGTTTAAGGAATAAAAAAGAAAGTAATTAAGAGCTGGTGTTAACTTATTTGGTAATATTGCTTTTAATTTATTTTCTTAAATGTAAATAATACTATAAAAAGCTCACTGTTCTTGTTCTGAAGTTTCTACTTGGTACTGTTAAAGTGTGGATTTCATCATGGTTTCATCTGAAACATTAAGAGAAAACTGTTACCTGTGCTGAAATCTACTATAAACAGCTTTTTAATGGTTACATATACAATAGAACCTTTTCTAGGTCTGTTATAAAAATGTTATAAAATTTTCACATCACCTGGGAAATGCAGACCAGAGACTCAAGTGATGGAATCTAACTTCCTTAGATGCACAGTGACATTATAGATGGGATATTTTAAGATGTATGAACTATCTTGCTTAAGTTAACAATTTTTCCAATAAAAATGAATTGAATTTCCTAGGTAATACAGCCATTATAAAATTATAAAAACAAAAATTATATACCATTAAAGTTCATGTGTAAAAGTCTTGATTCCAAATGTGTAGTATTAGGAGATAAAACTTTTGGAAGATTGTTAGGAGCATTTAAGCTCATTAGGGTGGGGCCCTTACAATGACATTAGTGACCTTAGAAAAGACTGGAGGACTTTCTCTCACTCTTTTCATATAGAGATATACCAAAGTAGTAATCTACAAGCTGGCAAAAGGATTTTTACCACAGACAAAATTATATAGAAATTTGACCTTGGACTCTTTAGCTTGTAGGATTGTGAGAAAGAAGTGTTTGCTGCCTAAGTCACTCAATCTATGATTTTCAGGGACTGTATCTTTTTTCAATTAATTTTTTTATTTTTTTATATAAGCTTCAGTGTATTTACTTTGTATCCCAGCTGTAGCCCTCTCCCTCATTCCTTCCCAATCCCACCCTCCCTTATCTCCTCCCTGCCCCTCTGTAAGTCCACTAATAGGGGAGGACCTCCTCCCCTTCCATTTGACCCTAGTTTATCAGGTCTCTTCAGGACTGGCTGCAATGTCCTCCTCTGTGGCCTAGCAAGGCTGTTCCTCCCTCCTTGGGGGTGGGGGCGGGTTTCAAAGAGCCAGCCATTGAGTTCATGTCACAGACAGTCCCTGTTGCCCTTACTAGGGAACCCACTTTGTAGGGGTTCTAAGTTATATCCATGCATGGTCCTTGGTTGGAGAAACAGTCTCAGAAAAGACCCCTGTGCCCAGATATATTTGGTCCTTGTGAAGCACTTGTCCTCTCCAGGTCATACTAACTCCCCTCTTTTTCATATCTTAATCATAGGAATTATTATCTATATTGGATTCAGTCATCAGGGCCTGATCTTATTGAAAATCTTATTTAAAAAGGGGAGAAAAGGATGACTTATGTTAATGACACACAAACACAACACACACACAAATACATATGTATGATTTCTTGAAGGAAGTTTCAGTCTTCTTAAAAATCAGCCTTCTTAAAGTCAGTCTGTTGTGTGGTATGTGCTTTATAAGTTGAAGTACCATGTACAAAATCTGGCAAAAGCAGACTAGAGACCCAAGTGACAGAACCCGCTTGCTTAGTTGCACTTAACATGATAGATGGAATGTTTTAAGATGTATGAACTATCTTACTTAGGGTAACTATTTGTCCAATAGAAATGAATTGAATTTCTCAGCTGATGTGACTAGCATCCTGAAAGGGCTCATTCATTTCCAGTTGATGTGTTTTGTAATGTTTTACAAATTCATCATTTTTTTCATCTGACTTGTCTTTCCTTTAGCGGAGATGTAATGTAAATTCACCCTAATATATCTAGCCCAAAGTTCACGTGTTATGTACAGTTCTATATGTTATAAAACATTATCTCCACTCTTCTGTACATGTAATGGAGGTTAAAATATGTATTTGAATTACATGAAACTTTGATAGTAGCATACTAATTTATGAAGAGAATATTGACATTTTCATGCAATCTGCCTCTGCAGTTGCAGGTCAGGGAGCTATGATGAATTCAGAAACCCATGACCAATTTGATTTCATCTGAGGTACATCTCTCCTTTTCATTTTCTTATTTATAGTTTTCTCTTCTCCTGTTGCCTTTGTATTTTTGTATATTCCTGTACTTTTAAAACCAATCCCCACGTAAATATTCAGAATTGCCAGTTCGGGAACAATGATATACATTTGGTAAGTGCCGTACAACTAAAACACAATGTGGTATAAGTATGTACTACCTCTAAGGTAGTATTTGTATATTGTCTTAGTAATTAAAGCAACACTATCAGTTCAGTACTATTACTGAGAATTGTTTAACAGTGGAGGAATGATAGTGAAGGTTTACATATCCAGCAAAGAGTAGAAGAGCTAAAATCTAAGACCAAATATACCACAAAACACTACACACAGTGTTCAGTAAATTCATAACACAAAGTTGTAAGGTTGAGAATCTTAACACTATTCTTTCATTTATTCTTTATTAATAATAGTGAGTTAGTCACTGTACAGAGAAGGAATATTGCCTTCTAATGGAGCTAGTAGAAAAAAATTTCAGGAAGAAAAGGACCACTTCCTTTTATTAGCATTATTTGAAGAAGTGTTCCTGAGACATTGTGCCCGGGAGTTTATTCAAAAGACAAATATGAACACATGAGAGTTCTTGCCCAGGAAGGACTAAGCACCAAGGTCTCCAAGAATTTCAGACAACAAACTTGCTTCTATCTGCTTTTGTGGACCTGGAGAACCATATGAAACTCATTCTGCTGTCTTTCTCACAAAACAGGGACTGGCCATGCCATCCCTGGGCTTCTCTAAAGTCTCCAAACAGCTTGTAAACATCAGAGAGATTATTTAAGCTCCCCTACACTGTGAGTATGACAAGCATAAGAAATGGTGGGGTAAATGGTTGATGCTGAGCCCTGTAAACAATTATATTCTCAGCAAGTTAAGTAGCAAAAAATTCAGTCCTATGCTCACCCATATTTGCTGGTCTTCTTTCCCCTGAGTTGGGAGAATTTGCTCAAGAGTGAGTAATGTTAGTAGGGAGAGTTTGCTCAGGTACAAGTAGCATATTATAGATATATATATGCTTTATATATATGCATATATATATATATACTTTTATATCAAGGAAATGTAGCATACATTTAATCATTTGTTTTCTTTTAGCTTCATACAAGGACAAGACCCATGTAAATCTCAGGGTATGCAATCAGTGAAAAAAAATTAAGCATAATCTGAGTGAGATAAAATTTAATTTATCATGGTTGACCACGCACAACCCAAATGTGTCATTTTAATAGCTCAGAATTTACGACAAGGAATAACTAGTGTTGAGTAGAAAAAAATGTTTGTTTTTAATTCAAATGTAAAGAGTAAAGAAAACCTAATGTGATACATTATATTTACTTAATCAATATGGTCATTTAAATGTTGACACACTTTTACAAAGAAGACCTCTTGGCCAAATGGCTTCCTGTAACTAGAATTTGAGCTCCTAAGTGATTTTAAATGTCTAGCATTTTATGACTAGTGATAAGTGCTTTTATCCAGTAAGAATAGATGGGTGATTTCAGTCAATATGGCTGCTCCTCCCACTCTCTAGGGTGAGGCACAGAACTCTTTAGGTACAGATGTGCAGTGTGTGTGCTGTGGGGCTCCAGATGCTTCTACGGATAATGTCCACAGAAACCAGTGACAACACAGACACTATCAGATTTTGTGTAGACTGTTTGAATCATATTAAATAGTCTCTCAAACCACACAAAATTCATGCTGTGAAATTTTCTCAAACTTTTTTTTTTCCTGCCTTCATGCTCACAGTACATTCTCACAATGCTTCTGAAACTGATTGGAATGCTCAAAGCCAGATTTTTTTGATGAGAGAAAAGTCCCCCCTCTATTAGCAGTAACTTGATATTTGAAAGGGTTAATGGGCTTCTTGAAGTGCTCAATTTATCCAGAGAGGGGACCCTGTGACCCGGGTAAGGACCTGGCTTTGGTCATTTCTTAGGAAGAATGTAATTTAGAACTCTCGCTTATTATTCTGCCTGCTGCTTACTTATCGATGATATTGACTTTGGGTTTTAAAAAGTCTTGCTTTGGAAAATTGTTTTGAGCAGCTCTTAACCACACACGTCCTGTATTCTTATTTTATATCCCTTTTCATCTGGGATATTATTAAGTCAAATCCTTGGTAACTATTCTCTGCAATCCAATTTATTTTTACCCAAGATCCATTGAATTCAACTCAATGGCTTCTCGTAAAAGGTTAACCCAATATTTCATGCTGTGTTATACTTTATGTTTGTGTTATGTGAACGAAAACTAACCATGATAAGCAGCCAATAAATTACATTTAGAATGTTTATTTCCAAAAGTTACATTACTATGCCGGTATAGATAAATGTTATCATTTATCACAATATGGATTGTGGATGTAAAAGGTAAAATAAATACAGCCATATTTCTTGTATGATTCCTAGTTTGTTTGCTTTAAATGTTGGCCAGAATACCTTTGAATTTGCTGTTTTATTTATTGACTTATATTACCATGTGGAACCCTAGTGATTCAAATCTGCAAACATAAGCAAAACTATTGTATTTATAATAAGAAATTAGCTTTAATTTTTTCCTATAAAATGAGATTCTTGAATATTCTTAAGTTGACATCTGTAAATCAGCTACTTTGAAATTTTTTTCATTCCTAGTAATAATCATTTAGAAACAGAGCTTTAGTGTGAATGTCCTATTTGGAAGACATGAACAGCTAACCTGATAGAGTGAAGAAACATCATGCCTGTCATTTGTAAGAATTACTAAAAAAATTTTATCAAACTTATGAAAGTAAAGAAAGTCCAAAAGATGTTCATTAAAGTGAATATAATGTATAGTTAAACTTGTTGAATGAAGCATTCGTTAATTATTAATAACAACTTTATCACGATATAGTTATTGTACCATACTCCCTATATAAAGGAAAGTGTTCAGCTTTTTAAATATATTCATAGTTATGCTAATAATAAATTGTCAGGCATCTTTTAGCAGTTACTTTCCTCTTTCCCAAAGCAGCGTGGTTGAGTCTTGCTTTTCATCCAATCTGACAGTATACATTTTATAGTGGCTTCTAGAATTCCATGAGAATCTATACGTTCTCATTGACTGTTGTGTGTTCTTGTTTTTGCTGTAGTTAGTGTGTTGTTATTTGTCTTAGTAGTACTAGAGAATCCAATCCAGGGCTTCTCTCTTCTCCATAGCATCTTGGCACATGGCATCATGGTGGAAGTAAGCAAAAAGGGAGAAACAAGTGATGAGGCAGGGATCCAGAACTTTGAGAGAGCGAGATTGGTCCTGAACCCCTCAACCAGACACTATTACCTAAATCCCCAATCGCTCTTTTAATGTTACTACAATGGAAACCAAGGTTCTAACATATAAGTTTTTGGAGACATCCTCAACTACATCCTAATCATAACACACACATTTGTATATATATTTATTATGTATTATATCTAATAATATATGAATATATTCTAATATATTTATGTACATGAATATATTCTACTATATTGATTTAAAAGAGTAAAATTTTTGATATAGTAATTTGCTGCACTAATCTTGTGCTCTTGGGACAAGGGACACATATTTTGGTTAGTGACAGGATAGATGATTTAAAGAAGTGTATTTCCCCTTCAGTCAGAACCTCTGATATTGTCATGTGCTACACTGGAAATGGGCAGTTATGTTTTGTGATAACAGTGTTTTTGTTTGTTCTTAGAAAACTTTTGTTTAAATATGGTCTTTGAAATTTCATAGATGTGTGTAATGCATTCTGATTATTCTCATTGGTACCCTCTTTTATCCTGTTTCCACCCCCACCGATGCCTGCCCTCCTCCTCCATCCTAGTCCCCTTTCCATACTCCTCTCTGGTTTTGCTGTTTTTTGATGCACAGGGTCTTCCAGTGTGACCTGGGCTTTGAACAGTGGTTTCAGCAGAGCCCTTGTGACTCACCTCTTTTCTGATCTCTTTGAATCTTTGTCTGTTCATGTTGCTGGAACACTTAGTTCCTACTTTGTATAGTGCCCTGGAGTATCAGCTGCCCTGCGGCATGTTTCAGTTGAATTTGGACCTGTTTGTAAGGGTTGCTTTTGAGGTGAGTCTTTGAGGGCCTTTCTTAAGAGCTTGTTTTACCTGTTCCTCCTGCTCTCCCTCGGGAACTCTCAGCCATATTACTTCTATTTATTTTCCTCAGGACAATGTCAACCTCTCACAAACTGTCTGCCATCAAACTCTTAATTCCTCATAAGAAGACTCAAAGGATTGAACCTCCCCACACAAGGGTTCAAGTAAAATCAGTTCATGTCAGGAGGATTGTCTCTTTAGGCCACTGCCCCTTCTTCTCTGTGCCACAGCTCCAGAACTTGGGATAGTGACAGTGCCTACTTTTCCAAAAATGACATCCTGACTTTATGCTCAGTGCACTGGGTGTGAACAGCCATCTTTGGTTTTCTCAATGGGTTGCTCCTAGTGAGCAGTCTTCACCAGACTGTGTTACTGAAGGTCTTTGATGTTATCATTGTTGTTGCTGTCATATTGCCCTCAAGAAGGAGCCACTAATGAGCCAGTGAGAGCTGTCATGGGCACAAGAAACCAGTGAGAGCTGTCTTGGGCCACTAAGCTGTGTGTTCTTGAGTTCACTGTCAATATAATTGAGATTGGGGCTCTCAGAAATGCTGACAGAATGTTCTTCTCTGGGAGGCACTTAGGGATGCCACAGCTTTCAGCTGGAATCTGAGCAGAAGGAGCCTGACATTGTTGGTTACACTTTCCTAGGATGGGTTATTGTGAGGTGGAGCTGGGCCAGGAAAGACAGTGTTGACTGGTATTTCAGATTCCATGGATGAAAACGTGCTAGAAGAGCTCTCTTACCAGTGGACTGGGGGAGGAGCATGGGTAGAGAAGAGGAAGGGACGGTGGGATTGGAAGGGAGGAGGGAGGGAGCTACAAGTGAGATACAAAGTGAATAAACTGTAATTAATAAAAATATAAGTAAAAAAGAAGACATTCAAAAAAACGTTCTTTCTGAAATGTGCAGTGTTTTTAATTGATGTGCTGCCTTCTTTCTTCTTCTTGTTCCTGTTCTTCTCTCCCTCCTACTTCTTCATTAAGAGAATTCCCAGAGAAGTTAAGGGTTATGCTTATCAGCTGTTTTGATGGAGTTGGTCTACATAGGTCCTGAAGTGATCGCCTAGTGTTTAATTTTTGCAGTATAGCCAAGAGCTCACATCATTTCCTTTTTTTAATTGGGGGAGTTATAGTAATTATTTTAAAAATTACATTTATTATTTGTGTGTGCATGAGTGTGTGTGTGTGTGTTTGTGTGTGTTTGTGTGTGAGAGTGTACCCCTGTGCATGTATAGAGTCAGAGTACAGTATGGAGTTGTTGTTTATCCCTCTGTCATTGTGTCTTTGATATTGAACTCAGGTTGTCAGAGTACCTACTCAACATACATTCTTAAATGAGTTATTCAGATGTCATTTAGTACTTGTTTTTATATGATAAATACTAGTTTCTACATTAGACATGGAAAGACTTTTATATGCAAGTAAATTTGAATTAAAATTTTACAAGACAATCCAATCCTATCTCAGTCTCCTCCTCATTATTTTGTTTATTCATCCAAAATATGGACATCATGGTAGATGTTTGAAACTTAAATTATATAATCCATGCAAACACATTTTGAGATTCTAAAACCTTAAATTGGATGCCATTATTACCACTTTATATCAAATGCAGCATGAAATGTACCTTTTTCTGCTCTCATTCTTATAAAATAACTACAAAATTCATCTTAGGCAATGTTTATACTTTCCACCATTTGAAGTTCTTTGTATCATCATGCGATAAATATTTTTACAAATCAGTTAGTGTCCAGAAAATAATTACTTTAGATAAACATTGAGTAGTGCATGCGGGAAGGGCATTGTTAGTATGTATTCATTAGGGTAAGAATTTGTCTATTCATTTGTTTTGGTGGTATGGAAAATTTTATGGAATCCCAATAAAGATTCATTTTAAAAATGTGGAAAAGATTAAGTTGGTAGGTTAATTTTAAAATCCCGGCTTGAAAGAATATCCAGAGTTGTCAGGTGTAATAGGACCTTGGTGCTTAGCACCCCTTATCAAAATCTTTTCCAGCCGAAGCATGCATAAACCATGGAGAGGAATTCTTACTGTATATGACCTTCGGAGTTCATCTTAACTCCACAGTATTTTGGGAGTGCGTGATCTAAAGTTTAGGTAACACGTTATGTCATACATTCATTTATTTCTTACTGTGCTCTTCTCATCTAAGTAAAAATGATAAGTAGTTCACTGAGAGTTAAATAACCAGAACGTGAGCATGTTCACTTGCACGTGCACCCACGCGCGCACAATGCACACACACAATTATCAGTTTTGAACAACTCATTTTGCAGACACAATCATGTGCTGACTCTTTGGCTTTGCACATCAGACACTCAAAGAGTAAAAGGAAAATTTGTAAGTTTTCAACTTCTGATGCTCTTGGTTGATGAGGGAAGAAAGCATCCATAATCTGCCATGACTGCTCAGGGTTGCTTGTCTCAGTAGAGATATTGGAGGGCCCTAGAACAAAAAGGCAGATCACTCATGGAAGTTTTTCTGGAGAAGAACTTTGAGACATGTTCTCTTGTAAATGACTGCAGTGAAGGGTATTACTATGATTTCCAGTTCAGTCTTGGCTGAGAGCTCTTTATTAATATCTGAATTAAAACCTTTAATTAAACAATAACAGTTTGCTATTCCTTACTAACTCAAAATAAATCACATCTTATTTCAGTAAACATTGAAATCTTCCATGCCTTTTCTGTCCCTTTTATGATTGATATTTTTAATGTGTGTGTGTGTTGTACACGAGTATGTGCATATGTAAGTTCAAGTATTGGTTACCCATGTGTGCATACAGATATGTGTGCATGTTTGTGTACATGTGTGGCACCCCAAAGCTGGTGCCAGGTGTCTTACAGAAATCATTCTCAGTTTTATTGAAGAATAGGTCTTGATGAATATGGAACGCTTCAATTCTAGTTTCTTCCTAGGCTGAGTGCCCCGGGGAGCCCAGTCTGTTTCTGGGGGTGCTGGCATTACTGGCAGCCACCACCCTGGCCTGGCTCTATACCTGAATCCTGGCAAGCTGAATGTGGCTTCTTCTGCTCTCACAACACATACTCTATTCATTGGCCATCTCCATGGCCCTTTTTTCTAAATCTTTTTTTTCTTCCCTGCTATTCCATACTGCTTGTCATCATGCTGACTGGGTTCAACTGGAGCATTTGTCAATGACATTTTTCTCTCTGATGAAAATAGAGCTTTTTGCGTAGTTGGTCACATTAGTTTATTATTTTATTGTGATTTCTTTTATTTTTGAGATTATACTAAGTTCACATCATATCTGCCCCCTCCGCTCCCCTCAAAAGCCCTCTTGTATATCCTTATTAGCTCTTCCAAATTCATGGCTTTTTAATTATTTTACATGCACGTATTGTTAGGCATATATACCTACTCTGTCTGTGTATAATGCTACTTGTTTGTATGTTTTCGTGGCTGATCCTTTGGTATTGGATAATTAATTGGTATGCTCTTCCCTGGGGAAGATTATTTCTCCCAATATCAGCACTCCTTAATTACTTGTGGTTCTTTGGGTAGGGTGGGAACCTCATGGTTTTCCCCCTGTTCATTTGACATGTCTATTATTGTTGTATTTATTCAGCTCATGTTTAGGCACTCGTGTTGGTGAGCGTGTGTAGGTAGGTGTAGCTTTTGTCACTACTAGTAGACACAACCTCACAGCAAACACCCTGATCCGCAGACTTTCATTCCACCCCATCTTCCACAGTGTTCCCTGAGCCTGAGGTATAGGAGTTGTTTTGTAGTCTATCCATTGTGCAGTATTGTTTTTGAGAATTATTACAAGGGATATTAGATGTTACTGCATTCATATTTTATCCAGTATATGACCGATTTACAGCAATGGTGTTTTATTTTCCTATTAGCTTGGTTTTGCTCATTACAACTTCGGTTCTTTTTAACCATTCCACATGCATTTTTGCATTGTAGCATTCATATGAAGGTCCTGTGTTAAGTCTAAGATTTTTTAACATTTTCTTTAACATTGTCACATGAACTTTGGATCATTTTCTAATTTCTTTAGGTTACATCTAATATTTCTCTCTCCCTCATGTATCATGAGAGTTTTTATTCTTAGCAAAGTCTCTCCTTTGGGAAATGGAGTTAGCAAAACAAAATTTTGTTTTCTATTAATGCCAACATAGTTACTTATATATGTTTGTATATTTTTTATCACCTTTTCAGAGTATCCTGGCTTTAAATCCTCGAATACAAGCTCATGCAACTTTGCGTTCCACCATGGCTAAGAAACTAGACAAGAAACACTGGAAAAGAAACCCTGATAAGAACTGCTTTGTAAGTATCACTGACACATATCATTTGTATCCTTAGAAATGTAATTAAATATGTTCAAGTACTGTTGTGGTTTTATAAGACTTTAAAATTTTTATATCTGAAAACAATCTCAAAACACCATTTAATAGGAGGGAGAAAACAGGGAACAGAGCAGGAGCTTACCAAAGAGGGACTCTGAAAGACTCTACCCAGCAGGGTATCAAAGCAGATGCTGAGACTCAGCCAAACTTTGAGTGCAGGGAATCTTAGGAAAGAAGGGGAGATAGAGAGATCTGGAGAGGACAGGAGCTCCACAAGAAGAGCAACAGAACCAAAAAAATCTGCACACAGAAGTCTTTTCTGAAACTGACTCTCCAACCAAGAACCATGTATGGAGATAACCTAGAACCCCTGCTCAGATGTAGCCCATGGCAGCTCAGTGTCCTAGTGGGTTCCCTAGTAATGGGAACTGGGGCTGTCTATGACATGAACTGATGGGCCTGCTCTTTGATCTTCTCCCCCTTAGAGGGAAGAAGCCTTGCCAGGCCACAGTGGAGGACAATGCAGCCAATCCTGATGAGACCTGATAGGCTAGGGTCAGATGGAAGGGGAGGAAGACTTCCCTTATCAGTGGACTTGGTGATGGGCATGGGAAAAGATGAGGGAAGGAGGATGGGTTTGGAAGGGAATGAGGGATAGGGCTACAGCTGGGATACAAAGTGAGTAAACTGTAATAAATAAAATAAATAAATTATCTATAAATAAATATAAGATCTTTTGTCATGAAAAAAATTGATGCTTTTCAAATATTCTGTAAAATTTTAAATTGTGTAAGTTTGGTACCGGTATTTCTTTTTGCAAATTGTTTTAAATTTCGCTCAGAATTTTTTTGTGCAATGGTAGCATGATGAAAGACTTTCCATATCACAAGGTCCAGTGTCACGGAGGAAGATGGGGCACATGGCTACCTATCAGCTGAAATAAGTTCTTGGGGGTAGGAGAGCAGATGACTAGTCAGTGTTCACTATGAACAGCTGGCATTCTCAGGTAAGATACAGAAGCAGCGTAGCTCCTCTGAAATTCTTTATGGCTGATTTTTAAATTTGTTGTTGTTGTTTGTTTTCAAGACAGTGTTTCTCTGTGTAACAGCCTTGGATGTACTGGGCTTCCTTTGTAGACCATGCTTGCTTGGAACAGAGATCCACCTGCTTCTGCCTCCTGAGTGCTGGGATTAAAGATGTTCACCACCATTCACAGTCTTTATGCCTGATTTTTAACTTTTTAAAATTTGTTTTTATTTGCTTGTGAGACCAGGACTCATTGTGTGACTCACACTGCCTTAATACTCATATGATTCTATCTCTCCTCACCTTTTGAGTTCTGAGATTGCATCTTTAAGCCACAGCGCCTATCTTAGAATCTTTCCTATCTCTGCCTATATTATGGTCACAGACTGTGAGGTCATGAATGGGTATTAGATCTGACCTCCAAGGCAGTGTTGAAAGTGTTGACTGCAAATATTTCAAATTGGTAAGAAATTTCTTTTTACAGGAATTCCCCAAAATGATTTTTCCAAAACAGTTAATGAGACTGTAGCGTGAGTTTGTTTGGTGTCTGTTCTCTGGATACTTTGTGCATACTGCTGCTTAAGATATATGACTTTATTTCATCTCTTGTCTCCCTCCTTTCCTTAGGAGGATGAGGCTTGAGGACAGGTACTTGTTGCTATACTCATGTAACTGTTACACATTTTTTTCTGTCATGGGCCACCCTGCAAACAGTTTTGAAAATAAAAACAAAAAGACAGGCAGAGTATGACATGAAAGGATTTTGCAGTGCTGTATTTGGCATTCTGTTTTTCCTTGGTCCACTCCTGTGGGCTCTGCTTTCTACCATGACATTGCCAATACAAGTCTTTGGAAGGACACCAGGGTTGCTCACACCTGGATCCTCATGTTGTGACCTTGTACAATGATGGCAGCAACTGAAGAGAGCAAGAATAGAATAGTACGGTTTTCAAGCCTATCTGTTAAAGATTATCAAAGATAAGTGTCTCATCTCAAAGACACGAGAGCTACGATCCGGAGACATCAGATGTCTTCCCTGACACCTTTCATTCATAAATGATCTAACATACTTTGGTCCACGTTCTATTTAGAAACAGAAGTTTTTATCTTATTTTGATTGTTATTATCACTATCACCTTAGGAAAATGATCATTTTATTCCAGATGTGATCTTATACGTAGAGTTTCTCATTACATTTCTTCCAAAATATGTAACTGGCAAAGGGGGTACTGAGATAAGTTTTCTCGTGGGAATTATTTGTTGTTTTGAATTTGTAGAAGAGCAATCTCACAATATTTGAAAATATCCATTAACATTCTTGTCATGTGATAGTGTTGTTATTACAACGCATCACAAATAGGCTGCTTAAGCCATTCAGTTTTCACCATCGTCAAGACTAGTCTGAAAAAAAAAAAAGACTAGTCTGAGACCAAGGTGTTGGCAGAGCTAGTTGAAAACTTTCTGTTTGTCTAATCAATGGCATCTGCTTTCTGTCTTTTCACATGGTCCTCATGCTTGTTTTAAACTGTTTACCTCTTTAAATACTATCTCCAAATAACTACATTTTGAGAGACTAACAGTATTACAACACATGGATGTTATAGAGACACAATTTAACCTATAAAAATAACTTTGAAATATCAAGTGCATCCAGCTATTCATCTTAGAGTAGTATGTCCGATGAAAAGAATTATGAATTAGGCAAACATTAATTATGTAGAAAGAAGATTATTTGAGGCATTATTTATTCATTAGAGAAAAATGTAGAAGAAAATTCCTTCGAATTCTAACTACTGAGTCATGTTTAACTAAATTTAGGCAAATATATTCAGTGTTAAATTGTATGACCATTACAAATTATCTTTAAATAGTTAATACTTTGGGTTAAACAGTCACAATCTACATTACATGCAAAATACATAAAACTTCACTGTATCTAATTGTAGTTGTGTGTACTTACAACTATACTTACTTTTGTGAATATCCACAAAGAATAAAAATTTCCATATAATTATGAATGGTGATTATCTGTGTGTTCTAATATAGTGAGCAAGTATAAATGGGAGAATAAATTAAAAGCTTCCAGTATATGTAAAAATAATAATCTCATTGTATAAGATCAGATTATGGCTGAGGATTCAGATTACTCTGCAAACTCCAGTCACACTCATATATTGAGAGAGAGAGGGCACTGAAGTTCATTCCTTGGGGGAAATGGAGGTGGTTGGAGCTAGGGCTCAAGCTTATTCTCAAACCACCAATTGAATAAAATTCCCTTTCTTTGCCTATATATCCTCTTTGTGCTAATATGAAGAATTTAAGGAAACTGTTATCAAATGATATGTTTTGGTTTTTACTTTCTATTTTTTCATAAACATAGTAACACCAATAGAACTTTGCTTTCTCTCATCAGAGGGATCAATAAGACAGACAGAGTGCAGAAAGGCATGTACCTACTCTAGTCAAACTAGAAAATGGAAGAAAACAGGAGTCCCTTTACAAAGCATGGTAATGTGGCAAGTGGATAATCTTGTCTTCTACCCTGAGATGTTGCTATTATCCTGAGATAATGAGATGCCTCTGTCTTTTATCTGGAGTGATATACAAAGTCCAAGCAGGAATCCTGGAACTTTCTTGGCAGATGAGGCTGTTCTTGAACTCACAGAGATCTGCCTTCTTCAGTCTCTAAAGTGCTGGTATTAGATATGTGCACCAGCACACCCAACAGAGATGGATTCTTAAAGTTGGCTCTACTGCTTGCCTCCAGGAAGGACGTTTCAGAGCCTTCTGACTGAGATTAGGTATTATCAAGGATGCCTCTTAGCTCTGCCTTGTCCTCCTCCATCCCTCCTTCTGTGGTTTTCCTGAAGAGCATCCATTTAGTAACTTCATAATAATCCAATCCCTGTGCAGTTTTGCTTCTATGAAAATTATGTTTTCATAGAATTATGACGATATTCCATGAAACAAAATTATGAAATAGCAAATTCAAATGCTGAAATTGCTATTTCAGGGCCTCACCCACAGTAGCTTGAAATCCCAGATAAAGGTTTAGGAGGCATAATACTTTAGAAAACATCCATGCTTCAGGCATTGTATCAAATGCTACTTAGAGACAACAAAAGTCATTTTGTATCAAATGCTACTTAGAGACTAGTAAGATCTATCAAAGTCGTATTCCATTTTTATTTTGAAGACAGACTCTAGTTTTGTTTTAGTAAGTAGATAATTGGCTTCTAAGAGAACAGGCATTGTTTTGTCCCAAGAATGACAATTCTGAAATTTTTGCCCAGGAATTTCATTATTTGGCAGCTTACTAACACTCTATGACTAATTGGAAATTCTGAATTACATAGGGAATTTAGGCTGGCAAATGTGTTTGGACTGGGTAATGAAGCACAGAGCAGTTATTCCCAGTATCTTTTAAACAGGTGTTCCATAACCGCTGTTTATTTTTGACATTTTGAAAATGTTGAACTGTCCTAATTACATAAATATTTTGCAGTCATTTTCCATGTGTGATTTTTGAAGACCAGAAAATATTATGAATCAGAAAATTTTTCCCAGGTGAAAAATAAAAGGAAACATGGTTAAGTACAGTGAGTCATTTGTTTTCAGATTCTTAATTTATTCTGAAATTGTGACACATAGTCAGTGCTCATGGCTTAAAATGATGACAAAGATATAATGCCTGCTTAGAATTTGTTTATTTCAGCTTCTGTGTCTAAATTCTTATGTTTTAACCTTCAGAATCACTTTGTGGTATCCATTATATTTTATCTCTACCCCTAGATGAAGAGGTGTGCACAGGAAGGCGCAAGAAGCCTGGTTAATGTAGATTTAGACATTGAACTCATATAATCTGGCATGAATTCATGAAGAGATCAAAATCAACCACCAACCTAAAAATCAACCACCGGCCTTTCCTTCTAGACAACGAAAATGAATGTGGAATATTTGGTTTTTGACAGAGATATCTTTGCTGTGTGTGTGGTTTCTTTTTCAATTTATTACCAATTAGAATAGGTTAGACATTATGTAATTTATCAACTGAAATAAATATGAATGCAGCATAGGCCTCACCAAAGATCTCATGTTATGCTGAAGAAGACAGACATCAATAGTTATGGTATTGTTTCAAGTTACCGATATATGGATTTTAGTTACCGATCAAATTTGCCCTCAGCTGAATGATTCTGGAACATAGTGCAGGAAGCAGATTTAATGATAAATATAGGAGGCAAGATCTTTGGGGCTGTTGTATAAAGTTAGATGATAAATAACAAAGCGTGGAGTGAGAGTTTTTCTGAAAGAGTGGAAGTGTGACGATTTTAGAAATTAGGAAACATGACATGGTGGGAGGGATAAAGCAGTTGGTAAAATGCTTGATTTGCCAACATAAGCACCAGACTTTCATCTGCAAACCTGCTTATATAAGCCAGGCATGATGGAGCTTGCTTATAATCCCAGAGCTGGGGAGGAAGAGACAGACATTCCTTGGGCTCAATAGCCAGCTAGCCCAGCTCGATTGGCAGGTTCCAGACCATTAAGAGACACGGTCTCAAAAGGAAGAAGGTGGAAAACCCTGAAAAGCTGAAGCCTGACTTTTCCTTTGACTGCGACATGCATTTGTATACGTGTGTATGCACTCAAACCCAAAATTACATATATGCACAAAATATATGACTTGGGAGTTGAATCTGGTTCTGCATTAATTGTTTATGGGCTAAACTGAGTTGAAATAATGAATTTAGCATTGATTTCAGATAGACAATGCAAAGGGCTATCCAAAGACCCAGCAATCAAGTTAAATTATCATAGAAATAAATGAAAAAAAATCACATTTAAGTAGGACATACCTGTTTCCCTTTGCGTTAGATCTTATGGGGCTTTAGATTTTATGGCCTGATTATGAAGCTGCATGTCACAGATGAGGGCAGCTAGAAGTGATAAATCGGCTAAAAGCTTGGGGTCATGAGACTCACAAGAGCAGAGGCAAAGAGTTTCTACAAAGGGAGATGAGTGTTACTTGTGTTCCCCTTAATGTGTGGTTTCATGTGCTTCCGGCGAGGTTCCTTTGCAATCTTTTAGAATTATGCTTAAGGTTTGTCTTGTCTTCTGGGCCTTCTCATTCCCCCCTTCTCAGGTCACTATTCAGTGATGCCCACTTTGGTTATCAAATTTCCAAGAGATTCAGTCATTCTTACTTAGCTACCCAGCAATGTGGCTGCTTTAGACTTAGTATAGAGTGTGAGTCCCAGTGGTCGCCTTCCAACTCCAGTCCAGATTTCTAAAAGTAGACTTCACAACCTCATGAGCTTTGTGCCACATTAGTCCTCTTGTTTCTGCACATCACAGAGTTGGTGCTACAGGGATTTGAACTTGAGTCTTCTTGCTTGAGCAGCTAGCACTCTTGCTATCTGAGCCATCTCCCTATCACTTCCCACCCACTCAACACTTCCTTATGAATCTTTCTTGCCTTTCTCTTCCCCCAGTCTACTCTCTGTCACCCAGTTTTTCACTACTCTGAAGTCCATGAGTGTGGCAGTTACTGTGGTGTTAACTGGCCACTGGAACTCAGGATATGTCATGTCTCAGGCCCGTTCCTCAAGGCTTCTGCAGCTCCCAAGTGACAGAGTCTCTGTCTTCTTACTGCCACACACATGGTGTTAGCCAAACATCTGCAGAGAGCCTAGAGAGCTTCCCTGCAATCCTCTTCTCCCAACATTTACTTGTCTTTTGTTCCTCTCCAGTCTCTCTGCCATTAAAATATTAATGTAATCTGTACTGAGAGGTTAAAAGTTGAGAGAAATTTACTTTTTTGCTATCTCACATTTCCTCTTCAAGGTACTGTGAATCATCTCGGTTCATGTGTCTCACTCTGAAAAGTTGATTTTCATGTTCCTAACTGTGGCTGAAACACAAGTTCTCAGAGTTTTGCCATTATATTATTTTTTTGGAGAAAAAGTTTTGAATAGTATATTGTCAGGGTTACTTTTTGTTTTGTTCTCAGAGGAGTTTCACTCCTAAAGCCCTGGCTGGTCTGGAACTGAGTCTACAGACCAGGCTGGCCTTGAACTCAGAGATCCATTTGCCTCTGATTCCTGAGAGCTGGAATGTGTATGCCTGGCTCAGATTATTTTTTCTATTATTAAAGCATTATTTTATTAATTGATGATGTGTATCTGCGTGGTCTATGTCTGGGTATGTTCATGTGTTAATGCAGGTGCTCAAAGAGTCCAGAGGGGCCCAGGAAGCAAGGGATTTGCCTTATCTGATGCTGGGAATGAAATTTAGGTCTTCTGTAAGAGCAACAAATGCTCTTAACTGCTGAGTTATCTCTCTAAACCCTCAGAGCGGTTCAATTTTTTTTTCTCCTTTTTATTGATTAGATAGGACTCTCTGTGAGGCTGGGCCTAGTAGTAAATCATATAAGCAAACATTATTGAAATGTTTGTGATATGTAAATACTTACATTTTTCCTTCCTTATGAATGTATAACATATTTATCGCGCACGAGGCATTTTTTAAAGTATCTGATAAAAATGTCTCGTTTGGATGCTGTCTCATTATTCAGTTTCTTATGTATTATTTCAATGTCTGTCCCCCAAAGCAAGTATATTTCATTTATGTTTTTTCATGTTCCAAGACTTATAGACTGTGTGGAGAACACAGTTCAGTCGTATGATATATGCTGCATTCTGTAACAGTTTCAGGGGGATAATGGTGATTGATAAGAAGAAAAGAAGAGCATGGGGTGGGAGTAAGCCCTGAGTTATGTTATTACAATGATAACTCAACTACAGCCATTGACCAACGGCTGCTGCCCCTGCATGTGTTCTGCATCTGTCCTTCCTTTCATTTTTCTTTGCGGAACAATTGACAGCTGACAGACTATGTCTCATAATTAACGTTTTGTCTCCTAATTAGAATGTCAGGTCTGTGAGGACCCGTTTTGTTCATAGCTGAATCCTCCGCACCAGATTAGTGTTAGGTGTGTAGTTAACTGCATATAACTGGTATCTAACTAGAATATTTACTGAATTCTTGGCATAGGCCAGCGTCTATTTTTGGTGCTAAGATTCCGAATGTATTCTCATAGCACTTGCAGATGATGGAGTAGAGCTATTATTGTTTTGTTGTACGTGTATACAACTGATTGTAGTGAGTATGGTCATCTTCTCAGAGGAACATGAATCCTGGAGGAGATGAAAGGATTGCTAAGTGACACCTAGCACATAGTGACACCTAGTGTTTCTCAACCTGTGGGTCACAACTCTCCTGGGGATTCGATTAAACCTTTCCCAGGGATTGCCTAAAACCTTCTGCATATCATATATTTGTATTATAAGTCAAAACAGTAGCAAAATTAGAGTTATGAAATAGAAATGGAGATAAATTTATCGTTTTAAGAAGGCTGAAAGTCACTGAGGTAAGCAATAAACCTAGAATCGTTGACTTCATGAGTTTTCTCTTTATCTATTTATCTATGCTGGTTTCCTTTTGAAAACATGTTTTACAAAATATTCTTCTACTGGAATTCATCTAGACTGCTTGAAGAATGCAGATTAAAGACCGAAGTTATAGTTTGTTCTCCACTGGCCTGCACGTGAAATGTGAACTCCGTGGAGCATCTCCTGAGTATTTTGGTGCATTAGTTGAGCTCCTAGAGAGATGTGACTTTACACAGCAGTGAACCATCTTAAAGAATTTACAGATTGTTTCACCCTTTCAATATGTCCCTCTAAACAAGTTCATCCATTTAAATGCTGGACACACTCTATAAATATCAGCTTCAGTTTCAGTTGTACCAGACTTATCAATTACCAAATATTAACTGAAGATCTCATAAGCAACAGTCACTGTAGATGACAATGGGGTCAAAGGCCCTGGCTGACCTGGCAGAACACACATGGCCATCCAAGAATAAAATTTGTATCTCACAGCATAGCTTTGTTTATCAGCCTGCCATGGGAGTGGAAAAGCTTGGCTTCAGGGTTCAAGACTGGCCTCCCTATGAAAGCAGCTCTTAAGCTGAAATTAAAGAGGAAAGTTGAAAGAAGGAAGGCTACACAGTGGGATCCTGTCAGAGTGGAAAATGTGTTTGGGGAAGACCTCTGAGGGAGCTGACTGAGCCGAAGGTCAAGAAGTAGCTTGAGTTCTGCAAGGGGCAGGGTACAGAGTTGAGGAAGGGCAGCAGCGAAGAGTGGTAATGATGATCACAGCTAATTACACTTACTGACAAGGTCAACAATCTGCTTATTTCATTAAGAGAAGTGCTTGCTTGCTCATTAAGGAGAAGGACTCCTTGTTTGATATACGCTGTAGTTTAGTGTTGGTCAAATGTTATGTTCTCACTTTGAAAGTGGGTTTTCTTGGTGCTTTATTCCACACAGAGTGGTAGGGCTAGAGATTTATCCTTCAAGCAGATATGTGTAATTCTAAAGTAGTTGCTCCAAATAAATAAAAGTGTTAACTCTTGATATCCCGAGGCTGTTTCAGAAAGGCTATGTTCAATTATTTATTTCAGGCCAATCTCAACTTTCTCTACATCTAAGTGGCAAGCAAATTAAACTCGTTTGTAATTGTCTGGCGTCAGCCCTGCTGCCTTGATTGTGTTCTTCTCTGGTTTGAAAATTCTATAGTGGTTAAGCAACTCTTTCCCCTCCTTTATTGTTAATCAGATTTGAGTTTATGTACCCGGTCCTGGTTCATGTGGAGCTGAAGAAAACCCTCCAGAGGTGGATTTCAATAACCTTTATTTACAAAAGAAAAAAAAAAAACAACCACCATTTTCCTCTAACTAACCGCTTTATCATTGAGGCTGGAATTTTAGGGCAGCAGTCCAGAGAGTCAGTTTTAAGTTTTGCTAAAAGTTTGACTTCTGGAGACCAACATTTGGACTCCCTTAGTGCTTTTGTCATTTACTAGTGGCATGATTTTTGCTAAAACATATTTCTTCCTACTTCCATTTTTTACGTCCATAAATCATGCACCAGGTAAAATAAGAGAATGCGTATATTGATCTAAAACTGTGTCTGTCACACATTACCCTCTGTGAGTGTTGGTGCTGATGAAAATTTGCATTTGTGATTGAAGCACTAGGTTGATTTCTAATGCTATGAAAGTGAAAATACATTTCCATCCTTCATTTCAGGTGACATAGAAAAGAAGAATAAGGGGATGAACATGGGACTATGGCCAACAGAAAGAACTAATGATAGTGAATAAATGCAGACTATTTCTTCTGTGGAGTAAAATCCTCCTAAAGAAACCATGCCTAACATTGAACCCTCTGCAAAGCTGATTAACTTATAGAATTTCAGTGGCTGTGGACAATTCGGAATGCTGCTGGTTCTGAGCTTAATTAACAACTTATCTTGGGTTCTCTCTAGTCCCCTCAATAGCCATCCGTTGTGTACTTCTATGCCTGACTTAATGTTCTTGTTACTGTCAGGTGAGAACTTTGGGATGTAGTAACTTAACAGACCCCAGCCTCCACCATTCAAAAGGTTAAATGTGCCCTCAGACAGCATCTGCTGTCTATAGCAAAAGTTCGCAGGCTTTGTCTGTGTTCCTGATATCACCAACAAAGCTTTTGAAAAATGCCATAAGTTGTAATTTTTTTTCTGTTAGTATACTACTTCATCAAATTGTTCCCAGATTGGGACATGAGATTTAAGCTGACCTGAATCTGTGTTTCTGTGCCTAGTCACCCATATTTGGCTCCTGAATAAACTATCTTTTATCCCCTTTGAGATGAGAATAGTTTTTGTATCAATACTTCCATTGTCCAGAAATTTTCTTTGTAGCAAATTGGCGCTGCACAACAGGTATACAGCACACACACACACACATACTCTCTCACACACACACTCACACTAGAGAGAGAGAGAGATTTGTTTTGAGTTTCATCTTATATGCATGAAGTTGCAACACATTATATTCTTGTGAAGTTTTGTTTGTTTGTTTGTTTACATTTTTTCTGAAAAAGAAAACATGCAAGCGGTGCTCTGGCTCAGCTGTCAATCTGCATCCCATGATGTGGGAAAAGGGGATTCCATTCTATCTGCATGCAGCTAAGCCTGTCTGGAAGCTGCTGAAGACCTACCCAGTATGTGTGTGTGAAATGTGAGCCTTCTCAAACTCTCAGAATCTGACACAGAGATTTCTCTTAGTAGAAGTTGTCCATACAGGCTACATGGTGTTCTAAAAATACTGAGATGGGATCCAGAAGATCTGGAACCAAATTGCTTTGATTTGTTTACACAGAAATTCTTTGCATAATCATAAATATTAAACTGGAATTGCATGATGTATTGTAGGTCAATAAGTGCTATATAATAAAGCAGATGTGTGTTAAGACTATGGCAGCAAAAACAGAATATGTATATTTTAGGAGATATTAATGAAGCATATTACTGTATTTGCAAATAAGAAATATCTTTGCATATGGGAAAATAGAGTGCTCTGAACAAAAGAAATCAGCTAAATTGTCTTTAGAGCCTAATGGTATATTTTACCTTTGCAAAACACTTATTTGGTGCTCATAGAAAGTAAATATGCGAGTTTTGCTGTTTTCCAGAATGGGCATACAATGGCAGCTGTCTTTCTAATCGCTCATCTATTCAAACGCTAATCGGTGGGACCCACATAGAACGCTAGGAGCCTGAATAGGTAGACAATGACAGCAGCGTTTTAATCACAGTCCTATTCAGGCACTAATCGGAGTGATGATTAAGGGACATTAGAAGGAGCACTTTGACATCTGATCCTTTGAACTGGCGTCTGTGCAGCCTGCACTACACACAGCTTACTTGGCCAGACCGATTTCCTTAAATAAAGTGCTGTGATTTCCAATGTAGGAAATATTACATTAGAGCCTATTGAAATGATTAGAAATTGAGGAGCTTTTATTTTCCTGGGGATGCAGTGTGTGCTGTGTACTGACAAAACCGAGATCATTAATATTGCATGCAGGCCTCTCCATAGTGGGGACCATAGAGAAACAGCTTGAAAAGAGCTCACTACAGTCATGCACCTTCAACTGAATGTGAGCTGACATGTGCAGCTCTTCTTTATTGAAGTTTGTGAATTTTGAAATACTTGGATTTTCATATGCCACAATCCAGGTGGGTACATCCTAACTACATTGCATACTTGTTTTCTTTCACGGGCGATGCATTTTTTAGTGTTCCCCCATATTGAGTTACTAAAAGTTAATTAAATGGGGGAGAGACTCCTGAGGCCCCACCCTTATCTACAATTGATGACTGTTGGGGGAGAGTCATTTTCATTTCAGCAGTGTGGACCCCTGTAGATTGCCTAGATTCCAATGGATGACTCTCCACCCACATGCATGTGAGCATCACTAATGGACTCAGTGGGGTACTTAAAAATCATTGGGAGCATGAACGTGGGAGAGGGATTCAATAGTTGGGGAGTCTGGGAAGAGTTGGAGAGGAGAAAGGGGTGAATATGATCAATTTGGATTCTATATATGCATGAAATTCTTCAAGAGTAACTAAAAGAGTCTTATTTTAGAAGTTAATTATTGGTCTGGAGAGAAGGTTGGCTCCTTCAGCACATGCCTGGTCCTTGTAGAGGACCTGAGTTTGGTTCCCAGCACTGACATCAGGATATTAGGCAGCTTGCAGCTTCCCATGACTCCAGCTCTAGGTCATCCGCCACCTACTTCTGGCTTCCCCAAACACCCACACTCACACACTTTCACATAGGCAAATATGCATGCATATGAGTAGAAATAAAAATAAATCCTTAAAAAATTGATTGTGTTATACCCTATGTTTTTGGCCATGCTGTAATAGAATATTTGTCTTTTCTCTCAGCATTTCTAACATATATTTCAATGTTACTAGCCTTTTCCCCAGAATACTACTTGTGATTGTTACCAAAAAATTCCATGGCTACTAAGTATTTGCATATTAGATCCATGGCTGAAATGTCATCTTTGGTATTTGAATATAGAAGACATAGTCAGAGAGCTGGAGACATGGCTCAATGGTTAAGACTACTGATTGCTGTTCCAGAAGTCCTGAGTTCAATTCCCAGCAACCACGTGGTGGCTCACAACCATGTGTAACGGAATCTGATTACCTCTTCTGGTGTGCATGAAAACAAAGTGTTCATATATATATATATATATATATTTATATATATATATATATATATATATATATAATAAATAAATAGATCTTACTTTTAAAAAAGGAAGATATAGCTTTCTTCTAAAATGGAATGAGATAATGTGTTCTGAAGCCAAAAATCTGTGGCCATCGTCTGTGAACACAGATTCACAATGTCCCTAATTCCCTCTTCTGATGGCAGTTTCATGAAATTTTTATAAGCAACAGAACAAAGAAAGACATAAAACCAGCACACTTTTCAGCTATAGTGCTAGGTGCATCATGTGTAACACAGTGAGGGAAACTGTTATAGGTTCCAAGCACTTAGCTGTTTTCAACTGTTGTTTTAATGGAAGCTAATGGTGTGCTAAAAATACGTTCCAGGGAATTTACCTGGCAGTTGAATACATACAAGATCAGACACAGAAAGGGGGAAAAAGTGTGATGTGTGCATGGACATGTGTATGTACTATGAGTATTGAGATCTTCTCTTCCATATGTTGCATGTCTGAGCCATATGAATCGAAATAATAAAAGTCAGACAAGTAGCAGAGAAAATCAAATCGCTTCATATGATGTTAATATTTCAGGTTTTATGCCCCAAGAGGCCTTTCACAGGAAAGAAATGGAGACAGAAATATTCAGTGGATCCAAGGCCTCTACATCATTTTGCCAGAGGTAATTAATTGTAAGTAAGTGAACAGACCAAGGAGAAGGGAGTTGAGCTTCTATAGGTAGTAATTCAAGCGAGGCTGCATAGATCAGGAAGGTAAGGGTTATTTTAGTAAATCCATTCTGGTGCTGACCTTCTATCTTGAGTGATTTTGGAGAGGAAAGATACGACAATTTCAGAAGATGAAATTCATTTGCCTTTAAGTAGCTTGAATGAACGAAGGCAGAGAGCTCTCCCAGTTCTTAACTGTCTTCAGCCTTGAAGCTGTCCTCATGCCCTTGTGGCAAAGTAGGGGATGTGGTCTTCAGGCTGTCAATGAAAAGGGGAAAGATTTTCCGTTTTCAGCCAAATTGGGATGAACATACCACAGCCTGGGCATAAAGATTCAGGATACTCCACAAACATGCTCCAATGTGGAAGCATCTTCATTAGCCTTCTACACTTACACAGCAAAAGTCACAACCAGGATATTTATCAAATACACTGGTGGGGATGTCAGGTAGGCAGGTTAGAGTGAAGCACGGAAAACTTCCAGGTTTCAGACACTATCTCATGACGTTGCCAGCAAGGTACGATGTTCCAATAATTCATTTCAAAAGTTTTGCCTGGTAGTAAAAAAGAAGCAGACAATGGGTGGGAATGAGGGAGACTAAAGATAGCCCTATGTAATTTAGCTCTGGATCTGTAACAGACTACTTACCATGACATCTTTTAATCAGTCAATGAGCCTTGTCAAACCTTACACAGAGGGAACTTCAGTTTACAGGATCCTGTCATGTGTAGTCTCTCAGGAGTGAGTTCTCCATCCTGTGATGATTTCTCATTGAGGGTTTCTAGGACAGTATGACCATGATATACACTGAGGCAAGTTTTATTTGTAACACCTGCCTGTGATTCTTTGACCCTGAGTATAGCCATGTAGCTATAATTGAGAAAACTGGTCAATCTTTCTCTGAGAAATTCACTTCCTTTCTGAGATGTTTGAGCAAAAGAACTCAAACTTTTGCTGGAATGTGTTACCTAAGCCACATACACTGAAAGAAGAAACCCAACTGATGAGAGAAAATGTAGAGACATCTGTCTGGCTTTCTCATTTTTTGGAAGGATTTTCTGTTAAAATGCTCTTGTATCCTAATAGTGTTTCGTTTTAGGATTACAATATATAAGCAAGTTTCAGACACAGAAAAGAAGCAAGAAATCCTAAAGGACACAAATCCTATATTGTTCTTTTTTTATTGGCTTATAATAAAAATTCAAGTTTCAGATAAAAAAACAAATAAAAATCTTAAAGGACTTGGTGAATGTGACATTTTCATGGCGTAGGACAATGTACTTTATTTTTAGTGACTATGTTGAAATTACAAGCTGTCTGTAGCAGTAGGACCTAGCGTTGCCAAATTCTTCCCAGAGACAGATGACTTAGCTTAGACCTTGTCTGGGCATTTAGGAAGTTACTGGGAGGCATGCTTCTTTACCTCTAGTGGGAGCCTCACATGCTCTGGTTGGTGCTTGATAAATGCAACCTGAAGGGTGCATTCTTTATGTTTACAAGGTATATGTATAGATATGTGTGTGTGTGTGTGTGTGTGTGTATGTTGGTAAGGAGTCGCTCTTGTTTGCTTTATGTGTGTATGAGAAAGAGAGAGAGTAAGAGAAAGAAGCTTGTTTCTGTGTTGGGGTACCTGTGTGTACCTGTGCATCAGGAAGTCAAGGGACAATTAATTATAGATATAATTCCTCAAAAGCTTTCCACTCTGTTTTCTTTTTTTAATGTTTTTGTTGTTGTTTTTTAGACAGGGTGATTTAATGACCTGGAGCTCTTCCAAATAGGCCAGGCAGATGGGCCAGGGATCTTCAGGGATATACCTATCTGTAAGCTTAGCAGTGCTGGGAATCACAAACAATGCTGGGCTTTTTTTTTTTTTATCAGTTATGGGAACTGAACTCAGGTTGTCATGATGTCTTGGCAACCACTTTACAAACTATTCTATTGGAGGTGTGTGTATGTGTGTGTTGATGCCCATGAGGAGGTAAAAGGACAATCTGTGTGTTTCTGTACTTTCCTTTCACACTATGTGTTTTCTTGGGATTGAATCCCTAAGGTCCCCAAGCTTGGAAGCAAGCATCTTTACTTTGTGACTCATCTTGCTGGCCCTGGAACAAATAAACTCTATCAAGAACAGTCAGTATCCCTTCATTTACAGATGGTGAGAATTACAAAGATTTTATTATGTTTTTTTTTTAGAAAATGCTACAAAAAGCTGGACTAAAGTTCCCACAGAAACAGAAATATGGGAAATATGTGCAAATGGGGCATTACAGACTTGTTTTCATTTTTTCAAAACTTGGGCTTAGGCTTAATACTTAAAAAAAAAGTCAGAAAATAATCTCTATGTCCCACTAGTCTTCAACTGTCAACTTGACACAGTCTAGATTCACATAAGAATAGACTGTAGTGGAGAAATTGCCTGGAGCAGATGACTCTGTGGGCTTGTCGATGGAGTATGTTCATTGATTCACAAGAGTCCAGACCACTGTGAATGCCATCTTCCCATGGCCAGGTGGACCTGGGCTGTGTGAGAAGCTGGATGAGCTTGTCTCTGCAAGCCAGCCAGCAGAATTCCTCTTGGCTTTGCTTCAACTTCCTGCCCTGGCTTCCACTGGATGATGGGCCATGACCTGAGAGTGTAAACCAAGTCAACAATTTTTTTTCTTTTTCTTCCAAGTTGCTTTTGGCTAAAGTGTTGTTGTTGTTGTTGTTGTTGTTGTTATTATTATTATTATTATTATTATTATTATTATATTACAGCAGCAGAAAGGAGACTCCAGCAGTTAACATACATACACAGAAGTAGATTTTTTAGAGGTGAATTCTAAAATAGGTGAATTTAAAACCTCAAATTTCAGGCCACCAAAGAATATCAGATATTCTATGACTAATTGCTAAGTAGATGATTCTATAATATAGAATCATTATTATAGAAAAGTCACTTCTGTGAGAAAATAGAATGTTTTCCCTGAAGTAATTTGTGTCTTGAAGATAAACGTGATTTACCACATTTGCCGCATTGTGCTGAAATTCGACCCTGGTCCTGCTCTAGCCCTCCAAATAGTTGTATTATTATTTTGTCATGGGAGTTAATCAAGCAAAAAAAAAATTAAACATTTCATTATTTGTTGGCAATAGACACAAATAAAGCATTTAATTAATAATATGAGTCAAGGTGTGGAAGGTTTTCCATGTGAGATCGTGACTCTCAGTCTGGCCACACACAGTACTCAGTGTGGGCTCATAGATGCTTTTCTAACTGAAATTCCTTATGTATTGAGTACTGTGCCGTGCAGTTTCCCTCTGATCGCATTGTGTCTCTTAACACACACTTGGTATCACAAAATGTAGCTCTCTCAAGACATACATTTAAAATAAATTAAATTCTTGAAAACTGAGAATTGTCCCAGATTCATGGATGAATTTTGTGAGTACACTAATACCAAGAGAATATTTCAAAACTTATGAAATAGATGAAAATAAATGAAACAATAGATTCAAGGAGTGAAATTAAATATTGAATTTATTCTCTCAATAGAAGGGGGAATTTAGCAATTTTGGTTAGTTTGTGTTATAACTATTTTCTATATTATTTTTAGCTTTTTATGAATGAAAATTGTAAATGTTTTTATTTGCGTGCTTGAGACAGTCAGGATTTCAAACGAGCTATATAGTTGAGCAACATCCTTGAGTTTTTTTCTCACCTGTCTCTAAAATGCTGGAATTGCTTACAGATCTGCATCATCATTTCTGGTTTTTAAAAGTGGACCTAAGAACAGTTATTTATGGGCACTTTGCCTTCATAGCTGTCCGCTTAACACATAATGTGCACATGCAAAAGCCTGAGGAGGATGTCAGATCCCTTTACACTGAGCTACACACTATTGTGAGCTACCTTGTGAGTGCTAAGAATTGAACCTGGAAAACCAGTCAATGCTATTAACTGCTGATCCATAATATATATATATATATATATATATGTATGTATACATACATATATATACACACATACATACATATATGTATATATACACATATACGCATATATACATATATGCATATCTATATACATATGTGCATATATATGTATACGCAAATATATGTTTAGATATGTATATATATATGTATACATGTATCTATGTATATGCACACACATATAATATGGTGATATATAAAGTATTTTCATCTCTCCATGTGTGTATGTATGTATTTATACATATTTATTATGATGGCTAAATCAAACCATTTCACTTATAAATTAAATTATAATTGTGGTAAAACCAAAAACAACTACCATAAATTTCAGGTATATGAGGTATTTCAGTTGACGTTACTTGCCGTGCTACGTGGCAGACTTCTCAGTCTTCGTTTACCTGAGATTTTGTGTTGCTTCACTAACGTAACTGAAATGACCCCGTTCCTAAGTTTCATGAAAACCTATTTTACTCTCTGTTTCCCTGACTGTAAGATCTTTTGATTTCTAATATTTTAGGGGGTGAGGTACCTGTTTATTTCTGCCTGGCTTATTTCAAATATTGCAATGTCTAGGTTCATCTGTGTTGCAGACAACAGGATTTCATGCTGTTTAAAGTCTATACAATGTTTCATTGTATAGTATAATGTGTTCCTTTATGTGTAACTTTACTAATGGAGACTCAGATTGATTCTATATCTTGATACGTGAGTACTGGGGCAGTAAACACGGGCGTATAGATGCCTCTTTGAAATACACTCTAGATGTCGATCTTGAACTTGAACTGTTAAGTCCTATAATGTTTCTATTTTTAGGTTTCTCAAAAAATTCCATAGTATTGTCTGTAATGGTTATTCTCACAGTCCCTCTTACTGTGTGAGGGTTCCTTATTTTTTGCTTATCCAAAGTTTCTCTCTATCATGGTTTTTATAACGGACATTCTTACAGGGGTGAGTTGATAATTTACAGTGGTTTTAATTTATATATCTGTAGTGATTAGTAATGTTAAGCATTATCATACACATGATGGCAATTTTTCATGTTTAAGTCTTTCAAAAATTCAGCACTTTTATCCTTTTTCTTTTCTTTTTTAAGTAATTTATTTATTTTTATATTAATCACAGGTTATGTACTTTATATCTCAGCCATAGCCCCCTCCCTCTTCCCCTCCCACTCTCCCTCCTTCCCTCATCTCCTCCCTGCCCCCTGCCAAGTCCACTGATGGGGGAGGACCTTCTCCTCTTCCATCTGACCCTAGCTTATCAGATCTCTTCAGGGATGGCTGCAATGTCTTCTTCTGGGATTTAGCTAGGCTGCTCCTCCCTCAGAGGTGGGGGGAGGGAGGGTGGAAGAGCCAGCCATTGAGTTCATGACAGAAATAGTTCCTGTTCCCCTTACTAGGGTACCCAGTTGGATACTGAGCTACAATGGGCAACATCCGAGCAGGGGTTGGTTCTAGGTCATATCCATACATTATCCTTGGTTGGAGAAACAGTCTCATAAAGACCCCTGAGCCCTGATCTATTTGTTCTTTGTGGAGCTCTTGTCCTCTCCAAGTCTTACTATCTCCCCCTTCTTTCATATGATTTCCTGCACTCTGCCAAAGGCTTGGTTGTGAGTCTTAATATCTGCTTTGATACATTGCTAGGTAGAGTCTTTAGAGGCCCTCAGAGGTATGCTCCTGTCCTGTTGCTTGATTTCTTCTACATTCGAAGTCCATCCCATTTGTCCATCTAAGTGAGGATTGATCATCCCACCCTGGGTCCTCTTTCTTGTTTATCTTCCCTAGCTGTATAGATGTCAGCATGTCCATCCTATCCTATAGGTCTATATAAGTGAGTATATACCATGTGTGTCTTTCTGCTTTTGGGATACCTCACTCAGGATGATCATTTCCAGGTCCCACCATTTGCCTGCAAATTTCATGATTTCCTCATTTTTAATTGCTGAGTAGTATTCCATTGTGTAAAAGTACAATTTCTGTATCCATTCTTCAACTGAGGGACATCTGGGTTGTTTCCAGGTTCTGGCAATTACGAATAAAGCAGCGACAAACATAGTTGACCAAATGTCCTTGTTGTGTACTTGAGCACATTTTGGATATATGCCTTGGAGTGGTATAGCTGGATCTTAAGGAATCACTATTCCTAATTGTCTAAGAAAGCGCCAAATGATTTCCAGAGCGGTTGTACAAGTTTACATTCCCACCAGCAATGGAGGAAGGTTCCTCTTTCTCCACATCCTCTCCAGCATGTGTTGTTGCTTGAGTTTTTGATCTTAGCTATTCTGGTGGGTGTAAGGTGAAATCTCAGGGTCGTTTTGATTTGCACCTCCCTGATGGCTAAGGACGTTATCCATTTTCAATAAGGCTTTTTGTTTTGATACTATTGAATTGAGTTCCATGTATTTTTTATAATATTAATATCTTACCAAGTGATATCTGGGTTGAAAATGTGTCTTCACATTATCTAGGTTTTCTTTTCACTCTGTTGATTTTTTTCTCCTTGGGTAGCACCATTTGTCTGTTTATGTTTTTGTTGCTTGTACTTTCAGTTCATATGCAAAGCACCACTGTTCAGGCCAGTGTCATGAACAGCCTCACATAGCAACATAGTCTACCCAAGCATACCTTATTTTTCAACCACATTATTTTTCAAGAGAAATTTATTATGCTGGCTTGTTGCCTCTTTCTTTTTATAAAATACAGGTTTCTTAAGGGCAGTGGCTTTGTCAGTGTTCTCTACAGCTATATCTTCAGGGCTGAGACTAGAACCTGACAAATAAAAGATCACTAGGTAAAAAATAAATTCTAGTTCATGTTAGTGCATCAGTCTCACTAATCAAATAAACAGCATAGTTACACGTGTATAAAGTTTGACAATTGTATTTACATTTTGATTTGGAAAATTTTTAAGTGATAACGTCAAACCAAAGAAATGCATGATTATTCTTTATTACTGGAGATGAAATGGAAGCCATAAATGGGTATACCCATTTATACCAATATACACCTTCCAAATTTAAGATAAAATTCCTTGCCTCATTTACCTCCTGAGAATGTCATACTAGTGTTTTTACAAAAGACCACAGTAAGAGGTTAGTTTGTGGAGTAGATAGCTGAGACATTTAGAATGAGCTTTATTATGAGAGATCAAGCTTCTAATCAGCAATAACAGGGGAGGGAATGGTCAGGCCTTGAGTTCGGGAAGGTTATGAGAGACAGAGAATCCTATCAGATAAAAAAAAAAATGACAGCCTTTTAAAGTATGTACATTAAACTGGAAGAATAAGAGAGAGAAGATGCTTAAAGTTTGCATGGCAAGGGTGATGGGTAAAGGAAAGAGAGAACATTCAGAGAAATGCCCCAAAGGGAGATAGCTGGCCAGCATAGCTCTTCAGGAGGAGGTGGAATGTTCTACATGTGATTTTTCTGTACTAGTCTACATGACTCTTGGCATTTCTGAGGCCAGTGCTGAATGGGACTGTAAGCTTATCTTAGAATTGTAAGAGGAAGGTGATGTAAGACCAAGGAGCAGACTGGCTTCTAAACCCTGTGTCCTGGAGAAATAGAAATAGAGATAAAGATAGAAAGCAGAGGGCAGGTAGATGTTCTGAGACTTAACATCCACCATAAATTTTCTGAAAGGAAAATGACCTGTAACTTTCTAAGTGCAAAACAAAATATATGTACCTTCCTAAAAGACTAATTTAAGTGATTAAAAAGAATTATATCAGGTAATATATACCATAGATAATAAGAAAGTTTTTATTTTCACCTACAATTTATTACATAAAGGATTTTAAGAGGAACACACTGTGTTTTTCCTATGGTGCCCAAATGAAATCAGTAACGGTATTTTCACTTTTATTTACTCAAGATCCAGGCATTCAAAAGCACCATGAATTAATGTTACTGTGCTTTGTGATATTGTTTGCATGATAAAATTTTACAAACTGAGTTATCTAGCTGACAAAAAGCCACTGATTGCCCTCTGAAAATTCAATGTCTCCTATTATCACCAGTTAAGGAACATTTAGCTTTGCACTCCCAACCTTTTTTTCCTTCTCTTTTGTTTTTGGGCATCTTGGCACACACGAATACTGGCAGTGTCTGTGCCATACGGAAACATTGGGAAACATTTCCGGCTGGTTTTATGGCACTTGGTGCATGAGTTTATTACATTTCCCATGTCATAGAAGTACAATTTACATCAACAAAAATAAGTCTGCCCCATAAATATGCAATTATGTGTAATCAAACATAAATGAAAATTTATAAATATTAGACTGTAATACAGAAACCAGTTATATAGAAGGGAAACATTAAGCGGTAATAATAATTTTGAAAGCTTTCAAATGGGAAATATTTCAACTTATTAAAATTAGAAGGCAGAGCTGGAGAGATGGCTCAGTGCTTCAAAGTGCTTGCTGCTTTATGTGTGGGACCCATGTTTGGTACTCAACACACAGAGGTTCAAGACTACCTGTAACTCCAGTTCTAAGGATATAATGTCCTCCTCAGGCCCCTGTAGGTACCACACACACACACACATGGTACACATACATATATGTAGGCAAAACACTTACAAACTTACAATTAAAATTAAAACGATGACTTTTTTTTCACAATTAGTTTGTCCATGTTTATTTTTTAAAATATTTTCATTTATTATTATTATTATTACAATTATTTGCAATTTATTCACATTGTAGCCCAATTGTAGCTCCCTCCCTAGTTTCCTTCTGCTCCCACCCTCTTTCCCTCTTACTCCCCTATCCCTCTACCATAGTCCACTGATAGGGAAAGTCCTCCTACCCTATTGTCTGACCCTAGTCTATCAGGTCCCATCAGGACTATGTGGATCCTCTTCCTCTGTGGGTTAGCTAGGTTGCCCCAACAGGAAGAAGTGATCAAGGAGCAAGAATCTGAGTTCATGTTAGAGAGTGTCTCTCCTCTTACTAGAGGACCCACATGGAAACTTAACTATATGTGGGCTACATCTAAGGAAGGGGTCTAGGTCCTCTTTATGCAGGGAATTATGCTGATGCATCATTCTCAGTAGTCCCTTCTGGATCTAAATTTAGGGGCTCTTTTGGTCTCCTTGTGGGCCTCCTGTCCCCTGTGGTCCCTTCTATCTCCCCTTTCTTCCATAAGACTCCTGGCACTCTGTCCAAAGTTTGGCTGTGAGGCTTTGTATCTGTTTCAATCTCCTGCTGGGTGGAGTCTTCTAGAGATCTGTGTCCTCCAGTCCTGTTAACTGTCTTGTATGGCTTCTGGTGCCTATCCTTTTTTCCCTTCTGAATGAGAATTAAGCATCTTCCCTAGGGTCCTCCTTGTTTTTTAGCTTCTTTAGGTCGTAGATTTTAGTATGTTTATCCTATGCTTAATCTTCACTTCTAAGTGAGTATATACCATGTGTGTCTTTCAGTTTCTGGGTTACCACACTCAGTATGATCTTCTCTAGCTCCATCCATTTGCCAGCAAAGTAACTTTTAAAATCAGGAAACTATCCAAAGGATATATGCCAATATATTTGCAGAGATTCATAGTTGGGCAAAGTTCTGAGGAAAAGTGACTGAGTTCTGGCTTTACATGGATCATTTTCAGCCACACCCTCCTCCAACACTCCAGGAACATCAAAGAAGAGGGGTCAGAAAGAATGTAGGAAGAGGATTTGGGAGGACAGCTGTGAAATGCTGTGTTATGGACATAAAATGGCTGTTACACAAATGAACTCATGGCAGATGTGTATATCTGTAGAAGATAATACCAATAAAGAATGCAGGGGACATAGAGCATATGCTTCTGAGGTCTCACTCTCTGCTTACACTCTACTGGCAGTTAATGTCTGCTGAAGGAGGAAAAGTAAATTTTCTTTGTGTGTGTGGCTTCTGGTAGACTTCCTATGTCCCAGGGGATGACACCATATGCATGCACATTTGAACACTATAATTAGACTCAGGGGATATTAATAGAAATTAATAAAGAGGACATGGATTTCTGGAGGGAGAAATGTTGGGTGGTTCTTGGGGTATATGGGAAGGCAGTAGGAGCAGATATGATCAAAGTGAGTTATATACTGAAAAAGCATTTGGCAAAATCTAACACCCACTCATGTTTAAAGTTTTAGAGAGCCAGGGATAAAAGCCACATACCTGATATGCAGCAAGCCTCTAGCCAACAGCAAACAAAATGGAGAGAAACTTAAATTAATCCCACAGAAATCAGGGACAAGGCAAGGCTGTCCACTCTCTCTGTATCTCTTCAACATAGTACTTGAAGTCCTAGCTATAGCAATAAGACAACTAGAGGAGATCAAGGGAATACATATTGGAAAGGAAGAAGTCAAAGTATCATTATTTGCAGATGATATGATAGTATACACGAGTGACCCCAGAACTTCTACCAGATAACTCTTCAGCTGATAAACACCTTCAGCAAAGTGGCTGGATACAAAATTAACTCAAAAAAATATGAGTAGCCCTCCTGTATATGAAAGACAGAAGGGCTGAGAAAGAAAATAGGGAAACAACACCCTTGACAATATCCACAAATAACATAAAGTACCTTGGTGTGACTCTAACCAAGCATGTGAAAGACCTGTATGAAAAACAAATTCAAGTCTCTGGAAAAAAAATTGAAGAATATATCAGAAGATGGAAAGATCTCCCATGCTCATGGATTGGTAGAATTAACGTAGTTAAATGGCCATCCTGCCAAAAGCAATCTACAGATTCAATGCAATTCCCATCAAAATACCAACACAATTCTTTACAGAACTTGAAAGAACAATTGTCAATATCATATAAAAAAACAAAAAAATACAGTATTGCTAAAATAATCCTGTAGGTAATATAACTTCTGGAGACATCTCCATCCCTGATCTCAAACTGTGATATAGAGCAACGGTAATAAAAACTATATGGTACTGACATAGAAACAGAATGGTGGATCAATGGAATTGAATTGAAGACACAGAAATAAACCTATACACCTACAGATACTTGTTTTTTGACAAAGAAGCCAAAACAATACAATGGAAAATAGATAGCCTCTTCAACAAACGGTGCTGGTCTAACTGGATGTCTACATGTAGAAAAATGCAAACAGATCAATATTTATCACCCTGCACAAAACTAAAGTACAAGTGGATCAAAGACTTCAACAAAAAATGATACACACTAAATCTGTTAGAAGAAAAAGCAAGGAGGAGGCTTGTACTCATTGGCACAAGAGAAAACTTCCTGATCAAAACACCAACAGCACGGGCTCTAAGAGCAACAATCAATAAATGGGACCTCATGAAACTGAAAAGCTTTTGTAAAGCAAAGGACACTGCCATCAGAACAAAAGACACCCTACAGACTGGGAAAGAATCTCACTAACCCTATATCTGACAGAGGGCTAATATCCAGGATATGTAAGGAACTGAAGAAGTTAAACACCAACAAACCAAGTACTCCAATATAAAAATGGGGCACAGAGCTAAACAGAGAATTCTCAAGAAAAGACAAGTGGTGCTTAAAATAAACATCACAAAGCAGTGTGCTGATTGAAACCAGATAGTGGGGTAGAGAAATCAGCATTTGAATGAATTTTATACATTCCACAAGAACATCATAAGACTATTTCCCCCATTAATTCCAATAAAAGGCTCATTTCCTTTCAATACATTAATAATTATAACAGTTGTGAAAACTATTAGGTATATATTAGGTATATTTTCTTTTTTATTTTTATTTATTTATTTTTTGTTATCAATCACAGGTTAGGTACTTTGCATCCCAAGCTTAGAACCCTCCCTCATTCCCTCCCACCCTCCCCAACCCTCCCTCATCTCCTCCCCACCCCCTCCAAGTCTACCAACAGGGGAGGACTTCCTCCCCTCCCATCCAACCCCAGCTCATCCTGTCTCCTCAGGGCTGGCTGCAATGTCCTCCACTGGGATGTAGCCAGTCTGTCACTCCCTGGCATGTATGGGGGAGGGTCAAAGAGTTAGCCATCAAGTTCAAGACTGAAACAGTCCCTGTTTCCCTCACTAGGGTCTTTAGTCCTACACCGAGCTATCCTGGGTCCCATCTGAACAGGGGTTCCAGGACACATCCACACATGGTCCTTGGTTGTAGAAACCGTCTCATACAAGACCCCTGTGCCCTGCTCAGTTTAGTCATTGTGGAGCTCTTGTTCTCTCCAAGT
>CM053744.1:77923244-77940120 GCA_028658305.1 Pachyuromys duprasi | reverse complement strand
TCTTTCTGCTTTTGAGATACCTCACTTAGGATGATCGTTTCCAGGTCCCACCATTTGCCTGCGAATTTCATGATTTCCTCCTTTTTAATTGCTGAGTAGTATTCCATTGTGTAAAATTACCACAATTTCTGTATCCATTCCTCAACTGAGGGACATCTGGGTTGTTTCCAGGTTCTGGCTATTACAAATAGAGCAGCCACGAACATACCACTTGTCTCAAGTTTGTGTAAACCATTTGTTCTCTGTACTATCAATAAAACAAACAGCCAGTGCTGAGCAATGAATAGAATATGGTGGTCCAGAGGGGGGGAGAAAAGAAAGCTAGTGGGAGGAGTCAGAGAGGAGAGATCTGCTGAACAGGACTTGGACCATGAGGAGAGATGAACTGGACCTAAGCTATGACTAAGAGCAAGTACAATGTGGGAAATATGAAAGGGAGGAAACTATGTAGGCTTGGAAGATTAGGATGGAGAAATGATTGCCCATTGTACTCTAAGTTAATTAAGTAAATCCCAATCTCTGTGTGGTGATTTGGGTATACATCTGGTTTAGGAATAGCCACTGTTTAGCTAAAGGATAAATCAGTAATAAATATTAATCATCAACAACAGCAATCCACCTGCTTTTGCCACCGAGAATGCTGTGATTAAAAGCATGCATCACCAAAAAAAAAAAAAAAAAAAGAAAAAAAAAAGACTATCGAATGGCAGAGAAACACTTAAAGAAATGTTCAAAGTCCTTAGGCATCAAGATGATGCAAAACAAAACAACCCTGAGATTTCACCTAAAACCCATCAGAATGGCTAAGATCAAAAACTCAAGTGACAAAATATGCTGGAGAGGATGTGGAAAAAGGAAAACCCTTCTTCATTGCCGGTGGGAATGTAACCTTGTACAACCTCTTTGGAAATCAATCTGGTCCTTCTCAGAAAATTAGGAATATTGCTACCTCAAGATCCAGCTATTGCGCTCCTAGGCATATATCCAAAAGATGCTCAGGTATGCAACAAGCACATTGTTCGGCCATATTTGTAGCAGCTCTATTCCTAATAGTCATAAGCTGGAAACAACCTTGATTTCCCTCAACAGAGGAATGGATACAGAAATTGTGATACATTTATGCAATGAAATACTACTGAATTATAAGAAACAAGGAATTCATGAAATTTGCAGGCAATAGGTGGGAATTAGACAAGATAATCTTTAGTGAAGTAACTAGAAGCATAAAGACACACATGGTATATATTCACTCATAAGTGGATATTAGCTACACAATATAGGATAAGCATACCAAAATTTATATTCTTAAAGAAGCTAAACAACAAGGAAGACCCTAGGGAAGATGCTCAATCTTCATTCAGAAGGACAAACACGATAGACATTGGAAGCATGAGAAGACAGGGAACAGGACAGGAGCCTACCAGAGACTGCCTCTGGAAGATTCTACTAATCTATGTATGGGAGCAGAGGCTGAGACTCATAGCCAAACTTTGGGCAGAGTGCAGGGAATCTAATGAAAGAAGGGGGAGAGAGAAAGACCTGGAGGGGACAAGCAGCTCCAAAAGGAGACCAACAAAGGCATAAAAACTGAGCCCTGGGGGCCATGAAGAGACTGATAACCCAACCAAGGACAATGCATTCAGAGGACCTAAAACCCCAGCTCAGATGTAGCCCATAGACTCAGTCTCCAAGTGGGGTCCCTAGTAAGAGAAAAGGGATTTTCTCTGACATCAACTCAGTGGCAGGCTCTCTGATGACCTCTCCCTAAGGGAAGCAACCTTGGCAGGCCACAGAGGAAGACAATGCAACAGCCCTGATGAGATCTGATAGGGTAGGGTCAAATACAAGGAGAGGAGGACTTCCTCTATCAGTGAAGTAAGGGAGGGGTATAGGGTAGAAGAGGGAGGAAGGGTGGGACTGGGAGGAGATAAGGGAGTGGGCCATTGCCGGGATATAAATTAAATAAATTGTTATAAATGATAATTAAAATAATAAAAAGTGTGTTATGTCCATGTATGAAAAATTTAAGGAATAGCACATGAAAAAAGGAGGACTATCTGAGCAGGGATTCTAGGCCATATCCATACATGGTCCTTGGTTGGAGAAACTGTCTCATTTAAGACCCCTGTGCCCTGCTCAGTTTGGTCTTTGTGGAGCTCTTATTCTCCCCAAGTCTTACTAACTTTCCCTATTTTTATTATTACTTCCCGCTCTCTGCCAAAGGCTTGGATGTGGCCCATGGTAGCTCAGTGTCCAACTGAAGACCCTAGTAAGGGGAACAGGGAATGTTTCAGTCATGAACTCGATGGCTGGCTCTTTGACCCTCCCCCATACACGCCAGGGAGTAACAGCCTGGCTAGATCCCAGGGGAGGACGTTGCAGCCAGCCCTGAGGAGACGAGATGATCTGAGGTCAGATGGAAGGGGAGGAGGTCCTCCCCAGTCAGTGGACTTGGAGGGGGCGGTGAGGAGATGAGGGAAGGATGGGGAGAGTGGGAGGGAATGAGGAAGGGGGTTATGCCTAGGATGCAAAGTACCTAACCTGTGATGATATAAAAATAAATAAATTACATTTAAAAAGGAGGAATAGTTTGCAAATCTATGTTAAGAATTTTACATTTTGAATGAGTGTAAAAATGACTCAGCAATCTTTATAATTCTCAGATGTAGCTTCACTTTACATCCTTTGGTGTCTCCTGACATAGCCCTACCCATGCAGAAGATCAGAGTAGACACTCTTTTGTAGTTGTGATATTCAGAAGCTTGGCATGTATGGGTACTCTCCAGGCCTGCCCAGTGACTTTCACTGTAGCAGAAGTTTGCACTTCAAAGATGGTAACAAGATGCATACAAGATGACTAGACTAAAAAGATTTATTTTCGATGAACCTTTGCAAATTCTCTTTGAGAATTTATCTCCATCTTAAGCAAGGGAATTTTCTGATGGTAGTGATATAAATTAAGGCATTCCCATCTCTCTGGTAGCTCCTTTATTCAAAGGATGTTAAGTTATTTTTAAGTAGGAATTGTGTCTTTAGTCATTTTTGTTTCATGTATGACTGTATAGGCATCTTTATCTCAGTATGTCAATGAAGATTAAAAATGGAATTTGTCTTTGTTCTATCAAGATTCAATGTTTGTCAGAATTGTGAATTTAAATTATATTAGGTAATATTTGAATTAAACTCACCTAAAAATCGTCATGTCCTAAGGCTGGTTTTAGCTTGGTAGTAAGAGTGCTTGTATAACTCGTGTGATTTTCATTCTCACAAAACCAAACAAAATTAAGCAAAATGAAACAGAAATATGGATTTTAGGTAGCGGCATTAGGGCATGGTCTGAGAAGAAAAGCTGATTTATTGATTATTGCATAACCATTTTTATATATCAGGGAAATATAGAGTGTTTTTGTCGTGTGATTTTATAGTCCTATTTATTTATGTTCCACAATATAAATGAATGAACATGCCATAATCAACAAATCAATAATTCTGCTCTCAGTATTCCCTATGATTTGAAATAAGCCATTTTCAAATATCCGGATAAATATTGATATGCTTTCAAAATACTCTCTTAGAACAACTGAAAGCATATACTCTGTGAATCAAAACTTGCACATCTCTGTCCAGGCCATCAGAAGGCCCCATGAATGTGTGCAGTTTACTGAATTCATCTCTTAGAGCTGTTTACTCTGCATTCCTTTCAAATCAGAGTGTGAAGCAAATCTGTCCCAAGCCAACAGCATCAGTAACATATCTTGTGCTGTTAATGCTCACATCCCCTAAAATCACAAGGCCAAAAGTCTAAGGATGAAGATGGCTCAAACATTGCAACGCTCACAGTTCTTTCAACGTCTGCAGGGATATTTCTTGTTCCATGGAGAAATAGGTAGTCCAGGTTTGTTACTTCAAAAAAATAATCAGTTGAAGTATGTGTGATGCTTAATTTTGGTTGTCAATTTGACTGCATCAACCATTAGGCATGCCTTTGGCATATCTGTGAGGGATTTCCCTGACCAGTTGAACTGAAGTAAGAGAGACCCAGCCTACATGTGGAGGGCATATTCAGATGGTAGTCCAGATAGAGACAGTCCAAAACAGAAGAGTGCTTGGTGTTTGCCTGCTTGCCTTTAAGTCATGTTGGCAAGTTTATCAACCTGGCTGGCATCTTGCTGCAACGTCTGTAGCAGATACTGCCATTCCTTACTGACATCAGACCTCAGCTTTGGCTTTTCAATGTGGATCAAAATGGCTCTCCAGAAATCCCTTCAGGAGCGCAGTACCAGTCTGGGACTGACCGCTGAAGTATCTCATTTGGGGGATGGGTAGCTCTCTTGCTCTAAGCCTCTGCAGGATGAAAACAGGCATTGCTGGATTACCTCAACTGTAAGTGAATCTAAAGATGCAGCTTATATATTCCTTTTATTATGGCTGTTCCTTTAGAGAATCTTGATTAATAGAGAACATGTTGCAATATGAGACATTCCTAGATGCTAATGACAATCACCTGCCCAGATCAGGTTTCAGAGTCACTATCCATTGTGTAGAAATGACAATCTTTCATTTCCCCCTACTTTAAAGTCTGGATTGTTTAAAATTTGAATTGTTCCTCCTGTGCCCTAGTCACGTTGCTACACAGGTTTGCTGAATGAATCCAGTGCACACACTTGGAAACCTCTTAGTCTGTTTACGTTGATAGGGGGCATACCTTCCATTTTGTAATACTGTTTCCTATATGCCTTCTCAAGGCCCCACCTTCTATGTTCTCTAACTCTCTGCTCATCCTTGCCCTCATCCTAGGCTTTTGTCTGGTGACATTCAAAGATTTCTCCTGTGCAGATCTTTCTTTTACTCCTCACCGTAGGTGACTCAAACCAATATTAATGCCCAAATGAGAAGGACTTACTCACCCACAGCTATTCTACGTCCCAAGGCATGCCAGCATCTTTGAGCCAGCTTCCACTTAACTCAGGCCTGATCATCCGTCGTTGAAATACACCTACTTATTTCAAGTCTCAGCTAAGCCTTCCTCTCTCCTAGAAAGCCTTTTCTTATTACATCTCAGCAGCTCACCCAGCTGCCTGAGCTTATGGCTCACGTAGCTCAGTTTTACCTTGTTTCCTTCTTTTTGCTTCATTCAATCAACTAATCTCCATGGACTTGCTTCATGCCCCTCACTGCTATAAGCACATCAAATAAAAGAGCAGACAAAATGTTTGCTTTATTGGACTTCTATTCTAGCGACAGAGAAGCAGATAACATATATCTTACCAGCGGGTTGATTATATTAGACTATTCAATATTATGTTGTAGTGATATTGTTTATCGTTTCTTCTAAAGTACTATCAATATGTTTCTCTAGTTACTAAGTGTCTGGCATTATGTTATGAAATGAAAAAGTTTATTGGCTCTGGAATTTATTTTTAGCACTAAATGCTTGGTGACTTTGTCAAATTAGTTTGCCCACTGACACTCATCTCGTATACCAGTGTTTATACAAGTTAGGCCTAGATCAATGTTAGCCGTGTAAAACTCTAGGCAGATGTTCACTCTGGATTACTGAATTTCATGGATTAGTTGGTTTTTTTTTTTTCTCTCTTTCAGTTTGAGGATTTAGAAATTATCCCTTTCTATAAAATATTATATATAGTTATGTGTAACATCATATTTAACATCATGTTTAATTGTTAATTGCTACATATAATACAGAGTTAAACTGCTTTCTCGGCACTGCTTATTGATCCATTCCATTAGTTTAATGGTCATATAGTATGCTATGATATGCATATGGAATCGTATATGGAACTTTCTTTTTTCAGGACATATGACACTGTAAACCAAATGCATTAGGCTTCCTTGTCTATTCCTAGTTAGATGCTTATCTGTGTGTTTCTGTGGGATTGCTTTACAGAAGTGGAGTTGCTGACTTCTACAATAAATTTTGACAGATTATCACTCAGGAAGTGACTGCTGGTTAATATGCACCTCAATAGTATGAACAGCTGATTCCTTCATTAGCTCCTGATCCTTACTACCTTGTATTGTTTTTTAATTTTAAGTTTTTATGTTAATTACTATTTGTGCAATTTGTATCCTAGCTATAGCCCTCTCCCCCATTCCCTCCCAACCTCACCCTCCCTCCCTCATCTACTCCCATGCACCTTCCCCAGTCCACAGATAGGGAGGACCTCCTCCCCTTCCATCTGACCCTAGCCTATCAGGTCTCATCAGGACTGGCTGCATTGTCTTCCTCTGTGGACTGGTAAGGCTGCTCCCCCATCAAGGGGATATGATCAAAGAACCAGCCCCTGAGTTCATGTTAGAGACAGTCGCTGTTCCCCTTACTAGGGTACCCACTTGGATACTGAGCTGCCATGAGCTTCATCTGTGCAGGGATTCTAGGTTACCTCCATGTATGGTTGGACTACCTTGTTTTAGTGACTGTGATTCCTTTTTTTGTTATTTCCTTCTTTTTTAATTTTCTTATTGTATTAATTCATTTATTTATTCAATTTACATCCCAGTTGTAGGCCCCTCCGTCTTATCCTACCATTCCCATCCTCCCTGCCACATCGGCCCCTCTCCTATCCCTCAGAATGAGAGAGCCATTCTCCACATAGACCAGCTCATCTATTCACATGAGGACTGAGTTTGTCTTCTTCCCCTGTGGCCTGATAGGAAATGGTCAGAAGGCAGGCATAGTCCATATCAGAGATATCCCCCACTCCCCTCCACATGAAGTTATGAGCTGCCCATCGGCTACATATTTGTAGAGAACCTGGTCCAGTCCATGCTTGGTCGTTGGTTGGTGCTTCAAACTCCATAGGCTCCTCTTAGCCTATGGTAGTTGGCTCTGTTGGTATTCTTGTGGAGCTCTTCTCACATCTTTTTCACTAGACTCCCTTTGCTTCACCAGTGTTTGGCTGTGAGTCTCAGTATCATTTTAGAACCATTGCTGGGTGGAGCTTCTCAGAAGACAACTCTGATAGGCTCCTGCCTGCAAGTTTAGCAGAATATGGTTAATAGTGATCGGGATTGGCTTTCTTCCATGGGGTGGGTCTTAGGGTTGGGCCCGGCATTGGTTGGACATTGCGTCAATCTCTTTTTCTATCAGTTCTATCTTTGTCTCTGCAGGTCTTGTAGGCAGAGTAAGTTCAGGATGGTGGTTTTTGTGGGTGAGTTGGTGTTCTCCTTGTTCACTAGGAGCCTTGTCTGGTTTATGGGGTGTCCTCTTCAGTCTCGGCGGTCCGTTCTACTGAGAGTCTTAGCTAGAGTGTGATTCTTGTCAGCTGATTATCGTCTAGCTATTCTCAGGTAATGGCTTTCCTACTAGACTATGTTAAGTTCTACCATAGTTACAGACATCTTTCTCCTTATATTTATATTTCCCCATTATTTTTTGCTTTTGAAAAATCATAATATCTCAAGTTAAATAAATCTCGGGATTTAGAATAATAATAAATATAATCCAGGCAGGTCCTGACTATGAATATTTTCTTATTTTAATTGTTTTCAGAATTTTAAAAAAATCTAGTAGTTTTTAACAAGAGGAGTGAGGCATGGTTTTCTGCTTGCTGTTATGTTTAACATTTTGTGATACTGCTGCACGAGGCTAATAAAGTCTATAGAATAATCGTTTTACTGGATTGACTTATCAATTATGCCTTTTCAATTGGTTGATTATTTGGTTACTATTTTAAAATATATTTCTTAATTATTAGAAGTGAAACTTTAATTATTTGAAGTTTGGGCTCCACTATGCTATTGTTCCTGCTCTCTATTTGGCCACTTGGCCGTTTTTATCCATGCTTACATCCTTCATTCTTCGGCTGGAGTTTGCATTTGGCTTGTTTCTCCAACATAGTGTATGTTTGATATAAACATAATTAAAGATGAAAAGCTTTGCTATTAGTGATGGGTGTAAACCATATGTATATAATAATCAATAATAATAATAATAATAATAATAATAAATGTTTTCCAAATGTTGAGTGCATCCTTTGTGGTTAATTTAGAATATTTTAATGTTATTTTTTTGCATTCTAATTCATACACAAGGCTAAAACTTTTTATGTCTCTTGATTTCAGTCTAAGCAGTTAGACATTCTCTTATAAAGAACGGTCTGTCTGTGTCCATGCTTCATCAGCTGAGATTAGTATGTCTATAAATTCAGTTGTTTCAGTTCTTCTTTAATATTCATATGGGATTTCTATTGCACACTGTGAACACTACTGGTTTTACTAATTTTATGTGTTTGGGTGTGTGTGTGTGTGTATTTATTGGTGTTAGTATGTGTACGTGTGTATAAGGGTGCATGTTTATGTGTGTGCACATGCTTGAGGATACTCAAAGTCAACATCAAGTGACTTTTCTTTCATCTCTGTCCACCTGTGTCTCTCCCTGAACTGGAGTTCACTGGTTTCACTGGGCTGTCAGGCTGCTAAGGGTTGGGGAACCTGTTCTTCCTGCCTTCTCAGTGCTGAAGTAAGAGGCAGGCACTAATGTGTGGCTTACCTCTCCATAGGTGCCTGGGATCCGATCTCAGGTCTTAGTGATTGATTCACAAACACTTTACTGAATGAGCCATCTTCCTGACCCCTATATTTTTGTTTACACAGAAAGATCTATACTCTAGTTAGATGCCCTCTATTTATTGAAATTCCTACATTTGTTTTGGCTACTATATTCTGCTAGGTCTTGACTTCTACTTAGCTATCTGTGTTATTTCATTTTCTTCAACATTTATCTATTTATGATATGTGTTTTTCCATTCTTTAGGAAACCTAAGCCCATTTCACCTGTGCTGTTAGGGGGGACTGCAGACTGGGACAGGACAGCACTACTCTAAGTGGAGGAGAGTGGTGAAAATGTTGATAGCATCTTCTTTAAGGTTTCCTGAGTGGCTTGTTTGTTTGATTGTTTTTGTTTTTGCTTTGAAGAATACTGAAGGGTTAAAGTCTCCTAAGTATTGACCAAACAAATACACGTTTTAAAGCAGAGAAAAACTAAATCATAGCTGAAAAATAAGTGATCTGGTATGAGAAAATGAATGGGGTTAAAAATATTGAAGATTATTTTTACAAATAGGAATAACAGAAGTGAAAAATTAAAGACAAATTGGGAACCAAATAAGCCAAATGTTAGGTGTAGAGCATTATATATTCAGTGTAAAAATAGCATGTCTTTTAGAATCGAAATGAAAGACTATCGCCATACATTCTGCATGTGGGTTTAAAATTTTCATATGTAGATTGATAAGCGTTTTTCATAATAGGTATTAACATCGTTTTGACAGTTGTGTGGATTTGAAAAGAACTTAATTGACGCACTAGACATTAACACTCATATCCCCTACAGGCCTGCATACTTAGGTTGCTTAGTTTTTAAAGCATTTTATTATCATCATCATCATCGTAACACTATCAGTCATCTAATTGGGTTAAATTAAGTAATTGCAATACAGAGATGAAGTTCAAAGTTTGAAGTGTTTGAACTGTAATAAGTACCTTATCAGAACCTTCCTCCTCACAGTGCTAAGGGCCTTAGTTAACCATCTTGAGCACAGGTACCGTCTTCTCCCTCATTATCTAGAAGAGGGACAGCAGTGCCCTCAAGAAATCTGCCTTCACCATGCTTTTAAATCATTCTCATGTGTTTCTCAGGCTGCTTTTTTAATCTGTTTGTTTCATATTCATGTAAAATTCTTTATTTTAGCCAATGGCAGCTCAGTCTCCAGGTGGATTCCCTTGTAAGGAGACTAAGGGCTGTCTCTGACATGAACTCAGCGGCTCGTTGATCATCTCCCCTTGAGGTGGGGACAGCCTTACCAGGCCACAGAGGGGGACTATGCAGACAGTCCTGAGGAGACCTGATAGGCTAGGGTCAGATGGAAGAGGAGGAGAACCTCCCCTATGAGTGGACTAGGGGAGGAGAATGGGAGGAGATGAAGGAAGGAGGGTGGGATTGGGAGGGAATGAGGGATGGGGCTACAGCTGGGATACAAAGTGAATAAATTGTAATAAATTTAAAATAAAATTTTAAAACCTCAAAATATAGTTATTTTAAATTTCTGTTTTACCTATTATTGTGCATGTATTTGTAAGCACGCATTTTTCTGCCATGACACATTTGCAGGGCCAAAGGGCAACTTCCCAAAGTTTGTTTCTTTCGGGTCCTCAGATTCACACAGCAAACGATTATCCTCACTAAGCCATCCTACTGGCTCTGCCGTTCATAGTTCAATGCTTCCAATGACGTTGGCCCCAGGCTTTTATACTTTTGTCTCAGTTTTGTTGGCCGTTTGTTTTGAGTTGATGTGCATACATACTGATGGCAACAGACTGTGTTTCTTCGGCTCATGTAGGCTGTCTCATGAGCACATCAGGTTGTTCAACATGACCATCATCTGGCAGTTCAAATTTCTTTGTGGTGAGAACATTAGAAATATAATTATTACAAAATATATTGTTAACTTAGTCACGCCTTAGCACGGTAGATCACACGGACTTCCCCTGCCCTCTGGCTGTGGCTGCACCTAGGGAGCCACTTCTTTCCATTCCCTCTCCCTTCTTCCAGCCCCTGTTAGCCATGCCTACCTTGACAGGGCCAGCTCTTTTCAGGTCCACATATGAGTGGGGTCATGCGGTATTTGCTTTCAGTGTCCTTCTTACTTCATTTGACACCTCCATCCTTTGGGTCACCCATGCTGCCTCACATGACATAAACTCATTCTGATTAGTGAGAAGCATCCCATTATTTACCTACATCACATTTTTTAAATTAATTCTGTTGAATGAGGTAAATCTTATAAATAAGATATTTTGTATAGAATAACAAAAACAAAAACAAAAACAAACAACTACCTGCCCCCCGCCCCGGAGTCTTTTTTTTTTTTTGACTCTAAGTATACAAAGTAGGCTCACTATGCCATTGGAGTTCAGGAGGATTGGGATCAATCCTAGCACCTCATACATACTAGGTAAAGGTTTTACCACTGAGCCACTTCCCCAGCCTCTCAGAGTGGTTTCTTTTAAATAATTAAAAAGTCAGAGTAGTGTTGTTAGTGCTGTACTTCTTTTAGCAGTCTGCAGGGACCCATGCTTGTACAGAGGCTCTTGGGAACACTGCTACTACCCACAGCCATCCTCAGAGCGCCAGCACACACACGAGGCCACTGAAAGTCTCTCTGGGAAGCCTGTGTACCACAGTGACTTCAGAGTCAGCAGGTAGACATTCTCTCCATGATGAAACAAATAACTGGCAATAAGCACTGACTGTGATGCAGATGGAGGGGGAATGAGGCTGGTAGAATAGCAATTCCCTAGCTTCTTCATGCACAGACACCCAGAGCTTTTAAAAACAATCTCAGGATACCTAGGGTTTTGCAGGCCTTGGGCTCCAGCCTCTCCAGGTTCATTTCTGTTATCTTGAAATCTGAAGGACCAAGGTATCCTCATATTCATAAGAGACTCCGAAGGTATTCTGTAGGGGAGCTTTGCTGCACTGAATTTGCATCCGGTATCTCTGGCCACTGATATTTCTGAATAAACATTAAGATACCGTATCATGCTTATACAGGACACCGGGTTCTCTTGCTGTAGTGCTCTCTTATGTCTTCGTAGGCTGACCTGGACTGCCCAAGAGCAGGAGCTAAGGAGATAGTTCCAGAAGACTGAGCCAAGGATCTCCACTGTCTTTGTAAATAACAGCTTTAACAACCAAGGGGAGAATATGCAGTAGAATTTTCAAAGCTGTCACAGATCAAGAATGTGCCATGCGGCTATAAAAGGAGTAATTCCCAAACTCACGCTGAAAACTGTATTAGGTTCCATGATTCAAAGGTTCCTGTGCCTGCTTATGCTCAGAGTCTTGATGGTAGTGGGTGTTGGAGATCGGATGAAATTCTTCACTAGCAGCAGGAGTCTTGGCCATCGTGATTTTGTTCCTCATTGTGGAAGGTGAGCAGGGATATGTGTTCTATAAACATGCATTTTCTCACTGAGATTATACATTGAGTTAAATAAACATTTAAAATTTGAATGTGATAGCAAAAAGGAAAAATCCAAGCAGTAAAATGCAGGACGTGGATGTTTTTATAAATTTTGCAGAAATCTTAAATTTTTGAAATAAAATCAAAGTCTTGTTTATTTATCTTTTTGCTTCGTGACTGATTTGTATAGAAGCTAAAGAAGAGTATCAAAGGAGATACTTAGACTCAGAACCAAACTTTGGGCAGAGTGCCAGAATCGTTATGGAAGAAGAGGGAGATAGAAAGACCTGGAGGGAATAGGAGCTCCACAAGGAGAAAAACAGAGCCAAAATACCTGGGCTCTGCAGAGATCAATACTTCAACTAAGGACCATGCATGGAGAACACCTAAAACCCTTGTTCAAAGGAAGTCCGTAGGCTGCTCAGTTTCCAAGTAGGTTCCTTATTAAGGGGTACATGGGCTGTCTCTGACATGAACTCAGTAGCTGGCTCTTTGATCACCTCCCCCTGGGGGATGCAGCCTTGCCAGGCTACAAAGAAGATGGTACAGCCAGCCTTGATGAGACCTGATGGGCTAGGGTCAGATAGGAGGGGAGGAGGCCCTCCCCTACCAGGGGTCTAAGGAAAGGACTTAGGGGGAGAAGAGGGAAGGAGGGTGGGGCTGGAAGGAGGTGAGGGAGGTGGCTGCAGCAGGGATACAAAGTGAATAAATTGTAATAAATAAATAAAATAAAGGAAGTGGAAGACAAAGGCAAGTAATTAATATTATAAAGTCTTCTGAATGTGTGAATATCTCCATAATGCAGATGCTGAAGTATAACACCCACATTCTGAAGATTTGCCAACAGTCTACCGGAATGTGTGAGAGCCAGGTAGGAAAGTGAAACAGCAATTTTTACTTCCATGGAAATGAGGAAATGCCTTTTAAATCTGGTCTACCCTACATGGTCTTTTTTGCTTGTGCGTATTTTTTTTTACCAAGACAAGAAGTTTGCCCCCATGTAAACTGGTTTGTTATGAGTTGTGACACTTCAGGAAGATAGTGTCACCAGAACAACACTGGAAACATGTGAGAATCCTATATACTAAGATTCAATTTTGGATGTCACTTGAGTTTATGCATGTCCCTAAAGCTTACCTAAGAGCTTTCTGATTACAACTTGATGAATGTTGCTTTCAGCTTTAGTGATTTCTCAGGTTAAATCTCCAGCACATTTTTGATGATGATTCGATGTGCCATATTGCTCAGGCATAAGCAGAAAATGATGTTCTTGGCAATTCTAGATCACAACGCATGGAATGTATTTACCCAATTGTAAGTCAACAAAGCTACACATTGGCAGTTATTTGATTAAAACCTACTCTGATGTCTTATTATACATCAGAAAGAAGTTTCCTTTTAGATCCTTTCATTTTATCCTGGGTAATAATTTTATGGAGATGGGGCTAGAAGGATGGTGACAAGGATCTAGGAGGTCCTGCATGTCTCCTAGAAACAAAAATATTGGAGGTGATATGTAAAACTTATTTTAAAATATTAAGTCATGATAGTTAATTTATTTACACAGTTTAGCAGATCTACTAAATTTTTTATTTGGGTAATATTTAATGATTGTTTCTGGCCACAGATATTCCAGCTTTTATCAGGCTTGGCTAGGAAAACAATCCACCTTGAGACTGCTCAACAATTTCAGAGGTTGCTGCCCATCAGATATGCCCACTCTCATCAGAGTGGTTCACCTCACTCAGAAACTCAGTTCTGATAAGGAGAAGGGATTGATTAGCTAATCAAGATATTTTAAGACTACATAACTAAATAAACCATGTAGTACTTCTTGAAGACTTACGTACAGATACCTCAGTAATTAGTTCAGGAAAAAAATTATTGAGCCTGTGCCATGAGCTACATTCAGCCATTTATACAGAAAAGATAGTTCTAGTACCCCAGACTGGGCACTTTCGGGCTGGTCTGGCCACAGACAATTGCTGAATTTTGCTTTCAAAAGGTTGGGCTTATTAAGGAACATCGGTGTGTCTATGTTTGGAGGATGGCATGAGAGAAATGGCCTGGTAGGAATCCAAGTGTAAGCCACATCTCCATAGAATCATTACCCAGAAGAAAAATTACAGAATCTAATGTGAATCTTCTGTCTGATATATAAGATATCTGAGTAGGTTTTAATCAAGTAGCTTCCCATGTGTAGCTTTACTGATTTATGATATGGTAAATTCATTCCATGTGTTGGGGTTTTGAGTTAGTGAGGACATTCTTTTCTGCTTGTGTTTGAGCAACATGGCACATCAAATCATCATCAAAAGTGTGCTGTTGATTTATATTGATAAATCACCACAACTAAAAACAACATTCATCAAGTTGCAATCAGAGAGCTTTTAGGTAAGCTCTAGACAGGTTGAATTTGAGTTCATTGACATGAGACATAGCGACTAAAAAATGGAAATGACCACATGAAATGTACACATTTGCTGCTCACTAAGTTTCCAGACTGCTTGTGCAATGAGGACAACGTGATGGTTAACAGGATGATGATTAACATAACTGACTTCATGTTAAGGGGAAACATATTTAGAGAATGACTCCCTATTTCTCTCTGTGTGTCTCTGTCTCTGTCTCTCTCTGTTCTGAAAGGGAAGACATTTCAGCTTTCTGACCTTGGCTTCATCATCTGCAAAATGAGGAAAATGTGTTTACTTAGACTTAGCATTCTTATTCATGGTGCTATATAAGCTACAGAAAGCTTTTTATATAATATGTATGAATGTATAAGCTTCATATATAATAATATATATATAATATTCACATATGTAATAAGACTATGGAATAATCTATTCTGTATATGCAAATAACAAGCACCATATAAATTATTATGGCACCACAGGAGAGGAATATTGCAGCTTAGAGGAAACGAAAGGATGGAATGGCAAATTTTTACTGTGGGAATTTCTTTTTGTAAGAATTTAAGGCAATAAGTCTATATTAACTTTCTAATGCTGATTCTTTTTTATTCATTTTTATATTAATCACAGGTTAGGTACTTTGTATCTCAGTCATAGCCCCCTCCCTCGTTCCCTCCCACTCCCCCATCCCTCCCTCATATCCTCCATGCCCCCCTCCAAGTCCATTGATGGGGGAGGACCTCCTCCCCTTCCATTTGACCCTAGCTTGTTTTGTCTCTTCAGGGATGGCTGCAATGTCCTCTTCTGGGATCTAGCTAGGCTGTTCCTCCCTGGTGTGTGTGTGGGAGTGTCAAAGAGACAGCCATTGAGTTCATGACAGAAATAGTCCCTATTCCCCTTACTAGGGTACCCAGTTGGCTACTGAGCTACCATACATATATCCATACATGGTCCTTGGTTGGAGAAACAGTCTCATAAAAGACCCCTGTACCCTGATCTATTTGGTCTTTATGGAGCTCTTGTTCTCCCAAAGTCTTATTAACTTCCCCTACTTTTATTATTATTTCCCACCCTCTGCCGAAGGCTTGGTTGTGAGTCTTAATATCTGCTTTGACTCATTGCTATATAGAGACTTTCAGAGGCCCTCTTTGGTAAGCTCCTGTCCTGTTGCTTGTTTTCTCCTACATTCAATGTCCATCCCATCTAAGCAAGCATTGATCATCCCAACCTGGATCCTCCTTCTTGTTTATCTTCCCTAGCTGTATAGATTTCAGCATGACCTTTCTGTCCTATAGGTCTATATAAGTGAGTATATACCCTGTGTTTCTTTGGGGTATACCTCACTCAGGATGATCGTTTCCAGGTCCCACCATTTGCCTGCAAATTTCATGATTTCCTAGTTTTTAAATGCTGAGTAGTATTCCATTGTGTAAAAGTACCACAATTTCTGTATCCATTCCTCAACTGAGGGACATCTGGGTTGTTTCCAGGTTCTGGCAATTACGAATAAAGCAGCGACAAACATAGTTGACCAAATGTCCTTGTTGTGTACTTGAGCATCTTTTGGATATATGCCTAAGAGTGTTATAACTGGATCTTGAGGAATCACTATTCCTAATTGTCTAAGAAAGCACCAAATTTATTTCCAGAGTGGTTGTACAAGTTTGCATCCCCACCACCAATGGAGGAGGGTTCCTCTTTCTCCTCAGCCTATCCAGCATGTGTTGTCACTCGAGGTTTGAGTTTAGCCATTCTGGTCGGTGTAAGCTGAAATCTCAGGTTTGTTTTGATTTGCATCTCCCTGATGGCTAAGGATGTTGAGCATTTCTTTAAGTGTTTTTCTGCCATTCTATATTCCTCTACAGTGAGTTCTCTTTTTAGCTCCATACCCTATTTTTTAATTGGATTACTTGATTTGCTGCTTTTTAACTTCTTGAGTTCTTTATATATAATGGATATTAACCCTCTGTCAGATACAGGGTTGGTAAAGATCATTTCCCAGTCTGTAGACTGTTGTTTGGTTTTGATGATAGTTTCTTTTGCTTTACAGAAGCTTTTCAGTTTCATGAGGTCCCATTTATTGATTGTTGATCTTAGAGCCTGTGCTGTTGCTGTTCTATTTAGGAAGTAGTCACCTGTGCCAATGAGTTCTAGGGTCTTCTCCATTTTTCTTATAACCGGTTTAGTGTGTCTGGTTTTATGTTGAGGTCTTTGATCCACTTGGACTTTAGCTTTGTGCAAGGTGATAAATATGGATCTATTTTCATTTTTCTACATATAGATATCTAGTTGGGCCAGAACCATTTGTTGAAGATGCTGTCTTTTTTCCATTGAATGGTTTGGGCTTCTTTGTCAAAAATCAAGTTTCCATAGGTGTGTGGATTCATTTCTGGGTCTTCTATTTGGTTCCATTGATTCCCTATTCTGTTTCTATGCCAATACCATGCAGTTTTTATTACTATTGCTCTGTAGTAC
>CM053744.1:77911650-77923144 GCA_028658305.1 Pachyuromys duprasi | reverse complement strand
TTTTGGCAGTATGATCATTTTCACTATGTTAATCCTACCAATCCATGAGCACGGGAGGTCTTTCCATCTTCTGATATCTTCTTCAATTTCTTTCTTCAGAGATTTGAAGTTTTTTTCATACACATCTTTCACTTGCTCGGTTAGAGTCACCCCAAGGTACTTTATGTTATTAGTGGCTATTGTAAAGGGTGTTGTTTCCCTAATTTCCTTCTCGGACCTTTTGTCTTTGGTGTACAGGAGGGCTTCTGATTTTTTTTGTTTGAGTTGATTTTCTATCCAGCCACTTTACTGAAGGTGTTTATCAGTTGAAGGAGTTTTCTGGTTGAATTTTTGGGGTCACTCATGTATATTAATCATATTATCTGCAAATAGTGATAATTTGACTTCTTCCTTTCCAATTTGTATCCCTTTGACCTCCTTTAGTTGTCTTATTGCTCTAACTAGGACTTCAAGTATTATGTTGAGAGATATGGAGACAATGGGCAGCCTTGCCTAGTCCCTGATTTCAGTGGGATTGATTTAAGTTTCTCTCATTGAGTTATAATGCTGATTCTTAAAAAGTTGCATTATAACATCTGAATTTTTACTTAATTTCACAGTTTTTTTTTAAATTGCTATCAGCTTCCCTGCTAATCAGGCATCAAGTTGCAAACATTCAATAATTTCTTTTTTAGCTAATAGTGTCTCTTCTTTTGAATAGAACATACAGAGGAAACTGTGTTTATACATACCTAACCCTCTTATTTATGGGCTCTGTGATTTACAGAAAACATCACAAGGTTTACTGATGGAGCCAAACTTCTTTGTACACTCAGCAGTTTTCCTTTATCATTGTCCAGGTCACATAATCAGGGCTCATTTACTGTGGTGTTTTTGTAGAAATCTTGGATCATACTGGTTATCATATCTGAAAAAATGCTAAAAAAATCTCTTTCTGTAAAATGTTGCTAATATTCAGAGAAATGAACACACACATGTAAACATATATATATTATATATTTTTTAAAATTGTGTTTCATTTCTTAATCCACGCTGTCTTTGAGCTTGTCCCGATTCTCCTGGTCATCCTCTCAAGTGTTTTGATAACAGGCATGAGCCTCTACCCTGCTCATATGCATTTGTATATTGAACTTATAGCTATACATTTCCTCAAATTTTAATAAGTCCTTTGTCTTTTATTATTTTATTTTCCTTTTACCTTAATCATGATGCAATATCACACTTAAATGGCTCAGTATTATAGTGTGGCGGAGAAATAAGGAGTGACATGAGATAGGGCAGTTGCTAATAAAGATGGTCTTAATCTGTCTTATTGTAATCCTCACATACAGTAGCACATGATACAAATATTAGCATTAAATAAACGATAATTTGTACTTCAAAATAATCAGGTAGTATGAAATCCGAGCAAAGATAGCATTTCATATATGTCTTTTCTATTGGAAAAGATATGGCTATATTTTAGATATCAACTTTAGAGAAGTGTTGACTTACCAAATAACAGAATACTATAATAAAATTTATAAAATATTTTTATCTGTATGAACTGTGTTATGTTTTAATATGTAAGCCACTTAATAAATTGATGTGCAGTTTATCTTCCTTAATCAATTGGTAAAAAAGAATCATAAAACATTGCATTGTTTTAAAAGAATTTCATTGCTTATGTGTTGATGTATGCAAAGTGTGTGTAGTCATGGGTGGAGCTGTTCAGAGAAGACAGAAGAGTCTCAGATCCCTTGAGCTAGAGTTACAAGTGGTGATGAGCTACCCAATATGGGTTCTTAGGAATTGAACTCTTGTCATCTGTAACAGTAGAAAGTGCTCTTAAGTGCTAGGCAATCCCTTTAGCCAGGAAGTGGTGGCCATCCCTTAATCCCAGAACTCCAGAAACAGAGGCATGTCGATTTCTGAGTTTGAGGCTAGCCTGGTATACAGAGTGAGTTCCAGGACAGTCCGGGCTACCAGACAAACCCTGTCTCAAAACACATCCATGCACACATGCATACACACACAACCTTAATCATCATATATTTTTGAAGACACATGGTTTAAAGTTTAGCACTAACTTTGTCATTATATTTATATGGAAGAATTATAATTACACACAACAAAATATAAAAATCACCAGTACTGGTGGTATTTAGTAGGAAGCTTGCATGATTTGAATCCATCATGAACGACACTGTTAGTGTCCTTTTAATCTGTCTGTGATCCCCCATGGTTTTCTGTCACAACTTCATAACACCTTCTCCTCATATTTTGCTTTCTAATCAGTCATTCGATTCTAGGGCTTAATTTTAGTGCTGTAAAATCTGGTCCTGAAAATTCACTTGAATTGAAAAGACTAGTTATTGAAAGGACCAGAACAGATCATTAAGAAGATCTGTGGAAGAGAATAATGTCCTAATAAAGTATTTCATGTATCATTTTCATCCCTAAGAACTTAGCTAAGCTTATCTTCATTTACTACATCTACTTACAGCTACTTTACAAGAGCAAACTGAAAATTCTCCCTACATTTTACCATTTATGAGAGAGGCACAGAGTATCGATACCATTTGAAATCCTGCCTGAACTGAATAAACCACTTGGAGACCTATAGCAGAAGTCTGAGGTATTAGCTGTTCAAACACAAAACAATCTGTAAGATTTTATCACAAGAAGAGGCCCAAATGATTCATTTTCTTGAGATCACGGAGCTGACACATGCAGTGGGAGTGAGCTGTTTCTCTATCTCACAATTCTCTGTCCACTGTTCTGTCTCTGGCCTCCTTTCCCTTGCTTGTGTTTATCTAATTTGGATTATTAGCATGCTGTAATGGTCTGTAAGTTTTTACTCCCTCACCATCATTTATTTCCTGGGCAAGAAAAAAATTCTTAGTGCTTTTGAATACAACAGTAGATGATACTTTGATTTTTATTAAAAGAAGATCAGAAATAAAGGTGCGAGTGAGATTCTTGCTTTCTCATACACTGGTGAGGGACATTTGCCCACACTTTTCCCATTAAGTGTGAGATGTAGGAGAAAGGAATATGCTGATAAATGTCAGTCACAACAACCCTTGAATCATCAATTTCATTCTTTTTTTTTAATTTTTACTGTAATTGTTGTAGTACTTCGAAGATTACAAAAGGCAATTACTACACTGAGATTTAAATTCAAGATCTTTCTGTTGATACTGAGAAAACCTAACCCCAAGCCAATTACAGTGCCACGTGCTCATAAGGTCAGAATTTAGAAGAGACAAGATTGTAAATTTGTAGTTGGCTTGGTCTACACTCGGAAGAAACGAAAGATGAAGAGAAGGAGGAGATTGAAGAAAAGAGATAGGGACAGAGAGAAGGAAGGAGGTAGGGAGGAAAGAAGAAACTATAAAAATCTTATGCAAGTATCTAACACATGTTTCATTTTTCTCATATGTAAACAAAGGATGGTGTAGGTTTTTTTTTTTTTAAGTTCAGTCATAAAGAGAATCTCAAGTCATAGTAAGAATTCAGAGTTAGATGATTCTTAAGCCGTAGAGAACTTAGGAGATATAAAATTCTCAGCGTTATTACAGTTTATAGTTTGGATCAAGTCAGGAGCATCTGAAATGGTGATGTGTACACAGCCTGAGCATCTGTATTTTTATTGCAAAATGCAATTATGCAGCATATGCCTTAATTTGCAATTTCATTTTGGTCACTTCAGATGATGTGACACAGAATTTCATGCAATTCTGTGTTACATTACAGATTATTTAAATGGTGCCAGGATTGGGTAATTTAATTATCTAGTACCCTGTATCTGAACATTTATGTTTTCATGCATGGCTTCTTTTCTTTATTACCACAAATCATGCCTCTGTTTGCCAGAACAGCTGACTATGATCGAGGTCTTAGGTGTTTTCTATGTGGAACTTAAACACACACACACAACCTCTGTATCATTGTACTATGTCAAGATGCTAATTTGTGTAGCTAAGATTGTTCCCTTCAGATCATAAAAATGTTATTTCTAATAACTAACCTTCATTTATGAGTTACAACAGAAAGCAAACCTAAATTTGACATTTCAAATGCTAGGAGCCATATGAGGTCTACTCTCTGTATTTTACATAGAAAGCCATCCTCACCATTTCTTTATTCTTTTTGTTCAGAAACCATTGCTGGTTCTTTGAGATTCCCCTAAAGTATCATACAATATTGATTGAAGGTACCATACAGAAGGACAGTCTATTTGCCAAATTACTCAATGTCACTTTTTTTTCATAACTGACACAATAGCACAGATTTACATCTAATTAAACATAGTTACATAAATTTGCCATTCCATGCATCCATACCTATATGAGTGTTTTAAGAATAATCTAGGTAGAACCAGGGAAATAGCTCAGTTAGTAGAGTTTGCTTAGTATGATGAAGTCCTGGCTTTAACCCGAATACCACATAAGCTGGACAATGGAGCTCATGTCTATCATCCCAGTACTTAGAATGAAGAAGCAGGAGGTTCAGGAATTCAGTGGCATCCTTAGCTACAGAGTGTGTCTGAAACCAGCCTGGGCTGTGTGAGACCCTGTCTTAAAGAAATATCAGTGAAGACTACATTACACGCACACACATGCCACATGCACATGTTTTAAACATACTTTAGTAGTGCCTGATATTTACATGTGATAAACACATGAGAGAAAAGTTATTTTCATAAAGTGTAATTGAATGTTATAGTTAAACCTCCTGTCTCTTCCTAAATAATCTTAAAGGACAAATTCAGATTTAATTTATTTTACTCAATATCAATATGTAGTTAAGAAATGAAACAAAGGAAGTTTAGTGAGATTTTGAAGAAATTGGAACCCTAGATTTTAGCAGTCCTAGAAATTTGTGAAGGAAAGTCCCTTTATTTTCAGGAAAGTCTGAGGTTCAATTTCATATCCATTTAACAACATAGTGCAGTTCTAAATTCCAGTAATCATTTAGATATAAGATTGATATGTAAGAGATCAATATTGTATACGATATGTGGGTGAGTAGCTATAGTTGCTTGCTGAGGCATACTAGCTCCTCTTTATTCTTTTATTTATACATAAATTAAACCATTATTTACTTATAGCAGCATTTTCCAGAAATCTACACTTTTATCCTTTTTGTGTTAATTTCTAAGGTTTTTTTGACTCTAGAAAGTTAATTTTGTGGTGTTTTACTACAGGGTCTCTGGACACATCCATTTAAGCAGCTATTTTCTTCTGTTTTATTAAATAATTTTAGAGTATTGTTGGTATAATGTTCTTTAGAAATGTATATACCTTATCCTTGTTCATTCAAATGCTGATTTCTTCCCTCCCCTTCTCTGGTTTCAATCTGGATATTGCATTGTGATACTTATTCTAAGCATCCTGTCTCAAATTTGTGTAAACAGGCCAAAATAAAGCAACTAGCCACAATGTTGAGCAATGGGAGGAGCCAGAGGACAAGAAAGAGAGGAGGAGTCAGAGGGCAGGAAATGAGTGGGAGGAGAAAGGGCAAGGCAGATAACAGATCTGGAGGAGAGATCTTGGCACGACGTGGAGAGATGGAGTGGACCTAATATATCACCAAAAGCAAGTACAATGTGGGAAATCTAAATGTTAGGAAACTATGAGGGCTTGGGAGTGTAGGATGGAGTAACTGTTGCCCAGCATTGAGTTCTAGGTTATCATAGTCTCTGTATGATGATTTGGTTATACAGCTGTTTAAGATTAAGAGCAGCATTACTAAAAGATAAACCAACAGTAAATATTAAAAACATATACAACAGAGTATATTTAAGGTAACGCTATTAGATACTTAAAGATAATATTGTAGCTACTGCAATAAGGCAGGTTAAGCCTTCCATGTCACATAGTTCTTTTTTGTGTCACGCGAACAGCCACATTATTTTATTATAGTGGAAAAATCTATGTGGCTGGAGAGATGTCTTGGTGATTAATAGCACCTGCTGTTCTTGTAAAGGATCATACTTTGGTCCCATATACTCATCTTGGGTGCTTTATAAGGGCCTATATGTGTAGCTACAGAGGATCTGATGCGTTCTCTTGGCCCCCTCAGGTACTCGCACTCAAGTGCACATATCCCCTACCCAATCAATTAATTAATAGGATAAGACAATCTTTTAAAATATATAATGCAGGGTGGTTCAAAATACAGAAATCCATCAATGAGATCCACCATACAAACAAACTGAAGGAGAAAAACCACATGATCATCTCCTTAGATGCCAAAAAAGCATTTGACAAAATCCAACGTCCATTCATGTTTAAAGTATTGGAGAGATCAGAGATACAAGGCACATACGTAAACATAGGAAAGACAATATATAGTAAGCCTATAGCCAACATCAAACTAAATGGAGAGAAACTTAAATCAGTTCCACTGAAATCAGGGACAAGGCAAGGCTGTCCACTCTCTCTGTATCTCCTCAACATAGTACTTGAAGTCCTAGCTATAGCAATAACACAACTAGAGGAGATCAAGGGGATACAAATTGGAAAGGAAGAAGTCAAAGTATCATTATTTGCAGATGATATGATAGTATACATGAGTGACTCCAAAAATTCAACCAGATAATGCTTTCAGCTGGAAACAACTTCAGCAAAGAGGATGGATTAAAAAAAAAACAAACAAAAAACTCAAAAACTCAAAAACTCCTGTATGTGAAAGATAGAAAGGATGACAAAGAAATTAGGGAAACAACACCCTTGACAATATCCACAAATACCATAAAGTACCTTGGTGTGACTCTAACCAAGAAAGTGAAAGACCTATTTTAAAAGTACTTCAAGTCTCTACAGAAAGAAATTCAAGAAGATATCAGAAGATGGAAAGATCCCCATGTTCATGGATTGGAAGGATTAACACAGTGAAAATGACCATCCTGCCAAAAGCACTGTACGGATTTCCTGCAATTCCCATCAAAATACCAATACAATTCTTTACAGAACTTGAAAGAACTATTCTCAATTGCACATGGAAAAACAAAAAAAATGCAGAATTGCTAAAATAATCCTGTATATAAAAGATCCTCTGGCGGTATCTCATGCCTGATCTCAAGCTGTACTACAGAGCAACAGTAATAAAAACTGCAGGGTACTGGCATAGAAATACAATGGTGGGTCAATGGAAATGAATAGAAGACCTGGAAATAAACACACACACCTAAAGATATTTCATTTTTGACAAAAAAGCCATAACCATACAATGGAAAAGAGACAGCATCTTCAACAAATGGTGCTGGCCAACTAGATGTCTACATGTAGAAAAATGCAAACATATCCATATTTATCATCCTGCACAAAACTAAAGTACAAGTGGAACAAAGAACTCAATAAAAAACCAGACACACTAAACCTGTTAGAAGAAACAGTAAGGAAGAGCCTAGAACTCATTGGCACAGGAGACAACTTCCTGATCAAAACACCAACAGCACAGGCTCTAAGATCAGTCAATAAATGGTACCTCATGAAACTGAAAAGCTTCTGTAGAGCAAAGGACACTGTCATCAAAAAAAAATGACATCGTACAGACTGGGAAAAGATCTTCAACAACCCTATATCTGACAGAGGGCTAATATATAAAGAACTGAAGAAGTTAAAAAGCAGCAAATCAAGTAATCCAATAAGAAAAATCAGGGTCAGAACAAAACACAGAATTCTCAATACAGGAATATGGAATGGCAGAGAAACAATTAAAGAAGTGTTCAACATCCTTAGTCATCAGGGAGATGCAAATCAAAACGACTCTGAGATTTCACCTTACACCCATCAGAATGGTTAAGATAAAAGACTCAAGTGATAACACATGCTGGAGAGGATGTGAAGAAAGGGGAACCCTCTTCCATTGCTGGTGGGAATATAAACTTGTATGACTAGTTTGGAAATCAATCTGGTGCTTTCTCAGATAATTAGGAATAGTGCTACCTCAAGATGCAGCTATAACACTCTTAGGCATATATCCAAAATATACTTAAGTATACACGGACATTTGCTCAACCGTGTTCATAGTAGCTCTGTTCACAATAGTGTGTGTGTGGAAACAACCCAGATGTCTCTCAATGGAGGAATGAATACAGAAATTATGGTACATTTACACAATGGAATACTACGTAGTAATTAAAAACAAAGACATCCTGAAATTTGCAGGGAAATGGTGGAAGCTAGAAAAGATCATCTTGATTGAGGTGTTCCAGAAGCAGAAAGACACACATGGTATATACTCACTTATAAGTGGATAATAGACATATAATACAGAATAATTATACTATAATCTGTACACCTAAAGAAGATAAGCAAGAAGGAGGACCGTGGGTAGGATGATAAGTCCTCACTCAGAAAGGCGAACGAGATGGACATTGGATGAGGGAGAAAACAGAAAACAGGAGAGGAGCCTACCACAGGGGGCCTCTGGAAGACCCTACCCTGCTTTGATAAGCAGATGGTGAGACTCATAGCCACACTTTGGCAGAGTGCAGGGAACCTTATGAAAGAAGGGGGAGATACAGAAACCTGGAGGAGATAGGAGCTCCACAAGGAGAGCAACAGAACCAAGAAATCTGGGACCAGTGTTTTTTTCCTGAGACTGATATTCCTACAAAGGACCATTCATGGAGATAACCTAGAACCCCTGGACAGATGTAGCCCATGGTAGCTCAGTAACCACCTGAGTTCCCTAGTAAGGGCACCCAGGGACAGCAAAGGGCCTGTTTGTGACATGAACTCAGTGGCTGGCCCTTTGATCACTTCTGCCTGATAGGGGAGCAGCCTTACCAGGCCACAGGGGAAGACAATGTAGCATGTCCTGAGGAGATCTTATACGCTAGGATCAGACAGAACGGGAGGAGGAACTACCCTATCAGTGGACTGGAGGAGATGAGGGAGGGAGGGTAGGATTGGGAGGGATTGAGAGAGTGGCCTACAGTTAGGATACAAAGGAATAAACTCTAATTAATCTAAAAAATTAAAATAAAAAATTTTCAAAGTCTATTGCTATATCCTTAATAGGATTTAGGCTTCCTTTCTTCCTGGCTTTCCAGTTTCAGAACCATTTTGGAGTCTGGGCATTCATACCTATCACCTCCATGGAAAGTCTTTGTGGGCATTCTGATTGTACCATGTTCTGTGTCCCTCCTTGTTAACTTTTTTCCCCTTTCACCAAACTTGGATGTCTGAAGCTATCAGACAGTGTTAAATGCATACGTATTTATTGACTGTATTTAAAATATTTTATTGGTAGCGCTATTGATAAAATTAAATGAGGATCACACGTGATAAAACAAGTATAGTCTCAGCTATACTATGTTTTAAATAAAATATTTAAAGTATACACTCTATCCTTTCTCTTCTCTCCACTAATTTATAAGCTTTATGAGTAAAAGGGTCAAAATATTTATAATGCACTATAAAATTATTATTTTGAAAACAATCAGAGTTGGATGTTTAGACCAGGCCTTATTCATTCTGGGTAATTGCTCTATTGCTGAGCTACATCTTCAACCCTCTATAAATACTTTAGTATTTTTTCTGTTGAGTTTTACATAGAAAATATATTCAAATGGCACATATATGTATAAATACAAATAATTGCAAAGTTTCTGTTTTTGCTATTGTTAATTCAATGAACAAATCAATATCCAGTTTCCTAGGAAAAGCAACATAGTAATTATTTAATGTTGTTATTGTATAAAAACAAGCTCTGTTCAGTCAAATTCTTAATAAGCACTTAAAAAAAGAATCAAGTTTGCATTTCCAACTTGGCCGGAAAAATAAAAGTTCTCATGAAGCCAATATCATAATGTTTGTTGGGAATTATTCAGTGGGCTCCACAGACAATGGGTTTGAGCCAGACAATGGAGTTATTCAAAGCCATCATCTAATGCCAGATGGTATTTTTCACTGTTATGCTTTGCCTTAAAATTATATTCAATTTATTTGTAATCAGATTAGATGAACGGAAATCATGATAAAAATCCCACTGAATCTACTTCAGGGAAACATTGTTTGTTGAGGTAAAATGGCCTGTGCTTCTGAATCCAGTGTTGCTGTGAGTGGAAACTTCAGAAGCTCTCAGAACACCTGGGCAGAGGTGTACAGATTGTGTGACTGTCACACAGCAAAGCTGTGTAGCAATATGTGATTAAGTATAATAACTGCTGAAGGTGCAGGATAAGCTATCCATGTTTTAACTCTGTTAAGAGGATTCTCCAAGTTAGACCTGTACATAAATCGAGACTTAAAACAAATCAGAATTATGAAGCAAGCCTAAAGATATTGGATTGTTCACGCTTGAGATCAGAAGAGTGCGGAGTTAATAACAGTCTTTAAGGATGAAGGGTTCTTATAAGAGAAAGATGACTAGCTTTTTTCCACCGTCACCAAGTGCAGAACGAGAGCTGGGACTGAAGAAATGTTTATTGAACATCTCCGCTGAGAGCAGAACAAGAGGCTGAGGAGCACAAGGGCTTAGATTCGAGCTAAAGAAGATCCTGAGAGCAAAGATCCTAATTCCTTGAGAGGCAATGAATTTTCATTTGGGGAGGTCTTTCAACAAAATCTATCTTTTTTTACTTTCGTAATTCCATCGATGGGCAGGAGTGTTGATTTACTTCAGACATCGATGATGTTCTTAAAGCCCCTTCCAGGTCAGTTTTCAGCAATCTGAAGCAATACCTTCAGCACTTTAAGAACCTAGTCAACATACGTGCTGTTCACGATGATGGTAAACATTAGCAAGCCAAATATGATAACTATAACATGTTGATGTCAGTAGCGGAGTGACAGTGCAATATTAGGATATCATTATGCAGCATATATTTTACATACATTAAATATTTGTAAAGTCTTGGAGAAATCAGGGATAAAAGGCACATACCTAAACACAGTAAAGGCAATATACAGCAAGCCTATAGCTAGCATCAAACTCAATGGAGAGAAACTAAAATCAATCCCACTGAAATCAGGGACTAGGCAAGGCTGCCCATTGTCTCCATATCTCTTCAACATAGTACTTGAAGTCCTAGCTAGAGCAATAAGACAACTAAAGGAGATCAAAGGGATACAAATTGCAAAGGAAGAAGTCAAATTATCACTATTTGCAGATAATATGATAATATACATGAGTGACCCCCAAAATTCAACAAGAGAACTCCTTCAACTGATAAAAACTTTCAGTAAAGTGGCTGGATAGAAAATCAACTCAAAAAAATCAGAAGCCCTCCTGTACACCAAAGACAAAAGGGACTAGAAGGAAATTAGGGAAACAACACCCTTCACAATAGCCACTAATATCATAAAGTACCTTCGGGTGACTCTAACTGAGCAAGTGAAAGACCTATATGAAAAAAACTTCAAATCTCTGAAGAAAGAAATTGAAGAAGATATCAGAAAATGGAAAGACCTCCTGTGTTCATGGATTGGTAGGATTAACATAGTGAAAATGACCATAATGCCAAAAGCAATCTACAGGTTCAATGCAATTCCCA
>CM053744.1:77896933-77911150 GCA_028658305.1 Pachyuromys duprasi | reverse complement strand
AACCTATAGGATAGGAAGTTCAAGCTGAAATCTACGCACCTAGAGAGGATATACAAGATGGAGGACCCAGATTGATATGATCAATGCTTGTTTGAATGAACAAATGGGATGGACATTGAGTGGAGGAGAATACAAGCAACAGGACAGGAGCATGTCAAAGAGGACTTCTGGGGGGGGGGGTCAATGTAGCGATATATGAGAGCGGATATTAAGACTCCAGATCAAGCCTCTGACAGAGGGTGAGAAGTAATGATAGATCTGGGGGAGGTTGTTGAGACTTGGGGAGAACAAGAGCTCCACAAAGACCAAACTGAGCAGGGCACAGGGGTCTTGTATGAGACGGTTTCTACAATCAAGGACCATGTGTGGATGTGGACTGGAACCCCCGCAGGGATGGGGCCCATGATAACTCGGTGTAGGACTGAAGACCCTATTCAGGGAAACAGGGACTGTTTCAGTCATGATCTTGATGGCTGACTCTTTGACCCTCCCCCATACAAGCCAGGGAGTAACAGACTGGCTAGATCCCAGAGGAGGACATTGCAGCCAGCCCTGATGAGTCAGGATAAGCTGGGGTGGGATTGTAGGGAAGGAGGTCCTCCCCTGTTGGTGGACTTGGAGGGGGCGGGGAAGAGGGAGATGAGGGAGGGAGTGGGAGGGTAGGAGGAAATGGGGGAGGGGGCTACGCCTGGGATTCAAAGTACCCAACCTGTGATTGAGATAAAAATAAATAAATTAAAAATAAAGGAATCACAAGAACATATACCAATTCTTAAAAAATATTTGCATTATTTAAATATGTAGTAAAAAAACCTGAATGAAATTAACTGAAGAGTATGTTTGTGTAAATGGAAGTCATTTAGGATTGTACCTTCATTTAATTTTTCTTCAAAACATCTGCTTAAAAATTGAGCTCCCAAAGATTATTTGTCTTTGAAACTTAACATGCACTGATAATTTAATTATATAGAACTTGCTAATCTATTAATGACTGTAGCCAACATTTAATGACTTTAATGAGGAAGAACACATAGTTGTTCCGTTTGTCATGATGAAATGTTTATTATCTTCAACTAAAATATAAATTTGTGTGTCACTAATGGGTATTAAAATTATGATATGTTTACCATCTTTCAATCTGAAACTAGTCAGATTCTAAGAACTGTATTCATAAGGCATTTCTTACCAAATTTTCAATTGAAATTCCATTAATGGTTAAAAAAGGTTACTGCATATTAGAGACTGTCTGGCTCTTTAGTCTGCAAAGAAAATGACTATGAAATCTTTTGTTTGTATGATTTTAATATTCATGCAGAATTTTTGTAATTTATGTGTAATATGATTTTATCCATTCATTGAACACTGATTGTGGGTCAGGCATTGTTTAACATCCTGGGGAAAGACAGTGAACAATACAAGGGAAAATGGTCTATTTGAGCCTGATACAACTCCTGAAAAAAGTCCGTAAGTATAAATTGTAGCACATCAGATTGGTTTCAAAGTTGTTCACTGTGAAATTATCATGATATGTGGATTGATTCATGCTCTAGAATTACCTGCTTTTTTCCTTCCTCTACTGTGTCTTCTGCTTGGTGAAGGGCTGTGGTTGCAAGTGTCCTGGCAGGTGTAGGACATTGGTTTACGGTGTGTGCTAATGTTTCTTGCTAGTTTTTATCAACAAGATCACTCTGTTCCTCAGCCCTTGCAGCACTGGTGGCTGCACTGATCTACAAGGTGAGAAGCATAAGAGCTAGAGTCTACTGCTTAAAAGTGTGTCAAAATTATCACTAATAAGAGACATTCAGGCCTGAGTCAGAGAAAGGGAAGCATATCTGAGCTGTGTAGATTTTCGATGATGGGTCAAGCCACTGATGTTTTCTAATAGGACTGAATGTGTCACTAGTCTCTTGGTCAATATTCTCTTTTTTTTTGTCTGTGATAAGCTCATAAAAATACCAATTCAAAGAATAATGATGACTGATAATGCCCTTATGTTTCTAACTGATACTGTAATTTTCATCACATGCAAATGATCTGAGCCTTGCAATTTACATAATCAACTCTCTTCATTTAATTTTCAAATTTCATTTTCATGTCATAATTTTGATCATGTGCCATAAACACACCTTTTCCTTATAATTTTAAAAGACTTACACTCCAACTTGTAAGAATATTTAATTGTGCCAGATTCGCAAATATGTTTATTAAGGTGAATGATAGTTTAAATCAGTTTACTTTATTTCAGTTTTTAACCTTAAAATTGAACTAACATTCCTTTGTGAATAAGAATCTTTGGACCAAGACATAGTTGCAGTAAGTTTTAGCAAATTAGGGGTCTATTCCTCAGAGGTAGAACATTTGACTACAAAATATCAAATTAAGCAGATTTCATAGTTTTCTATGAGAATTCTTCTAAAGATACAATAATTTGAATTTAAAAATAACTTTTCTTACTATGCAAATAAAAATATCAAAGAAAGAAAAAAGATAAAGTTTTAGAGCCAAAGTATAATTTAAAAGTAGGCTGTGCCTCGTTTCTGGCATGCACAGTGAGGCCTGGCCTAATGGAGAGGGTACATTCTGCGTTTCTGTCTTTCACAGGTTTAGTGGTATTTGGCAGGTGATAAATATGTTGAATTAAAAAAAAGAAGAAGTTGGCCAATTACTCCTAGGTGTTACGCCCCAGGGTAAGATTTACACACTAAGAAATAGTCCATGGGTATCAGTTTCAAATGGTTTGTCAGTTTAGGGGTAGAACTTTCCGTTCACTTTCCCTTCCCAGTCTTGAGATCTTATGAAGGACTTGGCCGTGCTGCCTCAGTCTCTGTGAGGTTACATGTGCACCTGTCCTCTTGTGTTTGGAAGACACTGTTTCATTGGAGCTATTCCCCAGCTCTGGCTCTTATAGTCCTCCCGCCTCCTCCTCCCTCAGCCCTGTGGGTAGCTGCTTAATAAAGACATCTCATTTAGGGCTGAGTGCTCCAAAGTCTTTCACTCTGCACACTCTCCAGTTGTGTGTTTCTGTGTTAATTACCATCTATTGAAAGGAAGAAGCTTTTCTGCTAAGAGATGAACAATTTATTGATCTGCAGGTATAGCAATATGACATTAGGAGTCACTTCATTGCTTTGGTCCTAAAGTAGAGTAATAGTAGTAGATTTTTTCCCTACTCCCCAATAGTCAGGTTCTTGGCCACTTAAGCAGTGCTCATAAGTGTTTCATCTCATGGATTAAACCTTAAATCAGAAAGTGGTTGTTTAATTCCATAGCATTTCTGTCACTATTGTACCAGTGTATCTTGCAGGCAGGTCACTGTTTTTGGGTGTTAGGGTTTATAGCTATAAAATATTGATGATTACTTTTCTTCCCTGTTAGCATGCAAAATACCCTTTGTTTTGTTTTATTATTTTTGTCTTATTGCTTTCTGTTTTTATTTTGATATTTGAATATGCTTTTTCTAGAGAGGAAGAGAGATATCATCAAGTTAGGTAGGGAGGGACGAAGTGAGGAAGACCTGAGAAAAATTGGGGAAGGAGAAATCATATGATTAAAATGTGCTATATGAAAAAATAGAATAAAAAGTGATAAAATTCCTCAAAGTCCCAAACTTTCAGATTTGGAATAATAATGGTAGTAGAGAAAGAACGAAGATAGCTTCATACATACATATTTATATTTTTTTCAGTTACTTTTATTTATCTTTTAAAGTTCTATTTATTTATTACAATTCATTCACTTTATATCCCTGCTGCAGTCCCCTCCCTCATCTCCTCCAAATCCCACCCCCTCTCCTTCATCTCCTGCTATGCCCCTCTCCAAGTCCACAGTTAAGGGAGGACCTCCTCCCCTTCCATCTGACCCTAGCCTATCAGGTCTCATCAAGGCTGGTATCATAATCCTCTGTGGCCTGGAAACACTGCACCCCTCACCCCCACACAGGGGGAGGTGATCAAAGAGCTGGCCACTGAGTTTATATCAGAGACAGCCCCTGTACCCCTTATTAGGGAACCCACTTGGGAAATGAGTGATTTTTATTTTTAACATTAAATGTTTTGGAAATGGGCACATCATCCCAAATAAAGAGGTAGCATTGTACAAATACAACAACAAAAAAAATAAGGCAGAGTGCATCTATTCCTGAAACACAGGGCTACCTGTGTTTACTCTGATATCACTGCAGTTTATTTTATTTTATGATTAAGATATAAATAAATAATTCTCTTTTCTGCTTGAGCACTTCTTATACCTCATGGCATATTCATATATACAAATGCTCAAATTGGGTTTCAAACATTTTTTAGCATTTCATTGGCCAAATAAGAGTTGTTGTATAGGTTTTTACTTACGTATTTTAAACTAGCATATAATTTTAATACCTTGGTTTTTTTTCCCCAAATCAGTCTTTTAATGCTATAAATTTTCTTTTATGGTACACTTTGGTTCCCTCTAATAGACATTAATTTAAATTCTATTTTATGTTCTTAGTAGCCTTTACAAATAAAGGATGAATAGCACTTGGTCTGGAAATATTGTAAAAAAAGGAAATGACTGGGGATATGTTCCTAACATGAATGATAGAAAAAATATTTCAAAGGATATAAAAAGGGACATCTGGAAGAGGATACAAACTTCCAGAAAGCAAAAGAGATTTTCAGATTCTTCAGAGGTGGCTAGAAGGTGGATTTTATAAATTACATAGTAATTCATATTAAAAAGGAAAAAGAGATTCTAAGAATTTTTGTTGTTGTTGTTCTGAAGAATTTGTCTCACCTAAAAACAGTCACCATCACATACGGTATTCATTGCAGTACTACCCAAAACAACAAAAGGCTACAGAAAATTGTCTTTCATTATTAACATGTTTTTAATGTATTAGGGAATATTAAGCATTGTTTCAATTTTAAATGTATGCTTATTGATCTTATATTTATGTTAACTGAAAAATGCTGCTGAATTTTTGAGTTATAGATTGAAAGACAGTTACACACATGACCTTCACCATACATGGTTAATTTTCACGATGTTTTCATCTATCTGTCACCTATCTCTCTATCATGTACCTATTTATCTATCACCTATCTATCATCTGTTATCTATCTGTCATCTATCTCTATCAATCATCTAAAACATATTTATTAAGTGTAGATACAGGTATGTGTGATTTCTTTGTCTCTGTCTCTCTCTGTCTCTCTTGTCTCTCTATCTCTCTGTGTTTACACATACCTACTTCAGTGGACCTTTCAGAAATATTTCAGGAGACTTCTCAGGTTCTCTCTTTGTACTGCATTTTTCTTGGAGATTTATACCAAGGTTCTTAGGCTTGGCAGTAAGTGCCTTTACTCACTGAGCTATCTGAATATGCTGAATATACTGTCCTTCTGGATATAATGAGGAGTATGCTGTGAGAGAAAGAATGTTTTATGAAGTGTTAATTTTCAAAGATGCCACGAAAAGATGGGAGGGGTTGGTTAGCTTTAGTTGGGCAAAATTGTGTTTGTTCACTTATTTAACAATAAAGGGATGAGACTGGATTTCTAAGGGAACAAACTGATCCTCAAAAATGAATTTCTGAGACTGTGTAAGAACACAAACTTACACATTCCTGTGGTAGCTTTGGTCCTACCGTTTGATGTGATGGTTGAGATAACAGTGTTAATTTGAGGAGCAATGCTAATGGCCACCAGATTCCAGTTGTTAATGCACACAAATTTTCCCTGGCTGAGAATTCATTGAATAGACACAATATCAGATAATGTAAAGTATGCTAATATGTAGATTATTGTTGGGGAAGGACATTTCAAGAGACTTTTTTTGTTCAGAACTCCTTATGAAACAGTCATCTTAAAAACTGTGCTGTCTTCTTTTGTCAGACAATGCCCACCACCCCAAGCCCAGGTTACGTAATTGTATCTGGAGTCATGAGGTCCAGTAGACAAAAGCTTTTTGTGTTCATTCTGAAATCAAGTCTAAGAAAAATTCGCCCAAACAATAATTCCTAGTAGATAATGAAATTTATAAAATTTATTTTTAGCATAGTTGTTAAACTTTAACCAACATTCTACCTTTTCTCTGTTTCATTTGATCAGAGAAAATGTTATTTGTGCTTATTGGGGTAAAAGGAGAGGACAGATTTTTATTTTATTTCTTCTGAAATGAAAGCAGATCTTATTTACTCTATTAGATAAAGCAGCATAAATGAACAGCTAAGTTAGTTGATAAATGCTTCAGAAAACTTTGCTCTTGAAGTTTTGTTATTGAAAAAACAGTTGTGTACACCTTGAGATTTATTTGACTTTTTACTTTTGTTTTCTTACTACTGGGTATGTTAGAGTTTATACCTAATTAGCATTTAAAACAATCTTTGCATTGAAATATTTGGCTCATTAATATAGAGAGTTCATGGGAAGTGTGTTGATCCCTTCCATACTCATGCACTTAGTGCTGATACTTACAATTTTGGAAGTGATAATCAGTTACTATTTTGGGAAATATGAATTATTTAATCAGTTCCGAACTTTTGAAGTAAATGTCTGGTATTTAGAAAAGAGAAACAAAAATTATAATAAGAGTTTAGACTATAATATATTGCTGCAGGGGCAGTTATTAAAGGAAAACACAGCTGACATTTTCTGATTTATGCACACAATCAGAGATGGTGTCCAAGGGCTGTGACATAATTATCTCCATGCTAACAATTTTTGTAAATCTCTTGACAGAATTTTAGCTAATTTTAAAATGCCTTCTGAAGATTAGCACTTAAAATTGTTGGGGAAAATGGCACAATTTATTAGCAAGGGTATAATTGTAAACCTCCTAAATACTCATTGTGAATATCATTTAGACAGTAACTCCTGCTTCAGCAGCTGGTACATAAGACACCAGTTTATGGAATCTTGAAACAACAGAGAGTGGAATCTAATTAAAAAGGATTACATGCCAAAGAAAAATTATTAAAAACAGACTAATAGACAATTGTTACGGCTTCAGAAACACTTGCCAAATTCTCTTTTTGATATAAACTCATGTAGCTGTCAAGTAAAATACTTTATTCCTCTCAAACCAAAAGAATATTAGAAGACTTTCTCTTTTATGACTTAGAAATGAATGTTTTTTGACTTTTAACATAATAGAAGAACTTCAATGGTTCTATTAATCTTTTTTCACATCCTTAAAATGTATGTATCTTTAAAGATAATGATGAGACTTTGCATTTTAGGGCTTTTTGTTGTTGTTGTTTTTGGTTTGTTTGTTTATCTATCTAGCAACAATTCTGTAACTGTGAATAAGGAGATGTTACCTTTTTTAATGAACAGAAATCAGCTACCAATTCAGTTTCTGTTTATAGAGATTTGTGTTTAGTTAGACTGCATGCCTGTTTGTTATGTACATTTAAAATTCATGGAACATTAATGTTTCTTAACTTTGAAACTAAAGTTACTAAATTACTCCTTTCTCTTTGAATTTATTCACTTTGGTGTGATCCATAGGGATTTTTTTTTTCCAAACAAGTGGCCAAGATAGCTTTGAATGATAGACATCCATCATTAGTTCTTTATATAAAAGTGAAATAAATGATGCTTTCCATTGCTAAAGAAGAAATCATATTCTTAGCTGTGGGTTTGCCTGGTGTCTAGCTTTGCATCTTAAAGGCTGTGTGTGTTTTTGCATAACATTACATAACCACATGAGCTAAGCATCGTTCTATACATTTGGGCTAATTTAAACAGACATTAAATATTAATCGCTGAATCCCGAAAGTAATGTTTCCATGTCATTAATAAATGTATGAACAAACACTTTGGATTCAGTAAATCAGAAATTTGTTTAACACACTTAAGTGGAATACAGTCCTAAAAATAAACACTGTGTATGAAAACATTAACCATACAAAATTATCTTTGAGATGCAGAAAAACACTACTGAAGCCAGAGTAGTAGGATGGGCTGTATTTATCTTTGTCCTGTCTCACCTCTGACTCCAGAATTTTGCTTCTTTTCATATCTACCACTGATTCCATTGAGAATAGTGTATTCCTTCATTGAACACACACACGCGATCAAGGGCTTGTTTTAAGTTTAAAGAATCAAGATGAAATTAAACATCTTAATTTGATTCCAGGCATGCAGGCCTGGTGTCTCAAAGCCTGTGATTTTAGCTCTTGGAGCCTGATGCTTTATGAGCAGCCATACCTTTGGCAGAACCTCAAGAAAATATATACTTAAAAAATGTCAGAAGAAAATAGTTTGAGTCGATAAAGTTTAAGTTTATTGTACTGACGTGTTTGTCAGGTGGGCCTTTCTCTAGAATATGAGGAGCTTATGGGATCTAAAGCTCAGTGGGGCACTGTCTGTTTGAGCCTGGGAAGGCCACCAGTGATAGTCTACTCAAAAGCACGTACACTGTATGTTTGTTTGTTTTGTTTTGTTGAGGTGAGACCTTTCAAATCTTTTTATTTCTTTTGATTACAATGTATGCTCACCGAACAACAACACTTGATTTTTATTTTCCATTTTGTATTGATATTTTTAGAAGTTGGATTTTATGATTTTACCATCATTACTTGGTACATGAGATGCTTTAAGTTACTGAATGTGCACACTTTTATGTTATTATTTTTTAACATGTTTTAAAATTAGCTTGTTAATAAGAGATAAAGATGAATCATTTGTCATTGAATTGACAACATTGATTTCATTCATTTACCAGACAGAATAAGTATCTTGGGAACATGATTTCCCTTCTAAGAGAGGGGTGGACTGCAATGGAAGGTTGCTTCCTTCCCAAATTTCATTTGCAGTTGTAACATTCAGCCATTCAGCTTGATCTTGACCCTTTGGGGATTACTACATGCATACAAAGGCTCACAGAATATTTAGTAAATAGACCTCTAATTGTTCAGGATGGTTTGGAAATAGAGTACTAGACTGTTGTTCCCCAATGGGAGAGGATGTACTTAATCCTGAGGTTACTGAGATACCAGGGTGGATTAATATCAATTGGGCCTCTTCCCTTCTCTGGGAAGAAGGGGAGGGGGAAGAGAAATAAGGGTGGGAGGTTGGGGGAGGACTGGGAGGAGAGGAGACAGGGAGCTGGGATCGGATATAAAGTGATTAAATATGTATATATACATATGCATATATATACATATATATATGTAATGGAAAAAAAGAAACAAAGTCTTGCTGCCCTAGAACTTGGTATTTTGAAAAGTAATGCAAGGTGTAACATAATGCCACGCCTATCATATATTTCATAAAGGGCATCCACACATAAAGCACAAAGCAATTTTTAAAGCATGTACAGCTCTATATAAGCATGTAGTTTTGTAAAATCTACATAAAAATAAGAAATTAAAATTCAATATATATATATAGTAATTAGATTTTCATTGATTCTTATTGACACAGATATGAATAATTGGCTGGTATGGGTTTTTTTTAGCAGAATTTACTATTTTTGGTTACCACAGAAAAATGCTATATTATCACTTTATTCGTATCAAATACAAAAGTAGAAGCTTTACATATTTCAACTATAATTTAGTATACTTGTTATGTATATTATGAAGCTATAAAGAAGACATATCATTCCTTTAGAACTGTACAATATGTACAACAAGAGATATAGCTTACTTGGTAGAAGGCTTTCCTCTCACAGGAAATTTCTAGCACCCCATAAAAAGGGGCTTTTGGTACACACCTGTAATCCCAGCCCCTGTGAGGGTCAGAAGCAAGAATATCAGAAATTCAAAATAATTTTCAGCTACAGTGATTTTGAGGCCAGCCTGAGCTACATAAGACCCTGTTTAAAAAATAATGTATAGTACTTAAACAATGCTTTCTTATTCCGTAATGTGTTTGCATGAATGACTCACTTAATTTAATCCTCACAATGAGAGCTTCAGTATAAACATTACTTTCATACCTCACTCATTCTCATTTTATGACAAAATATATGCCTATTGAGGGTTCCTCATCTTTGTGAGATTTCAGAAAAGGTTTAGCGGCAAAATTGGAACTCAGAAACAGATTTTCCATCTGCAAAGCTCCAACCTTTCCCATTCTGTGATGTTATTACATTTCCCTGTGACTCATAAGATTCTACGAGAGAGGGCCTGCTTGTAAGCTGGCCACCATTAGTGAAATGACATTAGCTAAATATGATTACCTCTTAATGTCCCCTGAAAGGATTAGACTAGTTAAGACACACTGAAGGGAAAAGCAATTATCTCTTGAAATATGAATCTCTTGATGAGAACTGGAAATCTTATCTTACAATCAGGATGCTCATTTGGAATTTTAAGAAATATAAATTGAGTAATTTTTTCTTAGATTGTGGTTACAACATTAGTGGAGCTGCTTTCAAGGCCTTCAGTTGAGTAGAACGATTCTATCAGAACTCTTTTTAGGAGAAGGACTTTCATATAAACTATGATTCTGAAGAGGTCTCTAGACCTTAGAAGTTCTGGAATAGGGGAGGGACATAGGAGAATAGGGAGGAAGGGTGGAATTTGGAAGGGATGAGGGAGGGGGCTACAGCTGGGATACAAAATGAATAAATTATAATTAATGAAAAATAAATTAATTAAATAAAAAAGATATTTTGATTCCATCAGAATTGTATCCATGTGTGTGTGTCTGGATTTTCCCCACAGCTTAACACAATCTATTAGGTTCACTGCTTTAAAGTACCTTTTTATTACAATGGGGAATAACGTTGTAATAACTTTCCTTGGAGGGAATCATTTTACCTAGATTGTCTTCATATTTTACAGCAAAGAATCTGACATTACCTCTACTGGATTGTTTGTGTTCGTCATGACAATTTTCTTAAGGTCCCTTTAGTATATAGTGTGCTGCAGACTTCAGTTTACTGTGATGGGAATTATGAGGACATATTGTTATTCTAGGCAATTGGTTCTTCTTCACCCACTGGATGTGAGGTCATTTACATTATTGAATTCAATTAGTTTTCTGCCATGAATGCTTCAGTAAAAATACTGAACTGACTTTCCTATTTTGTTATTATGTGTGTTTGTGTGTGTGTGTGTGTGTGTGTGTATCTGTGTGCAAGTAGTGTCTGGTATACTATATATCAAATGTACAGTAATAATTAAGGAAAATTTTTTAATTGGCATGAATTTTTATGTAAATTCAAAGGTATGTTTTTACAACATGCTGTATATATGATTCAACCCTGCTTCAAAATAATTTTTATGTGATGCTAAAATTCCAAGGTTATATAGGTCTATTCATATTAACAAGCTAATAATTAAGTAAATTTAAGAAGCTTATTTCTATAGTTTGTTTAAGATTTTCTATGCAACAATGATGACATCCTAGACTAGAGCCAGTTTTGACTTAGACTCTTTCAGCCTTTGCTTTTAATGTGGAAATCTTTTGGTCATTGCAAAGACACATGGCTAATTTGTGTCTTGTCTATCTTCTCTCTAGTATGTGAATAAATCAAAATCTTCCATGCATAGGCTTATATCTCCCTACCTACTATCTTTGCTGGCAGTAGAGTGAAGAATACATTTTTTTCTTAGCTGAAGGCTACTGAAACTTTTGCTTTTAGTTTCTTAGTCATCTGGGAATTGAGTTCTTCTGACTATGCCATTCACTGCCTGTGACCTTTCATTTATTAAAAATTCTGACCTAATTTATGAAGTTTAGATTAGTTATTATGCATATTTTAGCTCCATCTTGTTTATGATATTTTGGTTATCCAATAAAACCTACAGACCCATGACAATTAAGTTTTATAAAGATATCAGTATCTTGTTTTTATTTAGTATGACCATCTTCTAACTCTCCTTGCTTTGCTTTGTCTTACTTCCTCCCAGAATGTGAATGAATAGATATGTTTGGCTGGATTTTATTTTATTTTTTTGTCATAGACCAGACAAGGGTAACTCAGTGGTCTTATTTAAATTTCTCAGTTTTAGGGCATCGTTCCTGGTATTTTCTCCAGAGTGGGTGTTGATATTCTACATATTTATTTTATTATATTTTATGTAATCCTTAACACAGATGGATTATAAGACACCATAAAATTCTACCACACTTGAAACTCTAGACCTTTCCTCAACCCGTGGGGATTTGTTTGGCAGGAAGCCATCAAAACAGGGTTTTGATGCTTAGTTTCCAGTTTCTCATTTAATTGCTGCCAAAATCTGAACACTTGGGAATTTAATTGCTCATTATATTTGTCACAGACCTAAATAAAGACTGTTGCCTGCAAAATATTTGTGGATATTAATTTGGCCTAAATGTGTATGCTGAATTCCATGTTTTTCCACACTGTAAGGTATGTAGCACACACAGACAGAAGTGTCCTGCTTGACTTTCCTAGAAATCTGTTATCCAGTCATTCCAGAATCTGCCTTTTAGTAGCTTCCAGAGGTTTCAGAAATTCCTTACTCTGCAAAACCAGTCACCAGTGTATCTGTTGTGTTTGATTGGCATTATTTTCTGAAACTGCCCCATTAACATAATGAATAATTTCTTTAAAGATGTTTGCTCAAATAAGCTTTTATTTTTCTTTGCTGTTACCCCTGTGAGCAGAGCTGAAGAAGGACTTTGGTAAGAGTCCATCAGCTCAGTTTTTATGTAGTGATTAATCCTTGTTGTCAGAGAGATGATAATGATGGAGAACATGACAGTGAACCTATGTGCCTCAAACCAATTCGAATTATGATGCTTAAATTTATGCAGAAGATAAGCAGTTGAAAGTGTAGGTTGCTTAGATTGTGTGTTACATATGGTGAGAGTCTAACACTGTCAGAAATGGAGTCTAAGTCCTGTGCACATTGATTCTTTTATATTCACAAGACATAATAATCTTGGATCTTTTTTTAAAAATTTCTGAGTATGGAACTATTTTGGCTAAATCACACTGTTGAAATACCTATGGTCTTACTTGTATCTTCTCTGTTTTATTGAGCATAGTACACCTTAAACATGTTCAGGGTAGAACACATAGGGCATGTTTTTTTCAGTTAGTTAAAATTAGGCTTTCAGTCTACCTCATGTTAGAAGATACATAAAGTCCCTACAAAAGAATCGAAATTTCTCACTGTTAAAATGATGAATTTCGTTTAAGGTTCTAGAATGTTCACTTTTGGCTAACTTAAGGCTAGCTAATTCTATTTCTTGGGCATTGGAGTATTCAAAGGAGCTTACTTTCAGGTCATTTGTGTCTCTATTCTTTTTTTATTTTTGTACCAAGGAAATATTTCCACCCTTTCTCAAAGGGAAAAAAATAGAGTCAAGAAGTCTCTATATTTCAGCATGAATCAGAAACTATTTTTTAAATGTAATTTATTTTTATATTGATCACAGGTTAGATACTTTGCATCCCAGGCATAGCCCCCTCCCTCATTTCTTCCCACTCTCCACATCCCTCCCTCATCTCCCTGCCCCCTCCAAGTCCACCAACAGGGGAGGACCTCCTCCCCTTCCATCTGACCCCAGTTCATCTTGTCTCCTCAGGGCTGGCTGCACTTTCCTCCCCTGGGATCTAGCCAGGCATGTATGGGGAAGGGTCAAAGAGCCAGCCTTTGAGTTCATGACAGTCCCTGTTCCCCTTACTAGGTTCTTCAATTGGACACTGAGCTACCATGGGCCACATCTAAGTGGGGGTTCTAGGCCATATACATACATGGTCCTTGGTTGAAGAAACTGTCTCATAGAAGACCCCTGTGCGCTGATCTATTTGGGCTTTGTGGAGCTCTTGTTCTCCCCAAGTCTTACTAACTTCCCCTATTTTCATTATTATTCCCAGCCTTCTGCCAAAGGCCTGGTTGTGAGTCTTAATATCTGCTTTGATACATTGATAGGTAGAGTCTTTAGAGGCCCTCAGAGGTATGCTCCTGTCCTGTTGCTTGTTTTCTCCTCCATTCAATGTCCATCCCATTTGTTCATCTAAATGAGCATTGATCATACCAACCTGGGTCCTCCTTCTTGTTTATCTTCCCTAGGTGTATAGATTTCGCATAACCTTCCTATCCTATAGGTCTAAATAAGTGAGTATATACCATATGTTTCTTTCTGTTTTTGGGATACTTCACTTAGGATGATCGTTTCCAGGTGCCACCATTCACCTGCAAATTTCATGCTTTCCTCCTTTTTAATTGCTGAGTAGTATTCCATTGTGTAAAAGTACCACCATTTCTGTATCCATTCCTCAACTGAGGGACATCTGGGTTGTTTCCAG
>CM053744.1:77856341-77896833 GCA_028658305.1 Pachyuromys duprasi | reverse complement strand
AGCTGGGTCTTGAGGAATCACTATTCCTAATTGTCTAAAAAAGCACCAAATTGATTTCCAGAGTGGTTGTACCAGCTTACATTCCCACCAGCAATGGAGGAGGGTTCCACTTTCTCCACATCCTCTCCAGCATATGTTGTCACTTGAGTTTTTGATCTTAGCCATTCTGGTGGGTGTAAGGTGAAATCTCAGGGTCATTTTGATTTGCATCTCCCTGATGGCTAAGGACGTTGAGCATTTCTTTAAGTGTTTTTCTGCCATTCTATAATCCTCTACAGTGAGTTCTCTTTTTAGCTCCATACCCCATTTTTTAATTGGAGTACTTGATTTGTTGCTTTTTAACTTCTTGAGTTCTTTATATATACTGGATATTAGCCCTCTGTCAGAAGTAGGATTGGTAATGATCCTGTCCCAGTCTGTAGGCTATTGTTTTGTTTTGATGACAGTATCTTTTGCTTTATAGAAGCTTTTCAGTTTCATGAGATCCAACTTATTGATTGTTGATCTTAGAGCCTGTGTTGTTGGTGATCTATTTAGGAAGTAGTCTCTGATCCACTTGGACTTTAGCTTTGTGCAAGGTGATAAATATGGATCTATTTTCATTTTTCTGCATACAGATATCCAGTTGGACCAGCACCATTTGTTGAAGATGCTGCCTTTTTTTCCATTGAATGGTTTTGGCTTCTTTGTCAAAAATCAAGTTTCCATAGATGTGTGAGTTTATTTCTGGGTCTTCTATTCGGTTCCATTGATCCACTGTTCTGTTTCTATGCCAATACCATGCAGTTTTTATTACTATTGCTCTGCAGTACAGCTTGAGGTCAGGGATGGAGATACCTCCAGATGATCTGTTGTTGTAGAGGATTGTTTTGGAGATTCTGATTTTTGTCAGAAACTAATTTAAATCCAGTTATTCTATGTCTTCTTTTATCAGCTGTACTCTCCACAATGGTGAACACAAAATATAATATAAAGTTTTACTGAGGTGACAAAGAGGAGGAAGGGCCTGGGCAGGATTACAGGGACCCTGAAAATGGCAGGGAGAAAACGAGAGGGAGAAGAGGGAGGAGAGAGGGATAGAAGTTTGATTATTTTTGTGATTTTTATTTTTGTATTATTATTTCATGTTTGCATGTGGGTACAAAAGGACCTGTTTGTGTTTGTGTGTGGAGACTGGAGTTTTCTGTCACTCTCTCCCTCCATCCCTCTCTAGCCTATTGTTTTAGGAATGCTCTGTCACTAGACCTGGAGCTCATGGTCTCTGCTAGGCTGGCTAGCCAATAAGCTGCAGGCATCCTGCTTCCCCCTCCTCTCCAATGCTGGGGTTACCAGCCTGTGTTGTGGCACTCAGCTGCCTTACTGAAGCTTCTAGGGACCCAGTGCAGATCTCTGTACTAAAACAGCATCAACTTTACCAGCTAAGGAATTTCCCAGCTCCAGCATTTTCTCTTCTTCATGGTTTCAATCCATGACAAGCGTAAGAAAAGGAAACAAATACACTTTCTTTTTCTTTTTTGGTAGGAGCATACACATTCCCAACCATCTGCATAATTTTAAACCCAATGTACTGAAAGGGGTAAAATTTCCGTAAGCAATTAATTTTTTCAAAGGTGTCTGTGGATAGTAATATGAACTAATTTCAAATAGTGATATTAATTGGCGTGCCTTTGAAAAAGAACATAAATTATGAGAAATAATATAAATTTAGCATGAATGTTTTGGTTATTCCATATTATTATGCAGTTTTCCCCAAGGGACTTTAAGCGTGGTTCCTGGATGACAAAGTCTGGATGCGGTCCTCCTAACGTTCCTGGGGTCCAAGCCACTGTCTTAGGATGCTGTGACAGTCTTTGCTCTTCTTGGTGTTGTTTTGCTTCTGGCTTTGTTGCTCCAGTGTAGCAAATGACTTCAAATGGCTAAACTGAGATCTTCGAAATCCTCTCTTAATTGCAGTAGTGCAATTATCACACCTTGCCAATGCTATTATAAATTAAAGCGCATGTTTCCTGCAGCATGGCTGGTTTTAAAGACAATAGGTAAATGGAAGGTGATTGTTTCAAACTAAAGAGCCTCAGGTACAGTGCTGTGTAATTTTGCTAATCCTTGTTAGAAAATGCAAAGTCTCCAAGGTTTGCTTAAAACAAAAATTAAGCAGCTGAACAAAAGAACTGTGAGACACACAGATTGATTTTATTGTTGTTAAATTACAGATAAATAGATGTGACCGGGAGATACATACGCATGGATATTTATTGAAAATAGTATTCACGGCAATTAAACAGAAATATTTGTTTCTATGTCTGGTTCAGAAGCCATTTGTGAGAAGGCATCATTTAATAAGAAGAGGTTTCATCTCAAGAATCAGTCACTTAAAGTTGAAAAAAAAAAACCCAGACTTTTCAGCTAAATAGCTATAGTAATCTCATTCCAAAGAAAAGGAAGTTAAAAATAACGTGACGGTAGAGGATTTTGTCAGTGCTTTCAATTAATTTTGAATTGGGGAGCAAAAATACAAAGATTTGTATTTAGAAATCCTGAATTTGTTCTTCATGCCACCTCTGATGATAGTGGCCAAATACTTTGAATCAGGCTTAGACAAAAGTAATAATTTGAGTTAAACATAAGAGTAGTTTGAATGGATGATCTCAGTGTCCCTTCTTTCTTCCTTCTTAACAATTTTAATCCTTTGTTTCCTAACATCAAGATTCCTTCCTTCCCTGTTTTAGAGAGATATTAGAACACAAGCAAAAATAGAAATTAGCCAAATAAATAGCGGTACACAAATTCAGTAGAATGCTTTGAACATTTAAACACTGTATTACTAACCATGTAATATTTGTTAAATAGACTGGCTAAACACATCACAAATTTTTGTAACTCATGTTGTGTTCTAACATGTGTTTAAAGTCAACTGTGTGTCTGTTGTGCCTTTTTTTCCTTTTTCTTTTCCATTTTATTGATTTAGATATTACTTACTACAATTTATTCATTTTACATCCTTGCTGTGGCCCCCACCCTCGACTTCTCCTAGGCCCACCTACTCTCTCTCTTCTCTCTCTATACCTCTACTGAGACCACTGATAGGGGAGGTCCTCCTCCCCTTCTCTCTGACCCTAGCCTATCAGGTCTCATCAGGACTGGCTGCCTTGTCTTCCTCTGTGGCCTGGCAAGGCTACACCACACCCCCCTCAGGCGGAGGTGATCAAAGAGCCATTGAGTTCATGCCATCAACAGCCATTGCTCCACTTACTAGGGAACCCAATTGGAGACTGAGTCCATAGGCTACATCTGAGCAGTGGTTAAGGAATGAATACAGAAATCGTGGTACATTTACATAATGGAATACTACACAGCAATTAAAAACAAGGAAATCATGAAATTTATAGGTAAATGGATGGGGCTAGAAAAGATCATCCTGAGCGAGGTAACCCAGAAGCAGAAAGACATACATGGTATATACTCACTCATAAGTGGTTATTAGATATGTAATATATTAAACATACTAAAATCTATACTCCTAAAGAAGCTAAACAACAAGGAGAACCCTAGGGAAGATGCTCAATCCTCATCCAAAGGGGTAAATGGTATGGACATCGGAGACAGGAGGAGACAGGGAACAGGACAGGAACCTACGAGAGAGGGCCTCTGAAAGACTCTACTGTGCCTTTTTTCTTAAATAAAAAAAATGAATTTTATATGTTCTTATGTTTTGCCTGCATGTATGCATGTATATCATATGGATTCCTGCTGACTACAAGGCCAGGAATTGGGTATTAAATCCCCTGGAACTGGAATTACAGATACTTGTAACTGGCAATGCAGGTGCTGGGAACTGATCCTAGTTCTTCTAGAAGAACATCCAGTGCTCTTACCCAGTAAGACATCTCTCCAGACCAACTTGTGGCAGTGGCTCCTACTTAACTTCCCCTCCTGGTTAAAGGGAGCAAACAAATTGCTTTCATTTTTTACTTTTTTACTCAGTATGTATCCTTACATCCTTCTTTTTAAAATCACCTATTTAATTATTTACTACAATTTCTTCACTTTGTATCTCTGCTGTAGCCCACTCCCTTGTCTCCTCCCAGGCCCATCTACTCTCCCTCCTCTCCCCCTATGCCCTTTCCCTAGTCCCTTGAGAGGGGAGGACCTCCTCCCCTTCTGTTAGGGTACACAAAAGTAAGGGAACTGCAGAAATAATTGGAAACAGTTTTGTGAACAACTTAGAGTAGAAAATTATATGAATCTTTGCCAAGCATCTAGCATACACATAAATTTCAGTAAATCAAAAATATGTGTATATATGAATTTTTGAAATAGTCAATTTTTGTTTTGCATTATTTATTTTTATTGCCGGCACTTACTCTTGTATTTTGTAAATGTAATAAACTTGGTCCTGGAGATGTCTCACGGGTTCAGAGACATTGCTGCTTTTCCACAGGACCTCAGGGTAGTTTTCAGCACCATCTCACGTGGTTCACAGCCACCTATTACTCCAAGAGATCTAAAACCTCTAGCTTCTGCAAACACCTGTCCTTATAAGCTTAAAGCCACACACTGACACATGGACATACACATAATTAAGAGCATAAAAATAAATCTTAAAAACCTGTAAACTCAAATAGATCATACAGATACTCACAAATCTTTTAAAAATATGACTCGTTTGTGAAGTAGTTTGAACACAAAATTATAAGCCTCTAACTTAAAATTTGAAAAATGATAAACATGTAAATACAAAGAAAGACCCTGTTCCTTGTTCTGAGATGCTGAATAGTTTTCTCATTAATAGCCTGTTGAGTTCACTTGTTGTGCTGGCTAGTTTGATGTTAACCTGACACAAGCTAGAGTCATCAGAGAGAGGGAGCCTCAACTATGAAAATGCCTACATAGTATGGGGCTGTAGGCAAGCCTGAAGGACAATTTCTTAATTAGTGATTAATGGGAGAAGGCCCAGCCCATTGTGGGTTGTGCTATCCCTGGGCAGGTGGTCCAGGGTTGTATAAGAAAGCAACCAAGCCATGGGGAGCAAGCCAGGATTGGAACACTCCTTCATGGCCTATATGCGTCAGGGTCTGCCTCTAGGTTCCTGCTCTTCCTGTGTTCCTTTCCTCACTGTTTTTCATGATTAACTGTTATATGAAAATGCAAGTAAAACAAACCTTTTCTGTCCCAAGTTGCTTTTGCTCATGGTGGGTTTTTTGTTTTGTTTTGTTGTGTTTTGTTGAAGTTGTTTGATTTTTGTTTGTTTGTTTTACTTTAATTTTTCTGTATTTTATTTGTCTTTTCTGCTTTCCCCCTGGATCTTCCTTTTTATTTTTTCAATTTTTTATTTATCTATTACAGTTTATTCATTTTGTATCCCAGCTGTAGCACCTCCCTCGTCCCTTCCCAATCCCAATCTTCTATTCCCATGTCCCTTCCCCAGTTCACTAATAAGGGAGGTCCTCCTCCCATTCCATTTGACCCTAGCCTAAATGGTCTCTTCAGGACTGGCTGCATTGTCTTCCTCTGTGACATGGTGAGACTGCTCCCCCTTCAGGGGGAGGTGATCAAAGAGCCAGCCACTGAGTTCATGTCAGAGACAGCCCCTATTGCCCTTACTAGGGTACCCACTTCGATACTGAGCTTCCATGGGCTACAACTGTGCAGGGGTTCTACGTTATCTCCATGCATGGTCCTTGGTTGGAGTATCAGTCTCAGAAAAGACACCTAGGCTCAGATTTTTTGGTTCTGTTGCTCTCCTTGTGGAGCTCCAGTCCCCTCCATTTCTTTCATCTTCCCCTTCTTCCATAAGATTCCCTGCACTCTGCTCAAAGTTTGGTTATTCACCATCTGCTTTAATACCCTGCTGGGTAGTCTTTCAGAGGCCCTATGTGGTATACTCCTGACTTGTTCTCTGTTTTCTCACTCTTCTGATGTCCATCCCATTTGCCTTTCTGAATGAGGTTAGAGCATGTTACCCAGGGTTCTAATTCTTGCTTAGCTTCATTAGGTGTACAGATTTTGGTATGTTTACCCTATATTATATGTATTATATCCACTTATGAGTAAGTATATACCATGCGTGTCTTTCTTCTGGCTTACCTCACTCAGGATGATCTTTTTTAGTTCCCACCATTTGACTGCAAATTTCATGATTTCTTTGTTTTTAATTGCTGAGTAGTATTTCATTGTGTAAATGTACCACAGTTTCTGCATCCAATTCTCATTTGAGGGACATCTGGTTTGTTTCCAGATCCTGGCTATTATAAATAAAGCTTCTATGAACATGGTTGAACAAATGTCTTTGTTTTATAGTTGAGCATATTTTGATATATGCCTAGGAGTGGTGTAGCTGGAACTTGAGGTAGCACTATTCATAATTTTGTGAGAAAGCACCAGATTGATTTCCAAAGAGGTTGTACAGGTTTACATTCCTACCAGCAATGGAGGAGGGTTCCCCTTTCTCCACATCCTCTCCAGCATGTGTTGTCGCTTGAGTTTTTGATCTTAGTCATTCTGATGAGTATAAGGTAAAATCTCAGGGTTGTTTTGATTTGTATTTCCCTCATGGCTAAGGATGTTGAACATTTCTTTAAGAGATTCTCTGCCATTCGATATTCCTCTATTGAGAATTCTCTGTTTACCTTTGTCCCCCATTTATTTAAATGAATTACTTGATCTGTTACTGTTTAACTTCTTGAGTTCTGTTGGATCAATGGATTTGAATAGAAGACCCATAAATAAATCCACATACTTATGGACATCTGATATTTGACAAAGAAGCCAAAAACATACAATGGAAAAAGATAATATCTTCAACAAATGGTGCTGGTCTAACTGGATATCTACACGTAGAAAAATGCAAATAGATCTATACTTATCACCCTGCACAAAACTAAAGTTCAAGTGGATCAAAGACCTCAATATAAAACCAGACACACTAAATCTGTTAGAAGAAAAAGTGGGGAAGAGCTTTGAACTCATTGGCACTGGAGACAACTTCCTGAACAGAACACCAAAAGCACAGGGTCTAACATCAACAATCGATAAATGGGACCTCATGAAACTGAAAAGCTTCTGTAAAACAAAGGACACTGTCAATAGCACAAAAAGACTACCTACAGACTGGGAAAGGATCTTCACCAACCCTATATCGCACAGAGGGTCGTGGTGTTTTTTAATAGCAATAGTAATCCTGATTAAGACACTTGTTTTCCATAATCATAATTTTAAAGCATCTACCTAAAAATGTTATATGTTTCCATAGAAAATATTATATTTTTCATGCTTGCTATAGATCCATATAAGTAGTGTTTTTAATAAGTACATAGAATCTGAGATTAAAGTGCTTTATTTACCTATTTTTTAATGTCAAAAATTTAGTATCATTTCCTTCATTTTCACTACCATCAGAATATTGCAAGAATCTCTTTATGAATCAGATTCTTTTAAAAACTGACTACTTGGGAATCCTATGAAAGAAGGGGGAGATAGTAGGACCTGGAGAGGACAGGAGCTCCACAAAGAGAGAAACATAACCAAAATATCTGGGCACAGGGGTCTTTTATGAGACTGATATTTCAACCAAGGACCATTCACGGATACAACCTAGAACCCCTGCTCAGATGCAGCCCATGGCAGCTCAGTATCCCAGTGGGTACTCTAGGAAGGGAACAGGGACTGTCTCTGACATGAGCTCATGGCAGGCTCTTTGAACAACCCCCTTTGAAGGGGAGCAGATTTGCCAGGCCACAGAGGAGGACAATGCAGCCAGTCCTGATAAGACCTGATAAGCTAGGGTCAGATGAAAAGGGAAGAGCACCAACCCTATCACTGGACTTGGAGAGGGGCATGGGACTGGATGAGGGAGGGAGGGATTGAGAGGGAAAGAGGGAGGGTGCTACAGCTGGGATACAAAGTGAATAAACTGTAATTAATATAAAAAATAAAAATATAATTAAAAAGCTGACCACCTTTGTAAAAACATTAGAAATGACACTTTATACTATAATAAAAATAGTTACTTCACATACTTATGAAGTGTTTTGTTTTGTTTTTACCCCCTTTTTATGACTGCCAGTATTAAGGCTAAATATAGAAGAATATCACAATAACAAAAACAACAAAGGAAAACTGTTCTTACTTTGGAAGTCTAGATTCTAACCAGGCTTGGGTATTAGTGCAGAATAATTTGAAAAATGCATGTGTGATGGCTATGTAGTCCAATTTATTCAGTTGCTCAGTTTTGAAATTGTATCTAATCATGTAAGTGTTATCTTTGAATGTTACCCAACACTCCTGGGTGGAATTCAGTGCATCTATAATTCCAGAACTCAGGAGGGAAAAGGAGGGGAATCTGGACTCCACAGTCATCCTCAGCTGGATTGTAGGAATCTGTACCCAAACCAACGCAAAACCAAAACAAAACTGAAGTAAACATTCAATCTGCAGGTGAGATGTGTATAATCATCGTACTGTGCTGATGTTAGTAAGTCAACACTGAACAGTATACAACTGGGTCACAGGAACTGATCATTAGACCGCAGTTCAATTAAATAATAACACTTCTGAACAGCAATCACGTGTTGTCATGTTCATTCATAATTTGAGTAATTTGGGAGAATGAGGCAGAATAATCTCAAGTTTAGGATCTGTCTCAAAAAGCTCCAAACAACAAACAATAAGAAGCAAAAGAAAAACACCGCCAAACTTAGTAGTAAACGTTTGTTATGTCAGATATTTTGAAGCATGTTAAATTCTTCAATATTACTCCATTTGGATGAGACTATATCAGAACTCTTTGCCACAGTTAAAACTCTTTGCAATTTACTCATTTACAGGAATGTCTTTTAAATTCAAGTTTCACTAAGATAATACCCCAAGCCACAAACATTGTGTGTGTATTAATGAAGTAACAATATTTGTGTGTGTATATAACATTTAAGTCAAGGTATACAAATCTTTTAAAAGTGCTTTAAAAACATTCTATTGTTATATTTTTATAGAAACTTTCAAGAAGTTAATTAATCCACACATGGAAAAACCCTTTGGCCCCTATGGCTGGATGGTTTCAATGCTGTAGATTACTTTGCCTATTTTAAAAATAATAGCTTTGCTGAGATATGTTACACATACCATATACACTCTTAAAAGTGTAATTCTATAGGTTTTAGTCTATTCACAAGTGGCATCCTAATTAGCACAAATTCCAGGGCATTTCCTTCTCCTTTCCAAGAAATCAAATTCCCATTAGCAGTACCCCACCTCCTTCTTTCTAAAGTCCTTTGCAACCACTAATCTGCTTTCTATTGATTTGCCCAGACAAGGTATTTTATAAATGGAATTATAAAATGCTATCATTTATACATGGCTTTTTCCCACTTAGCGTAATGTTTAATGGCTCATCTGCAGTGGACAATGTATGTGACTTCACTCTTTACAGACAATAATAATCTGTGGTATGGGGACACCATGCTGATTATCCATTTATCAATTTCCTGAATTTAGGGTATTTCTGCTTTGTGTCAGTTATTGATAATGCTTATGTGAAAATCTATGTACATGTATTTATATAGAAACATGTTTTTATTTCATCATAATCCTTATATAACAAAACTCTAATTGTTGGCAATATACCCTTGTTAATTATACTTGATTATATTCATCTGTTTATATGCTAACATTCTTAGATAACACCAAATTATTTATGATGAGGTATACATTCACATGGCCAGTGTGTGACAAGTGTAATTGTACTTCACTGATGCTATTGTCTTTCTTCTCAAGTTTCATGAACCCATTATTCTTCTGGAGAATAAGTATGTGAACATTTTTGAAGTTTTATTGGCCACTTTGTATTTTCTTTGGAAAACTATATATTGAGCAGGGTTTGTTCATTTATGTAGGGTGACAGAATTTGCATTATTGGGTTGAGTTTGGGTTGTTATGTTTTTTAGAGAAAAGTCTTATTAAATATCATTTTCTGGTTTTTCTTTATATTTATTAAACTCTTGATTAATTCAAAGTCAGAAAAATATCACCCTTTGAAATGTTTTGATTTTTAACTCCTGTTTAGTTCTGTGATCATTTTGAGTTGGGTTTGAATGCTGCGTGAGTCAGTAGTGTGACTTTACTCTCTTCTGTTATTTCTGTAATACTTACCCTTCCTCACATTTAATTTTCTTGGTTCTCTTTTTAATATTGAATGGATCATAGGTTTTAGGGTCCATTAGTAGTCTCAATTATGTCATATATATGCACTTGTATAACATTAGTCTACAAGATATATGTTGTAGGCTAACGTGATGACTACATAAACTGTATACATGGTAATAGGTTTTTTAATTGGAGGTATAATTTTTGCAGCTTCATTCTGTTTCCCAAGCATTTTTGGACAGTCTAGCATCTTTCATTTACATTAACTTTGAGAAGAGTTTCTCAAATTTTGAAAAAAAAATCAAGTGTAATTTTTCTATGAATTGGGTGAGGTCATTGTGTCAATCCATAGGATATCACCACCTGAGCAATAGGAAGTCTTCATGGCAATGGGATGTTTTCCCATTAAAAAAAAAAATCAAACAAGTATAATTCTCTGTAGTTTTCAGTTGTTTGTTAATGTATTAATATGCATTTTATTCTTTTTTAATATGACATTTCATTCCAAATGAAATGGTCAGCTTTTAGATTGTTCGTTGTTGCCTGGCCCATTTGGAATTTACAAATGGAGTAAGTCATAGATTCAATTTTGTTGTCAACATGACACTCCTAGGAGAGCGAACCTCCTCAAGTAAACAATTGCCTCCATTGGCGTGCCTATAGGCACATCTGTGAGCCATTATTTTGTTAGCTAATTGTTATAGCAGACCCTATATTACAATCTTTAAGCAATAGGGCTGGGAGGGTCGGTGATATAAGAAACATAGCTCATGTAGCCCAAAGGTAAGCTAGTTAGCAGGTTCCTACATGACCCTTGTTTCAGTTTCTTCTTCCTGGTTCCTCCCTTGAGTTTCTACCCTGACTTCTCTTTGTTGATCAGTGTTTCCTGAGGCTTCTAAAGCCTGAAGCAGTGTAGGTCAGTGTTTTGTCACAGTAGCAGAGAAGCAAACTAGAAGAGGGTATCTTTGAGTGTGTTTTCTCTTATGGACCACTTTGTTTTGATATCATTTGCAGTGCTTCCATGTTACTTAATATATTTACAGTCATTCATTCTCAGTGCTGTGTAGTTTTCTAGGTTATGAATACATTATATTACATCATGTATTTCATCTTAATATGCAAGGTTTCACATTTACTTTTGGAAATATGGAACAACATTAATATTAATATTCTTCCACAAGACTTTGGATGAATACACTATAGAACATTCTCAGGTATAAAACTTCAGGGTCAGAGCGAGACATGGTTGGCTGTTAAAATGACAGCCATCTGCTTTGATACACTGCCCTATCAGTGGACTTGTAAAGGGGCAGGGAAGAGATGAGGGAGGGATGGGAGAATTGGGAGGGAATGAGGGAGGAGGCTATGGCTGGGATACAAAATATATAACCTGTGATTAATATAAAAAGAAAATAAAAGAAAAAGAAAATCACTTTGTCAAGTATGGTCAGCCAGAGCTGCCATGTATGGTAAGTTCATCAGACTTCAAAGACTCACAGGAAAAAAAGAAGTAAAATAATGACAGGAGCCTACCATAGAGGGCCTCTGAAAGACTCTAACTAGCAATGTATCAAAGCAGATATTAAGACTCACAACCAAGCCTTTCGCTGAGTGTAGGGAATCCTATGAAAAAAGGGGGAGTTAGTAAGACTTGGTGAGGACAAGAGCTCCACAAAGACTAAATAGATCAGGGCACAGGGGTCTTTTATGAGACTGTTTCTCCAACCAAGGACCATGTATGGATATAACCTATAACCCCTGCTCAGATGTGGCCCATAGTAGCTCAGTATTCAACTGGGTACCTTAGTAAGGGGAACAGGGACTATTTCTGATATGAACTCAATGGCTGGCTCTTTGACCGCCCCCCCCCCAGCTGAGGGAGGAGCAGCCTTACTAGACCCCAGAAGAGGACATTGTAGCCAGCCCTGAAAAGACATGATAAGCTAGGGTCAGATGGAAGTTGGGGAGGTCCTCCCCATCAGTGGACTTGGAGGGGGGGCAGGGAGGAGATGAGAGAGGGATGGGGAGAGTTGGAGGGAATGAGGGAGGAGGCTACGCCTGGGATGCAAAGTACATAACTTGTGATTAATATTAAAAAAAATAAATTGCTTAAAAATGACAGCCATTATTTTGAAAAGTGACTTTTAACAGCGTACAGGTCTATTACTAAGTGTTATGTTCTTATACTAGAACAACAGCACTCAATGGTTCATCTTTTTCATTTTATTCATTTCCAAAATACATAGGGGTGCTTAAATGTTTGTTCTTTTGATTAATCTCATAGAATTTTACTTTTGTTTGGCTATTAGAATTTTCTTCATAAGAGATTGATTGTTCCATTGCGTAAATGTACCACACTTTCTGTATCCATTCCTTGGTTGAGGGACATCTAGGTTGTTTCCAGATTCTGGCTATTGCAAATAAAGGACCATGCATAGCTGAGCAAATTTCCTTATTGAGCTGGGGGTGTCATCTTTTGAGTATATGCCTAGGAGTGGTATAGCTGGATCTTGAGGTAACACTATTCCTAATTGTCTGAGAAAGTGCAAGATTGCTTTCCAAAGTGGTTGTACAAGGTTACAGTCCCACCAGCAATGTAGGAGGGCTCACCTTTCTCCACAACCTCTCCAGCATGCATCATCCTTTGGGTTTTTTATCTTAGCCATTTTGATGGGTGCAGGGCGGAATCTCAGGGTTATTTCAGTTTGCATTTCCCAGAAGACTAAGGACATTGAACATTTCTTTAAGTGTTTCTCTGCCTTTTGGTATTCCTCTTTTGAGAATTCTCTGTTTTACTCTATATCCCATTTCTTAATTGGATTTGTTGGTATTTAACTTCTTCAGTTCTTTATATATTCTGGATATTAGCCTTCTGTCAGATGTAGGGTTGGTGAAGATCTTTTCCCAGTCTGTAGGCTGTTTTGTCCAGATGACAGTGTCCTTTGCTTTACAGAAACTTTTCAGTTATATGAAATCCCATTTATTGAATGTTGATCCAACAATTTGCACACAAATGGTGAGAACTAGAAAAGATCATCATGAGTGAGGTAACCCAGAAGCAAAAAGATACATATGGTATATACTCACTTATAAGTAGATATTAGCCATATAATATAGCAGAAACATACTAAAATCTATACACCTAAAGAAGTTAAACAACATGGCGAACCCTATGGAAGAGGCTGAAACCTCCTTCAGAAGGGCAAACGGGATAGACATCAGAAGTAGAAGACAAGGAGAGGGACAGAAACCTTCCACAGGGGACCTCTGAAAGACTCTACACATCAGGGTATCAAAGGAGATACTGAGACTCATAGCCAAACTTTGGGCAGAGTGCAGGAAACCTTAAGGAAGAAGAGGGAGATAGAAAGACCTGAAGGGATCAGGAACTCCACAAGGAGACAAACAGAGCCAAAACAAACAAACAAACAAACAAACAAAAAACCAAAAAACTAAAACCAAACCAACAAACAAAAAACCTCTGGGCCCAGGGAGTCCTTCAGCAAATGATATTCCAACTGAGGACCATGCATGGAAGGGACTTATACCTCTGGCTCAGAGGAAGTCCATAGGATGCAAGTTTCCAAGTGGGTTCCCTAGTAAGGGGATCAGGGGCTTTTTTTGAAGTGAACTCAGTGGCCTGTTCTTTATTAACTTCCCCTTGGCAAGGGGTCGCCCATTGCCAGGTTACAGAGGAAGATGAGATGCAGACAGCCCTCATGAAATCTGATAAGCTAGGGTCAAATAAAAGGGGAGGAGGTCTTCCCCACCCGGAGACTAGGGAAAGGGCATGGAAGGAGAAGAGTGAGGGTGTTTTGGAATAGGAGGAGAAGAAGGAGGGGAATACAGTGGGGATACAAAGTGAATAAATTGTGATAAATAAATAAAAAATAAGTAAAATAAGAAAATCTTTTGTTCAATTATTGAAGAAAAGGAAAGATTGATTGTTCATGTACTATTTTTATTTTTTCCACTTATTTTCCTACATTTATTTGTAGAAATAACTTATTTATTATAGTGTGGATATAATTATAATTAAGATGTGTAGTACTAACACAAGTGTGGAAAATTGTACAATTGATCAGAATACAACTTAGAAACAGATTATGTAGACACTGAAACTTAATTATAGGTAAATTATCCAAATGATAGATGGTATTCAAGGAAGAGGGAAGTACTTCATTGATAGCTATGTGATGTGATTTCCTGTCTTAAACCGTAGCAATATAATCTCACAGGCATTGATTATTAAAAGATGAAAAACACAATTGCAAAGTTTCTTGAAAAGTACTGAAATAGCCTTTTCTGACTTTAAAGAACATGTTGAATGAATAAACTATGAAAAGATATATGTGTGTGTGTAAAACCATATATTACAAAATAAAATAAATTGAGCATCATTAAATATATATTTTTGTGAGAACCCTAAAAATGTGAAAAATCCTAATCCAGAGCATAAAAATTTTCCAATACATATTCCAACAAATTACTTTAGTTTATTTTCAAGGAATTCACAATTTAAATTATTTTAGAAAATTTCCATCTGTAATAATTTGATTATGCATTAAGATGATCTTTTCCTTTACATGAGATAGTTAAAATAGAAGAACTATGGTAAAATTGATGAATTTTATACTAGTGGGTTGGAAATTAATTAACTCTTGTACATTGGAAATCAATAATCTAAGTTCTGTGGTATTATGAAATCCAGCATGTTTATTTATAACTTGGGAATAGAAAAAATACAGTAAATATTCTGTTTATAAAATCATAAAAAAAGCAAAATCCAAAAACTCTTCTGTTGTTACCTAAATGTGTTAAATGATTAAAATAAATACCCTTTTAGACTAAATTTTGATATCATTTATATGTTCTTAAAACTTACTAGGTTATACAGTTGTTGGTCTACAGTGTACCATTTAAGTAAGAATTGTAGTTTAAAGCTTAAATTTACTTTTGGAAACTCCAATGTTTGAGTACTAGTATATTTACTCCTTAGTAGAAATATTTATGAGGTTTAACTTGCCTGTTCTTGATTTAATACCGCTCAAAGATTTGATATCAGAACAAACAGGCTAACTTATTTTGAAATAAAAATATGTGGATTCATACATACAATTAAAAGTATACTACATAAAGATATTATTCTAAATTTTGATTAAAATATGTGGAACTTTTTTCCTATTTTGGCCACCTCAATTTCACTACCCACTAATTTTGAAATAGATCATTATTATATGCATGCATCAACGTGATTTTGAACTTACTTTTACTGATTTTTCTCTTTTAAATTTATATTGGCTTTAATGAATTTGTGATTATTTTAGGAAAGTAATTGCCATTCTGAAAAATTCTAGCAGTTTGGCTAGTTTTGTGTGACACTCATTTTTTTTAACACCTATTTTGAAAAAAGTATGATGAAAAGATTTCTCCCGCAGCTGCATCATAAGACTCGTGAGTTTGTGGCTGTAGAATTTCACTGTCGATTTTAATGAATCCCACCCAATTAAAGCAGTGTGCCTATTTTTCATGAGCCTGTGATCAATACAATTGATTATATTTTTACATAACTGCATAGATGTAATTTTGGGGGGATACGGGGAATTAATTTGGTGTTTTAATGTGTTGTAGACCTGTGAGAAGCTGGAGAATAATTTTGATGACATCAAGCACACTACTTTTGGTGAGCGAGGCGCTCTCCGAGAAGCAATGAGGTAAGTCTGGGTCACCATAGCAACAGTCACAGATGTGGTAAAGAAAAAGTCATTCTTCATTATTGGGGGAACAAATGAGTTCATTGCCACCATTCAGTTCTGTTCTCTAAGGTATTAATTTGGCAGTGGAGAGACTTCCCTTGAGGCTGTACTTTGGTTTTGAAGCTGCATAAATGTTAAGCCTCAGTGCACAGTAAAAAATGTAAATGTTTAATTTGTTACTTAAAATGCTTACGGGGTGTCTTGTTTTATATTTATACTAAATTGTGCGACTGAGTGAAAATATTGTCCACCTAAATTCTGCCTGTGAGTACAAAATAAACATTGTGTAAAGGTAGCCTAGCTGAGTGTGATTTCCTAATTAATATTTAATTTGAAACGGGGTACTTAAAATCTCATCTTCTGCTTTATTTTATAGGATTAAAAATATTTTAAAAGTGACTTACATTCTCTTACTATTTCAAAGCATAGAATCATTTCCCTTTGACAATAAAGACCTATAAGTAGCCAGTTTTGGGTTTTCCCCCCCCTCTTAACATTACTATTTTTATTTTTTCAAAAATTACTCCAGCCTTGATATCTTTTTAATAACCTTTAATGAATCATCCTTTAAATTCATTTGATCAGAATCAAAGAAAAATTTAACTAGACACTAACAATGTCTGAGTAATAAGCTCATTATCCTTAGAACAAGGAAGTCACAAACAACACCAGCCCTAAAAGTTGCCAGCTTGAAACCTTCAGCGGCATACTCTTCTGCGATGAAATGGTGTTTCTTTGTTTTACTCATAAAACTAACATTACTTTAAAATTATCTTAATGCTCATTTACTTTAAATGGTTTTAAGATACAAAAAGTTAAAATATGGGAAATAGGAAATGCAACAGACCGGCTGCTGGTTTAAACACAATTTTGTTATTTCTTGCACATAGCTACCTACCATATACTTTAGTTTAGAAGCCTCTCTCATTTAGCAGCCTCCCTCTTACCATGCAAGCAGCGGGAGAAAGTAATTAAATTTAATAGAAGCTGCCCTCATTTTGAAGCCACTTCTATTTAAAACCACAGGGGGAGGTAATTAAATTTAATGGAAACAGTAGCTTCTACACAAAGATACATGGTACTTCTGTATAGATGATTATGATGTCACAAAAAGGGGAATAATATATTACTAGTGTGGAAGAGAAATTACCAGCTGGAGCAAGGGAACCTATTTTATTGTTAATGTCTTTACTAATAAAAAAGATGGAAAAATAAAACTGAGTACGCAATAGAGGATTCGTTTCTGTATAATATACAGGGACTTCTAAGAAAGTTTAACTTACTGAAAATAATTGGCAATGAAAAATTAAAAATAAAATTTACCATAGGAAAGTCTAAGACAAAAATTATGAATGAATTCCTGTCTTTAAATATGTTCTTTATTCCTTATTGAAAACTACCACAGTACTGTAAATGGAACATGACATTTATATACAGCTTATATTATAATTTTGCATATGTGAAATGTGCATACTAATATGTATTTAGAAACCAATTATTTTGGCAATTTAATTTCTATTCATCTTGAAATAAACACACATACAAACAGGAAGACAAAGAGTATGTCAGCTCTCATGCTTTTGAATAAAAGAACTGAACACCAAAACACAGAGAGAATTGAAAGGGCTATGTGAATGGATGTGGATGTGAATGAGGGGAACATAATGAGCGGGAGGGCTTGAGAGCCACGCAGGAGTTCTGTCCTCAAGAAAAAAACCGAGTCGAATTTTAGGAGAACCATAGAATTAAAGAAAGATTATTAATTTCTGCCAGTTTAAAAAATAAATACTGTTTTAGAATGTTCTGGGATATACTGCTTATAAAGAAGAAGTAGGAATGGACAGATGGGGGTTGGGAAACAGCATCAATTACCTAGTTGGAGTGACCTCTGGCCACCCATGCAATGAGTGGGGCAGCAGCCCAGATAATTTAATTCTGAATTTAATCACATGGTGGTGAAATGCACTTGTTTACTTAGGCTGAATATTTTATGTGTCCACATACACATTCACACGCACACATACTAATGTCTGGACTCGCTAAATGCAGTGAAATAATTTAGCAACCCGCAGCATTAGGCCATGCAAGCATATTACCCTTGGGCACCTTCTGTTTTTAACATACTAAAGGCTCATTATTTCATATGAAAAGTTCTAGACGGAAGAGAGGACAGTGTGATTCAGATAACTCAAGAAGAAAAAAAGTGCATTGCTCTCTCATCTGTGCTCAGTTCTTTCTTATATGAAGGGTGGCTGGGCCATCACCAGTGTAGACAGGTGAAGAGGGTCACTGAGGCTAAAAGACACGGTTGTAGGTAGAGAGAAGAGTATAACGTGAGGAAAAATGGCTCTGGAGTATGAAATTTTGCTTTAAAAACAATAAGGCTGTGATGGAAAGTAAGTAGTTTATTTTTTTAAATCACAACCATACATGGAGATTGACTTTTTGATCAATAATAGGTTTCTTCTTTGTCATGAATTCATAAATAGAAATGGAGCAGTCCGAGTTTCACTGGGATAATGAGAGCACCAGGACTTCAGAGAAGGTTTGGGGCAGCAGGGCAAAGGTAGGAAAATCTGGAGGAAGCCTCAGTTAGCAAAGGGACTGAAATCAGAAGGCTCAGTCAAAACAGTTTTGTTAGAATATGATGCAGGTCAACTTTACATAGAATATAGCGTTGGTGAAAAACAGTTTAAATTATTAAAGGAATCGATAATTTTTTTAGGGTTTTTAGGGTACTATGAATAAGATCGAGTACAAAGCTGTAAAGGTAAAGTTATTGCTCTATGGAGTTGGAGTGCAGGGGGTGAAGTGTCACATAGAAACAGAAATCGTCCTTTGCCTCTTTAAAAAATATTACCTTCACTTCTACAACACACCAGGTGATGATTACTATAGATATGGGGATAGAGTTTCTGCCTTCGGTGAGCTAGCTGTTCAGTGGAAGCGAAAGCTAGGCAGATCGGATCTCCATGCTGCATACTTGAGTTCCATGCTGGTTCCACACCTTTAACAGTAGCTCCTTTCTCTATCCTCTGCCGTGGGTTGGCTTGGCAGTAGAAGTGTCCTTGTCTCTCACCAGTCCATCTCTTCACCAGCTCTTCTGTGATGTTCAGTGTCCATAGGTGTACTCTTGTTCTGAGAATGTTTAGAAAATGGAGTGGGGGCTGGGAGTTTGGGGGGACAACTATAGCAGACCTGGGTGGAGTTGGCAGATTGACCTTGTCTCCTGTACTGAGTCCTGTCTCCTGTGTTGGACCCTCCTGGTCGGCTAAGCTTCTGCCTCTGTATACTGAGAGAGGATTCAGCCTCTGCTTAGCCCTGTGTACCCTCATCCTACTTCCTGGCTAATCTTTGATATGCTTCTTGATTCTGCTCCTTGTCAGTTCATGAATTGTTTTAATTCCTTCAGGGATTCTTGTATAGATTCTCTTAGTCAAAAACAATATGAACTACAATCTTCTCTAGGGAATACTCTGGCTAAATAACACATTCCTTCTGAGAGAGAGAAGATGATAAAGGACTATAAGAAAATTAGTTTTCTATTCAGATGCATTTGAAGTATTGAGAACTATCCTGTATGGAATGTGCAGTTGGCACAGGAAAAAAAATATTATCCCACAATTCTGGACCAACAGTGAAGGTGATATGAGCATTTGTAGTTTGTTAGTATTTTGATGTCAATAGCCAAGGGAAGGTTTTGAATTTTCAGGAGTAGTTCATCAAATAAGAGAGTAAGACTAGGAATGAAACTCTGATGTTACCTTTAAAAAACTACATAAAAGAAAATGTGTATTAAAAACTTTAGGACTTTAAAACTCAACTAACTACCTTCAGCAGAGAGAGGCTTGGCTGTAATATGGAGCCTGTGAGAAAAAAAGCTTACAGTAAGAAGGTCCCTATCTACATTCAGTGGACCATAGAGACACTCAAAGCAGGGTTTCACCAAACACTGTGATGGTAGAGTTGTCTGTGCCTATCAGTGTGAGAGTATCCAATTCCTGAGTTCCCCAGAAGAGGCTGATTTATTGGAACAGTGGAACTGATCATTATCTCTATTTGAATAGTTTACCTAAAGAATTCATGTAATGATGGATGGTAATTTATTACATGGAAGGTTTTATATTGATATAGTGATAAAGTTCCAGCCAACAGATAGTCAGACCACTGTGAGGCAAGACCAATGTCAAACATAGCTGTTCTCTCTTTCTTATGAAGATGGTAAAAAAAGTCTAGTCACAATACAGCAACAAGTACAAAACCCAAGCTAATAGGTGTGGGTTTCTATAGAAGAGACAAAATGAGTATTATTTTCAGTACTTTTGTTTCTAAATAACCTGAGGATCAACCACAAAAACCAAACCAAACCAAACAAACTAACAAAACCCCAACCAACCAAACAAACAAACACACAAAAACCTCTAAGAAATAGAAAAAAAGGTTAAGAAGGTAGCTCTGTGGAAGAGGACTCATCTAGTATGTGTGAGACCCTGGGTTCAATTCTCAGCACTCAAAAAAGATAAGCTCTCAATATAGTTAATGTAAAGAAGACAATTAATGAGCTGGATTATCTTCAAAGGAAATGTAGGAGTTCATAAGCTTACAGTCAGTCAGTAGCTATCACTGACAGTAATTCCTATAAAGATCTACTGAAGTTACTCATATAATGGACCCAAATCATTCAGGACATGTTGAATCAGTTAATAAATGCTATCAACTTTTGTTGTTTTAAAGCAGAAACCACTTCATATTCCCACCTCAAATGGCTAAAGCAATCTTCCCTAGTATAAAAGAGCTAAATGAAATAAAAAGGAAAAGACCAGATTCTAGTTATAGACTGGATTATGGAGAGGACCATATTTTTGAGGTTTGACAAGTGAACATAATAAATGAAATATCATTGAAAATAATCACTAAGCTTTGAGTAGATTAAAAAATTTCCTATAAAAGGCAAAATATCAGCAAAATGTAAAGACTTCCATTAACTATACTGCAACCTGTACAGCAGATTAAGAAGACAAACTTGGTACATCATTAGGAAAGTGTGATTGAGATTCTCAAAAATATTTAAAGCATGTTTTCATCTGCCATACAAAACCATAAATTGTAAAAAACATGTACACATTTATTACAAGAGGCTATTAGTGTAGAGCAGTAAGAAGAGCAGTTCTGCATGCTAAGAAAGCCATTCTTACATTCTCAGAGGCCATGAAGACTGGACTTTACAGATCCATTGAGGAATGAAGTCTCAATTTCTACCTTAAAGAGCCTGAAAATAAACATAACCCTTTGTATTAATTTACCAACTATAAATACATTATGAAGAAGTCATAAAATCATGGAAAATCTGAATAATTTTTAGTTAATGGACTATAACTTTGATCCAGTTGAATAAGATTTAATCATAACATCAGCCATAATATGTTTATTTTATTTTATTTTATTTTTTTTGCACAATAACATTGAAAAACCTGTAGAGTTGATGTGAGGCATAGAATAATAGAAGGGAATAATTTTTAATTTATAAGAATTCATAAAAATAAGACACCAAAGTTTCCAATGTTTGTATACTTTGTTTTCTTTTCATAGCATGAAGTACTTGCTCAAAATGATTTCTTCTGTCACACATATTTCTGAAACTGATTCGGAAATTTCACCGTAAAATGGTGAAGCGATGATCTGTATTGATATATCACCAACCTGAGTGCTCCTTGACTGTGGAAATCTACAAAGTTTGTGAAAATGGTACCATTAAAGACACATATCTAAACATTAGAAAAAAAACGACATGTTCTCCACATCAAGCCTCTGGTCCACTGTATGACAATATTAGGAGTAACTTCTCGCCTCCTCTTCATAGTGTTTTCTGCTTATCTCAGCTGATTCGGCCCTCTCAGCACTCCAAGGTGATTTGATTTCTGTGCTTTAATATTTAGTGCCTGCCTTGGACTCTGTGATGAAATCTCAGGATAAGGGGAAAGGTGAGGCCCTCCTCCACGTGTGTCTCCTTGCCATCCCAGAGGCAGAACTAAACAATGAGTACCAGGTGGTTGATACATGGAAATGATAGATATTAGAACCGAATAACTTGGGAAATGGAGAAGTTCAAGTCTGCGAAAGAATGTGATGTAGAATATAGTATTTTTCGTTAAAGAAAAAAAAAAGTAAAATGCTTTGGAAGCCTTGAGCAGGGACTTAATGACTATGCAGAAATGTAAATTGGTTGAGTTTAAGGACATAGCTCCAGGAGACACTAGCTGGAGAACCTAACTTTCCCATTGTTTAAGGAGAAGGCTAAAAGGTGAAAGCTGCTGCTTCTGAGTCTCTGTTCTGGAGAGGAGCTGCCAGGATCAGGATCTGAATCCTTTCCTCCTTGCTTGGCTTCATCACGTGTTGAGATTCTTGTCACTAGGTGGAGATGTTGAGTTGTACAATTTATGTTTGCTGGCTTTTTTTCTGGTGTGTGTAATAGAGTTTGAAGGTACAAGGGAAACCTCAGCTTAGACGCAGAGCCAAAAATATCTTCTAACCATGTCAACTTAGAGAGAGTGATTTCTAGGAGATATAATCAATCTACTTGTTATTTGAATCAAAAGGTTAAAATTGCTGTAATGTGCTTGTTTCTTTACTTTTGACAGAGATTATTAGAGGTGGCGGGAAAAGAAATACTAATCTAAACTTCGCATAGGAAGATTGAAGTCCATAAGCTATCTGAAAACAAGGAGAGATTGTTCAGGATTCCAATCTTCTTTCAATGTAGGAACCTAAGCTTGTTTTTAATTTCCCTGAACCCCCACCTATAGCGTGTGTTGGTAAGGCCTGTTGCCATGTGATGTATAAGTTATTTCACTGTCTAGTTGGACTTAAGTTCTGTTTTATCTATTTGTTGTGTCTCTTACTAAACCAGAATTTCTTTAACTGACTCTCCACCATAATTTGAACTAAGGATTATCTTGTTGAGAAATTTTGTTCATCAAATAATATAACAATATTATTATTATTGTCCTATTTTTCATTGATTTGGAAGATAGACATGCATATACCCAAGGCTACATATATATATATATATATATATATATATATGCAATTATGTGTTATGTTTGTGTTTGTAGAGTATATATACAATGTATGTATACAAAATCCCTCCTCCAAGTCAAAGAAAACTTGCAATATGACAGCGTGTACGGATTTAGAATTCCTGTCGGTTTTTCCATATGTGCATTGCCAATGTAGGCATGCAACTAGATTCTATAAAATTATTTAATGACAATTTAAAAAATATATATCGGAGAGTAACAAATTACAAAATGTAGTAAATGACTAGAAAACCACAAAAGTTTGAAGTTAGGTTTTAAAAGAATACAAAATAAATGATAAAGGGTTAAAAAAGTATTTATAATGAAATTGGTAGGTTGTCCAAACAACATGGAAAGTAAGGAAATTTTCCTCTTTAAAATTCTGAATGTATTATATGATGTTGTCTGTGACTTTAGAAGGTTTAACACTGTATCATATTTCTCTTCAGCATTTTCAGGAATAAATATATACCCCTTTCAAGTCAGAAAATATTCAGGCATGTGTGTGCACTGAAGAATGTAAAAAGTTTGTAATTATAATCATAGTTAAAATGCTGGTGCTCTTCTATTTTAATTAACATTTGATACTATATTAATATTTTCCCCAAACATTCTTTCATTGGCTGCATCAGAAAGAACCTCACTAAAAGTTCTCCCCCACGTCAACAGAGAAGAGTGTCTGCTCTTGGAACTTCATTGTGACTATCGGTTCTAAAGAGATAGGTACTTCCCGGGTAAAGGTCCTCTCCTTGACTTGGCTTCTGTCTTTCAAAGCATGAGTAAGAACTCATGATGACTAGCTCCAGATACTCTGGAATCTTAGCATCTAAAAGTGCATCACCACTGTGTTTGTTGATAAAGATGTGTTTGCTGTAATAAGCATCATTGGCATATGGTCAGCAAATGCATAAAGTTAGTCCCATGGAATGATGCAGCACAGGTAATTCATTCAAAGTTAGCTATGTAGTGCAAATCTCCTTGTACACTCATACACATGCTTATGCACAAACACATGTTCTTTATCACCTGCTTGTCATGTACATGAATACTATGGCTTTTTATTCACTCAGCTTTGTGGGAGAGACTGAAAGCAATTTCAGATGGCATGTTTAATATTTACCATTCACGGGGAATAGAGGAAAGCATTGTATTGTAATACTGATGTTTATTAAAATCATTGCTAAGCTCAGCAATAACACATCTGGATTGTTTTTAGATTAGGTCTCTATTCTGTATACACTTTAAAATTTAGTTTTATTTTATATGAGTGTAATCTTTGCCCTGTAGGTTTTTATAGCCATGTGTACTTGCAGGGACAATAAAATCCAGAAGAGGGCATCAAATATTCCTGTATTCCATAACAGGAATTACATATGGTTGTGGGTTGCCGTTTAGGTGCCAGACACCAAACCCTGGTCCTTGGTAAGAGACATAAATCCCTTGCCAATGGAGCTCTGCCGGATTCAGTTGAAGTCTGGTGTATCTCGATGTTAACTGAGCTCAGTCTATTGGCACAGACTCCCTGTTCACAGTGGAGTGTCATGTCCTGAGTGTGTCTGTGTCTGTGTGCCCTGCCTTACGTTTGTAAGGAGGGTTGCATAGTCCTCAGGGAAGATTACAGGCTGGAATCTTTCCTGATAAAACCAGTCCAGCCAGTACCTGGGAATTCCTGGAAATGTCCCACCCTGCTAAAGATATCTTAGTTTTCAGCAGTGACCTTCAGGTGTATTTGGAGATCCCCCACCTATAGGATAATTAAGCACTGTGTTCTTCTTGTGATTGGACCCTGCTACTGCTTGGAAAATGAGGCATTGCACTGCTACATGTAAATCAAGCATCCCGGGCACCTAGACCCCTAGGAATCAAACACACTCACCCTTGAAACCCCTTCCATTGTCCAAGGCTTATAAATCTCTGATTTCAAATAAACATGCTGGCTGGTTGGAGGACTGTATGCACACTACATGCTACTGTCATTTTTCCACCTTGGCTGGCTGAGACTCATCGTTTCTTCTAGTGGAAGGAGGGCTCCCCTTCCTCTCCTGAGATCTAATTCTGAACTCCTGGCAGTATTGTTGGCACAGCCACTGCCAGGCCCTTTCCTCACCAAACCTGACTTCTAGCTCATAGGGCCTGGGCCTACACTTCAGCTGCAAGCACACCAGGCATGAACTTTCACCCGCATCCTCTCCTATGCTTAGCACAGCAGCCTAAACCAGAGCTGAAACACCTTGGTTCCAAAGTCTATGGGAAGCCTGAGAGTTTCCACTGCCTCTGCCTCTGATACTGGCAATCTCACTCTAAAATAGCTAGCAATGGTAACACTCTGTGGAAAATTCTTTCCACACCCTGGCCTAGCCCATCAGCTTTGTCCTAAATGCTTGAGCTAGTCCTGAGATCCAGGACCTTAGATTCTGTTCTCCATCCAGGAACAGTGGTCGAGGCCCTGCCAATGGAGAAGGACCCTTGATCACCAAACCATTTATCTAGCCCCTCAATATAAAAATTTTAAATAATTTATTTATTTTTATATTAATCACAAGTTAGGTACTTTGTATCCCAGCCGTAGCCCCCTCCCTCATTGCCTCCCACTCTTCCCATCCCTCCCTCATCTTCTCCCTGTCCCCCTCCAAGTCCACTGATAGGGGAGGACCTCCCTGCCCTTTCCATTTGACCCTAGCTTATCATGTCTCTTCAGGGCTGGCTGCAATGTCCTCTTCTGGGATCTAGTTAGGCTGCACCTCCCTCGGGAAGGGGGGAGGAGCAGTGGACAAGCCAGCCATTGAGTTCATGACCAAAACAGTCCCTGTTCCCATTACTAGGGTACCCAGTTGGATATTAAGTTACCATGGACCACATCCAAGCAGGGGTTATAGTTTATATCGGTATATGGTGCTTGGTTGGAGAAACAGTCCCATAGAAGACCCCTGTGCCATGATCTATTTGGTCTTTGTGGAGCTCTTGTCCTCGCCAAGTCTTACTAACTCCCCCTTTTTTCATATGATTCCCTGCACTCGGCTGAAGACTTGGTTGCGAGTCTTAATATCTACTTTGATACATTGTTAGTTAGAGTCTTTCAGAGGCCCTCTGTGGTATGCTCCTGACCTGTTGCTTGTTTTCTCCTCCATTCAATGTCCATCCCGTTTGTCCATCTAAGCTAGGATTGATCATCCCACCTGGGTCCTCCTTCTTGCTTATCTTCCCTAGGTGAATAGATTTCAGCATGTCCATCCTATCCTATAGGTCTATATAAGTGAGTATATACCAAGTATTTCTTTCTGCTTTTGGGATACCTCACTCAGGATGATCATTTCCAGGTCCCACCATTTGCCTGTGAATTTCATGATTTCCTCATTTTTAATTGCTGAGTAGTATTCCATTGTGTAAAAGTACCATCATTTCTGTATCGTTCCTCAACTGAGGGACACCTGGGTTTTTTCCAGGTTCTGGCTATTACAAATAAAGCAGCCATGAACATAGTTGAGCAAATGTCTTTGTTGTGTACTTGAACATCTTTTGGATATATGCCTAAGAGTGGTATAGCTGGGACTTGAGCAATCACTATTCCTAATTGTCTAAGAAAGTGCCAAATTGCTTTCCAGAGTGGTTGTACAAGTTTGCATTCCCACAAGCAATGGAGGAAAGTTCCCCATTCTCCACAACCTCTCCAGCATGTGTTGTCACTAGAGTTTTTGATCTTAGCCATTCTGACAGGTGTAAGGTGAAATCTCAGGGTCGTTTTGATTTGCATCTCCCTGATGGTTAAGGACGTTGAACATTTCTTTAAGTGTTTTTCTGCCATTCTACAATCCTCTACAGAAAATTCTCTTTTTAGCTCCATACCCTATTTTTTTAGTTGGAGTACTTGATTTGTTGCTTTTTAACTTCTTGAGTTCTTTATATATACTGGATATTAGCCCTCTGTCAGATTTAGGATTGGTAAAGATCCTTTCTGTAGGGTGTCGTTTTCTTTTGATGACAGTGTCTGTTAATTTACAGAAGCTTTTCAGTTTCATGAGGTCCAATTTATTTATTGTAGATCTTAGAGCCTGTGCTGTTGGTGTTCTATGGAGGAAGTAGTCTCCTGTGCCAATAAATTCTAGGGTCTTCCCCACTTTTTTTTCTAACCAGTTTAGTGTGTCTGGTTTTATGTTGAGGTCCTTGATCCACTTGGACTTTAGTTTTGTGCAGGGTGATAAATATGGATCTGTTTTCATTTTTCTGCATATAGACATCCAGTTGGTCCAGTACTATTTGTTGAAGATGCTGTCTTTTTTCCATTGAATGGTTTTGGTTTCTTTGTCAAAAATCAAGTTTCCATAGGTGTGTGGGTTCATTTCTGAGTTTCTATTTGGATCCATTGATCTACTATACTGTTTCTATGGCAATACCATGCAGTTTTTATTACTATTGCTCTGTAGTACAGCTTGAGGTCAGGGATGGAGATACCTCCAGATGATCTGTTGTTGTACAGGATCGTTTTGGAAATTCTAGATTTTTTTGTTTCTCCATATGAAATTGAGAATTTTTCTTTTAAGGTGTGTGAAGAATTCTGTTGGTATTTTCATGGGAATTGCATTGAATCTGTAGATTGCTTTTGGCAGAATGACCATTTGCACTGTTAATCTTACCAATCCATAAGCATGGGAGGTCTTTCCATCTTCTGATGTCTTCTTCAATTTCTTTCTTCAGGGATTTGAAGTTTTTTTCAAACAAGTCTTTCACTTGCTTGGTTAGAGTCACCCCAAGGTAATTTATGTTATTAGTGGCTATTGTGAAGGGTGTTGTTTCCCTAATTTCTTTCTGGGCTGTTTTGTCTTTGGTGTACAGGAGGGCTTCTGATTTTTTGAGTTGATTTTCTATCCAACCACTTTGCTGAAGGTGTTTATCAGTTGCAGGACTTCTCTAGTTGAATTTTGTGGTCACTCATATATGTTATCATATCATCTGCAAATAGTGATACTTTGACTTCTTCCTTTCCAATTTTATCCCTTTGATCTCCTTTAGTTGTCTTATTGCTCTAACTAGGACTTCAAGTACTATGTTGAAGAGATATGGCAACAATGGGCAGCCTTGCCTTGTCCCTGATTTCAGTGGGATTGATTTTAGTTTCTCTCCATTGAGTTTGATGCTAGCTATAGGCTTGCTGTATATTTCCTTTACTATGTTTAGGTATGTGCCTTGTATCCCCGATCCCTCCAAGACTTTAAACATGAATGGATGTTGGATTTCGTCAAATGCTTTTTCAGCATCTCGGAAGATGATGATGTGGTTTTTCTCCTTCAGTTTGTTTATATGGTGGATCACATTGATGAATTTGCGTATATTGAACCACCCTTGCATGCCTGGGATGAAGCCTACCTGGTCATGGTGGATGATATCTTTTATGTGTTCTTGGATTCTGTTTGGAAGTATTTTATTGAGTATTTTTGAGTCAATGTTCATAAGAGAGATAGGTTCTTTTTTTGTTGTTGTTGGGTCTTTGTGTGGTTTAGGTATCAAGGTGACTATGGCTTCATAGAATGAGTTCAGTAATTTTCCTTCTATTTCTATTTTGTGGAATAGTTTAGAGAGAATTGGTGTAAGGTCTGGTAGAATTCTGCACTAAAACCATTTGGCCCAGGGCTTTTTTTTTTTTTTTGGTAGGGAGGCTGTTGATGAAGGCTTTTATTTCCTTGGGGGGATATAGGTCTATTCAATCTTTCTACCTGATTTTGGCTTAATTTAGGCAGATGGAATCTATGAATTGTCCATTCCATTTAGAATTTCAAATTTTGTGGCATACAGGCTTTTGTAATAAGACCTAATGATTGTTTGGATTTCCTCAGTGTCTGTAGTTATGTCCCCCTTTTCATTTCTCATTTTCCTGATTTGGATAGTTTCTCTCTGCCTTCTTGTTAGTTTGGCTAGGGGCTAGTCTATCTTGTTGATATTCTCAAAGAACCACCTCTTGGTTTATTGATTCTTTGAATTGTTTTATTTGTTTCTAATTGATTGATTTCAGCCCTGAGTTTGATTATTTCCAGCCATCTGCTGCTCTTGGTGTATCTGCTTCTTTTTTTTTCCCCCTAGGGCTTTCAGTTGAGCCATTAAGTTGCTTGTATGAAATGCTTCAAATTTCTTCTTGAAGGCACTTAGTGCTATGCACTTTTCTCTTAGCACTGCCTTCATTGTGTCCCATAGGTTTGGGTATGTTGTCCTTTCAATTTCATTGAATTCTAGGAAGTCTTTAATTTCTTTCCTTATTTCTTCCCTAACCAAGCTGTCCTTGAGTAGCAAGTTGTTCAGTTTCCATGTATGTGAAGGCTTTTTGCTGTTTCTGTTGTTGTTGAGGTCCAGCTTTAGACCATAATGGTCAGATACAATACAGGGGATTATTTCAATTTTCTTGTATCTGCTGAGACTTGCTTTGTGACCAACTATATGGTCTATTTTGGAGAAGGTTCCATGAGGTGCTGAAAAGAAGGTATATTCTTTTGATCTAGGGTGAAAAGTTCTGTAGACATCTATTAGGTCCATTTGATTTAGGACCTATGTAAGTGCCCTTGTTTCCCTGTTTTGGTTCTGACAGGATGATCTGTCCCTTGGTGAGATGGAGTGTTGAAGTCTCCCACTATTAGGGTGTTGTGATCAATGTTTGATTTCAGCTTTAATAATGTTTCTTTTACAAATGTGGGTGGTCTTGTATTTGGGGCATAGATATTCAAAATTGTGATGTCCTCCTGTTGGAATTTTCCTTTGATGAGAAGGAAGTGCCCCTCCTCATCTTTCTTGATTAGTTTTGGTTGAAAGTCTATTTTATTAGATACTAGGATTGCTACCCCAGCTTTTTTTTCTGGATCCATTTGCTTGAAACATATTTTCCAGCCCTTTGCTCTGAGGCAGTGTTCATTTTTTTTGCATAGGTGTGTTTCTTGGATGCAGCAGAATGTTGGATCCTGTTTTTGCAACCATTTTGTTATTCTGTGTCTTTTTATTGGAGAGTTGAGTCCATTGATGTTGATAGATAATAGTGACCAATGACTATTAGTTCATTTTATTGTGGAGTTGGTGGTCTTAATTTGATTCAGTGCTTTTTATTTTTTATTTTTTCCTTTTTGTTGGGAAGTTATCTGAATCCTATATTTTCTTTGGTGTTGTTGTTTTCATTAGATTGGAGTTTTCCTTCTAGTATCTTCTGTAGGGCTGGGTAGATATTGCTTAAATTTTGTCTTATTTTGGAATATTTTGTTTTCTCCATCTATGTTGATTGAAAGCTTTGCTGGGTATAGTAGTCTGGGTTGGCATCTGTGTTCCCTTAAAGACTTCATGACCTCTGCCAAGGTCTTTCTGGCTTTCATATTTTTTGATGAGAAGTCTGGTGTGATTCTGATCGGTCTACCTTCAATTGTTACTTAACCCTTTTCCCTTGCTGCCTTTAATATTTTTTCTTTGTTTTGTAGGTTTAGTGTTTTGACTATGATGTGACGAGAGGTATTTCTTTTCTGGTGTAGTCTATTGGTGTTCTGTAGGCTTCTTGTATGTTTATGGACATTTCTTTCTTTAAGTTGGGAAAATTTTCTTCTATGATTTTCTAAAAAATATTGTCCGGTCTTTAGAGCCTGGAGTCTTCTTTTCCATCTATTTCTATTATTCTTAGTTTTCTTCTTTTCATGGTGTCCTTGATTTCTTGGATGTTTTGTGTTTGGGACTTTTCTGATTTTATTTTTATTTTGAGTGGGAATCAATTTCAGCAAGTGTATCTTCAGCTCCCGAGATTCTCTCTTCCATCTTTTGTAATGGTGATGCTTACCTTTGTGGTTCCTGATCTCTTCTCTAAGTTCTCCAGTTCCAGGTTTTTCTCTGTTTGTGTTTTCTTTTTAGATTCTAATTCTGTTTTCATGCTTTGTACCTTTTCCTTCATCTGACTGAGTGTGGCTACTATTTTTGTTTGTTTGTTTCCTCTCTGTATGTCTTTAATTGTTCTTCTACGTGGGCACTTATATTCTTCTGAATTTCTTTGAGGGTCTTGTTCATTTCCTCTTTTTGTTCCTCTAATATTTGTATAAGCATAGCTTTAATATTATTTTCCTGTGTCTCCGCTGAATTAAAATCTCCATTGCTTTTGGGCACCGTGGTGGTGTCATGGTGTCCTGATTTTTGTTGGGTGAGTTCTTTTGTCTACCTCTGGGCATTTGTTTATATATAATCAAGGAGCTGTTTGTTCCTTGAAGCTGAAGTTCAGACTGTAACTGTCAGTCTCTTGTGTCTGGAGTATTCGTTAAGAAGATCAGGGAGTTCCTGTGGTTTGATAGTGTGTGTTTGTTGCCTCAGTTGTCCCTGTGGGAGGGAAGGCTGTTAGTGCAGTTTCGTTGTTGGGGAGGGGGTATAAGTGTGTGTGTGTGTGTGTGTGGCTGGGAAGGTGTCTTAAAGGGGAATGCTAGAGGAGTGTATATGGTTGAGCTATGGGATTTGGGAGCAAGCAGCAGGAGGGGATGAGGGTGCTAGCGGGGTTTAACAAGCGCAGACTGTGGGCAAGCACCTACTATGGTTTCCTGAATTCCCAGTGTTCTTCACTGTGGCAGGTTCTGCAAGCTGAACTCTGAAGTCAGTGGGTGAGGCTGCTGGCGGGACACATGAACTCTATGTGCCCGGCTCTGTGTTCTGTGCTAGAAGCTGTGAGTACTGCAGGCTGGTTGCCACTCTGGTCTGGAGGTTTGGCACCTCACTCTGTGCCAGAGGCTGAGTGTCCCGGTTTGAGATGGAAGCTGGGGACGCTGCTCTGGTCTGGAGTCTCTGTGTTCAGACCTGGGCTTGCTGCTAAGGGCACCCCTCTGGTCTGGGGACTTGGCTCCTCCTTCTGAGCTAGGTGCTGTGCACCCCAGTCTGGGATGGTATCTGGGGATACCTCAGTTTGGACCAGATATTATATGTCCTGGTCTGGGGTGGTAGCTGGCGGCACCGGCACCATGGGAGGCACGTGTTGAGCTCAAGGCTAGCAGATCTGTGCCTGCTGTTTCTCCCAGGTCTGGACTGGTATTTGAGGTGCCTCAGTCTGGACCGGGAACTCTGTGTCCTGGTCAGAGATGGCAGCTGGTGGGGTGGCAGGAGGCTGGCAGGGTTGTGCAAGGCTGCAAGGTCAGATCCGGGTTAGCAAATGTGTGCCGCCGATGCCTCCAGACTGGAATGGTATCTGGGGTGTCTCAGCCTGGCTGCGAGACCGTGTTTGTCCCCATCCCGGCGGCTGGTGGCACCGAGGGAAGCTGCATGTTCAGATTAGGGCTGTGTGCTGCTGGGAGTTTTTCCAGGGATTAACTGGGTGTCCCTAGGGTTTTCCCACTTCATTTCCTCACCGTGGGAATTCTGCTCACCTGGCAATCATAGACGCTGGTGTTTTAGTTCCCAGATTTCAGTCTCCTGGTCGCTTCGCTGACACTGCTGTCCTACTCTTCAGACACAGTGTCCTCCCGGGGCCGCCATCTTGGATCCTTTCCTGAATATAAATTTTAAACATTTTTAGTATAGCATTATTTTCACTACATTAAATTTTAATGAGGAGTCCAATGTGAGGAATATTGATTATATAATTACCAGTCAGAAGTTTCTCAGAAAGTAAAGCAAGTGTAGGGAAACTCATTTGTTTATTAAGCCCATTGTTATAGTCACTGACATAGGAATCTTCTAAGCAGTACTTGTTTAAGAACAGCATTTTATAAAAGCATAACAAAATAATCCCTAACCATAGAAAATGCCTTTTATGACCAATTTGATACCTTTGGAATGATAACACTGTTAGGAAAACTTATTGAAATGACTATTGCCAAAAACATCAGCAGAAACCCAGGCAAAGTCCATGAAAAGGATGGTGTTTTCTTGTCCTTCTCAAAGACTACTTCTTAAAGTCTAGAGCACCGGTTCTCAACTGCTGAGATGCTACCCACAAAGGACTCTTTCACAGGGGTCATTTAAGATTCTCAGGAAGCACAGATATTTACATTACACTTCATAACAGTAGCAAAATTATAGTTCAGAAGTAGCAACAAAAGCAATTTTATAGTTAGGGGGTCACAATGAAATAAGAAACTGCATTAAAGTATGACAATATTAGGAAAGTTAAAAATGACTGGGAAGGTTCTCAATGGAGGGGAAGGAGGCAGTTTTGTGCAGAGAAGTTCTTCCTCTGGAATGCTGATCATCCGTGATACAGAATTTGAATGAGCAGCTAATAGCTAAAATTATTTAGGAGATAAAAATTGGTACTGTGAGGATTAGCTCTAATTTTAAGTATCCATAATTGAAGTGGCGCATTATGATTTTAATGTTTTGATAATCTTGTTAACAAGCTGTTGTGTATATACTATCATATTTTAATGTAGTTACAGAGCTTAAGTAAACCATAAAGTAAATTGCTTTTTGAATCAGGCTTTTACAAGTGGAAAATTAGTGGTTTACATGTTTTGAATATGTATTTTGTAATTATATTTGGCATCTTCTACAACTTAAGGAGAATAATGGAATGGCTTTATAGATAATAGACTATTGTTTAGGAACACATTGGCTTTAAAAAAAGCCATTTTCATCAATCTTGATGCATTTCTTAATGTGGTAAGATGCAATAGTTAGCTTCTACAATTCCCCAAGTCATGTCTTGTGGCCATTTACATTGACACTTCTGTCGGCCTGTCATTTATCTTTCCTTACCTTTTTTTAGTTTGACTCTCTAAAAATAAAATTAACTTCAATATAAATAACTTGAAATTCAAAAGCATCACACCACTAGATAAACAAAGGCTCACACAGAAGCTTTTGCCTATACCAAAAATCAATCTATCTCAGCGAGTTTTTATATAATTAGAGTAGCCCTTTGGAAGCCATAGAGGTTCATCTTGTATTTTATACTTCTACTGTAAATCATATTTTCATGCACGCATCCAGCAGGAAAAATAAAAATTAAAAAAAATACATGTCAGAGTTAGCACTAGAACAATAGTGGGCTTTATGTCCTAGTTGATGATTCATATACCTTTCACCTACATCTCTCCCTCATCATCCAGCTTTACCCTTTCTTGCTTTCTATACATGTTATACTATAACTACACACAATATATATATATATAAACAAATCATACCTAAATATAACATCTATAACATATATATAGATAGATGTTATATATATATATAATATATATATATATTATATATATATATATATATTATATATATATATATAATAGGCTAGGCTCCATACATGAGGAAGAACATGTGTTCCATTTTTTTTCTTTCTGAGACTGAGTAGCCTCCCTTAATATTTTGCACTCTAATTCTACTTATTTTTGTGACTTCATTTTTCTTCAGAGCTTAAGTGTTTCATTTATACACATATATTTTCATTATCTATGTATTTGTTGACAGACTAGGTTGTGTTCACTTCCTCGCTGCAGTGAGCGGAACAGCACTAAACACTGGGGGCCAAGCATCGCGGTGGCAACATATGGAGTCCTGTGTGCTTCTCCCCAGGAGTGTAATAGCAGGCTTGTATCGTAGTTCTTCTCTTTCTAATTTTTCTATTTTAATTTTTTAGAAACTCCAAACTTATTTCCCTCCATATCAATCTTCTCCAGTACATCAAGTCCCATCAGGACTGAGCCTATCTTGATGCCCTGAGGCCAGGCCAGGCAGCCCTGAAGGAGTCCTTCCATCTTTCTCCCAACAGTTCCACAGGACCCACATAGCCCTGTGCATGGCTGCAAGTCCCAGCATCTGTCCTGATGTGCTGCTGGCTGGAGCCTCCCAGAGGACAGTCAAGTTAGGCCCCGGTTTGAAAGCACAGCAGAGTATCATAATTGGTGTCGGGGGCTGGCTCTCTACAGTGGGCTGGCTCTCATCTTGGGCCAATTATTAGTTGGACTTTCCCTCAGTCGTTGTTACCTCATTATCCCTGCACTTTTTCTTATAGGTAGGGTAAGTTTTGGATTACAGTCCTAGGGTAGTTGTTCCTCTCCTTTCACAAGTTCTTCCTGAGTAGGAAGTGGTCTGTTCAGCTAGAGTCACACCCTTGTCCTCCCAGGAGCAGACTTCCAGCTTGACAGAGATGTTCCTCCTCAGTTTCCTTTCTTGTTCCTAGCCCTCTCACCTCCCCCCTGCCCTGTTCTCCCCACATCTGATCCTCATCCTTTCCCCCTCCTCATTTCATCTCCTCATTGACTGCCTTTCTAAATTTTTATTTTTTTCTTTACAATTTATTCATTAAATATCCAGATTGAAGTCCCCTCTCTCAACTACCCCAGTCCTACCCTCCCTCCTCTCTAAAAGGGGGACTTCTCCACTACTGCCATCTGCCCATAACTTGTTAAATCTCACCAGGACTGCCTGGATCCTCTTCCTCCATGAAGTAAATTTTTGACCACTTGTCTTTCTTCTGTTGAAAACTTCAATTCAGTGGTCCACTTATTGATTGGTGCTTTTATACCCCCAGTACTTAAGTCCCATAGTTTTTATAAATTCTGGATATTAGCATCTCATTTCTCATCTATTAGTATGGCTCAAATAATGGGAAGTTGACATTTTTTATCCAGTATTTCAAGTTACTATGTAACATATTTCATTGTATCCATTTCTGATGTGAAATTTAATCTGGATGCACACAGATGTTCCATTCTGACAAACAGTAAAGACAGTAAGTTACAGTGTTATTTTGATTTGTTGCTTTGGTGGACAGGCAAGGTAACAAATAGCTCTAAACAGAAGTAAGCAGACAATTCTACACAAAATACAACCATATTGTTAGCATCCAGAGCCATTTACTTCCTGTACCTGGGTCCCATACAAGCAAGGCTCCCACATCCATAGGAAAGAGATTGGTCCATGCAGCAACAGAATTGTCTTAATGAAAACCATTCAGCCAGCTGCATCAGACAAAGGGATTGTACTATACTTACCTTTGTTTGGGGGAAAAATTGAATTAAATGCAGTATAATAAATTCAAAGAACTGTTTGAAAAATGTATCAATAATTTGTGATTGTATCTCACAAACTAAAACACTGTGAAATTCTCTAATTTTTGTAATAACCTGGCTGAAGAACACTGGCTTATGAATTATAGTCTCTCAATTTTTACAATGTTGCAAGAAATTGAATTAGTCATTCAAGAAAATAAACTGGCTTAAATATTAACTAAATAATCTAGTTTATAAAATTACCAATATATAATCAAGGTGAAAAATAGGTATCAGGCCTCTGAATTAGTGAGCATAAATTTTATCTCAGATGTATATGGTTTGTACTTTAACTGTGAAACAAGCGTGTGGTGAAACAATGTAATGCTGCTCACTAACAATAATTAACCACATAGCTCTAAAAGTAGTCATTTCCGTTTGTTTATTACTCCTAAGGTTGGATGGAGAATCAGTTGTACACTCAAGCCACATGTGATGTCCTTGATGTGCTCACACATCTGCTTGGAATACATCTTGTTGCTCAGGGATCCAATTCCTTCACACATTATTTACCCATGGGAGCATCTAAAGACACACTTACAAAAATCTAATTAATAAACATTTATTTAACAAACAAGCAATAATAGACACAAAATGCTTAATGAATATTTCTGGTGTAATGAGTTCATATTTTGAATACTCATCTCTCTCTTTCTCTCTTTTTCTCTCAAAGATCTTGTGATGCAAGGTGCCAAAGCTAGTAGCTACTAGTTTTATTCTATTTTCTTCTTAATTAATTATTTTTTATGATACCTAGAAAGGCCTTGCTTCTGTGAAAGGCATGCCCCTTCTCAGTGGCAAGAATATTGTTTACATTAGCATTTGAAAAGCCCTCTTAATTACCTGTCTCTTGTGACACAGACCACCTTTGCAATTAAATATTCATCTACAAACATTCCTGTTTCTCTACCTAGCAAGGTATTGAAGCAGATGCTGAGATTCATAGCCAAACTTTGGGCAGAATGCAAGGAATTTTATGAAAGAAGGGGGAGATGAAAGACCTGGAGGGGACAGGCACTCCAACAGAGCCAATCAATCAATCAATCAATCAATCAATCTGGGCCCAGGGGCTCATGCATGGAGATGACCTAGATGCCCTGCTAGGATGTACCCAATGGGCAGCTCAGTCTCCATGGGGATTTCCTAATAAGAGAAGCAGGAGCAGTCATAGGCATGGACTTGGTTGCTTGTTCTTTGATCAACTCCCCCTGGCAAGGTAGCCTTACTAGGCCACATAGAAAGAGAATCCAGACTGTCCTCATGGGACCTAATAGGCTAGGGTCAGATAGTAAGGGAGGAAGAACTCCCCCATCAGTGGACTGGGGAAGAGATGGGGGAGGGGAGCAGGAGTGATGAGGGAGGGGGCTACAGCTGGTATGCAATGTGAATAAATTATAATAAATAATGAAGATGATGAAAAAAGAAACATGCCTTTTTACATATACTCTATTTCAAAAATTAATCAAATCATTATACTGTTTTTCTCTCTAGGTTCCTGTTCACTTCCTTTCCCTCTTTACCTCCTTCCCTTCCTCTCTTTCCCTTGTCTTCTCTTCATCCTTCTCTCTCTCCCTCCCTCCACCCACCCACCCACCCATCCATCCATCCATCCATCCATCCATCCATCCATCCATCCATCCCTTCCTTTTTCTTTTTCTGCTTTTGAGGTATGATCTCACACTGTACCCCAAGACTACCTTGACTTCTTTTCAATCTCATGTCACAGTCTCCAAACTGCAATTATATGCTTGACCTACCACATCCACATATATGGTTTATGTACACATGCTTGTATGTGTGTATACTGTGCACAGACATGTGCACATGTGTATGAAAGCCAAAGGATGATGTAGGGATTGTCCTTATAGGGTCTCTCCCTGAAGCCAGAGCTCACTGATTTAACAAGACTGGCTGGCCAGCAAGCCAATGATCAGCTTCCCAACATTTGTAAACCATTGCTACCCTAGCTTTTAAGTAGATGCTAGAGTTTAGAACTCACCGTTCTTATGTTTGTAGAGTCAGCAGACCATCTCTCCCATCTTGGTCCCATGCATCTTACCATCCCACTCCTAGCTTCAATAGCACCTTGTTAAACAGGGACCAGTTAAAGACTCTATAAAAATGCAAACACATGGTACAAATTAGAAAGCTGTAATTTAAAGACAAATTTATTTCTATTTTTTTAAACATCTATGCCAAAAGTTATAAAAACAGTGTTGCTTTACTAACATATTAGAGAACTGCAACATTAAAGAAATGAAAGTGTGGGTATGTTATTAACTAATGTGTATTATACTTAAAGACCAGATGGCCAGCTGACTATGCAGTGTTTGTATACTTAAATGAGTAAATGATGAATCTCTATACATATTTGTTTGAGATTCAATCATTTTTATGTTGTCTAATGAGCCAAAAAATATTAAGTTTTTTTGTGTTTGCAAACTTTTTCCTTGTAGTCATGTATTTAGTTCTCTCCCATTATAGGTCCATTACTTGGGCTGATTGTAGAAGTATTAGCAGTAATTTTATTTAGAGCTCCTCTATAAAGTCAGCTTTCAATGGAGATGGGTTTTTGTCTCTGAGTCACAAAGGTAATCCTTTTAGTCAATATATGTGCTATGTTTACAAAACAATTATCTTCCCTGTATCTTCCTTTGGCTTTCATGAGCATTTAGAGTAATCCCTTTCCTCTAATAGATAGGGAAGAAAAATGATTTACAGCAAGGTTAAATTACATGCTGGCATTGTATTAGTCATTGTCATATTTTTCCTTCATATTTCATTTCCCCCTCATTCTCTTATATGTTGTTTGTAATTCTGTATTCTGTGAGGGAATATTCCTGGAGACACATTTCACCCATTTTCATGAGAATCTGTTTAACATTTAAACATCTTAGATTAAAAAGATATTTGGGAGATCACACATTCTTATATTTAACAGTGAAACAAAGATACATATATATATATATAGCATTAATTTGACACATGAAGATAAATGATTCTGTATGAATTAAACATATTTATAAATTAAAATATTGGGTAACCAGTTGTTTCCATTAATTGTAGCCTGGCAGTTATTCCTTGAGGTGAGTCATTCTCCTAAAATGAAAGAATATAATTATTTTGTATCAATACAAGACTTGTTGTAATTCATAAGCTTTCAGGATTATGACACAATCTTTTGCTTGTGCAAAATTTTATGAGACTTGATTGCTTCTTTAGTACGTATATTAAAACACCTGCTTTTCAGGGGCATAAAAAATATTTTTGTCACACATTTTTCTATACATGTTCCAGGTATTTTTGAAATATATCTTGAACATACCTGTATTAATAAACTTCATGAAACATATAAGTAAACTAAGAAATATTTTCACCTATAGTAGATCAATGTTCATCATCAACATTTTCAAGTCATATTGAAATTACTATCTGCCTCTCTGGTAGTTTATGTTTCTGTCTGATTGTGAGTAAAAACAAATTGCTGAGCATTGTAATATCATGAGTAAATGTATATAGCATGTTGCAGATGTCATATTTGAAATTTGCTGGCAAATGGATGGAAGTAGAAAAGATCACCCTGAGTGAGGTAACCCAGAAGCAGAAAGACATGCATAGTATATACTCACTTAGAACCAGATTTAGCCATTTATATGGGATAAACATAATAAAATCTGCAGACCTAAAGAAGCTAAACACCCTAGGGATGATGCTTAAGTCTCATTCACAAGGAAAAACAGGATAGGCATCAGAAGCGGTAGGGAACAAGATAGGAGCCTGCCACAGATGTCCTCCAAAAAACTTCAACCAGCAGGGGATTGAAGCAGATATAGCATCTCACAGCCAAACTTTGGACAGAGTACAGGAAGTCTCATGGAAGAAGGGGTGTATTGAAGGACCCAGAAGGGGCAGGAGCCACATAAGGGGACCAACAGAGCCAAAAAAGCTGGATGGATCCAGGGGTACAGCAGAGACTGATGCATCAACCCAAGACTATGGATAGAAAGGACCTAGACCCCCCTGCTCAGATGTAGCTCATAGACAGGTCAGTCTCCATGTGTGTTCCCTACTAAGGGGTGAAGAGAGAGTCTGTGACATGATCTCTGTTGCCTTCTCCCTTATGACTTTCCCTAGTGGGGCGACCTAGGCAGCCCAGAGAGAAAGAAAATCCAGGAAGTCCTGGTGAAACCTGATAGGCTAAGGTCAGACAGTAGGGGAGGAGGGCATCCACTATCAGTGGACTAGGGGAGAGGAATAAAGGAGGAAGAGGGAACGAGGGTGGGACCAGGAAAAAAATGAGCAAAAGGACTACAACTGAGATACAGTTAATAAATTGTAAAAAGAATAATAATAGTAATAAAAGAAAGATAAAAAGAGTGCATGAGCTAGTGTGTTACTGAAACTTTTTTTCTTTTTATAAATTTTATAAATTTATTTATTTTTATATCAATCACAGGTTAGGTTTTTTGCATCCCATGCGTAGCCCCCTCCCTCATTCTCTCCCACCCTCCCCAACCCTCCCTCAACTCCTCCCCGCCCCCTCCAAGTC
>CM053744.1:77807797-77855841 GCA_028658305.1 Pachyuromys duprasi | reverse complement strand
TGGTAGCAGCTTTACTCTTAATAGCCTGAAACAGGAAACAACATAGATGTCCCTCAACTGAAGAGCAGAGACAATGTGGTATATTTTATACAATAGAATACTACTCTGTGATGGACTTGGAGGGGGCGGGGAGGAGATGAGGGAGGGTTGGGGAGGGTGGGAGGGAATGAGGGAGGGGGCTATGCATGGGATGCAAAGAACCTAACCTGTGATTGATATAAAAATAAATAAATTAAAAAAAGAGTACTACTCTGCTATTAAAAACAAAGACATCATGTAAATTTGTAGGCAAATGCATGGAACTAGAAAAGATCACCCTGAATAAGGTAAGCCTGAACCAGAAAGACACACATGATATATACTCACTTATTAGGAGATATTAGCCATAAAGTACAGCATAACCAGACTACACAATACAGACCCAAAGAAATAAAAAAGGGCCCGAAGGAATGATGCTTGATTCTCACCCAGGGAAGGAAATAAAAGTCATTTGAAGTGTATGGAGGGAGGGAGTTTTGTCAAAGCGGGGGGGGGGGGGAGGGTAACAGGAGTGGGAATCAGGTGTTAAGAGAGTGAGATTTGGGTAGGGGTTGGGAGGTGGGGTTTGGGAGGTGGGAGACACCTGACAGGAGCATGTCTGTGTCAGAGGATACCCCTGGGAGTCTATGGAGGTTACCCTAGCTGAGAGCTCTAACAGCTGGAGACATGGAGGCTGAACTCGGTGTCCCTCTGCAATCATGTTTGACTAACAGTAGAGGGAGAGCAACCCCAACCCTTCCATAAAACCTTCCAACCAAAATTTTCCCTGCCTCCCAGAAGTGTAGGAAAAGAGATGGAGCAGAGATTGAGGAAATGGCAAAGCAATGACTGGCCCAACTTGAGACCCACCCCATGGGAGAGAACCAATCCTGACACTATTAATGATACTGTGCTATGCTTGCAGCCAGGAGTCTAGCATAATTGCCTTCTGAGAGGCTTCATCCAGTAGCTGATGGAAACAGATGCATAAACCCATTGTCAATCAACAGGTGGAGCTCAGGGAATTCTGTGAAAGAGTGGGAGGAAGGCCTGAGGGAGGCAGAGAGGTCAAGGACATCATAAGAAAACCTACAGAGTCAACTAACCTGGTCCCATGGAAGTTCACAGAGACTGAACCACCAACCAAGGAGCTTGCATGGGTCAGACCTAGACCCCCTACACATATGTAGCAGATGTGCAGCACAGTCAATATATGGGCCTGCTAACAATGGGAGTAGGGGCTGTCTCTGACTCTATTTTCTGCCTTTGGGTCTTCTTCTCCTAGCTGGGCTGCCTTGTCAGGCCTTAATGGAAGATGTGCTCATTCCTGCTGTGACTTGAGGTGGCAGGGTAGGTTGATATTCCTTAGGGTCTCCCCTTCTCTGAGAAGGAGAGTGTAGAATGGGGTGGAAGAGGTGTGTGAGGGTGGAACGGAGAAGAGAGGAGGGAGGGGGCTGGGCTCATGCTGTAAAGGAATTAAAATATAAACAATAAGAAATACTGATATCCCTGTCTTACCCTAAGGAAGTTTTTCCTATTAGGAATGTCAGTTTTCATTGCTTTGCTTTTTGAAACCTCTTAAACAGTTAAAAAGTATTTTTGATTTCTTTAGTCTTCCCTAATTTGGGCTGAGAATATTGATCAGTCCCTTGTCAATTATACATTCTGGCTAGAAGTTGAAAAAGTCGTTTTGTTTCTACCTAGCCATACCGTGTTGTCACACAAGACATGAACTAGTTCAACAAAGTTGACTAAATTTAAAGCAAACAAAACTGCACCTTAAAAATAATTTTATTACACGGAAATCATTTAATCTGCTTTACTTTTTTCCAAAGCTGTATTTCATTCAAACATTTATCTGCATTCTTGGCTCTGATGATTTCATATGCTTCCTTTGGACTCATCTGGGTCTGTGTATCACTGTGTTTGTGCTTGTGTCACTTGTCTTGAACATACTCTCACGCCCCAGACAACTGAGTGTCCTCAACAGACTTGAACTGAGCATCTCAAAAACCATGACATGTTCCATTCATCCTTCTAGCGATTCTCTCTCATTCCCAAACTCTCATCTTGGTTCTGTCCTGAACACCGATTATAAATTTAGTAAGTTTCTTTTGCTTCTATTAATGTTATTTTTCGACTTTACTCATTTGAACTGATATGTAATTGTGTCTTTGCTTGTTTGAAAAATAAATGTTTTACCTAGAACCCCACTCAGATGTGGCCCATGGTAGCTCGGTGTCCAACTGAAGACCCTAGTAGGGAACAGGGACTGTTTCTGTCATGAACTCGATGGCTGACTCTTTGACCCTCCCCCATAAATGCCAGGGAGTAACAGCCTGGTTGTATTCCAGGGGAGGACAGTGCAGCCCTGAGGAGACAAGATGAACTGGGGTAGGATGGACTTGGGGTAGGTGGACTTGGAGGGGGCTGGGAGGAGATGAACGAGAAATGGGGAGAGTGGAAAGGAATGAGGGAGGGAGCTATGCCTGGGATGCAAAGTACCTAACCTGTGATTAACATAAAAATAAAGAAATTACATTTAAATAAAAAGAAGCTGGTGAAAAAATGTTTTACTTAGTACGAAATTAATCCCATGGTATTGTATTCTTCTAGGTTCTTCATATAAAGGAATAGTTTTCTAAAAGCATCTTTGCTTTGTTGGGTCTGTGAATGATCTCTACAAGCCGGTTTAACACCATAGGAATATAAGGCTTTCTCTATTCCCATTTGAATAGGTATTTCCCTGATCACCCAGGTAGCATTGTTGCAGACTGAAATAAACTAATGGGTATAATGCAGTGTTCCTATACTGTATTGGTGCATGTTGGTGTCCCTTTGAGCCTAAGTGCATGCACATATGGCATATACAAAATTACAGAGTGAGGGTTGGTTTGTATCCTTTTCATTTAATTTGTCTGACTTCTCTGTTATTTTTTTCTTTACTTACATGTATTTCTGTGAATAAATCCTTGTCAAGTTAACCCTTAAAAAAAGAATAATTCACTACTTTGGTGAAAGTTAGTTATTAATTGGACTTGTTAAATAAGGAGCAATTAAGGATAACTTGGTTCTGTCATATCAGCTTGATGTTCAAAAGTGTATGGAGTTAACAAATCCTAAGAGGGCAAGTTAAATTAGTTTTAATTGAGCTTTTTATATGACCACTTAAGCACTCGCCTTTCCGAAAGTATGTTTTTACAGCTAGAGTATGCAACTTGTTATCTTCCAATTCCTTTAATTCCCTCTTCCCTGGAGAGAGTTCTGTGTCATTGAGTATGCTTCACCTGGGTGAACACAACCAAATGACTTTAGCGTTAGTGTAGGAAGATAAATATCACAGCGACTCTATAGGGAGAGATAAAGTAAAAGATACAATGTGGACTGTCTAATTAAGGTTTATTAAATAAAAAAAATCCTCCATTTGTTTTTCTTAAAAATTTTCACATCTTGAAATCCTGAGATTTAACAGATAATGAGGTTTAGGAATGAGTTTAAGGATGTTATACATAGGATAAAATTTGCATGATTGTATGTGTTTCCTTTAAAAAGGAAAACCATTTTATGTGTGGTGGGTTTTGCCTACCCATACAGATGTGCATCACATGCATTTCCGGTGCCTGTGTAAGCCAGAAGAGGGTGTTGGGATTCCTTAGGACTGAAGTTACAAATAGTTGTGAGCCACAATGTGGGGTTGAAAATTCAATGTGGGTCTTCTAGAAGAGCATTAAGAGCCCTTCACTGCTGAGCCATTTCTCCAGCCCCTGCTTCCTATTCTGTGCTGTTATACTTACAGATATGTCTGTTTTGGAAAGTCTATGTATTTTATATGGTAGAAAATCTTTGTGTATCTTTATTTTCACACCTTTGGTAAATAGTAATGGAACTCACAGAGCAGGCACGATTTATACAAACCTTCAGACTAGCTATAATACCCCAATGGCACATGCTGTTTCCAGACTCAATGACAGCTACATTAATATGAATCCGATTTGCAGAAAGAACAGGTTCGAAAAATTGTTGTCCTTAATGTATTATGGTAAGATTTTTTCATTACTGATGTGAGGAACAAAATTTCTCTCTTGTCAGCATTATCGCTCCAAACTTATACTTAATAAATGTCATCCAAGTGAATTCAAACATATATATACATATATATGTGTGTATATATATATATATATATATACACACATACACATTGTGTGTGTGTGTGTGTGCATGAGAGAGACAGACAGCAGTCTAAATATGGAAGACAACTCTTGAGTTGCCTCTCTCCTGTCACCTGTGGGATCTGGGGATAGAATTCCGGTACCCTCATGAAAACACCTCAACTCACTGAGCTCTCTACCTATGTAGTGATCAAATGATTCTAGCAAAACTTATTTTCACTGTAGACAGATTGCAGTATATGAAATCCAGACACACGTGGGATGGGGTTTCTCATTAAAATTGTTTATTTTGTTAAATCTTAACATCAAAAACATGATAATCTGTAAATAATCAAAGAACACAGTTCCAAATCAGTAGATTTTATGGAAGAATTTCAGGATGATTTTTCTTTCTTTCTTCCTTCCTTTCTTTCTTTTTTTATTATTCAAACAGACACCTTGATGGTCATATCACACCTAATAATCAAAGAAGGGAAAAACTAACTTTCCAACTTTCCAAAGTGATTTTTTAAATATTTTAATTGGAGATATCCTTTGAAAAATTGACCAAGTCTTGTATAATCATATTTCATTGATAATAGAAGTATGTGCACCTATGCTTTCATCATAAATATATGTATTTAACAATGCTATTATGAGCAACTGTGTATGTATGCGTATGCATGTGTGAATGCATATATTTATGTGTCTGTATGTGTTTGTGTTTCATACATGTGCACTTGTGCATATAGATCCCACGTTTTGTTGGATGTCTTCCTCAATCAGCATAAACATATTTTTTAAACCGATTTCTTGCTGAGCTAAAACTTACCGATTCAGATAGTCTGGCTGTCTAGGAAGCCCTAGGGGAACAAAAAAGATCTACCTGTCTCCAGCTCTCCAATGCTGGGATTATAGGTGCACACTGCCATGCCATTATTTTTATTTTTATTTATTTTTATTTTTAACTGGCAGAGCCATTTCCCAAGACCGTGGTGTTTTATAAACCATCTTTTTGATTAACGTCCTTAACTTTTTCCCAGCTATTTTGTTTTTTTAGCTTTGAAATAAAACAATCATGCAAAAACTCTTATGTGACATATAAAGGAAGAGCACGAAATGATAAGGTTATTACAGTACCTCGATGATCTATTACAAAGAAGAGTGTTTCCTGGGGGGTAGTCCAATTACAAAATAGTAAAACAGGAACAAAGCACGATGAAGTGTTTGTCTATCTGTTCCAGTAAGTTTAGCACAGCAGGGTCTGTGTCTTTCCTCCTGGCTGGTGCGGGAGAGCTGTGCTGTGGAATGTGACGGCAAATGGGAATTATTTTAGAGACATCATATATAAGCTAATAACCTTGGCCATAGAAATGATATGATCACATGGCATTTAATATAGTTAATTTGCTTTTATTGTAATAATTCCATACCTTTTCTTGAGAAAATAATGTACTTGTATGAAAAGATTGATGACTTGTATGTGGGAGACATGCTAAAACAAAATGTTAAGCATTTAAACATTGTTTCTTCTGGTGTCAGTTTTTCTAGATGTGTGCTTACAGACATAGTGCTGGACTCAGAAAAATGCTACAGGTATTTTGAAGGAAACACACACAGCTACACACACGTGCATGCACACACACACACCATACCTAGATTTTCCAAAGAATGGACATTCCAAAAATTTAAATATCAAGGCCACTACATGGATTCCTAGATAAGACCAAAACATTCGTTATGTGAATTTGTGAAACGGACTATTAGATAAAATCAAAACGCTCATTATGTGAATTTGTGAAAATTTAATCCTATTTTTTTTAATAATAAGAATTCTATGTATCTGAAAGGTCAGCTAATTTGAGGATGATAAGAAGGAGAGAGTAGATACCCATGAGTTAGATCAACCTGGAATGCAGGAGTGTGTGTGTGTGTCGGCAATAGTAGGGCCTACTTGAGAAGTAGGGACTGGAGAGAAGATGAATAGCAAAAGGAAGAACGAAAAAGAGAAGGTACTGGGGTTCTTAATGCAATCAAAATGCACAACACACCCGAATAAAAAATGTCTTCCTATGGCTCATCACTATGCACAACCACATATGCTAAAAATGAATAAATAAAACTACAGGAAAATTAAGATCCCAAAAATCATATGGCTAAGACAGTGAGTTTTGAAAGATCAGTGGGGAGTCTTAGGGTCAAGTCTTTGAGCAGGATGTCTGCAGTATCAGGAGGGTGCTGCTGCTGTGAGAAATAGCCATTGCTTCAGACTAAGTGGCTCCTTCCACTGTACAAGAGTTGAAAGTCCTTGCCTGAAAAAGATGACTGCACGTGAGAAACACACCCTGTGATTGCAGAAAGCATGGGGCACACTGCAGACTGCTATTGTAGAAACTGGACAGCAGCGAGAGCAGGCAAACACACAGCCTTGCTCTTGGCGTTTCTATTTCTTACCCAGGGAGAAAAAAAAAAGAAGATGCCTCTGTTGTATGTTCATATGTTCATAATTAAACAGTTTTAAAGACCTGAAAGAATTCACCAGGGCCAACTGAGAGAAGTGTGCTGCATCCAGCTGCAGAGTTATTTGGAAGGCAATGTCACCCTCAAACCCTCTGAAAGTGGAAGCTGAATGATGTGACTGTGTGTCAACCTCGCATTCCAGCCTCAGCTCACTGCAACCTGGCTTCCTCTGTGCTTTGTGGTTGAGATGTACATGGTGTGTTTTACAGTGCAAAAGCTCAACTGAGGCGATGTGTTTTAATTTCATGGATTTTGTTGTTGATCTTTTATATCCTGTTTTCTTCAAGAGGGCCTCAAAGCAGACATTGATTGTGCTTGTATGAAAATTTGACAGTACTAGTTGAATTAGAAAATTAATAACATTTATTACTTATTGTAAATTAAACATAGTGCATGAAGAAATAAAGAACATGCTAATTTGAAGGTAGATATTGATCATGGATAACTATTCAGTAATAGAGAGAGGAGGCCTAACATTAAATAATTTTGTAAAACAGAGAATTTTTATCTTAAGGATAAAAATTGACCTTCTCATTTCCAGTTTTTGGTCCAGATATCTTCATGCCCTGCTTCTTCTCAGTTCTTTCAATGTGAACCATCTCACTTTTATTTCTCATTTGAGAAATTGTCAGCACTTCTTAGGCACATTTCCCACTTTATTTCGTTCAAGAGACTTATGGCCAAGATACTATATATCTTTATTCTTTGTCTTTCATTCATCACACAGTCAAACATAAGCTTCATGAAGATAGGAGGTTTGTGTATTTGTTACTCAAATGTCTTTGCACATAGTTCCCCCAGCTTGCTAAGCATTGCAAATTCTCAGTAAGCACTGGCTCAGTGAAGACCTCAATGGATTTGATAATTGTATTTGTTAGTCTAAAACCAATGACATAGAGAGGTTCTAGACACATAGATAGTAGATGGATGGATGGAAGATGACATATTGATAGATGATCAACAGATGTATGATAGATGACAGGGAGATAGATGAAAAATACATGATAGTTTGGTAGTTTATGTTGGCCTCACCTTACTTAACTATTTACTTCCCATATTCTCACCTCCAAATAAGGTTTGGGGTTAGTGTCTGAGTTTACTAAGATTTCAAATGAGGTCAAGCTTTCAGTTGATAAAAATTGAAATATGCTATGGGAATAAATGTGTGAGTAAGTCAATAGAAGAATGATGAGAAAAGAAATGAAGATAGTATATATTTAAAAAAAAAAACTGTCCCATTTGGCATTACTAACAAATTACTAGTACGTGAGCATCCAAATTTCATGATTTCCTTGTTTTTAATAGCTAAATTGTATTTCATTGTGTAGATGTACTACAATTTCTATATCCATTCCTGTTGAGGGACATCTAGGTTGTCCCCAGATTCGGGCTATTACAAATAAAGCTGCTATGAACATAGTTGAGAAAATGTCCTTATTGAATGGTGGGGCATCTTTTGGGTATATGCCCAGGAGTGATAGAGCCCAACCTTAAAGTAGTGCTATTCCCAATTTTTTGAGAAAGTGCCAGATTGATTTCCAAAGTGATAGTACAAGTTTGAACTCCCACCAACAAAGACTCATGACCAAACTTTGGGCAGAGCACAGGGAGTCTTATGGAAGAAGAGAGGGGTGGGGATAGAGGGACATGGAGGAGACAGGAACCCTACAAGGAGACCAACTAAGCTAAAGGATCTGAGCCGGGGGGGGGGGGGTCCTGCCAAGACTGATGCACCAACAGAGGATCATGCATGGAGAGGACCTAGACCCCCTGCTCAGATGTGGCTGATTGGCAGCGCAGTCTCTATGTGGATCTCCAAGTGAGGGGAGCAGGGGCTGCCTCTATCATGAACTCAGTTGACTCCTGTTTGATTACTCACCCCTGATGATACAGCCTTGCCAGGACACAGAGGAAGAGGATCCAGGCAGTCCTGATGAGACTTAACAAGCTATGGGCAGATGGCAATAACGGAGAACTCCCCCTTTCAGTGGACTAGGGGAAGGGAATAGGGGGCAGAGAGAGGGTGGGATTGGGGAGAGCTGAGGGAGGGGGCTTCAATAGGGATATATAATGAATAAATTGTGAAGAAAACAAAAGGAAAAAAAAGAATTGCTTATAGGTACAAGGAACTGTAGGACATACCTCTGGTGTTTCATGGGAAACACTATGGGGATAAAGGACCAAAGAAAACTGGTAGTTATGAATGGACTTAGGTAGAATATGGCAGTTCCACTTATCCGTGTTCCCAAAAGCCTTCTTTTAAAAGTTAGTGATGTAGAAAAGGGTTTTTATTTTTAGTGAGGATGAAGGAATGTAACAATACTGGAAAGGAAAACCAAGGAGAAAGAACATTTTTATGGAGTTTATTCTGGAAAAGAGGAGAATAGAAGCTAAATCAAAGAAATAAATTCTGGTTCTGTGTAGTTCCCACTGCTCAGTGTGCTGCCGTCTTGAAGGTGACACCATGACCCCAGCTTCTGGCATGAAGGTGACATTCTCCCTGTGTATAGAAGTTTTCACCAGTGATTTTGAAGGGAGGAATGATGGAAGAAGTGAGTAGCAAAGGAGACTAGGTTCCTTGGTAAAGGTTTATTTAAAGATAAAAGTTTAAAAAGTACATTTGGGGATGAACCAAATTACAAAAAAAAAAAAAAAGGAGTACAATGATAATAATAGTGACAATAATATGGTGATGGTTTGTTGCTTGTTCCTATGAGTAAAGAACTTTTCTACACATTCTGTATAATTCTCATAATAATCAGGATTTTACTCTTTTTACAAACAAAGTATTACGCTCACCTTTCCTGTGCAGTTAAAATCACCAACAAATGAGAGGCTTTTTAATATAAAAAGGAAGGAAATAGGGCTCCTGGCTGCCTGTTCTCTTGGTCCTCCTGTTTTGTCTTTAACTACTGTGCTGTGGACACCTTACAAAGGTCCAGACAAGGCCCTGCCGTGCTCAAGTGCCTGTCTTAATGGGGTAATTTGTAAGCTGAATGGACAGTTTGGGGAATCTGGTTGGAATGTTTAAATTAATAAAACAGAAACACACACACACACACTCTCTCTCTCTCACACACACACACAGAGCTGACATGAGTCTATTCTTGGCAACATGAACTTCTTTTTTCTTTCTGCTCTTCTCCCATGGAACAAATCATCGCCACAGGTATAAAATACTTTCGTCACATTTACTGAAGATTATCCTTTACATGGGGCGTTTTATGAGACAAAAGAGTTTTGATAAGACATCGAAGTCCTTGTAATTTTGTTATGGATTTTTAAGAAAATGGATTAAAGTATTCTCAGTGAAAGCTCTGTGGGAGAGCATCTTGAGGTACAATCTCAAAAAATGGGTCAGACTGGGATAAAGACCAAAATCACAGAGTAGAAACACATGTTTATTTCAGATTATGATGGATCACGTAATTTGTTCCTCACCTTTGCTATTTCAGATAACTAGTGTGGATTTCCAAAGGTGACATTTTTTTTTCCAACCCAGGATGAGAACTTACTCATGCAGTTATTTTTGCCCATACAAATCACTATTCAATACTCAGCTACTTTCTGGACAATGTCTAATTGATTCCTTGAATCAGAACTGCAAGACACTGGGAGAGACTGGGCTAATTGTTGGCATTACCTCTTAAGAACTACAAAAGTTACTCCAGTGCATGGTGTTCATGAAAACCTATGTCTCCCATGATGCATCACCACTAAGTAACCACTGTACAGAGATGATTTTTTCCACTGGCTTTCTATGGGGTGAGAGGATGTATATGAATTGTGGTACAGTGTATGGACTTCCAGGCCTGTATTGATGCACTCCCTAGTGGCCTGTTGAGTTGGAAAAGTAGCATTCATGAGAATTGATGGAAAATTTTAGCACCATACAAAACACGTTTCCTTTCCAAGAAAGGATAATGGGCACCATTTTAATAACAAGAAGTGGAGACAGTATCTCTGACCTCTCCTTGCTTAGAAAAGCTCCAGAAAGGTATAACACTTTCCATATGACAACCATTTTTTTTTTTAATGTGGCCATGCTGGAATTTACAATAGTGTCTGCTAAACTTGCAAGCTGTCTCTCATTTGTCAAGGATACCCTTTGCACCTGCTGTGAAATTCACAGTCACATGCTGGTGAGCAGAGATGGGTTAATTAATCACGGAATATAAACTATTTTAGATATAATCATTAAATATTAAATTAAATATAAACATGATTTTTATGATCTTTCTGTTTACCATTTGGGTTGCCATGAAATTTTCCTTCCTTCCTTCCTTCCTTCCTTCCTTCCTTCCTTCCTTCCTTCCTTCCTTCCTCTTTCTTTCTTTCTTTCTTTCTTTCTTTCTTTCTTTCTTTCTTTCTTTCTTTCTTTCTTTCTTCCTTCCTTCCTTTATTTTGCATTCTTTGTGTAGACCACATTGGTCTGAAACTCAGAGATCCACCTGCCTCTGCCTCCCTACTTCTGAGATTAACTCATTTTTTTTTAATCTGGTGGTATAGGCATTTGTATATGAAAATAATTTCAAAAAAGTTTTTTTATAGAGTAAATGATAAAATAACAATTCCAAAAGTATTTTATTTATTACTTTAGTGTCATAAAGAATTCTTTTGAATCATATTTATTGGACTGTTCTGTGGTTATAATTTACAAATAAGTTATCGTGAGTTTGCTCAGTTGGTTATAAAATATTTTTTAATCTATATAATTTGTGTCCTTAATTTCTTTTTCTAAGTGATTATATGAAGTTTCTGGTGAGTCTCTCTCTAGAGATCTGAATTCAGGACAATTGCAGAGAAATTGATGTATCTAGACATGTTTAGACTAGGTCCTTCGAAGGATGATGGCTAAGTATTGATTTGGGAATAAAAAAAAAGTATTGGGAATAAACTAAAGATAATGTTAAAATATGATTGGTCATTTGATGGTTTGTGAATCACCTGGGAGAGTAGTGATTCACAGGTCTGGTGACACACACATATGACTCTGCTGGTGTTTCTTAAGAAAATTAGAGCATGCTGGTTCTGGCCTACTGATCTGATGAATTCATAATATATGCAATTATTCTAACTTGATGAAAAATCAGAGACAGATCAGAATTAGAGGAAGTAGGTCAATTAGGATGTGTTATTGAGTCAATGCACTGGTCAGAATCCCTCCTTCATATTCTATGTTACTGTTTTTGTCTCTGTCTGTCACTCCTTTCCTCCCTTTCTCCATTCCTTTCTTCTTCCCTCTCTCCCTTCTTCTCTACGTCCTTCCACCTCCACACTATTTCTCTCAAACCTTCTCTCCCTCTCCTCTCTATCTCTCCCTTCCAAGTTTCCTTATCCATTTCTTTTCCATTGAAATGATGTGAACTGATGTCTTCTGTCACGCTCTCCTCAGGCTGTACTAAGGCCTGTCATGTCGTAATCTAAAAAGAAATCCTTACTACTTTAAATTGTGTACATTAACAGTTTAGTTCCAGTGATGAACAGCAAAACTTCCAGGTTGATAGGAGACCATTAAGGTCTCCTATCATCACTAATGATGATTTGACTTCTCCATGGAGATTGTAAGAACCCGATATTTTATGAAGTTAGTTATTTTTGTTGTTTGTTAGTTTTTTTGTACTTTTTTAATTAAATTTTTTAATTTTTTGTATTAATTACAGTATCTTCACTTTGTATCCCAGGTGTAGCCCCTTCCCTCATTCCCTCCCAATCCCACCCTCCTTCCCTCATCTTCTCCCATGCCCTTCTCCAAGTCCACTGATAGGGAGGTCCTTCTCCCCTTCCATATGACCCTAGCTTATCTGGTGTCATTGGGACAGGCTGCATTGTCTTCATCTGTGGCTTGGTAAAGCTGCTCCCCCATCAAGGGGGCAGGGTGATCAAAGCACCCCCCACTGAGTTCATGTCAGAGACAGTCCCTGTTGCCCTCACTAGGGTACCCACTTGGAGACTGAGCTACCAGGGGCTACATCTAAGCAAGGGTTCTAGGTTATATCCATGAATGGTCCTTGGTTGGAGTATCAGTCTCAGAAAAGATCCCTGTGCCCAGATTTTTTGGTTCTGTTGCTCTCCTTGTGGAACTCCTGTTCCCTCCAGGTCTTTCTGTCTCCTCTTTCTTTCCTAATATTCCCTGTACTCTGCTATGATTTTGGCTATGAGTCTCAGCATATGCTTTAATACACTGCTGGGTAGAGTCTTTCAGAGGCCCTCTCTGTTAGGCTCCTGTCCTGTTTCCTGTTTTCTCCTTCTAATGTCCATCCTGTTTGTCTTTCTGAGTGAGGATTGATCATCTTACCCAGGGTCTTCCTTCTTCCTTAGCATCTTTAGGTATACTGATTTTAGTATGTTTATCTTGTATTATAGGTCTAGCACACACTTTTAAGTGAGTATATAATGTGTGTGCCTTTCTGTTTCTGGGATACTTCCCTCAGGATGATCTTTTCTAGATCCCACCATTTGCCTGCAAATTTCATGATTTCCTTGTTTTTAATTGCTGAGTAGTATTCCATTGTGTAAATTACCACAATTTCTGTATCCATTCCTTCATTGAGGGACATCTGGATTGTTTCCAGGTTCTGGCTATATGCTCAAGTACAAAACAAGAACATTTGTTCAACTATGTTCGTTGCAGCTTTATTCGTAATAGCCAGAACCTGGAACTTAGTCGTTTTACAACACAGAAATTTTAAGAACACCAAACAAATGGCTTTCTAGTAGGTATTAACTATGCATTAGATTGTAAAGAAAATATTAGTTATCATAGTTTGTTACTAATGATACCATCACTCCTATCTTATGTCTGTGAATACCAATGTTTGTGTAGCACAGAGAAGTAAATATAGCTAAGACAGAGTACTCACCCAACTCATTATAGTTCTGGAACCATATTTAGTCTGGAAAAATGAAAGGTAGGTAGAAGATTGAGCTAACCTCCTCCAGTTATAAACACGCAGCAATTTGGGATGCATGATCATCTAAATTAAGTTCTGCAATTATGATTTCTTATGCAATGTCATGTAAAAATAAGAGTAATCTATCTTCAAAGTTTTATTTTGTGTTTGATGAGGAAAAGATGCAAATTGTTTTTGAGCCAAATATTCAAACTTTCATCTGGTGACATAGTTGTTAGTAAATTGCAAAGTAATTGATCTTCCTTCTCAAATGAATTCCTTAAGCAGACTTATTTTCCAGTATGTCAGGCATTTTTTTTGTCTGTAACTTGTGTTTGTCTAGTTATCTCTGCCTCCTTGAGTTTCACTGAAGCATACATATATGTACACACACATACAAACATGCAGGTTAATATGACTTTTCTCCTCTGGTAATAAGTTTAATGTGTAAAAGAGAAAACAAAAGATAACTATATTGCATTGTTCTTATACTTTTTCCTTGCAAATGTTTTCAAGCTACAAAAATTCTGTTGCTAAATACAAATTTTGATTATGCCTTGATATTTATTTAAAGCAATCCAGTCCATAGATAATGGAAAGTAAACAGAGAACTCTGGCTTGGTGTGTGTGTGTGTGTGTGTGTGTGTGTAATTGCACGTGTTGCTAAGGAGGGACCCTAGGGCCTACATGTGCTAGTCAAATGCTGTACTGCCGCCCTATATTCAGAGCATTGAGAGAACTCATGGTAAGCCATGCGATTTTTCCAGGGGTGACTGCTACGTTATGTGTATTTAGACAGAAACTTTTCCCTGCATAATCAGCTCCGTGCTGCCCAGTTTTCACTGCCAAACATTGCTTCTCTACAGCACCAGAATGCTGTAACCAAGGGAACAGCTTAGAGCTGACACATAGAGTAGTGCCACAAATTAATTTCACAGTTATCAGGATATAGGGTGATAACTGTAACATGAGCTACTGTGAAATTACTATTGTTCCCATAGAGTTACAGTGTAATTACTACCTTTGTGGTAACTAAGCAAATCATTCCCATCACTACTTTCAGAGGTATGTTCTGTCTTCCTGCTGTTTCTCTGTCCCTCCTCTTCCTTTCCCCTTTGTTTCCTATTCTTTCCCTCTTTTGTTGGCTCAGCATCTCCATATATTTTTATATTATATTGTTTTTTATATTCTTTATCTACCAGTATTTCAATATATTTTCCACATATTCTGAATAGCAATATAGCTTACTTTTAATGTTATTATGAAAGGTGAAGTAGGGCAAAGACCTATCCAATGTCCTTTAAGGTTACTATATAGCTAACTCTTCTCATTGTCATTACAAATTATCCAAAATAGGAAAAGAAATCAAGTATGAAAGGTTTGCTTTGATGTACTGTTTCAGAGGGATCTGTCCACAATATTTGTTTATGTTATGTATGTTTTCAATTTTTTTAATTATTTTTTTTAGTACTGTTTGGATCCTCTTTCTCTGTGGCCTAATAAAGTCACCTCACCAGGGGGAGATGATCAAAGAGCAGGCAACTGAGTCCATGTCAGAGACTGCCCTGCTCTCCTTACTAGGGAACCTACATGGAGACTGAGCTGTCCATAGGCTACATGTGAGTAGTGGTCCAGGTTATCTCCATGCATAGTCATTGGTTGATTCATGAGTGTCTGCAGGCCTCCCCGGGCTCAGTCTTTTTGACTCTGTTGGGCTCCTCATGGTTCTTCTGGCCCCTCCATGTCTTTCTATCTTCCCTTCTTCCATAAGATTCCATGCACTCTGCCCAAAGGTTGGCTATGAGTTTCAGCCTCTGCTTTACTACCCTGTTAGAGCATTTAGAGGCCCTCTGTGGTAGGTTCCTGTCCTTTTCCCTGTTGTCTCCAATAGGCTAGGGTCATATAGTAAGGGAAGTAGGACTAGGGGAGGCTTATTGGGGGGAAGTGAAGGAGGGTGAGACTGGAAAGAGATGAGGGAGGGGGCTACAGCTGGGATACAAAGTGAATGAATTGTAATAAATAATAATAATAACTTAAAATATATTTATTCTTTTCTCATATATGATGTCTGAGCTGCAATTTCGCATCCTTGCAAGCCTCTTCCCACCCCACTACTCCTTCTCCTCCTCCTTCCTTTCTCTTCAGAAAAGGATAGACATTCCCTGGATAGCAACCAAATGTAGCATATGACATTTCAGTAAGACTAGATACTTCTTCTCTTACTAATGCTGGAATAGGCAACTCACTATAAAGAGAAAAGTCCCAAATGCAGGCAAAAGAGTCAAAGACAGCCCCTGCCTCAACTGTAGGAGTCCCACCGTAGAACTGTAGCATATATGCAGAGGAGCTAGGTCATCTCCATGCAGGCTCTCTGGTTGCCAGTACAGTGTCTGTGAGGTCCTATGGGCCCAGGTTAGTTGATGCTGGAGATTTTCATGTGGTGTCTTTGAGCCTTCTGGCTCCTATAATCTTTCTTCCCAGCTTTAGCAGGATCCCTCAAGCTCTACCTAACATTTGATTGTGGGTCTCCGCATCTGTTTCCATAAGTTGCTGGATAAAGCCTCTCTGATCACACTTGGGCTAGGCACCAATCTGTGGGTATAGAATACCATTAAGAATCATTACATTGGTTTTTGTTTTGTTTTGTTTAAATTTTTTAATTTTTATTATTAGTTAAATTTTATTAACTCTGTATCCCACTCCCTCATTTCCTCCCAATCCAAGCCTCCCTCCCTCACCTCCTCCCTGCCCCTTTCCAAGTCCACTGTTAGGGGAGGACCTCCCCCCCCTTTTCATCTGACCCTGTTTTATCAGGTATCTTCAGGACTGGCTGCAAAGTTCTCCTCTGTAGCTTAGCAGGGCTGCTCCTCCCTTGGGGGGGTGGGGAGGTCAAAAAGCTCGCCATTGAGTTCATGTCAGAAATAGTCCCTGTTTCCCTTACTAACCCACTTGGTAACTGAGCTACCACAGGCTATATCCGAGCAGAGATTCTATGTTATATCCATACATGGTCCTTCGTTGGAGAAACAGTTTCATATAAAACCCCTGTGCCCAGATATATTTGGTCCTTGTGGAGCTCCTATCCTCTCCATGCCATTTTGTTGTTCGAGTCTGGTTTTATCCCAGGTCTCTGGGCTATCCAGCCTCCAGGTCATGGACCTCCAGGCAGTTTCATCTCACAGCATGGGTCTCAGGCTGGACCAGTGATTGGTTAGCCACTCCTGCAATTTCTCTGCTACCTTTACTTCAGCACATCTTGTCAGCAGGACAAATTGTAGGTTGAAGGTTTTGTGGCTGGTTTGCCAACGAAAGCCCTCCACTGGAAGTCTTGCCTGGTTACAAGAGATGGCCAGTTCAGGCTGCATATCCTCCATGAGTAGGAGTCTTATCTAGGTTCATCCTTGTAGATTTCTGGGAATGTCCATTGCACTAGGCTTCTAGCTCATCCATGAGGTTCTTCCCAATTCAGTTCCCAATTCTCTTGCCCTCCATTTTTCCCACACCTGTTCCTTCCTTGTTCCAGTCCCCAGCTACCACCAGTCCACTGGCAATATTCTGTTTCCCCTTCCCAGAGAAATTCAAGTACTGTCCCCTTCAGCTGTCTTTGTTGCTTAACATCTCTTGGTTTGTGGATTATAGTGTGTGTATCCTTTACTTTATAACTTGTATCCACTTACAAGTGTAGTACCTAGCATCTCTGGCTTCTGGGTCTGTGCTAGCTTTCTCCAGATCAATTTTTTCTAGTTCTATCCAATTTGCCTGAAGATTTCATGATGCCATTGTTTTTATCATCTGAGTGATACTCCACTGTGTAAATGTACATGTTTTATTTATTCATTCTCCACTTGAGGGACACCTCCACTGTTTTCAGTTTCTGGCTATTACAAATGAAGCTTCTATGAACATAGCTGAACAAATTTCCTTGGGGTAGTATAGAATGTCCGTTGGGTATATACCCAAGACTGGTATAGCTGATCTTGAAGATCAATTCCCAATTTTCTGACAATCTGCCATATTTATTTCCAAAATCGGCACTGTATTTTAAGCATGGTGTTGGCAGCCTGTGGAAGTGTAGGCTGCTCACTTCATGAGGGGAAGTAAACACAAAAGAATTGCTAAGATAAAAGTAAAACCATTAAAGAAAGGTTGAATTTCTGTAGGAAGGTTTGTTCTTGTTTATTTGCTTTAGCTCCTTTTTTTTTCTCTATGAGTTTGCATAGGTAGAACTTATACATTTCATTATTGTAGGATCAGCACATGACTTGCTAGGTAATAACGTCTATTCAGTTATCAATTGTTGATAATGTGTCTGTCATTCAGCCACTATAAATCATGCACTCTTTGTATTTAAAGACTTGATGCACGATAGGAAAAAGGAGTTGATGAAGCCTGTTTCCAGTAAATGTACTTTATCTATGTACGTGTTTGTTGTATTTGATCATGCGTGTGGGGATGTAGAGGTCTAAGGAGGATGTTGTGTGTTCAGAAATAACAGTCCCTGCCTGAAATAGTGCCTATCAGAACAAGGAACCTGGCTGGCGCCATCCTCTGGTCTGTATGTCCACCCCAAAACATTGAGGTTTCAGGATAGTGTGTGGCCACACTTGACTTTTTATATGTGCTTAGCTCTAGCTGATTCATGAGCAGACCGCCATGGTGGTAAGTCTTCAACATGGCTTACCTGTAAGCTTTCTGCATTATCACAGTTGCAAATCCTTTAAAATGTTCAGCATGATATACTGTAATGCACCCTGGACCATAAAACTTGCTCCAATACCTTAGTGCTACATCTGCAGTAGCAAATCGGTATTCTGGTGAGTTCTGGGTTCAAGTGCGTAGGTGTACTTTTTAAGCTATTTTGTTAGGTGTTTACCACCATTATGCACCCAGTCCCTTCCAAACCCCAACACTAGGCAAGAAAGAAGGTTAGAGCGGGAAGGCCATGTAGACCTCTTCGGACTGCTTCCTTCTGATTAAGAGTGTTAGGTTCCTAAACCCAATCTCTGTCATGGTCAGAATATCTCCAGCAACCCAGCAGTACCAAATGCAGCAGCAGGAGCCAGCAACGACGGGACCAGCGGTGGAAGCGGCAGGATGAACAGCAGACAGACCTACCAGCTGCATGCCTCTTAGGGCTCTGGTATTTATCCGCTCTAAAAAGTTCCCATAATTTCAAACATAAACCATCATCAGACCCCGCTAGAGCACAAGTCAAATTATAGCGAGCCCCTGTGGATATTCGGAAACAGCCCCCACACCTGGAATTGAAACAAAAACATATTCATAGAACATAACTGGGTTTTAGAAGAAACAAAAATTCTCACTACACCAGTAAGAGACATTTCCTCAGTACATAAGGTTGAGAGAACTTGAGGAAGATGCCAGGAATCAGTTTATGGCTCTCACCATGGACATGTAGACATATTCACATATGTTTGCAGACGCATTCACCCATACACATGTGAACAAGCATACAATTAGGCACGCATGTACACACAAACATAGGTGAAATAGGAATGCTTTATTCCTTACGAGACACTGATTGTACCTTTGGAGAAACTGTTTATAATCTTGGTGTAACAGACAGGAACGAGAATTTTCTTACAGCTTTTTAAAAACTTTTAGATCCATTTAAACTTACTACTTTCTTTTAATTTTCATTATTTAATATTTACAGTATTTCTAAATTAAAATATAATTACACCACGTCTTCTTTCCCTCACTCCATTCTTTCCCTATCCCTGTGCTTTCTCCCTCTCGAATTGGTGGCTTCTTTTCTTCGTTATTGTTACATGTGTAAATATACACACAAATATATAAATACAAGTACAGTGTCAATTTTGGTTATTTGCATGCTTATGATTTCAGAGCTATTTTTTGATTCTCTGTAAACAATAAAGACACTAAGCTTAGTAACTTAGTTATAAAATATATTTTAATAGTTTGGTAGATAACCGGAAATCTATTTTTGATTGCAGCTTGTATTAAACAAGGAATATTGTTCTGTGGTATTTGTAGATAATATTTAATCATGCTTATAAAAGTGATAAAATTATCTATTGATTTCTTTCCTAAATAGAATATTTTAAGTAAGGTAGACAGGCATAGTAATTCTAATTTTTAAATAAATGACTTCATTTGAGTATAGTTTTGAAGGATTATTAAAATGAATAAAGAATATATAGAGAGTTAGAAATGATACTCAAATGACAGAAAACATAGGGAAAACTGAGAAAATTTACTTTCAGAACATGTATTGTTTATTTTTTCTGAAAAAATAAAATATATTCTATTTTCTCTGAATCAAAAGTCCAAACCGTAGGAGAAGCGTATAAATCATGCTGTTGTTGTTCTAGAACACTCTATATTCTCTGTGGAATAACTATATGTATGTGTGTGCATATGTATCCCTGTATGTACATATACATATTTATATAAATATGTGTGCTTGTGTGTGTAATTTTTGGAAAGCATAAATTCTATAGAAAAATGTTCTCTCCAGGGTCTCCTGGTACTGGTCCTCCCAGGTTTGGTAGCAGCCTGTTTAAATATTGAAGGGAGCATTTGTTGAGACTAAAATCTTACTAAATCTACTTCTCATGCAAGAAAGCTGATGTCTTCACACAACATAACACCCATTAAAAAAAAAAAACAACTATTTCTGCAGTCACTGAGGTCTCTGAGAAGTGTCTCTTTTGAGTCTAAGATGCCTTTGACAAAAGTCACCACTTTAAATGTTTTTTAAATTTATTACAGTTTATTCATTTTGTATCCCAGCTGCAGCCCCCTCCCTCATTCTCTGCCAATTCAGCCTCCTTCCCTCTCCTCCACAAGTCCACTGTTGGCTGGGACCTCCTCCCTTCTGTCTGAGCCTAGACTATTAGGTTTCATCAGGAATGTCTGCATTCTTACTTTGTGGTCTGGCAAGGCTTCACCCACCCAGAGCGAGGTGATCAAAGAGCCAGCCACTGATTCACGTCAAAGACAGTCCCTATTCCCATTACTAGGGAACCTAATTGGACACTGAGCTGCAATTGGGCTACATCTGAGCAGGGGTTCTAGGTTATATCCATGAATGTTATTTGGTTGGAGTATCAGTCTCAGAAAAGATACCTGTGCCCAGATATTCTCCTTGTTGAGTCCCTGTACCCTCCTAGTCTCAATATCTCCCTCTTCTTTCATAGGATTCCCTGCACTCTGCCCAAAGTTTGGTTATGAGCCTCAGCATCTCCTTTGATACACTGCAGGGAAGAGTCTTTCAGAGATCCTTTGTGGTAGGCTCCTTTCCTGTTTCCTGTTTTCTCATATTTCCAATGTCCATCCAGTTTGTCTTTCTGAGTGAGGATTGATAATCTTATCCAGGAACCTCCCTCTTGTTTGGCTTCTTTAGTTATACAGATTTTAGATACACAGATTTTAGTATGTTTATCCTATCTTATAGGTCAAGTTTCCACTTATGAGTTTTTCTGTTTCTGGGGTACCTCACTCAGAATGATCTTTTCTAGATCCCACCATTTGCCTCCAAATTTCATGATTTCCTGGTTTTTAATAGCTGAGTAGTATTCCATTGTGTAAATGTACCACAATTTCTGTATCCAAATGCCTCAGTTGAGGGACATCTGGGTTGTTTCCAAGTTCTGGCAAATATGAATAAAGTTGCTACAAACATGGTTGAACAAATGTCCTTGTTGTGTACTTGAGCATCATTTGGATATATGCCTATGAGTGGTATAGCTGGAACTTGAGGCAGCACCATTCCTAATTGTCTGAGAAAGCACCAGATTGATTTCCAAAGTGGTTGCACATTTCCAACAACAAGGAAGGAGGGCTCCCTTTTCTCCACATCCTCTCCAGCATGTATTGTCAATTGAGTTTTTTTTTTTTTATCTTAGCTATTCTGATGGGTGTAAGTTGAAATCTCAGAGTCTTTTTGATTTGCTTCTTCCTGATGATTAAGGACATTGAGCTTTCTTTTTTCTTCTACAGAGAATTCTCTGTTTAGCTTTGTACTCCATTTTTAATTGGATAACTTGATTTGTTGCTTTTTAACTTCTTTAGTTCTTTATATATTCTGGATATTAGCCCTCTGTCAGATATAAAGGTGGCGAAGACCCTTTCTCAGTCTGTAGGCTGTCATTTTGTACTAATGACAGTGTCCTTTGCTTTACAGAAGTTTTTCAGTTTCATGAAGTCCTATTTATTGATTGTTAGCCTGTGCTGTGGGTGTTCTGTTCAGAAAGTTCTGTTCAGGGGTCTTCTGTGCCAATGAGTTCTAGGCTCTTCCCCACTTTGTCTTCTAACAGATTTAGTGTGTCTGGTTTTATGTTGAGGTCTTTGATCCATTTGGACTTTAGTTTTCTGCAGGGTGATAAATATGGATCTATTTGCATTTTCTTTATGTAGACATCCAGTTAGACCAGCACCATTTGTTGAAGATGCTGTATTTTTTCCATTGTATGGTTTTGGCTTCTTTGCCAAAAATCAAGTATTTGTAGGTGCGTGGATTTATTTCTGGGTTTTCTATTCAGTTCCATTGATTCACTACTCTATTTTTATGCCAATACCATGCAGATTTTATTACTATTCCTCTGCAGTACAGTTTGAGGTCAGGGATGGAGATACCTCCAGATGATCTGTTGTTGTAGATGATCATTTTGGCTATTCTGTTTTTTTTTTCCATATGAAGTTGAGAATTGTTCTTTCAAGGTCTGTAAAGAATTGTGTTGGCATTTTGATGGGAATTGCATTGAAGTTGTAATGGCAGGATAGTTATTTCCATTATGTTAATTCTACCAATCCATGAGCACGTGAGATCTTTCCATCTTCTAACATCTTCTTCAATTTCTTTCTTCAGAGACTTGAAGTTTTGTTTTGTTTTGTTTTTCAAACAGGTCTTTACCGGCTTGCTTAGAGCCACACCAAGGTACTTTATGTTTTTAGCGACTATTGTGAAGGGTGTTGTTTCCCCAATTTCTTTCTTAGCTGTTTTGTCTTTGCTATACAGGAGGGGTTCTGATTTTTTTTTGAGTTGATTTTGTATCCAACCACTTTGCTGAAGTCGTTAATCAGCTGAAGGAGTTCTGTGTTTGAATTTTGGGGGTCGCTCATGTATGCTATCATATCATCTGCAAATAGTGATACTTTGACTTATGATTTCATCCCCTTGATCTCCTTTAGTTGTCTTATTATTCTAGCTAGGACTTCAACTACTATGTTGAAGAGATACAGAGAGATTGCACAGCCTTGTTTTGTCTCTGATGTCAGTGGGATTGATTTAAGTTTCTCTCCATTTAGTTTGATATTGGCTATAGACTTGCTGTATATTGCTTTTACTATGTTGAGGTATGTACCTTGTATCCCTGATCTCTCTAAAACTTTAAACATGAATGGGTGTTGGATTTTGTCAAATGCTTCTTCGGCATCTAAGGAGATGATCACGTGGTTTTCTCCTTCAGTTTGTTTATGTGGTGGATTACATTGATGCATTTCTGTATATTGAACCTCCCCTGCATGCCTGGGATGAAGCCTACTTGGTCATGGTGAATGAAATATTTTATGTGTTCTTGGATTCTGTTTGCAAGTATTTTATTGAGTATTTTTGCATCAATGTTCATAAGAGAGATAGATCTGAAGTTCTCTCTCTCTTTTTTTTATTTTCTTAATTGGTCCTTTGTGTGGTTTAGGTATCAAGGTGACTATGGCTTCATAGAATGAGTTTGGTAATGTCCCTTCTCTTTCTATTTTGTGGAATAGTTTGGAGAAATTTAGAGTTAGCTCTTTGAAGGTCTGGTAGAATTCTGCACTAAAATCATCTGGCCCTGGGCTTTTTTTGGAAGGGAAATTTTTGATGACTGCTTTTATTTCCTTGGGGAATATAGGGCTATTCAATCTTTCTACCTGAGCTTGACTTAATTTTGTAGATGGAATCTATCAAGGAAATTGTCCGTTTAATTTAGATTTTCAAATTTTGTGGCATATCAGCTTTTGTAGTACGACTTAATGATTGTTTGCATTTCCTCAGTGTCTTTGGTTATGTCCCCCTTTTTTTTATTTCTGATTTTGCTCATTTGGATAGGTTCTTTCTGCCTTTTAGTTAGTTTGGCTTAGGATTTGTCTATATTGTTGATTTTCAAAGAACCAGTTTTTGGTTTCATTGATTCTTTGCAGTGTTTTATTTGTTCCTAATTTATTGATTTCAGCCCTGAGCTTGAATATTCCCAGCCATCTACTCCTCTTAGGTGAGTTTGCTTCTTTCCCCCACCCCTCCATGGCTTTCAGGTGAGCCATTAATTTGCTTGTGTAAGATGTTTCAAGTTTGTTCTTGGAAGCACTTAGTGTTATGAATTTTCCTCTTAGCACTGCCTTCATGGTGTCCCATACCTTTGTGTATATTGTGGCTTCATTTTCATTGAATTCTAGAAAGTCTTTAATTTTTTTCTTTATTTTTTCCCTAACCCAGCTGTCATTCAGTACCAAGTTTTTCATTTTCCATGTGTGTGTAGGATTTTTGCTGTTTCTGTTGTTGTTGAGGACCAGCTTTAGTCCAATGTGGTCAGATATTTCAATCTTCTTGTATTTTTTCAATCTTGGATTATTTCAATCTTCTTGTATTTTTTGAGGCTTGCTTTGTGACCAATTATATGGTCTATTTTAGAGAAGGTTTCATGAGGTGCTGAAAAGAGGGTATACTCTTTTGAATTTGGGTGAAAATTTCTGTAGACATCTATTAAGTACTTTTGATTTAGGACCTCTGTAAGTGTCATTAATTCCCTATTTAGCTTCTGTCTAGATGATATGTTTCATGGTGAGAGTGGAGTGTTTAAGTCCCCCACTATTAAAGTGTTGGGATCGATGTGTAATTTCTGATGTAATAATGTTTCATTTACAAATGTAAGTGGTCTTGTATTTGGGGCATAGATGTTCAGAATTGTGATGTCCTCCTGGTGGATTTTTTCTTTGATGAGAAGGAAGTGCTCCTCCTCATCTTTCTTGATTAATTTTGGTTGAAAGTCTATTTTATTAGATATTAGGATAGTTACCCCAGCTTGTTTTCTGGGTTCATTTGTTTGAAAAACATATTTCTTGCCCTTTACTCTGATGTAGTGTTCACCTTTGTTGCAGAGGTGTGTTTCTTGGATGCAGCAGAATGGTGGATCCTGTTTCTCCAACCATTCTGTTAGTCAGTGTTTTTTTATTGGAGAGTTGTGTCCATTGATGTTAATAGATAATAGTGACCAGTGAATGTTATTTCTTTTTATTGTGGAGTTGGTGGTATTACTGTTATTCACTGCTTGTTTTCTTTCAATTTTTTTGTTGTGAAGTTTTCTGTATCCTGTGTTTTTTTGGGTGTTGTTGTTTTCATTGGATTGAAGTTTTCCTTTTAGATTTTTTTTGTAGGGCTGGGTTGCTGTGTAGATATCTTTTAAATTTAATTTTATCATTGAATATATTGTTTTCTCCATCTATGTTGATTGAAAGCTTTGTTAGATATAGTAGTTTGTGTTCCATTAAAGTCTGCATGATATGTTCCTAGGCCCTTCTGGCTTTCTTAGTTTCTGCGTGAAGTCTGGTGTGATTCTGATAGGTCTACCTTTATATGTTACTTGGCCTTTTCCCCTGCTGTTTTAAATATTTTTCTTTGTTCTGTAGATTTAGTGTTTTGACTAAGATATGACATAAGGAGTTTCTTTTCTGGTCTAGTCTATTTGGTCTTCTATAGGCCTCTTGCATGTTTATGGACATCTCTTTCTTTAAGTTGGGAAATTTTTCTTCTCTGATTTTCTTGAAAATATTTTATGGACCTTGGAGCCTGGGATCTTCTTTTTCATCAATTCTTATTATTCTTAAATTTTACCTTTCGTGGTGTCCTTGATTTCTTAGATAATTTGTGTTTGAGACTTTTCTGATTTTACTTTTTCTTTGAGAGAAGTATCCATTTCTGCAAATGTATCTTCAGCACCCAAGATTCTCTCTTCCATCTCTTGTATTCTATTGTTGATGCTTATCTTTGTGGTTCCTGATATTTTCTCTAAGTTCTCCAGCTCCAGGAGAACTTTTCTTTGTTTGTGCTTTCTTTATTGATTCTAATTCTGGTTTCATGCCTTGCACCATTTCCTTCGTCTGTTTGAATGTGGATTCCTGTCTTTCTGTGATGGTTTCTATTTTTTCGTTTGTTTCCTCTCTATATGCCACTAATTGTGCCTCCATTTGTGTGGTTGTTTCTTTGAGAGATTTGTTTGTTTCCTCTTTATGTGCCTCTAATAACTGGATCAGCACAGCTCTAAAATCATTTTCCTGTGTTTCCCATGAATTGGAGTATCCATTGATTTTGGGTGTTGCTGGTGAAGCCATGATATCCTGATTTTTGTCAGGTCCTCCTTCTTGCTTACCTTTCTACGTGTACAGATTTCAGAATGTTTATCCTATATTATATGTCTAACATCCACTTGAGGTATCCCAGAAGAAGAAAAACTCATCACTTTTGCCCATGTCCAGGAAAAACATTATTCTTAGAAGTTATTAGTAAACAGTGCAAAAATTTCTGAGGATGTCCTGAGTAACTGTATAAAAGTATCCTAGTGTGGATTCCAAGCATCTGTCCATTCATTAATGTTTTCTCAGTACCTTGCTCTTTTTCTCAGGCTCCCTATCTCCCAACACATAGCGTCTTGTACTCCTAGGGCTGCTGTCTTTATTATTTGAATGCATTTGTATTCTTAAAATCATGAAGTCTTCTATCCTTGTGTGTGTGTGTGTGTGTATGACTGTGTGTGTGTGCGCGCGCGCATGTGATTGCATATGTATGTTGAGACCATAATTCAACATAGGGTATTGATGTTGCAAGTAGTTACTTGGTGTATGTCACTGGCCTTAGCTTGCTGAATAGGCTAGGACATTTGTCCCAAAGTCCCAAATATCTAACTGTCTTTATTTCCTGGGCACTGGCATTTCAAGCATGATTTACCATCTGACTTTTTACATGTGAGTACTGGGTCTCAAACTAAGATACAGCTTTTGCTTACATAGCAAAAACTTCCATGACTGAGCTAGCTACCCATCTGCCCTCCAGTCTGTAAAACCACTCACCCATCATTCTATCAGGGATGTAAAGGAGTATATAATTTCACCTTCATATCAAAGCTTCCTCAATAGTAGGGATCCGACATATGTGTTCACAGATAAAGTGTGTTTATTTAGGAGTAGAGATGAGTGATTTGCAAAAACAAATTATTTGGGGGCTATGCAACAGAAGATATGTTTTTATTAAATTTCATTTTGACACAAGCACAATTTTAATAATTTATTATATAGAAGTATTTTTTCCCAGAAATCAAACTGAATATAACACTGAGGGTTTTGTAGTTTCCTGATCAATAGTGAGCATGGGACTAATAGCTTATCATTAAATATTACAAGACAGATCCTATTTAGAGATTGGTGTCTCCAGAACCTTCAGAAGCTCTACCCTTAAAGTGTTGCACGTGAAGTATGTCTGGGGGAAGCTTAGCTTGCATGATGCAATTGTATTAATTACTCATATATGTAGAATGGTTTAGGGCTTTATAATTTATTAATACTGAATATTTACTCATAGATCTCAACCAGGGTTTCTATTTGAGCCTTGGCTAGTCTAGAAAAGCATGAATATATCACTGAATTTGGGCACCAGGAATATACGTAATATCATGCAGAAAGGAGTTTATTTTGACACAGATTTCTGTGTTAAATTGGTAATATATTTTTATACTATTCAGTCCCCAGTAAGACCTCAGGGGAACTAAATTTTTAGCTTTTTAACATTTTATTACTTAGGGCAAAATCAGGTTATATTCTCTAAGCTTTCATAAGCTCTGGATGATTTTCTTCACTTTATGTTAGATATCTATCATTGAGTAAAAAAAACTACCTCAAAACTTTATGGCCTAAAACTTAACAATTATACCCTTTCTCATGATTCTGTCACTTGGCTAGATTCTGTGGGTGGTTCCTGCCTGCCTCGCTTGTGCTTACTCACATGATTTTGATAATGCGGACATCAGCCAGACCTGGAAGACTAAGATGGTCTTACACGTATGACTGACAATTAGTGAGTTATCTTTTTTCCCTCCCCTATGTGACTTCTCAGCTTTCAGTAGACAAAACTGTATCTCATAGCAGAGCATCTGGATTCTAAGAGAACAAATGTGACAGTTGCCAGTCTTGTTTGAGAACAGCACTACATCCAGGTAGACATCATTTCCACCCCCATTTTAGTGGTCTCAAGAACTTACACAGGTTGTCCAGTTGAAGGAGATTGGGGCACAGTAAACCTTTTAATGGGAAAAACAGCAGGTACAAGGACCGACTAGAGGCATTTCTGGAATATTCTACCTCATATGACCAATTAGATAGTTCTCACATTGTAGTGCAATAATTATTCCAGCTATATAATTTTCCAGCATAGTGTACTCTTTCTAGGGATAATTTCAGGAAACTATGCCTTCCAGATTTGATCAGCAGGTGACTAAAGAGGCCAGAGGTAGTGTGATCTCTGTAGAAGTTATTGACAATGGTGCTATTGTAGCACACTGATCTATTTTAACATATATTGTATCTTATATAATATTCCTTTAGCTTCAGAAAGTAACATTTCAAGAATAAACTCTTGATAAAAAAAACATGTCCAGTTATTTCCACAACTTTATTCTGCTGAGCGTTCTTCTGTAGGACTTCCCCCAAATACTTTTCTATTTAATGAATTGAGCTAATCATAACAATTGTGAAAGGATCATTAGCTTGAAGTTTGCATTAGACTTATGGTCATTGTCTAAGGCTGTTCTTTAACGTATTTGCTATTTCTCTGCTGAAGGGTAAGTGATATCTTGTAAATTGCCTTCTTTCACCCTTCTTTGAGTGTTACAGGCTGATTAGGGTACCTTGCCAGGTGGCTGCCACTGTTCTATGTGTAAATCGACAGTGGGTGGCAATGGTTATGCCCTAGCATCTTGGCTCCTCATTCTCTCTCCAGAGTATTGCTATGATCAATTCCACTGTTTAGGGAGAGACTCACATTTACTCCATATTACTTTAGATACAGATAGTCATACTTATTTTGCATTATTTTACATATAGATATAATTATAACTTATTAACTTATTCTTTCAAATATTTTTACTGCCTATGCAAAGGATCCTACTGAGAGACCTATAAACAAGAAGAAAGACTTTCTTTTCTTTCCGACTTTAAGTATTTTTGTATACTCATATGTGACTTGAAATTTGTGGTTCTCTTTCCTGTAATTGAACAAAGTGTTCAATTTTCTCATGGCTGCTGTATGGAGAAAAGAAAGTGGCATGAATATTTTAAAGATTGTTCTTAGTTCACAGTGACCTGTATACTTTTTTCTTCAAAATTCAAGAAAATAAAGCATAAAATATGAAGCAGTGATTAACTAGTGTAGAAAGCTAGAAACTTGCAAGCAGAAAGAGAACAATTTACACAATTTTCTCCTTCAGTAGTTATGCCAGAAATAGGCATTTTTTTCCCACTCGGAGTTTTGCAGGTATATGCTATACTTCAGCAAGATTTCCTTTGGCTTATTTTTCTATTTTTGGGTCGGAAAAAATAAGTGATAACTACCTGTTGCCAAGATAACACAAGTTAACGGATGGGCCTTAGAATGTGTAAATTAATCCCAGCCCTCACAAATCACACTCCGCGACCTAAAAAGCATGTGGTTGTTAGGTGTAAATGCCAGGTGTCTGCTCCACTTCATCCAGAGAGGAGTTAATAAGATGAATAATGTCGGTCTCTCCTCGGGAAGGACTCAGGTCTTGATGAGAGAGCATGTCTAAGGCGTGGAGGACGAACATAATGGATGTTCTCAAACGATGAAATAATCTTTGACACATGGTAGTTTCAACAGGTTCCATCATAACTGTTCAGGGTAGAAAAACAATTGAGACCTTTATGTTGTAAGTGATCATTACAATGCAAGATGACACCTTTTGGGTAGGAATGGTGGCTGCTTATAATTCCTAAATGTCTACGCTGTCAAATATCATCCTACCACTCCTTACTGGTACCTAAAGTTGGGTACATGGATCTCTTTAGAAATACTGTTAATTTTGAGGGTGAAATACCAATTGGTAAAATCAACTTACCTTTATCAATTGGTATAAAGTCCTACCTAATTGCGACAATTGGAAAGTGGTATTTGCTAAATATTGTTATTATTATTATATGTTTTAGTCTGGTGGGATTCAAATGTGATTCATTTTCTATGGTTGACTTAGTGGGAAAGGGATGTTAAGTATTTACCATGGTTTTAAATTTTGGCTGAGGCATGTTTTATATATCAGGTTGGGGAACTAGAAAAGATCATCCCAAGTGAAGCAGAAAGACACACATGTTATATACTCACTTATAAGTGGATATTAGCCGTATTATACGGGATAAAATCTAAAGACTTAAAGAAACTACATGACAAGGAGGACGCTAGGGAAGATGCTTAATTCTCATTCAGAAGGGAGAACAGGATAGAGATCCAAAGCAGTAGAAGTGAGGGAACAGTTCTGGAGCCTACCATAGGTACTCTCTAAAAGACTCCAACCAGCAGGGGATCAAAGAAGATGCAGAGAGACTCACAGCCAAACTTTGGATACAGCACAGGTGGTCTAATGATAGAAGGGATATATAGAAGGATCTGGAAGGGCTATCCCTTCCACAAGGAGCCCCACAAGGAGACCAACAAAGCCAAAAATGCTTGGCCTTTGGCACGACTGCAGAGACAGATGTATCAACCAAAGACCATGCATAGAGAGGACCTAGACCCCCTGCTCAGATCTAGACCATAGACATCTCAGTCTTCAAATGTGTTCCCTAGTAATAGGAGAAGAGACAACCTCTGACATGAACTTGGTTGCCTGCTGCTCCTTGATCACTTCTCCCTGGGGTTGTGACTAGCCAGCTTACAGAGGAAGAAGATCCAGGCAGTCCTGATGGGACCTGATAGTCTAGGGCCAGACAGTAGGGGAGGAGGACCTCCGCCCCCCCATCAGTGGACTAGGGGAGAAGGAGAGGGTAGAATAGGGAGGGAGAGTAGAACTGGGAGGAGATGAGGGAAGGAGCTGTAACAAATACAAAACATAAATTGTAAATAACAATAAAAGCAAAAAATCATCAGGTTTGGTGCACATTGCAGCAACCATGATGCACTCCCCTATGTGAGCTTGTCTTTTGCTTATGTAGGAGTACATATCTATTAAGGAGCTTGCAATGGCCCATGTATTTGAGAACCACAGTAATTTTTTTTTGTTTTTAGAGAATTGCTATCTAAGAGCTGCCTGCTGATGGATGTGTGCCATTGCCTAAATGGAAGCTTTGAACCACAAATGTATATGTAGGAATCCCTCCATTTGTAAAACAATGTTTTAAATATATATCCAAATAGAATAATATGAGTTCCTTAGAATGATATAAGTTGGTTCACACTGTTTCATTTTATGCTCTAGGAGAGGAAACATGTAGCTATATATTGTTTACACTGCACATACTCAGGAAAGGAGAAAATTCTGTATTTCTCTTATCAATAAAAGTCTCTTTAATGTGTTAAATATTATGCAAATGCCTAATGCAACAGGAATATTCATTTAATGAGTGATTAATGGACTCCACCATATCTGAAGTTTGTTGAAATAGTCTAATTTTGCTGGGCTCTTTTGCTCCTTCTGCAAATTGTTTACAGTTGATCATATTCTCATGTAGCAATTATGCAACAATGAGACAGAACTAATTCTCTTTAAAATGCATGCTTTTTTACATTTATTATAATAAAACTCATGTATTTTAGAAGAGTCATATTATTGCCTTTTGTGCTTAGAAACATGGTGCTACATTTTTTTCCTGACACTAAAATTTACCAAGCAAGATTTTTCTCCATCTTTATGCAATAGTTACATCACCAATGTATTTTATAGTGAACAGAGATACTGAGGCTCATCACAATCAGTATACTCTTCCTTTAGATAATTACATTTACCTGTGAAATTATTCACTCATTTGCTTTATATAAGACAGAAGGGATATTCTGAAAGCAAGGGAAGGTGGTGAATGGGGAATCTGAATAAGTTTCTGCATGGCAAAGGGTGATTCCTGCTGAGATGGGAGGAGAAGGAGAAAAAATCTGGTCCTTCTTCCTCTGTAGTTTAAAAGCATGGTGTATTAAATGAGAATGACCTCAACCCATGTTGTGCTTTCTACTCCCTACCAAAAGGTGGACTTGTTCAACTTTGTATTTTTTTGCTAATTTCTTATTTTTTATTAATTACAATTTATTCATTTTTGTATCCCAGCTGTAGCCCCCTCCCTCATGCCCTCCCAATCCCACCCTCCTTCCTTCATCTCCTCCCTTGCCTCTCCCACAGTCCACTGACAGGGAGGTCCCCTTCCCTTTCCTCTGACCCTTGCCTATCAAGTTTCCTCAGGACTGGCTGCATTGTCTACCTTTGTAGCCTGGTAAGATTGTTCCCCACTAAGGGGAGGTGATCAAAGAGGCAGCCAATGAGTTCATGTCAGAGACAGCCCCTTTTCCCCTTACTAGGGTACCCACTTGTATACTGAGCTGCAATGAACTACATCTGTGCAGGGGTTCTTGATTATCTGCATGCATGGTTCTTGGTTGGAGTATCAGTCTTAGAAAATACCCCTGTGCCCAGATATTTTGGTTCTGTTGCTCTCCTTGTGGAGTGCCTGTCCCCTCCAGGTCTTTCATTTCCCACTTCTTCCATAAGATTCCCTGCACTCTGTCCAAAGTTTGGCTATGAATCTCAGCATCTGCTTCAATACCCTGCTGGGTAGTCTTTCAGAGGCCCTCTGTGGTAGGCTCCTGATCTGTTCTGTGTTTTCTCCCTCTTCTGATGTCTATCCTATTTGCCTTTTTGAATGCGCGTTATCTTACCCAGGGTCCTGCCAAATTGATTTCCAAAGTGGTTGTACAAGTGTGCTTTCCCACCAGCAATAGAGGAGGGTTCTCCTTTCTCCACACCCTCTCCAGTACGTATTGTCACTTAAGTTTTTGATATTAGCCATTCTGATGTGTGAAAGGTGAAATCTCGGGATCCTTTTGATTTGCATTTCCCTGATGACTAAGGACATGGAGTACTTAAGTATTTCACTGCCATTCAATATTCTTCTCTTGTGAATTAGCTCTGTTCCCCGTTTTTTAACTGGATTACTTGATTTGTTACTTTTTAACTTTTACACATTCTTTATATTAGCCCTCTTTCAGATATGGGGTTAGTGAAGATTCTTTCCCACTGTGTAGGCTGTCGTTTTATTCAGATGACAGTGACAGTGTCCTTTGCTTTATAGAAGCTTTTCAGTTTTATGAGGTCCCATTTATTGATTGTTGATCTTAGAATCTGTGCTGTTGGTGTTCTGTTCAGGAAGTTGTCTTCTATGCCAATGAGTTCAAGGCCCTTCCGCACTTTTTCTTCTAACAGATTTAGTCAACTTTGTATTTTCACAGCTTCCTTAAGACACTGAAAGTATAAATATACCCTTTTGTTGTGTGTTATTGCCTCTGAATAACTGCTTTATATATTCCCTTGAGTTACAAGGGTAACTTGGCTATCAACTAGACTTTTCTGTGCTTTTTTAAAGATTTATTTTATGTTTTTGAGTGCTTTCCATATACACATGTGTACTTGATTATCTGTGGCTTACCACAGTTCTAGACAAAATGGAATCTCTTAGAATTGGAGTTATGGATGGTTTAGAATCACAATGTGGTTGTGAGAAACAAAACCCAGGTCCTCTGAGAGTGTAATCACTGCACTGAACCACTGCCACCTCTAAAGTTGTGATTTCTACCCTCTTAACTGTTATTATGAGGACGTGAAAAACTGGTTTTATTTACATTCTAAGATTTTTAACAAGAAAAAGTGTGGCTTTCACATAAGAAAACATTGAAGAGAAATTTAATATGTAGACATTGAAAGAGCCCTACTTTTTTTTTCTTGAATTTAGTCTTCCTCCAAAACTGAGCATTCTTAGTTTGTTTAGAATAGAAATTCAAATGAACTCCAGTATCACACATTACATTGGTTCTGTCATAATGAGATTCATGTTTTATGAATTTTCACTATATTTTACCAAAAAAGTGAGGAGATAATACTGACTATATACTGTCAGTATCACAGTTAAGCCAAGAGTTTATTATTTCGACTCTGACATTACCTCTCCTAAGATACCATCTGTTGTCATGGGTACCATAATTTTATTAAAAATATGTGTGATTGTAGGGAAAACAAGATGCTTTTTATTATATGCTAAGTCAGATTCGGGATTTGTGATAAAGTACTTCTGGGAGCTGAAGTGTGGCCTTCCACTTGTTTCAAATTTACTTTATAATTTTGGATTTATTACACCCAAGAAATGATGTCTTCTCATCCTGGCTTGAAAATCCAATTTGAAAATGGATATATATATATATATATATATATATATATATACATACATACATACATACATACATTCATTAAGGGGCAACCTGTTTTTTGGAGTAACACTCTTCTAATAAAGTAAGCTTCCTGATACCCTATGGTCAATTATTTTAGTATTTATTACATTGTATTTATTTATGTGTGTTTGGTACACATACATATGGACATCAGAGGACGACCCACAGGCATTGAGTCTCTCTTTTCTAGTTAGGTCATGAGGATTGATGTCAGGAACCTTATGTTCCAAGCCATCTCACCAGCCCATATTATTTATTTATTGAATGATCAATACCCAGCCATGCAGATAAAGGCCATGTAGTCCACTCTATTCTGGAAGAGGCTAATCATTTATTGACCTGATCATTCAAATAACACTTTTGTGAAAAATCATAAATTTCTATTGTGTAGTTATAGCCCTAGAATATAGTTCCCTATTCCAAATATCCTCTGGTTTTATTATTTCTTCAGAAATTCCTTGCTTTTTGTGTATGGATTATAAAAGCATCATCATGCTTTGATCATTTCTTCATACTTTCTTTGTTGTGAAAATTTCCTATAGTTTATGTAATGCTAATGAAAGTTTTATGCTTTAATTCTTGGTACCCATTTCCTGTATAAGTTGCAATGTAAGCTTGCAAAGAGCTGAGAAGACAGAAGAGACCCCCCTCTCTCCTACATACATGTAACTCCTCTGGCAGATATTCTAAAGAAGCTCACAAGGGTGGGCTCCCAGTGTTCAGGATATAGACAAATGCAGAGGTAAGTATTTGGATATCATGCTCCAAGCAAGATGCTATGACAACAGTCTCTTAAGCTGTTAACCACATAAGCTATCTGGTAATAACAAAACAAATTTGAAAGTGGGTTTAAACACCAATGTGTGGTAGAGTAACCTGTTTGGAAAGAAGGAAAGAATAGAAAGTAGTGAGTTTGCCAGTTCTTCTCATGTTGTGAGTGTAACTCACAATAACCTAGGCAGTGCTGACAGTATATCCTATGGGGGGTTTTGCTTACAATGATTTGTACTGCTTTGAATAGGAAAGGGAGGGAAAGTGATAAAAGAGAAAGTAGTGATCGTGTTTCCTCATTTCTTTCTGCACCTAATGGTTCTCTTCCTTTCCATAGTCACCTTTTCTATCTCAAAACTAAGTATCAGGAAGTAAAGAATTAGAATGACACATGGGGTTGGTGTAAACCTAAGTTCATCCGTGGCATGTACCCAGCTCTACTTCTGTACAATCTTATGCAGAATTGAAAATTGTGTGACCAGCTCTTTCATCTGTATGTGTAGTGTGACTTATGCAATTAAATGTCTTATACATTGAAAAGCATTTTGGAACACTGTTTAACTATTATTAGTTAACTATATTAAAATGTATTATTGGCCTAGAGAAAGAGTTGGCTTGTTAGAATTTAGAATAATGTATTTCATAGTTAGGTTTCATTTAGAAGTAGATAATGTCTATCTTTATGAAGCTGCCAGGAAATGTACTAGAGAGCATCATGAGAAAAATGACCAAACACTCTGAGACACTTTAATGGTCTCTGTCATATTGTTAGGATGTCATAGTCAAAAGAGCCATGTGTGATATGATTCTAATTCTTGATAGAAATGATTACCTTTCAAAATTTGCAAGGTATTTCCTCATTTTAAACAAGATACTGGCTGTTTAAAAAAAGTTTGGTTGTGTTGAAGGAACACCACCTTTTAACTAAACTCCCTTTAACTAAAAACGCACTGTAGCTGTTATACAATAGGCTCTTCATGAATGTCTTTATGGAGGCATAGCAAAGCAAGTGAGCAAATCAACACATCCCCAGTGGCATCTCACAAATAGCAAGCTGGTACTCAAAATATGAAAAAATTATGTATGTCCAATTTTATGAAAGGCCTCATGGTGATTTTAAAACTGTAAGTAATTTTTGTACCCAAATACAAAAGAAAATTACTAGCTTTGGTCTTTGTGTACATTCACAATTAAATTTGCCCATGATCTAGCTAAAGTTGTTATGGTAATTTCACACAGTGGATAGAAATAGTGGCTTATAATGGAGGTGCAGGTGGAGGGTAAACCAGAGCCAATACATCATGAATAATACAGCTTGTTTTCTTGGTTTTCTCTGGTTTTGTCTCCCAGCAGATTTTACTCTTAACAGTTGTGAGAGATGCAGTCATAGTCTTTCTGGCATTAAGCAGCATTTAGAACATTGTGTGTTATCTTCTTTCTAGTAACCCTGTCCTCATTGTTAACTTTTATTACATTATTTTAGAGATAAGATATCTTATTTACCAAATGCAGTATCAAGCAGCTTTAGTATTCTTAAAAATGCTAGTGAAGTTATTTGGAAAATTGAGCCAGCAGATTTTCAATGCTACTTATTCAGAGATGCAGGCCGCGGGGTTTCAGTAATTCTTCATCTGAGACGTGACACGTTGCCTCTTTCCATCTGGCTTCCCTTCAGTTAAAGGAAGGGGCAGAGAGAGAGGTTTTGTAGAGTCCTACTTGCTTGGTAGAACTTAGACTATGCCTCCTTCTGAGCTGACAGCTGTTGTAGTATGTTCCAGAAGTATCCGCGATTTCCTCCCTGTGGCGTCACCAGGTGCTGCTGTGCCTGGAGGACGCAAACGTGGCACAAACTTTTACAGATGTCACCATTGCCAGCCACATGTAAGAACTCTCTTGATTAAACTTTGGGCAAACAGCAAATTAGTAATTAAACTAAGCAATATGTTATGTTTATTATATATATATATATATATATATATATATATTCTTTGCTCATGAAGCTTAAACAAACTTTAGAGAATTGTCTATTTTATTTCCTCAAAACTGCAGTGTTATTCCTCTTCCTTCCTTCATTATTTTCTAATTTCTTCAGCTAAGCATGTTTTAAATAGTTAATAATTTTGTTTAATTCCAGGGAGCCTGAGGTGGTTTTAAAAGTACAGAGCAAGAAGTTAATACTGTTTTTCTAGAGTTGTAAGATATCATTGATTTGAGAAGTCTATTTTAAATGTAATTACAAAATACAATGACTTCAGAGCCTTTCTTTTAATCAAACAATGCATTGATTAGACTGCATCCATAGCTTATCTTAAAATCTCACCTAACTTACCATGCAGTATAGCCAATAAAAAACAAGGTCTGGTGGTTCAGTTTCCAAAACCTGTGTATATTTTTAAGATATATTTTATTTTTATTAATTACATTTTATTCACTTTGTATCCCACCTGTAGCTTCTCCTCTTCTCCACCCATGCCCCTCCAGCAACCACATATAGGGGAGGTCCTCCTCCCTTTCTATCTGATTCTAGTCTATCAGGTCTCATAAGGAGTGGATGCATTGTCTTCCTCTGTGGCCTGGTAATGCTGAACTTCCCCCACCCCCTAAGGAGGAGGTGGAGAGATGGCTCAGCCATTAAAGCCTAGGCTCACAACCATAAAAACCTGTGTATTTTAAGCCTGGTTATTTAATTGCCAAAATCCATACTCTTCCTGTGTATAAGTTAGAATGAAAGCCATAGGTCATTTCCAGCGAAAGTCAAAATAAGGTAGAAAAATAATATGGAGTCAAAAATTATATTAGTGCACACAGTGTGCAATGGTCTTGTATTGTTAGATAGAGAAGACACATCAATTTGTGTTCATGTTTTTAGCAGCTAATACAGTAAGAGAAGCAAAAACCATTGCTACCATGACTCAGTGGATCCCTGCAGGAAAATGAACTCACCCATAGTGAGGGAATCTACATTTTCGAGTGCACCAAAAGTTAACAAAAGATACCTTTTAAAAAATAGTATTTTATGGAACTTTAATTTTAACTTATTTTGAAGTCCACACTATTGTAGCTTACATTTATTGTCTCTTCTTCATTGTTATTTCCTGCGTATGTATTTTCTCCTCAGATAAAAGCCCATACAGTTTTATCTATATGTGTCAGTCTACAAAATTATAGACACAATCAGGAGAAACTACTTTTTACACAACCTCTTAATCTAGAAGTAGAATGTGGTTTGAAAATGTTAGGTTCAATGACAGAATGTGACCAGTCATATTGAGGGTTTTGGTTTTTAAAATGTTTATATCATGTCATCAAAATTATTGTCTTATTTAAAAATATTAAAATGTTATGAAATGGAGAATTATATCTCTCAGGTTGCATCCAATAGAATTAGTAAACATTTTTAAATTTTCAAATAATTTACATATTATTTTCATGCTTTATTGTAGTACTCCTGTTGAGGACTTTTTTTTTTTTTAATGGAGCATACTACAAATAAAGATGTAAAAAAAATTGTCATAAGGTGGCAGTATGTTTCAATGGTAACCATGAGTGTAGAAAAAGTTCCTTGCACTGGGTAGGACCTAAGCCAATGGCGAGGAGGTTTCAGATAAATATCTTGGATATTGACCATATAATATAGGATAAACATACTAAAATCTATACTCTTAAAGATGCTAAACAACAAGGAAGATCCTAAGGAAGATACTCAGTCCTCAGTCAGAATGACAAATGCAATAGACATCAAAAGCAGAAGTCAGGAAACAGCACAGGAGCCTACCACAGAAGGCCTCTAAAAGACTCTACTGATCAAGGTATTGAAGTGCAGGCTAAGACTCATAGCCAAACACTGGGCACAGTGCAGGGAATCTTATGAAAGAAGGGGGAGATAGGAAGACCTGGAGGAGACAGGAGCTCCAAAAGGAGACCAACAGAGCCAGTAAAACAGCCCTGGTTCCCCTGCAGAGATGGATAAGCCAATCAAGGACAATGCATGGAGAAGACCTAAAACCCCTGCTCAGATGTAGCCCCTAGACTCAGGGAGCAGGGGCTGTCTCTGGCATGAAATAATGAAATAATGTTCATGAGTGGGCTTACTAAACTTTGTTTTTAAAAATTATTAATAGAACTAAAAAAATGATCTCTTTTGTTTCTCAGTGGCAGGTTAACTAATTACCTCCTCCTGGTGGGTAGGTGGGGCAGCCTTATCAGGGCACAGAGGAAGAAATATGCAACCAGTCGTGATGAGACCTAGTAGGCTAGGGTCAAATAGAGGGAGAGGAGGACTCTCTTATCAGTAGACTATGAGAGGGACACAGGGCAAAAATTGGGAGGGAGGCTGGGATTGGGAGGAGACAGGGGAGAGGAGGCCCCTGATACAAATTGAATAAATTGTAATAAATGATAATAATAAAATAGGAAAAAATCTTGGGTTTTGTTTGTTTATTTTAAGAAATTTGAGCAATGATTTTCAGCATACTACTATTTGGGTTTTTACTCTCCCTAATCTTCATAATGTCAGAGATGATTAACAAATAGATCTATTACTTTCATTCATTACAACACAAAGGAAAGCCGCGTTCCCTCCCACTGTGGTTGTACACAGTGCACAGCAGTCAAATCACATGCGTTGTGATGGAGCCATTACACTACTTTTATAGTAGTGAGCTTACATCTTTAAAGAAAAATATTTAATGTCCCAGTTCTTTTTAATTCTGTGTGATAGTCACAGGTTTCATTTGGGTTGAGTTGGATACAGCAGTGTTTGGTCATGGTTTAGTAAACAGCGTTAGTCTGTGGAGAGGTGATAGATCTATTTATTTATTTATTTATTTATTTATTTATTTATTTTAGCTTTTAATGAAATAGAACATGTTTAATTTCCTGACTTCCCACTCATTAACTCTAACCCTGAGCTACTTGCTTTGTCTCTGAAATATGTTTTTATTTCTAATTTGTAGATAATATAATGCTAACCAAGCAAGGCCACTGCAAGATTTAATGAAGTAATGTTCATGAGTGGGTTTACTAAACTCTGTTTTAAAAAATTATTAATAGAATTAAAAAAAATGATCTCTTTTGTTTCTCCTATGACCTTACTTTGAAAGAAAATCTTGCAAGTTGTCACACTGATCTGTTATGTAACTACAACTCAGTGTATAATTGCTACTTAACATACAAGGAAAATAGCCACACAACAAAGAAAGCATGCACTGTACACTCTATGCCAACTCTTAAGAGCTTCCAAACCCCTAGCAATACTTTATGTACAGAAAAGATCCAAGCACACCGGAGCCATGATGCCATCATAGCTTTGTAGAAGTAAAACAGGGAGAGAGAGAAAGAGACAGAAATAGACAGAGAGATAGAGAGAGACACGGAGAGAGAGGCCGGCATGCCAAAAATATTCTGCAGATAGAAAGCTTTGCTGTCTTGAATAACTCTCAGTGGTTCTAGTCAAATTTTTTTTTTTTTTGGTTTGGTAAATTGAATTTGAAAATCTGCAAAGGTCTGTTAGCAGAGAAGATCACTCTAAGAAGTTCTCATATTATATATGTGTAAATAAACACTGAGTTGTGTGTGAGCATATGTGCTATAAATGTTCAGAGAGAAGAAAAATAAATGAGTCTTTGGGTTTTGTTTGTTTGTTTGTTTTGTGATACCTTTAGCACTATTTGCCAAGAACAGAGTCTTGGTTGCTCATAAACAACAATGACAAAAACCCTGCTAACATTTCTCAATGGATAGTAAACACGATACATGATTAGTACTGAAACATTTAAATTTAAATACATTTTAATGTTTTAAAGAATTTGAATGAAAATATTAATTATTTAAAAACTTCAAAGTCAGTTTTTAATAGTGTAAAATCATGACTACTTAGAGGAAAAATATACCAAGTAGATGAGATGGCAGTTATTAATTCTTTAATTATAAAAAAACTGAAGTCCATATTATATATAGTCTTTCAGTCATTTTACTGAAGGTGTTTATCTCTGCACACACGTAAGAGATTTGTTATTATTATTTTACTATTTGCTCACATTGTATCCCAGTTGAAGCCCAGCCAGCTCCTCCCAGTCAGACCCATCCTGTCTTCTTCTTCCTCCCCTATCCCTCTTCCCTAGTCCACTGAAAGAGGGAGATTTCCTTCCCTACTGTCTGACCCTAGTCTATCATTTACCATCAGGACTGTCTGTAACCTCTTCCTCTATGGGCTGGCTAGGTTGCCCCACAAGGAAGAAGTGATCAAGGAGCAGGCAAAGGAGTTCATGTCAGAGACTGCCTCTTCTCCCGTTACTATGGAACCCACATGGAGACTGAGCTGCCTATGAGCTATATCTAAGCAGGGGGTCTAGGTCCTCTCTCTGCACAGATACTGAAAGTTATTGAAAATTGGAGAACATCTAAGGAAGGATTAAATGTTGTGTGAAACACAGGGATCCTAGTACTAAAACCTGCATTTGTGACCACATCAGTTATATCATGAAGCAAAAAAAGTGAAAACACTGTATGCTTTTCGTGTATGTATGAAGATATACATACACTGTGAGGCAGGCTGGAGGCCTCAGCAGGATTCCTGAGATGTGATTGAGTGAAATGAAGGAAAGAAGAAAAACAGAACTGACAAAGATCTGAAGTGACGTTTGGACCATATTGGAGTGAGGAATGAAAATTTTTGGCTAAACACATCTAAAAAAAAAAACAATGATAAGTTAAATGATCAGCTTTTTAAAGTATAGAGGAAAATGATAAAGTTTCAATGTATATGTGAAATTGTTCAGCAATGCCAAGGACAAAAATGTTTGTTCAATATGTAATTTCATGAAAACTCATTCTAAACATTTTATATTCCATTTTAGCTACATGGCATTCAGTTCTGTGGCTAGACATCAATGCTTATAGCAAGCATTGAATGCTCTTTCATATAGTTGATGTCCCATCTTCATATGGATGTATGCCAGCATAGATTTATGTAGAATATGTTATTATGCTAAACAGAAGGAGTGGAAGCAAAGTAGACTCAGGGAATAGAATGCAAGGGTCACAGGTAGGCAAAAGCTGTCTACTCCACAGCAACAGTGACACTGGAAGTGACACTAAAAGTACCTAAGTATATACCCTGAGGTATTTCCATTTTATTATTCCTGAATTATGGTACTAAAACATTGTTTGTCAATCTGTAGGTTGAGAGTCATTTGGGGCTGCATATCAGATATCTTACATATAAGGTATTTACATTATAGTTCATAACAGAAACAAAATTACAGTTATAAAGGAACAATAAAATAAGTTTATGGTTGGGGGTCACCACAGAATGATCAAGTGTATTAAAATACCACAGCATTAGTAAAGTTGAGAACCACTGTACTAGAGTGTCACCAATGCCCAGAAAATACGCAGAGTACCAACAGTTGTTACCAAACATTCTTATCCAAAAATACTAAAGGAAATTTGTCTATTGAATTTTAAGGGGAAGTAATTTTGGCTCAGTACTTTTACATATAGGAAAGATATGTGTTGGTATAATGTTCTTTTGGAATGTATACATGTTACTCTTGTTCATTCAAATGATGATTTCTCTCCCCCACTCTCTGGTTTCAATCCGGACATTACATTGTGATACTTATTCTAAGCATCACCTGTCTCAACTTTGTGTAAACATGCCAAAATAAAGCAACTAGCCACAATGTTGAGCAATAGAAAGGAAGCAGGAAGAGAGGGAGGAGCCAGAGGACAAGAAGGTGGGAGGCAGAAGAGGAAGGTGAAGGGCAGGAGAGAGCTAGGTGAGTGGAGCTGGGAAAGAGGTCTTGGAATGATGTGGAGGATGGACTGGAACTAATATATCACTAAAAGCAATTATAATGTGGGAAATCTAAATGTTAGGAATCTATGAGGGCTTGGAGGATAAGGATGGAGTAACTATTGCTCAGCATTGTGTTCTAGGTTAAAGAAATCATAGTCTATTTGTGGTGATTTGGTTATACAGCTGTTTAGATTAACAGCAGCTTTAATAAAAGATAAACCAATAGCAAATATTAATAGTCACTTACAAGAGATATGTATGCATGTTGGTGACAGAAAGATATTCTTGAGTATTCACCCATGCATAAACTATGCCATGTTGCCCAGGGGAGGGAACATCCCAGCCCTGAGTGGAGGTCAGAGGACATGCGAAGCTTGCAGAAGTTGGTGTTCTCCTTCTATCACCAAGTACTTCGGGATCAAACTCAGGCTGTCAGGCCTGCTAGAGAGCACTTCTCCACACTGAATCACTTCAGGAGTCACCAAACACTTTCTAATTGCAAAATTAAAAGAAGAAATTGTGAAAGATGTTAAAATATTTCTGTGCAAGTAAATGTTAAATAAGAACGTTTTTGAATGAATAGATTATCCTGCAACTTTTATTTCATACAATTGATTATCTGCTTGTAAAAGTCAGGTTACTGTATTGAAGGGTGTGTAATCATGGAGCAAGAGCATGCAGGAAACCTAATTGTAAAAATGGTGAGATTCCCGTGTCAAAGTATATGATTTTATAATCATATGACCATGAAAAAATATGCTATTTTATATCTTTAGGTAAACCACAATGATAACTGTTGAAACATTTAAAAACAGAACATGTATCCTAGGAGACACAGAGGAGAAAAAGAAAAAGTGTGTTGGCATCACTTCACACATTACTGGTGTGCCTGGTATGTGAAGAATTAGAATTAGTGGCGGATGCTTGAGAGGAAATAAGGCATTGTGAATGCTGTCCTGGCAATGCACAAGCCAGCAAGAACACAATTCCATGGAAGGAATAGTGAAATTCACTCTACAGTGTCATTCTTGGGGGAAAATAGGTCAATTATTTATATTTAACAAAGAAAATGCTTAAAATTAATTACGTAAAATGTAAATTCTCCATAGTAGGAAAATGAAAAGACTATCATTTAGATTTAAAAATGTTAGAAGCATTTATAACTTGAGACAAATAATTTTTGTTAGTGTTAATAAGAATAAATATTGTTATAGTCACAATAATAAAAGTATTTTAGAAAATGTAAATAATTAAAAAATACACATGGACTAATAAATTCAGTGAATTAAAAAGTGTAACCAGACATATAATAGTGGAAGAGTTAGGAGGAGAAAAAAGTTAAAAATATAAAAACAAAAATTAGTAAATCCAATTCTAGAAATTTGCTGTGCTTCACCAGTTTATAGGTGAGTATCGTAATCCAATATCAGCAATCACTATCAGTTACAACTGTTTTTTAAGTATAATTTTTATTTTTTAATTAATCACAGGTTATTTACTTTGTATCCCAGCCATAGCCCCTTTCTTCATTCCCTCCCAATCCCACCATCTCTCCCTTATCTCCTCTCTGCCCCTTTCCAAGTCTACTGATACGACTTCCATCTGACCCTAGCTTATCTTCAGGACTGGCTGCAATGTCTTCCTATGTGGCCTAGCAAGGCTGCTCCTCCTTTAGGAGTTGGGGGATAGAGATCAAAGAGCCAGCCATTGAGTTAATGTCAGAAAGAGTCCTTGTTCTCCTTACTAGGGAATCCATGGGGTAAGATTATCAATCCTCACTTATAAAGAGAAATGGGATGGGCATTGGAAGTAGGAGAAAACAAGTAAAAAGACAGGAGCCTACCACAGAGGGCCTCTGAAAGACTCTACCTAGCAGTGTATCAAAGCAGATGCTGAGACTCATAGCCAAACCTTGGCAGAGTTCAGGGAATCATATGAAAGAAGGGGGAGTTAGTAAGACCTAGAGAGGACAGGAGCCCCACAAGGACCATATATACCAGGGCACAGGGGTCTTCTATGAGACTGTTTCTCCAACGAAGGACCATATATAGATATACCCTAGAACCCCTGCTTGGATGTAGCTCATGATAGCTCAGTTATAATTGTTAATCTCCATGTTTTCTAAATGGTTTATCTAAACCGTTGGAAATGTGACAAACTTTAGAATATATTAAAATGCCACTAGTCACCAAAACTTGAAAAGATAACACAGAGCAATACTAATACTGAAAATATTTATTTTGATTCAAAGTTAACTAAGCTAACGAATACTATTCATTAGGATGTTAGAATAGTAATAAGAGAAAAAGGAAATATTCAAAATATTTTAAATAGGTACAGAATTATCATTGATTAATTGATGTGCATTTCTCCTTCATACAGATGAGTTGTGTCTTTACAAAAGTAGAAGTAATATTTATGTTTATGCTACATGTTCTATATTCAAATGGTATACTTCAATGATGACTATGTATTTAATATTACATATTTTGAGGCTGTGGGTCAGTGTGGTTCTAAGCCCTCTGTGTATATGCTGCCATACAGTTCTATCATCAGCCTTATTACTTACGTGCTATGCCACTCTCTTTCACTAATTTAATATAAGTTGAAATTAAGTAACCTCTAGAAGCTCATAACTGTCAGTTTTAATCAATTAATTGAAAAATAAATCAAGAATATTTACATTAAGATATTAAAAATTATACAATGCGCTTTAACAGTGTGGTTCTAAAAATGGTGTTGAATGAAATGAAGCCATAAATATATAGTATTTTTAATATAAGTTACAAAAATTACAGAAATTACAAAGGTCATAATCTGGCAGATATTCAATGATACATATTTAAGTTTTTCTTGCATAATTGTTAGTAAGAGCAAGATTTAAAAAAGAACAAAATGATCTTTACATCAGATTTTGGAGACTTTCTAAATTTTCTGAATCTTATAGATTGCCATAATAAATACCCTTTGATATTTTGAAACACATTTAATATTATTGCCCTGGAAAACATTTTACTATATAATGAAACATACAGTAAGCTAAAAAAACATTGGTTGGACAGTCCCTCAATCTCAGCTCTAAATTTATTCCTGACTATCTTATAGGCAGGGTAAATTTTAAGTTGAAGTTTTTGTGGGTGGTTTGGTGTTCTCCTCCCTCCACTAGAGGTCTTATCAGGTAAGAAAATGGCCTCTTCAGTCTCCATCTTCCTGCTACTAGGAATCTTAGCTACAATCACATCCATATAGTCTCAGGAGCTTGTGTCAGCCATGCTCCTGTCCTGGGTTTCTCTTCACTCTTTAAGCCCTGTGTCTTCCTGCCCACACTTTCACCACATCTGATCCTCATCCTCATTTTCCTCTGCACTCCCTCTCCTATAATGTTATCTTTTCATCCACTTCTGCTGTCTACACCATTTCCTGTTCTGAGTGGCCTCAGTGGAAGAGGATGAACTCAGTCCTGATGCGACTTGACTTGCCTGGGTTAGTTGGTAGGAGAGGCATAGGATTAGGGGAGTAGGAGATGGCGGTGGGGAGCATGGAGGAACGGAGAGGGAGGTGCAACCAGGAAAGGAGAAAGGGAGTGACGATTGGAATGTAAAAGGAATAAAAATTAAAATAGTACATAAGGAACATGGGGGGGGGGGGGAAAGAACAGAGACACAATAAAACAACAAAAAGAAACTAAAAACAGATTCTTTAAAAAATGCATTTTATGGGTTAAGTCTATGTTCTGTGTGTGAGTATGTACAGATGAGCAGAGGTGCCCAGGGAGGCAATGAGAAGCTCATATTACAGACAACTGTGAACCGCCTGATATGGGTGCTATTAATCAAACCCTGTCCCTCTGCAAAAACAGGATGTCCTCATAACTGCTTTGCCATCTCCCCAACCCCTAAACTATCAATTAACTTGTACTCCTTTGAAGTAAAATTGTGTGTACATGCATTTGTATACTATATGGATATCTCACAGGACATATTCTAGACCTCCTTGTTTATAGGACAGCAATATGTGCTTAATATTTATAAATTTAGCTTCAAGGGAAGGGTGTTCTATGAATCCTTGTACAGATGCTCTTCCTACCATCACCTACAGAAGGCTTAAATTATAGATTGCTCCACCATACCACAGCTGATTCAGGACACACAAAAATGTAAAATAAGACCTATCAGATTTATATAACCACTAAGAGTATATGGAAATATCTGTTTCATGCACATTTCCCAACTTTCAACATTTTGTCTTTAAATGTTTACCAATATTCTCTGGACAAAGTTACTTTGAAATTTAGTTTTGGTTTCCCCTAAACTGTCAAACTGAGCATTTTTCTTATGCTGGATCACTGTGCTTTTCATAGTTGCCAATATACAATACCTATTATATGTTTGTCTATTTCATTTACAAATATTCCAAAATATCACATTTGTATATTCATATGTGCATTCACACACATTTGATACAAGGCATAATGATTTAAGATATATTAAGGAACTAAGAAATGTACACAACTGACTATTCTAATTAGACTTGTACAGCAAATGTATTGTGACATTGAGATTTTGTATTACCTTACATTATATTTCATTTTCTTTATACTTCACTCTGCCTCCTCATTCACATGCACAGTATTAACTATTCAAAAGGTTATTTTTAACAACCTAATTTGAAAATATCTGGATAGTAATAGAAAAAAAAAGAACACAAGTTATAGTATGTGTGGGTGTTTAAGGGTTTGGGCTATAATTAATTATCACAAAACATTGGGCATTTTCTTGTTCATGTTCCTGAACTCATAGTGAGTTGTTTCTTAATGGGTGCAAGCAGTATATTTACTTGTGTATCAAATTTTATCTAGTGGCTAAAGCTGTGTTTTCATTAAGTTGATTTTTTTCATCTGAGATTTGGAGAGCGAAGTTGTACTAATTTTGTCTTTTTTCTTTTGTTTTTATTTTTTGTGGGTTTTTTTTTTTTTGGCTTTGTTGTTCTCTTTGTGAGGTTCCTGTCCCCTACAGATCCTTCTATAGCCCTCTTCTTTCATCAGATTCCCTGAACTCTGTCTAAGGTTTGGCTGTGAGGCTTTGCATCTGCATCTATCCCCTGCTGGGTGGAGTCTTTCATAGGACACCTGTGGTGGGCTCCAGTCCTGCTCCCTCCCTTCTACCACTTCAGGTGTCTGTCCTGTTTCCCCTTATGAATTAGAATTAAGCATCTTCTCTAGGGTCCTCCTTGATGTGTAGCTTCTTTAGGTTTGTAGATTTTAGTATGTTCGTCCTATATTTTATGGCTAATATTCACTTATAAGTGAGTATACACCATGCACGTCTTTCTGATTCTGGGTTACCTCACTTAGGGTGATCTTTTCTAGTTCCACTTAGTTGCCTGCAAATTTC
>CM053744.1:77763539-77807297 GCA_028658305.1 Pachyuromys duprasi | reverse complement strand
ATGATAGCTCGGTGTAGGACTGAAGACCCTAGTGAGGGAAACAGGGACTGTTTCAGTCAAGATCTTGATGGCTGACTCTTTGACCCTCACCCATACAAGCTGGGGAGTGACAGACTGGCTAGATCCCAGGGGAGGACATTGCAGACAGCCCTGAGGAGACAGGATAAGCTGGGGTTGGATAGAAGGGGAGGAGGTCTTCCCCTGTTGGTGGACTTGGAGGGGGTGGGGAGGAGGGAGATGAGGGAGGGAGTGGGAGGGTAGGAAGGAATGAGGGAGTGGGCTACACCTGGGATTCAAAGTACCTAACCTGTGATTGTTATAAAAATAAATAAATTAAAAAAAAAACAACTGATACAGTTAAAAAAAAAAGAAATATACTAGGGTCGGATGAAAGGGGATGAGGTCCTCCTCCATCAGTGGACTTGGAGGGGGGCAGGAAGGAGATGAGGGAGGGATGGGGAGAGTGGGAGGGAATGAGGGAGGGGGCTACACCTGGGATACAAAGTACCTAACCTGTGATTAATATAAAAATAAATAAATTACATTTTTAAAAAGGAAAAAAAGAAATATATGTCTTCCTAATTTGATGCCTAATTTTGCAGCCAGGAGACTGCAAAAGAAAAACTGAGTAAACAGAGTAGCAAGATGGCAGGATTAGATGGTAGATTTCTAGATTCCTCTTAGTGGTTGGGGCAGGATGTTCTGTGTGTTGGCGATTGACAATCTATTGGCTATAGTATTCCTTCAAATCTTGAAATTACTTTAGTTACTTTTATCTTGCCACATGCAGTCATGAGAGAGTTAGATTACCCATGTCAAGGAAAACTTAAATGGCTGGCATTCCCATATGCAGAGCTGAATAAGGATCTGATTAAAATAGCTAGAAAACATCCAAAATAAGAGCAGGGTTTCCAGGACATTATTCTGTGTAGTTGTCCATAGAAACTCCACAGGTCTAGGAAAAGATTCAGTATTTCTTTTAGAAAAACAGAAAACAAACAGACAACGACAAAAACCCTCTAAATCCCTGACATCCCTTCAGCCTAAGTAGCAGCTAGAGTAGAATGGTGACTTGATTTTAATGTCTCTTCCTCTTATTGATTGATTGATTGAATCATAAGACATTTTAGTCTTTATATTTTATGGAGATAAATAATGTTTATATACTTCAACTTACTGAAATGTGTGGACTGTACAGCTGCTATGATCAAGTTTTAAAGTACAAGCACATGCACACACAAACACTGGATTCTTTTTAGAAAAATTGAAAAAAGAGATTTGACTACGAGATAGTTTTTACAAAATATTTTGAGGGCTAGTTTTGAGATTTTATCCACATTTGAAAATATTTCAAACAAATCAGGTTTTGTTTTTGTTTTTTGTTTTTTTTTCTGTGAAAATCAAATGGGTTAGCTACCACAAAAATATAGTGTCACAGTTAGTTAAAATAAACTTAGCAAGGAGAGTTTTCTGGCATGATCTTTTATAATTCAAATATATGATAGATTATTCTACTCTCAAAAATAAATTTGTGCCTTTTCAGAGTAAAGAAACCTAGTACCACTTTGTAGGAAATTGCTTTTCTACTGCTTTAGACAAAATTGTATAATTGTATCCAGCTCTTGTATTCTTTGGGAATGAAAATTGTTAGACCAGAGAGTACTTTATGCCTTCCAAAAGTTCTTTTACTTCTCATAGAATACTGCTACTGAATGGGAACCAAAGTGCGACCAGCAATTTCCAAATAGTTTGTAAGAATCTGGGACAGTCTGTCAATAGGGAGATGAATAGCTGCAGAAAGCCCTCTAATGAGTTACACCTTGGTAAATGCTTTTCTTTTTGTAATGTCATAGGAAAAGCTGAAGAGAATTTTTACCTTTACAATGTAATACTCCTCTTTTTGGCTCTGGAAAGATTTTGTGATTATATCATTGTTAACAATATAAACATCATTTTATTTTCCATTTCTTTCACTGTTGGAGAAATGTTTTAAATTTTATTCTATCTTTTTAAAATTAGCATGAATCATTAAAATAGCTGTTATTTGACCTGCTTTGATGTCATAATCAGATGGAAGTTTTTCCTTATTAGGGAAAGATTCATTTTGCAATAAATATTTGTGGCTTTGGAGCACATGCATACATTTAAACTTTTCTACTTACTAAAAATGGTGTTGAGCATTTATACATCTCATAGCAGACAGTTCATTTTTATAATTGAATTATTACAATTTTCACATAACAGTAACTTTCCAAGCACCCGAAATTGCAAAGAAATGACTATATTTTGAATGTGAAAGAATGTTTAGGCTGTTCACGTTATCATCACAGATTCTGAATGTATCTTCTGAAGTGACAACAACAAGGATGAGTGCATTCTTGTTCCTCTCAATCAGTGTGATTTCTGGGAAATGCATGCTTACATTGTGATGTTTGACAATGCTTGTCCCAAATGAATAATTATATCACCTGTCTTGACATAAGCTCTGAGGAGAGCGCAATCATAGCAGCTCATGGTTATGAGTTGCATGGCTTCCTTAATTAGAAAATTTTCAATTATTATTTTTAATGCAAATATGGACACAAAAATCCATTAGCATATGACAGATTATGTGACCTCTGAAGATGAAAAATTCTAGATCTGGTTAAACTCAGTTCTGGCAAAATACATGTTCCTATCTGAGTAGATACTTCTCAGATTCCTTAAACATCTAAGGAAAAGTGTGCTCCTTCTTGTTATCTCTTTGTAAAATCAACTGACTGTCAGTTTAGCCATGGGGCATTTAAGTAAAAATCAGACAATATTCTATTATAAAGTGGGGTTTCTCTTAGCATTAGCAAGTATTTCCTTGGTGCATGGTCCAGGAATAATAATAATAAAATAAAAAACACAACAGCTAAAATCTGAAGGTGTTAGAACCTAAGTAAAGTTAGAATTTGGGCTTTATTACAATGAAATGTAGACACTTTTAGAATTTGTTGCTGAGCTTACTCTTGATATTTGTAAGGGATCATTGCATCAGAATGTCAAGTCCTACTGCAGGCCAAGCCATCTCAGAGCTCAGTGGCTTAAAATAAAAGAAACTGTTAATTGTAACAAATTTACTTATGAATGCCTCAAAAATGACTTCTGTAGGTAGTTGTGCTGATTTTGGCTTAAATGCCTCTATGTATTAAGAACTATATGTTAGTCTAGCTTTTGCTTTAACAATTGGCTTTTTCTCTCTGTGCCCATTCATCCTCTGGCAGGTGCTTTGTAGTTATGCAAAGAAAAATGGTAGGGTTTCAAGGGAGGGAACAGAAGCAGATGAGGTTGATGCAAACATAGTATAAAAATTGGTCATATCGGGTAGGAACCCCAACACAGCTATTCTGAAAGTATACTTGCTGTCCATGAGTGTCTGAAAAACAGTTCAGCTTGTCTCTTTGTCATTTCCTCATAAGCTCCTCTGCCTAGAGAGCGTATATGACTAAATGACTGAAACACCTGGATACACTGTGGATGGTTGAAGTGTACTGGCCTACAATTCTGTTCTCAGGCCTCAGGCGAAAGTTTTTTTCTGTCCCCATAAATCCTTTAAAACTCCCCCAGACTAGAAGTTCAATTATATCCTATTACCTGGGACGTCAGCCCTCCTGTTTATATCACTGCTCTATTCTTGCACCTCCACCACATTCATGGCTGTTGAGTTTCCAGGACCTTAGATCCCGTCAAACGACTCCACTTTTTTCCCCAAAGAAATCCAGTATTTCTATACTCCTGTACCATGGTGTCTCAAGGCCTATGTTTAACAGGAATATACCATATTTATGCTACAGTCTTTTAGCATAAATATGTCAAAGCATCAAATTAATTTAAAGTAAAGAAATATGTTCTGTCTTGGAAGGAAGAAGCTGTAAGGTTGTATTGTAAAGTTATAGGTCAGGGAAAACTAAAAAAAAAAAAATCCGTTCTTTTGTTATGTTTTTGTCAGCAACTGATTAAAGACTATACTTGGCTGGAGTCATGAACATCTCTTCTAAATAAAAATATTCTCACTTGTAGATCAGTAATCCACAGTATTATCTATCCCTGCTATAATGTCAAATCCAGTGTCTCATAACCACATAAAGTTCTGAATTTATCACATGTGTAGCAGTCACTGGTTTGCATTGTCTGAAATCGTGGTGGTAAAATGTTATCAAATCTCTCAGTGACCAGTTTAGGAGGTATTTATGAGTCTGACCATGTTTATTCCCTACCAGTAGCTGCTCAGCTTATTGTCTCCAAAGAACCCTCCAAGTACTTGTCCCCAAGCACTATGAAGGCATTAATTGCTTTTCTTGGCTATGTCTGAATAAATGGTCCATTTGGCTTCTGAGTATCTTTAGCCCTATTCATGCCTATGGAAAGTTGGCCCAGAAGGGGAAAATTCCCTTCCCTTTCTCTTCTCGCTGCAATTTAGTTTTACAATCAACTCCCAATCAATCTCCTTTGCCTTTTGTTGGTTCTTTGTTGCCACCCCTTCCTGTTCAGCCTTGTCAGCTCCTCTTCTTCCAGGTTCTCAATTTACTTCCCTCTCCTCTTTCTCGTGTTTACTTCTTGCCTCAAGAGATTTCATCAACAGTGTTAGCTATTATTTTTGAATGCAATAATGATATTCCACTTTATATTCACTCTGAATTAATAAAATGTGTAGCAGCTATTGGTATAAACAATTATGAACTGACTGGGAAAAAACACAGGGAAAATCCTTGAGGATGTTTTTACACACAATAAATGCATGCTAATTAGGCTGCTGTGAAATTTACTTTCAGAGAGAAACAAGATCCATAATAGAGGTTTGAAGCTCAGAATTTTCTTTTTGGCAATATAAATCTTCATTTCACATTCTCTACACAAATCAAAGTAATCAAATTAATAAATTGTAAGAATTTAAAAGCGGTATTGCATTTTCCTATGATATATTCCACTACTTTTGTTAAAACCAATTTCAATTAATAGGCAAAACTATTCAAAATGGTTGAGAACTGAAGGTAGGGAACAAGAATATGTTATTGAATATGGTCACAACTACCCTTTATGTTTCCTTTATTAATGGATGAGTTCAGAAAATGAATAGATCATTTTTGATAGAGATAATGAAAATGCAATACATGTTATTTATTATCTAAATAATAAAATATACATGTATGAAATAAACTGCAAACAAAAGCTAAAGTTTAAAGTCCTATTGTGTAGTTACAATGACAGTTGCATTATGAATTGAAGTCAGAAGGTAAATTAGATAGTAGCTATAATAATGTGTTTATCTAACATGCTACCCTCTGATATGAGTTGGACACTATGCTTGTTATAGAGTAATATAGGGAGGAAACCTATGTGTACAGCTCTGAAAGGTAGATGTGCAAATATAAATATAGCAAAAGGCAAGTCACAATAGATATATTGCACTTTCTCAGGTAGGGATACTAGAAAATGTGATTCTTTTAGTCTAACTGAGGATGACTAAATATTTGCTGAAACTGGGTTATAATACTTTGCTGAATTTTATATATTTGATATCTGATACAGCGTTCTAATTGTACTTGTAGACATTAAAATGATGTTTATAGCATGGATTGTTTTTAATACAATCACTAAGGTAGAACCATCAGGATTCAAGTCTGGACCCATTTTGTTTTTGAGATCTTGCTGTTTCTATCACTATTTTGGTAATACCAATATTAACATTAACATCAGTTTGGCAGGTTTAGAAGCCATTAAGCTGTCTAAACGTGAAAAATCCTGGAGGTTTTTAAGATGAGGCTTACATAATGATGACTGACAGAGAATGGAAGACGATACTTATGTACAAGAATGAACAAATAATTGTTAATGTACATAGTGTGCTCACAGAGAAACTCTGTTCTTCAGGCAAGCTGGGGTCCTGGACATTATAGATAGATATGAAATAATGAATGTACTAGAAAGAAGACATGCTAAAGTTTGATGGGAATGCTAAAGTTTGACTGGAATGAAAGGATGAAAATATGATTCATGCAGGGAAATAGCAAAGGCAAGAATCAGAGAACTACTGAGATACAAGTTTTCAAATATGAAAAGCATCTTCATCAGTCACAAAGGAAAATCCAGGAAGAATAACTGGACTCTTTAAATGCATTCCACCTCTTCTGCTGCATTGTTATGATACCCCCATTCCTTGGTAGTATTATGGATTAACTTTTGGAAGTTTTTTTTATTAATTTGTTTTTTTATTATACTGGAAGGGATGTTATTTTTAATTAAGGATATTATGTGTGTGTGTGAGAGAGAGAGACTGTGTTTGGGTTTGTTCATGTGAGTTAATGCCCACAGAGGCAAGAAAAGGTCTTTTTTCCATGTAACTGTAGTTATAGATGGGAGAGAGTTAATCAAAATGGATGCTGGGGACCAGACGTGGGTGCGGTGCTTGAGAAAAGCTGCTTGACAAGACGATGCACAGTGCTGAGTTTTGAAGGATGGCCAGGAACTGCCAAGGCATATGAGAGTAGTAGTTATGCTTTCTGTATTGAGGGATAAGCAAGAGCAATGGCAGGAAAATGGAAAGAATACAGCTTCTTTAACTGAAAATACTACCTTTGTATAAGCATTGCCAAAATCAATACTATCCTGTCCTCTTACATATAGAACTTTAACAACATCTCTTCAATAAAAAAGGATTTATGCACCCACTATGCTTGGAGAACAGATTAATATCTTCCGAGCTTGCAAAGCAATTTCCTCTCAGTGGGATTGTACTGAAAAGTTCACTTAGAAAAAGTATATAAAAGGGATCAGGTGAGAAAATTCACAATGTGAATAAAAAGTTAAAACATAATAAATTTGCTTTAAAGTTATTTTTAAATGTGGATTTTTAAAGTAGAAATTTTATACATTATTTCCATATATGAATACATTTATATGTTAAAAACATACCCATATTAGATATGCAGATAAATGGAGCAAAATCATGATACCTCCACCAGAAAGTTTCTCTTCACATAGGAGGTTCATTTTTCATCCAGCCTACTCACCCCTGTGGCTTCAGAACCATTGCTCACAGATGAATTTGCCTATACCACCCACATGCAAGAATTGGTGGCTGAAGCAGTCCCATCAGAGTGATTCACGATCAAGTAAAACAGAGGTCACTTGAAGAAATAAGATATTTGCCAATTTGCTGTTTCTAACTTCTCATGCTATCTGGGTGCCTACACACTTCAGTTTCTCTGGTATGACTACCCGTTTCATTGTAAGACTCATTAATGCACATACACAACTTAATTTTTTAGGGTTGCTGCTGGTTATACATATTAGTTTCTTAAAGTATATAACCAACACATTGAAACTGCAATATATTTTGTCATGTTTCAAATGGGCATCAATTAAGTGGCTATTAGGACAATAATGTCTTTTTTTTTTCATAGTGACTCACAGAGCAGTCACTATTCAATAATTTTAATCAAAGCAGTGTGCTTCTCAGAACTCGTGTCTGTGTGATGTTTTCCAGTATTTGTAGATAATAACACAGTCTATTGTAGCAATCTACATTTTGCACAGTTATCACACATAAGCATTGTTCTGAATATTTCTTCTGTATTATTTCTTAAATCCTCCAGTCATATTATGGTAGCTATATTATAATTAGTAACTTAGCTGAGGAAACTAGGTACAAGGATTTAAACTACATTCCCCTGACCACAGAACTAATTATTGAGTTGTATTTAAATACAGTATCCACTGGGCTGGTTTGCCTTCTGCATTCCCATACTGCATTGAATGTTACATACCAATAAAACAGAGCAATTGAAAAAGATGACTGATAGAGAGATATATTAAAAGTATTGGATAAGAGTGCTATCAAAAAGGTGTATTGTGGGGAGATCCAAGATGGCGGTCCTGGGATTACACTGTGTCTGGGAAGTATGACATCAGTGTCGGCACAGCAACCAGGAGACTGAACTGTGGGACCTAAAACACCAGCGTTTGTGATTGCCAGGTGAGCGGAATTCCTACAGTGAGGAAATCAAGTGGGAAAGTCCTAGGGACACCCAGTTATTCCCTGAAAAAACTCCAGGTGACTGGCTGCTCATAGCCCTGATATGAATGGGCAGGTGCCCTGGGCGCTGCCAGCCACCATCCCGGACCAGGACATACAGTCTCTGGGCCAGACTGAGAAGCCTCCAGATACCATTCCAGACCAGGTGCATTGGGCGGGCACACACCCTTCAGCGCCCTCAGCTGCCATCCCAGACCGGGACATAGTATCCGGTCCAGACTGAAGCTCCCCAGATACCATTCCAGACCAGGGTGCACAGCCCCTGGCTCAGAAGGAGGCACCAAGTCTCCAGACCAGAGGGGAGCCCTTAGCAGCAAGCCCAGGTTGGAGCGTGAAGCCTCCAGACCAGAGCAGTGCGCCCAGCTGCCATCTCAAAACGGGACACTCATCCTCTGGCACAGAGGAGCCAAGCCTCCAGACCAGAGTGGCGACCATCCTGTGACGCTCACAGCTTCTAGCACAGAGCACAGAGCACAGAGCTGGGCACACAGATCCCACAATAGAGTACAACTGAGGCAGCAACACACACTCTCAAACCACTGGAACTCCCTGATCTTCTTGAAGAATACTTCAGACACCAGAGATTGACAGTTCCAGTCTGAAGTTCAGCCTCAAAGCACAAATAGCTCCTTGATTATATATAAACAAATGGTCAAAGGTCGATGTAAGAACTCACCCAACAAAAATTAGGTTACCATGACCCCACCAGAAACACCCAAAAACAATGAAGATTTTAATTCAGCAGAGACAAAGGTAAATTATGTTAAAGCTATGCTTATGAAGTTAATAGAGAAACAAAAAGAGGAAATGAACAAGACCCTCAAAGAAATACAGAAGAATATAAATGCCCACATAGAGGAACAATTAAAGACATATAGATAGGAAACGAACAAACAAAAAAATAGGAGCTCCATTCAATCAGATGAAGGAAATGGTACTAAGTATGAAAACAGAATTAGAATCTACAAAGAAAACACAAATAAAAACCTGGAACTAGAGAACTTAGAGAAAAGATCAGGAACCAAAAAGGTAAGCATCACCAATAGAATACAAGAGATGGGAAAGAGAATCTCAGGAGCTGAAGATATACTTGATGAAATTGATTCCTTACTCAAAGGAAAAATAAAATCGGAAAAGTCCCAAACACAAAACATCCAAGAAATCAAGAATGCCAAGAAAAGACGAAACCTAAGAATAATTGGAATAGATGAAAAAGAAGACTCCAGGATTCCAGGACCGGAAAATATTTTTAAGAAAATCATAGAAGAAAATTTTCCCAACTTAAAGAAAGAAATGTCCATAAACATACAAGAAGCCTACAGAACACCAAATAGACTAGACTAGAAAAGAAATAACTGTTGTCACATCATAGTCAAAACACTAAAATTACAAAACAAAGAAAAAATATTAAAGGCAGCAAAGGAAGAGTCAAGTAACATATGAAGGTAGATCTATCAGAATCACACCAGACTTCTCATCAGAAACTATGAAAGCAAGAAGGGCCTGGGCAGAGGTCACGCAGTCTTTCAGGGAACACAGATGCCAACCCAGACTACTATACCCAGAAAAGCTTTCAATCAACATAGAAGGAGAAAACAAAATATTCCATGACAAAACAAAATTTAAGCAATATCTACACAGCAACCCAGCCCTACAGAAGATACTAGAAGGAAACCTCCAATCTAATGAAAACAACTAGACCAAAGAAAATAGAGGATTCAGATAACTTCCCAACAAAAAGGGGAAAAAAAAGCAATGAACATAGTAACACCACCAACTCCACAATAAAAGGATCTAACAGTCATTGGTCAATATCTATCAACATCAATGGACTCAACTGTCCTAGAAAAAGACATAGAGTAACAGAATGGTTGCAACAAAAGGATCAAATATTCTGCTGCATCCAAGAAACACACCTATGCAACAAAGATAAAGAGTACCTCAGAGGAAAGGGCTGGAAAAATATTTTTCAAGCAAATGTACCCAGAAAAAAAGCTGAGGTAGCAATCCTAGTATCTAATAAAATAGACTTTCAACCAAAGTTAATAAAGAAAGATGAGGAGGAGCACTTCCTTCTCATCAAAGGAAAATTCCAACAGCTGGACATCACAATTTTGAACATATGTGCCCCAAATACAAGACCACCTACATTTGTAAAGAAAATATTATTAAAGCAGAAATCACACATTGATCCCAACACCCTAATAGTGGGAGACTTCAGCACTCCACTCTGACCAAGGGACAGATCATCCTGTCAGAAGCAAAACAAGGAAACAAGGGCACTTACAGAGACCCTCAATCAAAAGGACCTAATAGATGTCTACAGAACTTTTCACCCCAGATCAAAACAGAATACCTTCTTTTCAGCGCCTCATGGAACATTCTCCAAAGTAGACCATATAGTTAGTTACAAAACAAGCCTCAGCAGATACAAGAAGATTGAAATAATCCCTTGTATCTTATCTGACCATCATGGTCTAAAGCTGGACCTCAACAACAACAGAAACAGCAAAAATCCTGAACATATATGGAAACTGAACAACTTGCTACTCAAGGACAATTTGGTTAGGGAAGAAATAAAGAAAGATATTAACGACTTCCTAGAATGCAATGAAAATGAAAGCACAACATACCCAAACTTATGGGACACAATGAAGGCAGTGCTAACAGGAAAGTTCATAACACTAACTGCCTTCAAGAAGAAGTTTGAAACATCTCATACAAGCAACTTAATGGTCCAACTGAAAACCCTAGGAAAAAAGAAAAAAGAAGCAGATACACCGAAGAGGAGCAGACAGCTGGAAATAATCAAACTCAGGGCTGAAATCAATCATTTAGAAACAAATAAAACTATTCAAAGAATCAATGAAACCAAGAGATGGTTCTTTGAGAAAATCAACATGATAGACAAAACCTTAACCAAACTAACAAAAAGGCAGAGAGAAATTATCCAAATCAGCAAAATCAGAAATGAAAAAGGGGACATAACTAAAGAACTGAGGAAATCCAAACAATCATTAGGTCTTACTACAAAAGCCTATACGCCAGAAAATATGAAAATCTAAATGAAATTGAGTGTTTTCTTGAGAGATTCTATTTACCTAAATTAAGCCAAGATCAGGTAGAAAGACTGAATAGACCGAAATGCCCCAAGGAAATAGTAGCAGTCATTAACAGCCTCCCTACCAAAAAAAGCCCTGGGACAAATGGTTTTAGTGCAGAATTCTACCAGACCTTCAAAGAAGTCCTAACACCAATTCTCTCTAAAATGTTCCACAAAATAGAAATAGAAGGAAAATTACTGAAGTCATTCTTTGAGGCCACAGTCACCTTGATACCGAAACCACACAAAAACCCAACAAAAAAAGAGAACATCAGACCTATCTCTCTTCTGAACAGCGACACAAAAATACTCAATAAAATACCGTATCCAAGAACACATAAAAGATATCATCCACCATGACCAAGTAGGCTTCATCCCAGGCATGCAAGGGTGGTTCAATATATGCAAATCCATCAATGTGATCCATCATATAAAAAAACAGAAGGAGAAAAACCACATGATCATGACCCTAGATGCCGAAAAAGCATTTGACAAAATCCAACATCCATTCATGTTTAAAGTCTTGGAGAGATTGGGGATACAAGGCACATACCTAAACATAGTAAAGGCAATATACAGCAAGCCTATAGCCAACATCAAACTCAATGGAGAGAAACTTAAATCAACCCCATTGAAATCAGGGACTAGGCAAGGCTGCCCATTGTTGCCATATCTCTTCAACATAGTACTTGGAGTCCTAGATAGAGCAATTAGACAACTAAAGGAGATCAAAGGGATACAAATTGGAAAGGAAGAGGGCAAAGTATCACTATATGCAGACAATATGATATTTTACATGAGTGATCCCCAAAATTCAACCATAGAACTCCTTTAACTGATAAACACCTTCAGCAAAGTGGTTGAATAGAAAATCAACTCAAAAAATCAGAAGCCCTCCTGTACACCAAAGACAAAAGCGCCGAGAAGGAGATTAGGAAAACAACACCCTTCAAAATAGCCACTAATAACATAAAGTACCTTTGGATGACTCTAACCAAGCAAGTGAAAGACCTGTTTGAAAAAACTTCAAATCTCTGAAGAAAGAAATTGAAGAAGATATCAAAAGATGGAAATACCTCCCAAGCTCATGGATTGTAGGATTAACATAGTAAAATTGGCCATTCTGCCAAAAGCAATCTACAGATTCAATGCCATTCCCATCAAAATACCAACACAATTCTTTACAGATCTTGAAAGAAAAATTCTTAAGTTCATATGGAGAAACAAAAAACCCAGAATTTCCAAAACGATCCTGTACAACAACAGGTCATTTGGAGGTATCTCCATCCCTGATCTCAATCTGTACTACAGAGCAATAGTAATAAAAACGGCATGGTATTGGCATAGAAACAGAATAGTGGATCAATGGAACCAAAGACCCAGAAATAAACCCACACACCTACGGAGGCTTGATTTTTGACAAAGAAGCCAATACCATTCAATGGAAAAAATAAAGCATCTTCAACAAATGTGCTGGTCCAACTGGATATCTATATGCAGAAAAATGAAAACAGATCCATATTTATCACCCTGCACAAAACTAAAGTCCAAGTGGATCAAAGACATCAACATAAAACTAGACCCACTAAACCGGTTAGAAGAAAAAGTGGGGAAGACCCTAGAACTCATTGGCACAGGAGACTACTTCCTGAATAGATCACCAACAGCACAGGCTCTAAGATCAACAATAAATAAATGAGTCCTCATGAAACTGAAAAGCTTTTGAAAAGCAAAAGACAGTGTAATCAAAACAAAACAACAGACTACAGACTGGGAAAGGATCTTTACTAATCCTACATCTGACAGAGGGCTAATATCCAGTATATATAAAGAACTCAAGAAGTTAAAAAGCAACAAATCAAGTAATACAATTAAAATTGGGGTATGCAGCTAAACAGAGAACTCTCTGTAGAGGATTGTAGAATGGTAGAAAAACACTTAAAAAATGCTCAACATCCTTAGCCATCAGGGAGATGTAAATCAAAAAGACCCTGAGATTTCACCTTACACCCACCAAATGGCTAAGATCAAAAACTCAAGTGACAACACATGCTGGAGAGGTTGTGGAGAAAGGGGTACCCTCCTTCATTGCTGGTGGGAATGTAAACTTGTACAACCACTCTGACGATCAATTTGGCGCTTTCTTAGACAATTCCTCAAGACCCAGCTATACCACTCTTAGACATATATCCAAAAGATGCTCAAGTACACAATAAAGACATTTGCTCAACCATGTTCGTAGCAGCTTTATTCATAATAGCCAGAGCCTGGAAACAACCCAGATGTCCCTCAGTTGAGGAATGGATACAGAAATTGTGGTACTTTTATACAATGGAATACTATTCAGCAATTAAAAATGAGGAAATCATGAAATTCACAGGCAAATGGTGGGACCTGGAAACAATTTTCCTGAGTGAGATATCCCAAAAGCAGAAAGAAACACAGGGTATATACTCACTTATATAGACCTATAGGATAGGATGGTCATGGTGAAATCTATTCACCTAGGGAACATAAACAAGAAGGAGGACCCAGGTTTGGATGATCAATCCTCACTTAGATGAACAAACGGGTTGGGCATTGATTGTAGGAGAAAACAAGCAGCAGGACAGGAGCCTACCATAAAGAGCCCCTAAAAGACTCTACATAGCAATGTATGAAAGCAAATATTAAGACTCACAACCAAGCCTTCAGCAGAGGGCAGGGAAACATTTGAAAAAACGTGGCAGTTAGTAAGACTTAGCGAGGACAAGAGCTCCACAAACACCAAATAGATCAGGGCACAGGGGTCTTTTATGAGACTGTTTCTCCAATCAAGGAACATGTATGGATATAACCTAGAACCCCTGCTCAGATATAGCCCATGGTAGCTCAGTATACAACTGGGTATCATAGTAAGGGGAACAGGGACTATTTCTGTCATGAACTCAAGACTGTCTCTTTGACACCCTCCCGCCCCTCCCCCCCCCCCAGGAGGAACAGCCTAGCTAGATTCCAGAAGAGGACATTGCAGCCAGCTGTGAAAAGACATGATAAGCTAGGGTCGGATGGAAGGGGAGGAGGTCCTCCCCCATCAGTGGACTTGGAGGGGGAAAGGAGGAGATGAGGGAGGGATGGGGAGAGTGGGAGGGAATGAGAGAGGGGGCAACGGCTGGGATACAAAGTACATAACCTGTGATTAATATATAAGTAAATAAATTCCTTTAAAAATGTGTATTGTATAGGAATTACCAACATGTTTACATCTAATGAGACAGTACATCTGCATAGGTGACATATGACAAGACCTATATTTATTCCTCAAGGTGAACAGAGAAACAGATAGCACAGGTAAAGGATTCACTGTTAACCAGGTTTCTCCAGGATGCTCTGGGACTGATGATGTCTTGTCTGTTTTATCCTCATGTGTACTGCAAATGGGAGACCCTGGAATGTAGACTGCTCTGGGGTTTGTAACCTGGAATCATATAACTCACTGGGCCAGAGTATTGAAGAACATTGAAAGAACAGACACTAAATAGTTCTGCTCAAGCCTTCCTTATTTCAAGATGCTGCTGCCTAGCACAGGCACAGGAAGTCATAGAGAAGAAGTGGAGGGACCCAAGAACATGCAGAAGCCTGTCCAGAATGCCCTGTGCTTCTTTCTGTACCACAGTGACAAAGCCTTTCATTTCCCCACATTCTCTAGCTCCCTATGTTTCCTACTACATCAATAGCTTCTCCACGGTGCATATCCACATGTGTGCAAATGCACGCACACACAGACAAACACCCATTCGTCATGTTGTAACAAATCATGCTCTGCTCACAGTCATTGATCGCTTAGCATTAGAGTGCTCTTTGAAGATGGAGAAGACAACATAACTCGATACTTGTTTAAATATATTTTAATGTCTTTTTTCTTCATCACTACATCTCTATAACATCTGAGGACAAGCATGTTTTTGTATTCTTGTCCACTGAGACTGTCTGGAAGAAATAATTTGTGTTTTATTCATCATAGTATTTCCTGCTTGTAGAAATGTCTGAATAAAAATGGTGCTCTGTGAATATATGTTGGTTGAAGGAAAGAAGAGCAGAAGAGAGAAAGAAGAAAGAAACAATGGAAATGATATGTTAAGATCCCATGATCCCAAATGCTTTCAATACCCTTACTGAGGTTTTTCATTTGGCTTATTTAAATGTAATGGTTGGTGCGACATCACGTGACAGTCATTTCAGTGTTCAAATACATTTCATGAGGAGCATAGTGGGTGAAATTTTCTATATTTACAAGAACATTATATGTTGACAGCTTTTTGTTTTCCATTTTAGAGTTTAAATCATACTTAGCTGTTGGCAGCTAATTTTCATGATAGTGTTCAAAACATTATCTATGAATATTGTGTTCTTTGTCTTCTGGGCTAATTTTATTTTATAAAAAAAATTCTTCCTTTAATGAGCAGATTGTCTTCACATTAGCTCATTTGCCAAGCAACACTGTTGCCTGAAACCTTGGCCCACCTTAAAATGGAGCTTAAATTGAAAAGATTAAACATTTATATTCTTATCTACTTTTTACTCACATTCATTAATTTGTCAGCATCTCTAAAGAGTGTTCTAGCACAATGACAGGAGGGACTCTTAGGCATTATATTCCTAAAAAGATAGATTGTGTATAGTAATTTTCATGTAAAACAAATCCTCCTCAATCAACTTTTCCTCCTGTGTTCTCCTCCTCCCCTTCTTCATCACCATCATCTTCATCTTCACCTTCATTTTCCTCCTCTTCTTCATCTTCCTCTACATCTTCTTTCACCTCCTCCTCTCTCATCATTATTTTCAATAACTTTAATCAGAATTATTTTAAGCATATATGATAGATTCTGTGACAAGTGTTTAAAGGGACATAATTTAGGATTAGTTCTGATTATAGAAATTGGAGTTAAAATTTATCTATTATGGCTCATTTCTAATTATCTTGTGTGTTCTAGTATTTCTTCAGGAAATACTCATCTTGTTGATTGGTATAAACAATTTAATTATGAGGAAATACTTTGCAAACAATAGTACTTTGATATGCAACTATTAGGGCTAAAGAGTTTCCTTTTTCGGATTTTAAAAATAGTTATATTTAAACTGTGTTAAATAATAATGGCTAGGATTCTCACGATTTTATTGCAGTATAATTTCAAAATTTTCAATTTATTTGCAATTATTGGCAATTTTAAGAACCTCTGTATAACTGAGATAATAACATACTAAACTATGCTGTAGACCGAGTCAAACTGGATATGAGTATTCAATCTGGAGTGCACAACTGTGGAGTAAACCCTGGTAAGATGGCCGAGAAAGTCAGGAATAAAGACTCTGAGACATTCTCATTCTCTGGTATCACATTAATGGCTACCAGAATCATGGAAATTGATAATAAATTATATCAAGCCTAATACGTCCGTGAAGGGCTGTATTCACCTTTGTCCTCTTTAAAATGAGATTAACAATAGTATCTAACTCATCAGGTTCTCATGAAGAAATGAGTTAGTATTTATATCTACTTTACTGGGTGGTTAAAATGATTAAATGAGTTTGTATTTATTAAGCACACAGAACATAGGCTTGTTTTTTACACATTTAAATACATTTAAAATAATTATTTTACATTACAACACTATATAATTTATATAAGTTTAAAGAGCAATTATAAAAACAGTTTCTAAAACATAGAAAGCAGTAACTGGAGTATTCCCAACCTATGACTCCTTCATCTGGTTTCAAATCAATCTGTTTTGAAGCTCAGCAACTTCAAAGACAAAATGTCTATCCATGCCTCACTGCAGGGAGAGGGAACAGACCGTAAAGTGGCTGCAAAAAGAAACAAGCAAGCACCATAGCATTGTAGAAAATCAGATCTTAATTCTCATGCCCTCAGATAGGTTCAAATTTGCATAAGCCAATTTTTCATAACCATGACAGCTATATAGTAATTAACAATGGACTGAACCATTCACTGTTTTAATAAAAAACACAGAAGTACATATATATATATATATATATATATATATATATATATATATAGTTGAAAAATACCTGTAGACAAATATAAAGCATAAGGTTATTTTAACAATCTGTTGAGAAAGTTTACTTCCTGGATACCTATAACCAAAATAGATAAATACATATGGATTCATTTTTCTGACCTTTCCTTAAATAGCTTCATTGATATTAATGAAAGCTTACAGCAGCTTTTAAAACTTTGAAAAGGTAATTTGTAAGGTGGATGGACATGTTATAAAAATAATGTTCTTTTTCTACAAAGCCTGAAAGATGCTTGAAATAAATCAAAGAGTTTATGATACTACTGGGGAAATAGTCCAGGTGAAATAAGATTGTGGTGGAGCTGAAAAACTATAATACAAACTGTCAGAACTGTCACCCAATTTCCTCAGAGATGTGTAAAAGATCAAAAGTGTGTGTTTTGAGCATAACCCACTAGCTGTCTAAAAGTGAAGGGCCCACACTACAGTGAGCAAAAAGACGGTGGTGGAAAAACAATTATGTATGACCTGAAATTAGATGGAAACCGGATGGTTGGAATACAAAGTGTATTGTTAAGCTCAGGGTTTTGAAACTACCTTAATGCTAAGTAAGCGTAAAGAGGATCTACACTGTGGATACGCGTGATTGTATTCTATGCACATAAGTGTATTCAACTTAAAGCAACATATAAATTGTGACTATTCCTTTAACAGAATTCTTATTAGGAGATGTACACAGCCCTTATAGGCCTTGTGCATTCTGCTTTTCCTGAGTTGCAAATAACTTTACTTGGTACACAGTGGATATAAAAGGTACCTTTAAATCCCACGTTTCCCTTTATAGATACCTACCAGGTACAATGCATTAAAAGACTGTGAGGTATCATCCCAACACCCTTCATTAATCCCATAGAGCCAAAGCTAATGAAGAACTCTATCGTTGGCTTACACTAATTCATTTAGGGAAAACAGAGGAAACTTTCTGTCTTCATCTTGAATTATGCTGTCTTCCTCAGTCATCTGTGTTTGCTTGTTCTCCACCATCTTCAGAGTAGGTGAAAAATGGCCTCCTGGGACAATGTAGCCTTGTGGAGCAGAAATCAATGTTATAAGGCTGAGTTCTTCTCCATTGTAGTCTCTGGTTTGCAGATTAAAGCACACCATCATAGTTGCAGGTGCAGGGAACAATCTATTTTGTATTTTAGCATCCAGATATGTATTGAACAGGAAAACAAAGTTAGTAAGCGCTTTAATTCTTCTATGTTCAACAACTGTGTGTTATTGATGTGTGAAATACTGGTAAGTGCTTAACAATCAGCTATTCTTACTGGTGTCACTGTAGCGCATTTCTACTCCATTTTTAAAGTTTAGTTTCTATGCCCCTGCTCTATACGTTTAAAAAATATTGCTCCAAACTTGGAGCAAAGATACTGCTTCTTCATTGCTGCAACCACTGACTTCTCAAGGTAGCTATCAACGTGATTCGTGTGAGGATATAATGGATGTAATATTAATTAAATGTTGCTTTCAGATGTGAGGCTCATGTTTTCAATAAGCTAAAATGCTGGCAAATTGAGAATACATTATGGACTGAGTCTATTCTCTGTCAGTGGACTGTGCTTTACTTTCATCCTAATTAATTTCCACTGTGCCTAAATTTGTGGTGTGTGGATGTGATTTTTTATTCCATATTCCTAAATTTATTAGGATACAACAATTTAATCTTTGCAGTTTTGGTCCTTCTCAGCTATATCTCTACACTCAAACCTTACTTTTTATTTTTATAATTTCTATTTTTATATTAATCACAGGTTATTTACTTTGTAACCCAACCATAGCCCCCTCCCTCATTCCTTCCCAATCTCACTATCCCTTCCTTATCTCCTCCCTGCCCCTTTCCAAGTCCACTGATAGGGGAGGTCCTCCTCCCCTTCCATCTGACCCTAGCTTCTCAGGTCTCTTCAGGACTGGCTGCAATGTCCTCTTCTGTGGCCTAGCAAGGCTGCTCCTCCTTTTTTTGGGGGGGGGAGGGTGGTTGAAGAGCCTGTCATTGAGTTCATATCAGAAATAGTCCCTGTTCCCCTTACTAGGGTACCCACTTGGATACTGAGCTATCATGGGGTATATACAAGCAGGGGTTCTAGGTAATATCCATACATGATCCTTGGTTGGAGAATCAGTCTCATAAAAGACCCCTGTGCCCTGATATATTTGGTCCTCTCCTGGTCTTACTAACTCCCCCTTCTTTCAAATGATACCCTGCACTTTGCCGAAGGTTTGCTTATGAGTCTTAATATCTGTTTTGACACACTGCTAGGTAGAGTCTTTCAGAGGCTCTCTGTGGTAGGCTTCTGTCCTATTATTTGTTTTCACCTACATCCACTGTTCATCCCATTTGTCTTCTATGTGAGGACTGACATCATACCCTGGGTCCTCTTTCTTGTTAATGTCCTTTAGTTGTATAGATCTCAGTATGTTTATCCTATCTTATAGGTCTATATAAGCGAGTATATACCATGTGTGTCTTTCTGCTTTTGGGATACCTCACTCAGGATAATCGTTTCTAGGTCCCACCATTTGCCTGTCAATTTCATGATTTTCTCCTTTTTAATTGTTGAATAGTATTCCATTGTGTAAAAGTACCACAATTTCTGTATCCATTCCTCAACTGAGGGACATCTGTGTTGTTTCCAGGTTCTGGTTATTACAAATAAAGCTGCTCCCAAAACACTTTGAAGTTATCAATGAGAAAACTTTACAGTTAGGAAAAACAACCACAGACACAATTCTGTGTGGTAGACAGGGCAGTGTTGGTTTAAAAGTTTTCCAAAGTAACATGTATTGTGCCTTTGCAGAAATGTTTTATTTATGTCCAAGAGAACAAGAAAAATAAGTATTTCCCAGTTGTAACATCTTTGAAAAGTTTAAGCATATGTGACTTTTTTTAAATAAGACTGTTCTAAGAAAAGAATCTTCTCAGCACATATGGCTAAATCAAACTTCTTTAAAATTATAATAAATAATCTTTCTACTAATAGCATGATTATTAGAGGAAAGTCAAGGTTAGAGAATAATAAGAGCTCTGTACTGAGGTAGAAGTATTTGCTTGAATCCTGGGAAGGTCTCAGGGTAAGTCACTTCTGTCCTGTGTGTCCTGTTGCCTTGACTTGATAATTGTGGAGGTTGGGCCAAATTTCATAACTGTGGGGCTCCTTAAAGCCTTGAATGTAAGAAAATTGAGGCAGAGAAGCAGACAAACCTGATCTCAACTAGCTGTGAATTGCTTTATTGGACCAGTGGGAGCTCCAAACTTTTAGTGGGAAGCAGGTTGAGCACACTCAGAGGGACTGGGATGTGAATATGCATAGGTAACTACCAGGAAGCTACAACTGCATTTTATGGTTTGACTGAAAGCCCACTGAGATTTTTTTTAATTTTTAATTAAATGTTTATTTTTTATATTAGTTACAGTTTATTTTCTTGTATTCCAGCTGTAGCTCCCCCCTCATTCCCTCCCAATCCTACCCTCCATCCCTCATCTCCTCCCTTGCCCCTCTTCATGTCCACTGTTAGGAGAGTTCCTGATCCCCTTCCATCTCACCCTAGCTCATCAGCTCTCATCAGAACTGGCTGCAATGTCCTCCTCTGTGGCCTGGCAAGGATGCTCCTTCATCAGGGGGAGATGGTCAAAGAGCTAGCCACTGAGTTCATATCAGAGACAGTCCATATTCCCCTTACTAGGGAATCCAGTTGCTTAACAGGCTGGGGCCAAGCCAATCATTCTGGCTAGAGGCTACTCTTCCATCACAGCCAGAATACTTTGTGATCTGAGGCTATTACCCAACATTGACCATCTCATCTTGACTTTGATGGCCTCTACAAGATCTTATCAAAACTTTCTTCTACCTTTCCCTTAAACTACGTTGGATTCCAACAAAGTTCACACTAAAGACTTCTTGAGCATGAGCTCGTGCTAGTTTCTCTCAGTCTGCACACCACTCTAATAAGCAGGCACTGGTGTTGCCTGGGGTAACCAGTAAAATATCTTGTGTGGATATGTTTCTTGTTTGAGTGCATGTGTATGAGTGAGTTGCACATAGGTATTTGGGTGTAGGTCCAAATGTAGGTACATGAAGGTGGAGCCTAAAAATTAACATCAGGGGGTAATCCTCACATGTTATCTGCTTTGTTCTTTGAGACAAAGTCTCTAATTAGCACTTAGGATTCACCAAGTAGGCTAGATTGATTGTTGAATGGCTTTAGAGATCCACCTATTTTTTTCACCTCAGTGCTGGACTTACAGATAGGCACCGTTATGGTTGGCTTTTTGTTTGTTTGTTTGTTTAATGAGTATTGAGCAACAAAATCATGACCTCATGCTCAAATGACAAGACATTTACTTGTTGACTTTTTTCACCAACCCAACACACTATCTTTGAAAGTTCTAACTTGGTTTCCTGTATGGATGTAATAGCCCTCAGTGGAAAAAGCTAACTGTGCCTTAATGGTTCTTTTGGTCTCTTTGGTTCTTACATCAATCCAAAGGTGTGGTGATAGTCGTATATTAACTCAAACAAATTCTAATATATAGTAAAATTGAAAAAGATGATTTTAGTTCATTTATTTTCAAATATGCAGAAAGTATAAACTATGCATTGAAACATTTTACTAGCTTTTTTATAATATCACATGTGTTTTGATCATATTTACCCTCCCCCAACTCTTCTTAGATCTGCTCTCTCTTTTCTTCCCAACTTTATGTCCAGTTTTTCCTCTATCAAGATCAATTTGTGCTGCCCAAATATTCTTGAATATTCCTTTCACTGGAACACACTTCAATTACCAAGATGACCCACTTTAGAGAAAACTGACCCATGCAGCAAGTAACAATTTGCAATGCCTGCTCTATTAGGGGTGAGATTTTGTACCCAACTCCCCTCTCAGTGTTGTGGTTAAGTCTGGCTTGGGTTCTACGTATGCTGTTGTAATCTCCATGAGTTCATGTGTGCAACTGCATTGCTATGTCCAGAAGATAAAGTTTCCCTACAGTAATTCACTACAAGAGTCCCTGACACTTATACTCTGCATAATGATTCCTGGGCACTTGGAGGATATCTATCTATCTATCTATCTATCTATCTATCTATCTATCTATCTATCTATCTATCTATTATATATATATATAACATATATATGATCGATCTCTCTCTCTTTCTCTCTCTCTCTCTCTCTCTTTCTCTCTCTCTCTTGGCAGGTCTTAAGAATGTTGTCACAGAATTTGTGACTTCTTATGTGCATCTTCCCAGTTGTATATGTGAAGTGCTATTTTCTTTAAAAAAATCTTCCACCACCTCTCGCTCTTAAAAAAATCTTCTTCACCTCTTCCATTTATGTTACTGAATACTGAGGATAAAATTGTGATAAAGACATCTCTCTAAATCTCTCACTGCCAGCTACTGTCAAGTTACAGATCTCAATGTTCATTGCCTTCTTCTGCAAGAAGCTTCTTGAATGATTCACTGATCTATGAATATCTCCACAGGTCACTAGGAAATGTGTTATTGTCATTTTCATTCAGAAAAGCAAATAACAGTAGGCTTATTTTCTATGGTCTTTAAATGATTTTTTTTTGCTTCATTAATAAGACCAGCTATGTATTCCATCTCATAGAGTGATTCCTAAATCTCCAACCCAAATAGTAATTGGTTCCTTCTCTAACATCTGTGCCACTATGACACCAGTGGGCATTAATTAAAAGCAGTTTATTATTATAGCTGCCATGGTTTGATCTCGGTGAGTTTAGTGATTATTTTTATTCTCTAGTAGTGTGTATAGCTTTTACTACTGTGGATGCTAGTAAAAGTGGAGTTTAAGTTGACTAACTGATAGATTTCTCCATGTTCTATATCATAACTATGTTGTGTCTTCAGCAATGAGTTCTTATCATCAAGTTGTAAGGGATTACCAATAGCATTGTCAATAGCCTGGAGTATTCTGGAACCTTTTGGCAAACAACTCCATATGTTATACTGATGATTATATGTGGTGACAACTAATGTTTTGTTGAGATATTGTGTCCCCTATTATATTATGGTTCCATTTAAAGTCCTCTTATGTATGTATATAACTTAGGTACCTTCTACACCAAAAGGTTTTTATATGGTTTTTGTATAGGCCTTTAAAATTAGTTATCCTTTCCCATATTAACTTAATTTATGTCATTGGTACTAAGAAAATTCACAATTTTTATTGTAAAAATTGGAAGAAAAATAATTAATTATATTTTATTCTAAGGCTGAAATTTTCATTACCATTCACCAAATTACATTTAGCATCAGTTTTGTGCAAATTATAATCTCCTCTGAATTCTCCTTTTTGAAATTGTTCAAAAGAACCCTCACTTAATATGTAAATATTTAAAAACATGTTTGATGTAATTATAAATATTTAAAATAAAAATATGTTTGACATTAAATTTCCTATGCAAATTGTCATTAAAAGACTAAACAGATGGGAAATAGAGGTGGGGTGTAAAGACACAGTGATGCATAACATTTAATCCAGGCTCAATATGTGCTATCTTACTATAGCTTGCTCTTATGCATTTGATGGTCATCTCTTGGTGTCCTCTCTTTTCTGAAGCGGAAATGGACAGCAAGTGGATCTGGAGGAGAGTGAAGTGGAAAGGAAGGCTACTGTGTTCAGGATTTACTTTATGAGAGAAGAACCTATTTTAAATGATAAAAAGAAAGTTAAAGAATACATTCAGTTATTTTTTATGATATTGCAATAGCTTCTAACTGGGTACCATGATTGTGTGTGTGTGTGTGTGTATCTGAACATCAGAACATCAAAACTCGTATAAGAAGTGCTGCTAAAAGAATTTCAAGAGAAGCATGGTACAAACAATAGCCAGAAAATTATTGGAAGCAGAGAAGGCTTTCAGTTTCCAGCTTTGCCTGTTTGTTGGATCAGAACATAAAATTAGAACTATCATGTTTTAAAGATACAATCCATAATTCGTGGATGGTTTTATTTTCCCAGTGTCTGGGTGTAAATCCTGAATGCAGCAGAACTCAGATGTACATATGACACTGTTAACCTTCACAACTTGATTCATACACTTTTCAACAACTTGACAATGAGAGTTGCACAGTTTTCAGTACAAGTAATGTACCACTAGTAAATAACTAGCAAATAACAGTAGCATATGTGTCTGTTTACTCTGGTGCATAGAAAGAGTCAAAGCTGATATTCTCTACTGTCTTGACTAGTAGTTCTCCAAATGATGAATGAACATTAATGACCTAAAGAAATACAATATTAATATTAGAAAAATGTTAGAATGTTTTATATGAATACTAAGTTGACAAGCTCTATTATATTAGTATATGACTTGATGTAAATTGCACATAAAACAGTGCTAGGTAAATTAGACCAAAGCTTAGCAAAACTAAAACAGTTGATATTGAGTTCAAATATTTTCAGTAGATATATTTGTACATATGTGTGCATGTGAGTGAGTGCATGTTTTCTGAGAAACTTTCATTTTAGCTTTTCAAGTAGGTAATTCTTCAAGAAGTACAGTTGAAAGTTCCCGCTGTTGTGAATGCTTATCATTGGAAGAAGTAAGTATCTGTTCTTACACATATGAAGAATAAAATACTTCTTGGTTATTTATTATGAAATAAAACTACCCATACTCATTCTGTCTGTTTTCCCTACTGAAAGATCTCAAATAAATATTTCTTGAATAGTTTTTCCCCTAAGTAACAGAGTGAAAGTTTCCATATGCCTTTTGAAAATCCTCTTAATTACCAAACATTAACATTTATTAAGCATTCCACATATTGCTTTTTGTTAAATCCATTGTTATGTCCTGTACTAAATATGAAAATAGAAAGTTTATTGGTAGTAACATATGTGGTGTTTCACTGAATTCTAAGATAATCTAATATACAACTTTAGTATGAATTTATTTATCTTCAGATTAAAATTATTACATAATTATTTATCTCAACTAACTTTTGACCCTTACAGTGAATTTAAAATTAAACTTTATTATATAACATAATAACTGTTTGGGAAAAGGGCTCTTAAATTACTGAAGATTCCAACAACTGTAATTGAAATATTATTTCTGAGGAACAGTTTACTGAGCACTGTGGTTTACCATAATTGTTGACATCTCCCCCTAAGTACTGTGTTTCTCATATTTTTCATAGTATCAATCATTTAAAACAATTTGGGAAATAGCATCTGGATGTATATTTCTGCTATTTTATTTACATCATTTGCCTACATCATTACAATTCAGAACCTTTCCAATTTGGTACAGTAAATATACTCTGTAATATCTATTATGCCATGCTCAAAAGGTAATTTATTGTGAAATAGAAAAATAGGTCAACAATAATGTCACTCGATGATCACCCCTCCCCAGCTTTAATAAAGCAGCTCACCAGTACGCATTCCGGTACAGTGGCTGGTATTTTATTAGGACTACCTGGCTATGGCAGTAGTGTAATTACCGAGCTGTCAGAGGGATAAGCGGGATTAATAGCTGCCTGATGCACTTTAGTCTGCCGAGCGCTTAGAGAATTGCAAGATGGTATTATTATCAGAGTCTGCCTATTCTGGCATATTCATGGCACCAAAAGGAAAAAAAAAAAAGAAAGAAAGAAAGAATGCTACAATTCAGGATTGCATTGCCCTGCCTCATTAACATCTGACATTTCCAACAGCTGTTATTTGTGAACTAGCTCAACAATAAAGGGGAAATTATTTGGTAAAGAGGCTTAATAACCACAACGAAAATCCTTACGTTGTCAGTGCTGTTAAGTGGATCAGTTTACGTTGAATTTAAGATTTCCCTGGAAGGACAAGAAGACATGCTGCATCTTCATTTAGTTCACTCATATCTGCTGGGATATAAGATTATTTTCAGTTGCCTTAGTCGAGTTAGGTTCTTGAAAGAGGAAATGCACAAAATTTGGTTAGAGAGAACTATAATCTGTATGATGTTGTTTCTGTATCTAGTTCTTTCTTTCTTCCTTCCTTTTTTGTGTGTGCATATGTGTGTGTGTGTTTGTTGGTGTACATTTAGCATATGTGTGCATATACATCTTAGTTATGCACTGGCAATTTTTTAAACTGTTGATGTAACATGTTAGGTGAGGTAATATGGCAGAATTTTATTGTTTTCCTAGTGTTTTGACAGTATTGCACTGCTACTTGATAGAAAGCCTTTCACAATATTAATGACCACTCTATCTATCCACAGAGCAGCTCCTTACATAGTATTATCTTGCTTCAACATCAAAGAATACATTGGACAAGTCTTATTCTCCTTTTGCATCACTTTGTGATGTATGTGGCAGGATGTACTTTAAAGAACTGTTGTTGTTCTCAGAGAGATTTAGGGAAAAAAACCCAAAGCATTCTAAGTGCTAAGTATGAGTAAATCCAACAAAATGACAGATGTGAATCTAACAATGGCATTCAGAGCAATGACGGGGGGAGGTTTAATGACTACATTTCACAGACACAATTGATTATGAAAAGCCTTCAGTACTCATCGTGCAAAATTTAATTTAGAGAGAAGGCTAAGGGCATAAGCCATAGAAAAGAGAGCAGATTTTCAAACAAGATATTAATTAGGTTCTGAGAAATTGCTTCAGACAATGGAAAGGATGACCGTACAAAGAAATGACAAGGAGGCATCCATTGTTTCTTTGAAAGAAATGAACTAAGGTCTTTACACTTGGAAGTGGATAAAAATGAAGGATTTGGTTCCCATGTCAGTGAATAATGTGGGATTCATTTTTAGACAAATTCGTAGAGAATTCTAGTCTTCTAATACAGGTGACAATAGTACATTCTCTGAAGTTGTATCTCCAACTAAGTGTATTTTTCACTCTTGTTTTTGCATTAGATCAGATGTAGATCTCCTAACTTTACCCACCCTGGCATAGTCTGTCCTCTTACACCTTGGCATGTGCCATTTCTACCCTGGAGTCATTCTTTTGTTCTCCTGCGTTGCCAATCCCACCACTATTTGCTTTCTTGACATACACCTGTCCTTCAGGTCATCATTAAATATTATTGGACTCAGCAAATCTTTCCTGACTCCTGGAATACTAACCCTATTATATGCCTATTTATTATGCTGCATTTTGTTAAATGTTACACTTATCATTTTGAAATCTACAGTGCTCTTTATTTCTGCACTTTCTTTTAGGTTTATCATAGGAACTACTATGTTTTTGTTCTCCATGTCTGGCATTCACTTCTGTTACTGTAATAAAATAACCGAGACCGGGTAGTATGAAAAATAAAGACATTTATTTGCTTCACCATTTTGAAGGTTAAAAGCCCAAATTACATTAAAGGTTATCACATGAGCCTTATGATGGATGATACATGATTGTGAAAGAAGTATAGTAATAAAGAAAGTCAAATAAAGGCAAGTAAGACACTAGGCTTGCTCTTCTGAGACTCTCCTGAGCCTCCTGCAAGCAATATGACCACCTCAATTCTTTCTGAAACTGGTATCCTAAATGACTTGTCTTCCCAGGAGGTTCCACCTGTTGAAGGTCTTATACAAGCTTCTAGCATCATCTCTCTGAGAGACCAAACTCCTAACATATTAATACTTGGTCAACAAACGTAATCTATTATACAGGGACTCAATAAATGTTTATTAAATGAGTAAGTAAATGAACACAAACACATACTGACACCATATATAAATGAAGAATGGTACAGTATTTGCATCTATCTCTGTTCCACAATAGCACTGTGGCATGATGTGTCTCACAGTCTGGTTATCAATATCACTTCAGAGAGCAGTAACTTGGATGTCCCAGAAGCTCCTCAGTAAAATAAGTATGTCTATCAGCTTCCCAAACGGTACTTAGGAATGGATCTGGTCAGTTCCCAAAGAAGATTCTGAGTTAAAATTGGGAAATGAAGGAAATGGAAGTGGAGTAGACAGTGGATCTCTGTGGAATAGTACCCCATGCTAGAGTAAGAAGTTTGTATCTCTAAGCCCCTCAATGATCTGTAACTGCATGAAGCCTGCCACTAACAAGTGATATCAAAGCCTTATTCCTTTTTCTTAAGTGGAAGGCAGCTTGGGGGCAGGGAGCTTTGTTTTCACAGGAAGTGAATTGGGCTACTCTTTGAAACAATTGCTACAGAACTCACTTGTTCTATGGATGGACTATGAGCTGAAAGACACTGGAAAAATGGAGGGGGTGGGAAGAAGGGAAATATAGAACAGCAGGAAATTCATAACAAAGAAGGGAAAATAATGACATTATAATTATTAAGATATTAGATATCCTATTAATTTGCATGATTGAGGTCTATAAGACATACAAGCCATGCCATAAAATATAGTATATTCTAAATAGAATACAGGTAGATCAAACAGTGAAAGATTTCATAGAGGAGCGAATGATATGTCACCAGTAACCTAGGAAGAGCTCTGAGAGAACAAGTTGCTAAATATGAGAAGACCCCTACAGAACTAAGTGGTCTAAGCACAGGGAACCTTCCTGAGACTGATGGTCCAACCAGGTACCATGCATGGAGGTGGCATAGGACCCCTGCACAGATGTGGCCTATGGCAGTTCAGTGTCCAAGAGGGTTCCATAATAACAGAAACAGGGGCTGTCTCTGACATGAACTGATTGGCCTGCTTTTTGATCACCTCCCCCTGAGGAGGGAGCAGCCTTGCCAGGCCACAGAGGAAGACAATGCAGCCACTCCTGATGAGACCTGATGGACTGGGATCAGAGGGAAGGAAAGGAGGACCTCTTGGGGTCTCAGTGGTCTAGGAGAGGGACAGGGGTTCAGAGGGGGAAGGAAGGGAGGGGTTGGGATGAGAGGAGGGAGGGAACTACAGGGGTATATAAGGTGAATAAAGTGTAATTAATAAAATTTTAATAAAAAGACCCCTATTCCACATATGGCAAGAGGCATAAAAACTTAGAAAACAGAGACTAAATGATTACTTTAAAATATGTATCACTTTTAAAAAGTATGCTTAAAAGTTTATGTTTTATTTGCATTGATTAAATTTTAACTCTAAACTAGTATAAGAAAAAAATATAGAGATTATGTCATTTTCTTTGTAATTTTCTTAACACAGTCATTCTATTCCCTAGATGCTTGAAATGTGCAGATGCCCCTTGCCAGAAGAGTTGTCCCACAAATCTTGACATTAAGTCATTCATCACAAGTATCGCCAACAAGGTGAGCTTAGAGGTTTTTGACGTGACAGGATCATTGCACTCATGAAATCACAGCAGATGTGACATGAAGGGTTAAAAAAAGGGTATGATTTTGGCAGTGGGATGTGGTAGTTCTGAGAGTAGCTAAGAAGTTGGGAAGAATAGACGGTGAAAATGATAAAATACATTGTATGCATATATGAAATTCTCAAAGAATTAATAAAAATACTACAAATGCTTTGAGGAAATAAACAGTTAATTCTTAGATTGATGTGGCATGACATTAGTCTTCATGGTCATTTTAAATAAGATTTGAAGTGCTGAAATTTTAGATTGACTGGTTGAGAAATACCTTAGCCTTTTCTTCTGTAAAAGGAAATACAACATCAGTCTTCCAGGGTTGTTGCAAAGTGAATAATACTTCATATGGATATGTTTAGTGTAGTAGTCATTACTTAAGTACTTTACTGATATAAAATCACTGTCCCTCTTTGTTTAATGTGTCAAGTCTTATAACAGTGATTCCATTTGTTATTATTGATAGTAATTAATGAGTACCTACTGTTTGCCTATTGTAAGCACTGAAATTTACAATGTCCTTGTTATGATCATGCCATTATCATCATCGTCATCATCATCATCATCTTAATAATATGTAATGAGAGTTAGAGATACCTTTGTAAAAACCTAATTATAGTTTGTTTTGATTAATGCTGCATTCCATGTAACCCAATAGAATTGTGCATATAACATGTGAACATGCACATGGCTTCCATGGGAAAATGTTATTTAGCCTAAGTAAATAGACATGGGATTCGATGAAGAACTGAAGAGGAAACATACAAATAAGTTGTGATTGGGTCGTAAAATCCATTAATAACCAACTCTATATGTGGGTCTTAATCCCCTAGGGACTGGGAAATCTGCTTTACATTTTGTTGTTGTTACTGTTGTCTTTTTTTTTTTTTGAGACAGGTTTCTCTGTGTAGCCTTGGCTTCCTGAAACTCACTCTGTACACCAGGCTGGCCTGGGCCTCAGAGATCTGCCTACCTCTGCCTTCCAAATGCTACAATTAAATGTGTGTACTACTAATGTCTGTCTGTCTGCTTTGTAGAAAAATGCAAATAGATACATATTTATCACCCTGCATAAAACTAATGTTGAAGTTATTCAAAGACCTCAACATAAAACCAGACACACTAAATCTGTTAGAAGAAAAAGTGGGGAAAAGCCTTGAACTCATTGGTACAGAAGACAACTTATGAACAGCATACCAATAGCACAGTCTCTGAGATCAACAATCAATAAACGGGACCTCATGAAACTGAAAAGCTTCTGTAAAACAAAGGACACTGTTGTCAGAACAAAACGACGGCTTACAGACTGCGAAAGGATCTTCAGCAACCCTATATCTGAAAAAGGACTAATAGCCAGAATATATAAAGAACTAAAGAAGTTAAACAGCAACAAATCAAGTAATCCAATTAAATGTGGTACAGAGCTAAACAGAGAATTCTCAATAGAGGAATATCAAAGAGAGAGAAACACTTAAAGAAATGTTCAACATCCTTAGTCATCAGGAAAATGCAAATCAAAATGACCCTCAGATTTCAACTTACACCCATCAGTATGGCTAAGATCAAAAACTCAAGTGACAACACATGCTGGAGAGGATGTGGAGAAAGGGGAACCCTCCTCCATTGCTGATGAAATATAAACTTGTACAACCTCTTTGGAATCAATCTCGTGCTTTCTCACAAGTTCCTAGGCATATATCGAAATATGCTCAACTATAAAACAAGGACATTTGTTCAACCATGTTCATAGCAGCTTTATTTGTAATAGCCAGGATCTGGAAACAACCCAGATGTCCCTCAACTGAGGAATGGATACAGAAATTGTGGTACATTTACACAATGGAATACTACTCAGCAATTAAAAACAAGGGAATCATCAAATTTGTAGGCAAATGGTGGGAACTAGAAATGATCATCCTGAGTGAGGTATCCCAGAAGCAGAAAGACACATATGATATATATTTACTTATAAGTGGACAGTAGACATATAATATAGGATAATCATACTAAATTCTGTACACCTAAATATGCTAAGCCAGAAGGAGGACCCTGGTTAGATGATCAATCCTCTCAGAAATGCAAATGGGATGGACATCTGAAGAGGGAGGAAACAGGGAACAGGACAGAAGCCTACCACAGAGTGCCTCTGAAAGACTTTATTCTGTAGAGTATCGAAGCGGATGCTGAGACTCATAGCCAAACTTTGGGCAGAGTGCAGGGAAAATTATGAAAAAAGGGGGAAATAGAAAGTCCTGGAGGGGATGGAAGCTCTGCAAGTAGAGCAACAGAACCAAAAAAATCTGGGCCCAGGGGTCTTTTCTGAGTCCAGTACTCTAACCAAGAACCATTTATAGAAATAACCTAGAACCCCTGCATAGATGTAGCCCATGGCAGCTCAGTATACAAGTGGGTACCCTTGTAAGGGGAACAAAGTTGTCTTTAACTTGAACTCTCTGGCTGGCTCTTTGATCACCTCCCCATCAGGGGTAGCAGCCTTACCAGGCCACAGAAGGCAATGCAGCCAGTCCTGATGAGACTGGATAGGCTAGAGTCAGATGGAAGGGAAGAAGGACCTCCCCTATCAGTGGACTGAGCTAGGGGCAAAGAAGGAGAAGAGGGAGGGAGGGATTGGAATGGAGTGAGGTAGGGAGCTACAGGTGGGATACCGAGTGAATAAATTGTGATTAATTTTAAAAAAAGAAAGGAAAAAAAGAATTCTGTTAAGGGGTCTTATTTTAAATATCCGAAGTATTCATCATTGTAAAAACTTTGCCATCCTTGTTAAATAATACCATGGGCAATGTTTAAATCATCTTCATTTTAAAAAGGATCTTAGCAAAATATACAAAGCTTGAAGCCTAAAATATTCTTGCTAAAACATATAGCTAAATGAACAGTACTCACATGAGAAATGAGGAGGTTTGTTGATGGCCATGAAGTCTGAAAGATTTTGCTAGTTCAAATTGTCACTGACCAGTCCCACCTCAGTAGTTGTCCCGCTGATCCTAAGGGATAGACACTCTACTCACTTAAGATCCACACAAATTCAAAGGGAAAATGACAAAAATGAATAAAAGCATTCTTTGAAGGGTTTGCATCATGTTTGAGAGATATATGAATCACCTGTTGTTGTGGTGGTGGTTGTTAAAACTCCTTCCATCAGTGCTGGGACACTGGCTCAGTGGCTGAGTAGTGACTGTTTTTGTAAAGGACCACAGTTAATATCCCAGGATCCACATTGTAGCCTAGAACCATCTACAATTCCAGCCAGGTTATCTGCCACACTTTTCTGGACTCCAAGGACATTAGTCACATGTGACATGCAGATACAAACATATAGGAAAAGCACTCATGACCTAGGATACAAGTAAATATTAAAAAGCAACAAAAATAACTCTTCCCATTCTTTAAATTCATTGTATTCTGAATTTTAGTAAAAGATACTAAGTGTTTAATTACATGCTAATTAAAAATTCTATAAATATTTAACTGAAAATTTCATCCTTTATCAAGTTGTGAATAAACTTTCATATGTGGTGTTTTCCTGATGAACCACTTGTAACAATAATGAAAGGTTAGATATATTTTCCTTGAAGCCTGTAGCCTTTTAGATATATACTGGCTGTGAACAATATAGGCTGTTCTGCTTGGCTCTGCTAGTGGACCTCAACACAGGAGGATTGAGACAGTAATTGAATCATCTGACTCAATGAGCCTTATGTCTCTTTGGGAAAAAGATACCGTGGGTGTGACATTGTGTTAGGGCTTCTGTGATTGATCAGAGTTTAGGCCAAGGCTTCAATTCTTTATTTTCTTACAAACTGGATTACAACTCTTGTTTTGAAAGCTATGCTCGGTTCCATTGTACCTCCGCAGTCAGCTTTTCTCTGTTTCACTGGTGAAGGCTGTTGTTGGTGGTTGTCTCTCTCAGTTGTAAATATTAGTTACTGAGTCATCAAACCGTGAGGCCTGGGCTACATTTCTGGATAGTTTTCCTTTAGAGGAGCACTACTTTATCTATGAAGCCAATCTATAAATATCTGCTAAAGTATTCATGTCATGGTCCTGTGTTTTGGATAGAAGTGATATGTTCTCTTTGAAATTATTGTACTAAATGGTAAAATACAGATTTACCCCTCCTCCCTTGCAATTTTTTGTAGATTACTGTAGCTATTAATCACACATATTTAATGATTCACATGAGATAAAGGTTTCCCAGAATGATTCAGTGTAAAGCAAGCATCACTTCTTGCTGAGAGACAGCTCAATGTGTTAAGTGATTGGTATATAAACACGATGACTGGAGTATGTATCTGAGATCACACCGAAATCTGGGTAAAATCAGGCCCATCTGCACGCACAGTGTTCATACAGTGAGATGGGAGACAGGAGGAGAAGCCCTGGGAGCTTATGGGAAGCTAGCTTGGTATACTGAGGGGCAGATTTTTAAAAAGAGGCCTTTATAGCAAACAAGATAAAAGGTTGAGACTCATACAATGTCTTTGTGCTATGTTAGACATACTGTGGAATGGACACACCGTACTCACCTGCATAAGTACATGCCCACACCTACACATACCCCCCCCCAACACACACACAAATTAGGAAAAACAAAGTTGTTCTTTCCAATTGAAAGAGATATTGGCATACAAGAGTTGCCAAGGCAACTGGTATAGAACTCTGAGGCACACAGAAAATTTTACAAGGAAAATTTACTGGCATTACTATTGAAAGCAATACTTGCATATTTAAAAAAAAAGAGTTCTCTTGGTATCTATGTGCATATGTCTGCCATGTTTATCATGAACAACCACAGAGCTGAGTGGTGGGCGGGAACCAACTTCTGAATTTGTGTTTCATTTTCAACTGCAAAGTGGTTCATGCTCTCACAAACAAAATATTGATTATCTTTTTGGAATAATTAACGCAAACTAAAGCTATGGTTACATTACTTCCTTAATCAAAAATTGCCAGCTGCTCCTCAGTGCCTAGAAAGTAATGTCTGAATAAATGGTAAGTGAGGAAGCTGGTTGGGATTTCTCCCATTACTATATCAAACTAAGCATGTATACCCCAACCCCCCAGAACTCATCGTCTATCACTCAGTAATTTATAAATATATACATATTTTAGATATTTATTAGAAAAAATAAGGACAAAATTTGTTCATTTTCCTTTAATATAGGATATGGAACTTTTGCTAGACTTACCTCTGTTTGTTTCTTTGACATTGAAAGAAACATAACCTGTCAAGGAAGACCATTTCAAGATACATATATATAATTTGTGTTGGCTCTCAAGTTCACTGCCATTGTCTACAATTCTGAGAACGCCCTTGTGGTTTTTTTTTCTCAGTGTCTCTAAACTCCTGTGCCAGTTGCAAAGGTAGGTGACATACCATAGAGTGGTCATCTATAGCTCATGATGCCTGTCATCAAGGCTTTTACCTGAGTGGCTCTTTTTTTGCATAGAATCAGGTAATTGAATTCATATCAACTATTTTCCTTTTCAAAGGACAGTATTTTGTGTATGGTAATTGCATTTTAATAGTTTATATAAGTACTATAAATGCTGTCCTAAATCACATTTTGTCCATTTGCTTCTATATTTTTATTTTGGAGTTTTCATGTGGAATATGTTTGTGTCTATTGGCATACTTTAAGACTACTTAGAAGGACTGTGTGCTTACAGTTTTCTGCTTCTGCGTCTGTTTTTATTGTTCATTAATGTAAAAAGACATATACTGTCCACTGAATTCAAGGTGGCAATTTTCTTTTTTATTTCATAAAAAAATTTTATTCCAAGATCCTTTATGACTCCACTGTGTTTGGAAAGGGAGTCGACGTCATATTGAAGATGGTGTTCTGGAGGGGGGGTATTTTAAAGTGAACTTTAAACAATGGCATTAAATGACATGAATTATTTTAAAGCAATTTCTCTTATCTTTTATGTGTAAGTATCATTCAATATGTGATAATTTTTCATTGTTTCTTTATCTAAAAATAGTACATATTAAATTTTCTTATTTTTGAATGGAAATTTTATGTTAGAGGGGTAGAATTACAATTTTATTTTTCATTTGTTTTTTAATTAAATTGTCAAATTCTTCACCAAGTTACCTTTTTAAAACAGTCCATTGAGTTTTGAGCTACAATTGTATCCATTGTTTCTAAGATTTCTCTTAAATTTACCTATAATCTGCCAATGTTTATTCGGCTTCTCAAGCTATACTATACCAACTATAGATAAAATATTTCCTTTCTACTCTATAATTCCACTCTCCAGAGTTGCTAAGAGTCTGTTTTTACCACCTGTTCTGTCTGTTCATTTCCTTGAATGCCTAATGATATATTTGTTTTGGCAGGAAGTAGCATTAGTTTTCTTGAAGTACCTCAAAGCACTTTCTAAATTTTTCTTTATTATTATTATTTAGAATTTTTCACTTTGTATCTATCTGTAGCCACCCCCATCATCTCCTCCTGTTCCCAACTTCCCTCCCCCCCCCATGTCCCTCCTTTAGTCCACTGATAGGGAAGGGAGGTCCTTCTGCCATACTATCTGACCTAGCTTATTAAGTCTCAAAAGGACCATCTGAATCCTCTTTCTCTGTGGCTGAGTAAGGCCACCTTACCAGGAGGAGTTGATTAAAGGGCAGACAATCAAGTTCATGCTTGTGACAGACCCTGTTTCCTTTACTAGGGAACCCCCTTGGAGACTGATCTGCCCATGGGCTACATCAGAGCAGAGGGTCTAGGTTCTCTTCATGAATGGTCTTTAGTTGATTTATCAGTCTCTGCAGGACCCTATAAGCCCGGATTATTTGCCTCTGTTGGACTCCTTGTGGAGTTCCTATCCTCTCCAGGTCTTTCTATCTCTGCCTTCTTCCATAAGAAAATTCCCTGCATTCTTCCCAAAACTGGGCTATGTGTTTCAGCATCTGCTTTGATACCTTTCAGAGCCCCTCTGTGGAAGGTTCCTGTCCTGTTCCCTTCCTTCTCCCACTTCCAATGTCTACTCTGTTTGCCCCTCTGAATGAGGATTAAGCATCTTCCCTAGGGTCCCCCCTGATGTTTAGCTTCTCTAGGACTATAGATATTAGTACGTCTGCCCTATATTATATGGCTAATATCCACCTATAAGTGAGTATTTTCCATCTGTGTCTTTCTGCTTCTGGGATACCTCACTCAGGATGATCTTTTCTAGTTCCCATCATTTGCATGCAAGTTTCATGATTTCCTTGTTTTGTTTGTGTTTTTCATTTTTTTATTTTTTAATATAAATCACAGTCTATTCACTATGTATTTCAGCTATAGCCCCCACCCTCATTCCCTCCCAATCCCATCCTCCCTCCCTCATCTCCTCCCATGCTCCTCTTCAAGTCCACAGATAGGGAGGTCCTCCTCCTCTTCCATCTGACCCTAGCTTATCAGGTCTCATCAGGAATGGCTGCATTGTTCTCCTCTGTGGCCTGGCAACGATGCTCCCCTCATCAGGGGAAGATGGTCAAAGAGCTAGCCACTGAGTTCATATCAGAGACAGTCCATATTCCCCTTACTAGGGAATCCACTTGGATACTGTACTGTTTTAAATACCTGAGTACATTTTTTCTGCAGGTGTTGCTTAACAGGCCAGGGCCAAGCCAATCATTCTGGCTAGAGGCTACTCTTCCATTACAGCCAGAATAGTTTGTGATCTGAGACTGCTCCCCGCTCAGGGGGTGGTGTCAAAGAGCCTGCCACTGAATTCATGTCAAGAAATTCCCTGTTCCCCTTAGTAGGCAACCCACTTGGACACTGAGCTGCCATGGGCTACATCTGAGCAGGAGTTCTAGGTTATCTCCATGAATGGTCCTTGGTTGGAAAATCAGTCTCAGAAAAGACTCCTGTGCTCAGAGTTTTGGTTCTATTGCTCTCCTATCTGGGTAGGTTATGAGATTTCCTCATTTTTAATTGTTGAATAGTGTTGTGTAAATTTCTGTAACCATTACTCAATTTAGGGACATCTGGATTGTTTCCATATTTTGGCTATTATGAATAAAGCTGCTATGAATATAGTTAAGTAAATGTCTGTGTTTTATGGTTGAGCATCATTTGGCTATGTGCCCAGGAGTGGTATAGCTGCATCTTGAGGTAGCACTATTCCTAATTTTCTGAGAAAACACCAGATTGATTTCCAAAGTGGCTGTACAAGTTTACAATCCCACTTACAATGGAGGAGAGTTCCCCTTTGTCCATAACCTCTCTAGCATGTCACTTGAATTGTCACTTGAGTGTTTGATCTTAGGCATTCTGATGGGTGTAAGGTGGAATCTCAGGCTCATTTTGATTTGCATATCCTGGATGACTAAGTATGTTGAGCATTTCTTTAAACGTTTCTCTGTTGTTCAATATTCCTCTGTTGAGAATTCTCTGTTTTGCTCTGAATCCCATTTTTTTTAAGTCGAATTACTTGGTTTATTGGTATTTAAACTCTTGAGTTCTTTACACAGTCTAGATATAGATGTAGTGTTGGTGAATATCTTTTCCCAGTCTGTAGGTTGTTGTTTTGTTCTAAGGACAGTATACTTTGCTTTACAGAAGCTTTTCGGTTTCATGAAGTCCCATTTATTGATTGTTGATCTTAGAGCCTATGCTGTTGGTGCTCTGTTCAGGAAGTTCTTCTATGCCAACGAGTTCAAGGGTTTTCCCCACTTTTTCTTTTGACATATTTAGTGTGTTTGGTTTTATGTTGAGGTCTTTGACCGCTTGGACCTGAGTTTTGTGCAGGGTGATAAATATGTATCTATTTGCATTTTTCTACATGGAGACATCCAGTTAGACCATCACCACTTGTTGAAGATGCTGTCTTTTTACCATTGTATGGTTTTGGCTTCTTTGTCAAAAATCAAGTGTTGGTAGGTATGTGGGTATATTTCTGGATCTTTGATTCGACTCCATTGATCCACCACTCTATTTAAGTGCCAGTACCAATCAGATTTTTTTGTTGTTGTTATTTTTATTTATTCTTAATTTTGCTACTATTGCTCTATAGTGCAGCTTGAGATCAGGGATTCAGACACCTCTAGAAGAGCTTTTATTGTATTATTAAATAAGGTTGTTTTAGCAAAGTTGGCTTTCTTTTCTTTTTCCATATGAAATTAAGTATGGCCTGGAGATGAAACCAAAATATTCTTGAGTATGGGGTTATTATAAATATGCTAAAGAGCTGTTTCTTTCCATCCTTGGATAGTTCTTTTATTAAGTTTTTTGTAATTTCGGATGTGAGAGAAAGAAGGGTTATCTATATTTTTATAATGATCTAAGCTTGTAAAGTCCATGTTTTATAGGAGAAATTTGTTTTAGTTTTTCATTTGGGTGAGCTTTGAACTTTCACATATGCTATGTTCTCATAACTTCTGACCTGTGAAAGACTATATTCACCTTGTTGGCATGGGCATTGAAAGTAATTCCAGGTGTATAATTGGACTGTTGGCTTTGTTACTGTCTTTGGTTTATGGCCATACCTATTCAAGGACTCAAACATGGTTTATATAAAATATTTGTCTATAGTTTTAATTTCACAATTAGAAACGTCATAGCAGAACATTAGTATTCAATTGAACTACTGTTAATAAGCCAAGAACAATATTTAGGAATTCCTGGGAAGTCTACATTGACGGCAAAAAGTTCAAAATTGTGTCTAAAAGTAGCAGAGGGCTAAATAAAAACAAATTTAAGAAAGAAATAATCTTCAGAAAAGGAAAAAAAGGTCATTATCAGATACTGGAACCACTATAAAGATAAATAAGTTCCTACAATGTTGGTATAGAAAAGTGCAGGTATACTGAGTAAGAAGTGAGTGCATACAATCTTGGATCAGTAGAAAACATGAATCACTCATAAGTAGTACTTCAATAAATTTAACTCTGAAAGTGGACATCTTTAGAAATACATAACAGAGGACTGGAGATATTGCGCAAGGCTTAGGATGCCTAGCTCTTTCTGCAGAGTACCTGGGACTGATTCCTAAGAACTGCTTGATGGTGTCTGTCTGTGATTCCAGTTTCAGGGGATTTGTTGTCCTCCTCTGGTCTCCATGGGCACCAGGCACACACATAGTGCAGAGACATAAGTGAAGATTAAATACTACTAATGCACATAAACAAAAAATAAATTAATATTTTAAAATATCACACTAAATGTATATATTAAATATATTTAAGGATAATTTAAAAATTAAAAGCTACACATTACCTGAAAGTAAATCTCAACATACACATGGTAAATATATGCCATTAAAATATAAACTAAATGATACCAAAATGAAAATCATTTTGCTGTTTATTTCAGACAAAGAATTAACATCTAGTAAAAAAGATGCTGAAACTTATGAGAGATGGGAAGCTGTGGTAGGAATGGACAAATGTTATCAACAGTGTCAAATGCTAATATAAATGATTTATAACTATAGTAAATTGTAGAAGTTCTCTATTTTTCAAAGCATGTAAGTCAAAATGCGAGTCACCAGTGTTTTCTCATTAGTTGCTAAAGAGTCTTTGCTTTATAGAAAGGAGGAAAGAAAAATTCTCATGGAATGCCCATATATTTAGATGTACACATAACATGTATATTTGCATATGTGTGAATATGTTTGTGTTGACCAACAGAGGTTTATTAAATATACCCCTTAAAAATAAAAGCTAACACACAGATGAGCATACATTTTATCATCTTTTCATTACAGAGCTGATGTAGCAAAAACTGAAGATAGCTTTACTGTTGAGTAAACATATTAGGTAATATTTATATTATTCAATGGCATATGCTACTTGAAACATGAATTATTATAGATGTATATTAGAAAAGTCTTGTTATAAAATGAAAATGGGCATGTAGTTTAAGAACATGAAGCATGGAGCAATTTTTGGGAAAAACATTCCAGTTAACACAAGCTTATCACAGCACAGGAAAAGTGATGTTTTAAGATTTGCCTTGTAATTATCTAAGTGATTTGACTCCTTGCAATGAACACATATTTTATAATATATGATAAATTAAAATTACATAACAAAGTCACCTAGTGGGTTCCCTAGTAAGGGGAGTAGGGGCTGTCCCTGACATGAACTCAGTGGCAGGCTTTCTGATCACCTCCCCTGAGAGTGGTGGTACAGCCTTGCCAGGTCACAGAGGAAGACAATGCAGACAGTCCTAATGAGTCCTGAGAGGCTAGGGTCAGATGGAAGGGGAGGAGGACCTCTTCTCTCAGCAGACTTGGGGAGGGACATAGGGGGAGAAGAGGGAGGAAAGGTAGGATTGGGAGGAAATGAGGGTGGTGGGCACAGCCTAGATACAAAGTGAATAAATTGAAATAAATAATAATAATTAATATAAATGTATAAAAAAGAAAAGCATTTTGTAAAAAAATCTCAACATCAAAAAATAACAAAGTAAAATTAAGAGGAGATTTCAAAGTAATATGTAATAGCTCTAACTTACTTTTAAATTTTCAGTGTGCATAGTGTCCAATCTTTTCCCAAATGTCTTCCGCATATTTTTTCTCTTTTCCCTTCCCATACTTACATGTCTCTACCAGCACACATTTCTTTAGATGTAGTTAACTTCTTATTTTTTCTTGGTTGTCAATCTGTCAGTCTATCTATGTCTATGTATTTCTCTACCTTTCTACCACAGGGAAAACAGTTATTTTATTACAATGCTACATAAAATATATATCATGGTTAACTATAACCAACTCCCTGATAGTACACTCATTTTCAGCTTATTCTATGTTTTCTTTACATAGGCAACTGCCTTTGTACATGAAAATAGAATTTTCCAAAATAGTTATATCCTCATTCTAATAAATAACTGATTTAAAATTATTAATACAAACATATGCATATCTTAGCTACATATAATAATAACTATAATAAAATAATAACTAAATATTTCAGGGTTGATAAATTAATTTAATGTATAATTCTCCCCCATACAAATGAATCTGATATTCTAGAATAATAAATCTACTAGTTTTAAGGACAAAGGATTGGGATATAATTTTCCAAATCATTCATCATATTATGTTGTGCTCAGAAGATCAGAAGAATAGTGCCTGTTGATTCGTTGGTACTTATCTGAAATCTATCCTGTTCTGTCTTATGATTTGTTGTTTGGGATTATAAAAGATAATATTTTACTCCTGATCAAAGATAATATAATTTGTGCTTTTCTTCAGAATTTGTTCATTAGCTAAGTGCTTAAATCTTCAAGTACTCCAGTACCTAAATAAAATGCTGGTCAAATATAAATAATGAGGTAGAAGCCACATGCATCTGCAAATAGCTCAGTTTAAATAAAATAATGATTTTCATTGCAGTTCATCGTATAGCCTAAGCCAGTCTTTTAACATGTTATTTTTAAAAGTTATGTACATATTTGTATATTTGTGTGTCAGTATATGCATATGAGTGTAGTAGTGACAGATATCGGAAGAGAACCCTGGATTTCATTGTGAACTGAATTCAGGTCCTCTACAAGAGCAGTATGTGTTCTTAGCCACTGAGGCCTTTCTGGAGGCCCCTTAGCTTATCCTGCATGAAAACAGCAGTATGATGACATCACCTGTGTGTCCACAAACAAAAGGAAACATAGTTTACTTGTTTGTTTTTAAATGAGAGAACTGGAATCAGTGGGGGAAGGTATCTCTGAGACAAGCTTGAAATCCGGGACAGTAGAAACTCCCAGGAGTTTATGAGGGTGACCCTATCTAAGACTTGTAGCAACAGGGGATATAGACCATGAAACAGTTACCTCCTGGTGACAAAATATCCAATGCCACAAAACCTTCAGTCCAGAAATTTAATGCCTATAAGAGGGACAGAGATACAGAGGGGGCAAAAAGTGAAGAAATGATCAACCAATGACTGCCCCCTCTTGAGTCCCATGTCATGAGAGGGAGCCCACCCCTGGCACTATTAGTACTAGTGTACTATACTTACAGACAGGAGACCAGCTTTTCAGCTGTCTGAGTGCTTTAACTTGGCAACTAATGAAAACATGCACAGACCCAGAGCCAAAGAGTAGGGAGAGCTTGGGGAATCCTCTGAAACAGGGAGAGAGAGGATTGAAATATCCGGGGAGGTCAGAACACCACAAGAAAACCTACAGAATCCACTAACCTGGGCCCTCAGAGGCTTGCAGAGACCAAGCCACCAGTGAGAGAGAGAGAGAGTCTGAGGGCCCAGGTTAGTTCACATGAGGACCAGGCTGCACACCTGTTACAGATTTGTAGGGGGTCCTCATGTGGAAACTCTTAACAGCAGGAGCAGAGGCTGTCTCTGACTCTGTTGCCTGCTATTGAGTCCTTTTTCACTATCTGGACATCTTTGTCTAGCCTTAGAAGAAGATGTGTCTAGGCCTACTACAACTTGATATGCCAAGGCTGGTTGATATCCATGGGAGGTCTCTCCTCTGAGGCGAAAGGGAGAGGAAAAGGGGGAGGGAAGATAAGATGGAGAGACTGAGAGGAGAGGAAGCTCTGATCGGGATGTAAAGTAAATAAATAAATTAAAATAAATGAATTAAATATTTTTTTAAATTTTAATTATTTTCTAAACTGAGTAAAATAATATTTCAATATAAAATTAGTATCACATTTTTTTCTTCTTGAAGTTTCAAGATAAAAGGAATCCTAAATAAAAACAAAACATAGTAGATGACTTAGGACTTTTTAAAAATTTATTTATTTTTATCTAAATCACAGGTTAGGTACTTTGAATCCCAGGCGTAGCCCCCTCCCTCAGTCCCTCCTACCCTCCCACTCCCTCCCTCATCTCCCTCCTCCCCGCCTCCTCCAAGTCCACCAACAGGGACTTCCCTTCCATCCAACCCCAGCTTATCCTGACTGCTCAGGCCTGGCTGCAATGTCCTCCCCTGGGATCTAGCCAGTCTGTCACTCCCCGGCTTGTATGGGGGAGGGTCAAAGAGTCAGCCATCAAGAACATGACTGAAACAGTCCTTGTTTCCCTGAATAGGGTCTTCAGTCCTACACCGAGCTATCATGGGCCCCATCTGTGGGGGGGTTCCAGGCCACATCCACACATGGTCCTTGATTGTAGAAACCGTCTCTTACAAGACCCCTGTGCCCTGCTCAGTTTGGTCTTTGTGGAGCTCTTGTTCTCCCCAAGTCTCAACAACCTCCCCCAGATCTATCATTACTTCTCACCCTCTGCCAATGTCTTGATCGCGAGTCTTAATATCTGCTCTGATACATCGCTACATTGAC
>CM053744.1:77746408-77763039 GCA_028658305.1 Pachyuromys duprasi | reverse complement strand
TTTGTTGGGTGAGTTCTTTCGCCGATTTCTGGGCATTTGTTTATATATAATCAGGGAGCTGTTTGTGCTTTAAGGCTGTACTTCAGTCTGAATCTGACAATCTCTTGTGTCAGGAGTATTCTTCAAGAAGATCAGGAATTTCCGGTGGTTTGTGGTGTGTGTTTTGTCTCAGTTGAACGCTGTTGTGGGCTCTGTGTGCCCAGCTTCGTGCTCTGTGCTAGAAGCTGTGAGCACTGCAGGCTGGTCACCCCTCTGGTCTGGAGGCTTTACTCCTCACTCTGTGCTAGAGTCTGAGTGTCCAGTTTTGAGATGTCAGCTGGGGGCTGTGCACTCAGCCCTGGGCTTGCTGCTAAGGGCTTTCCCCTAGAATGGAGATTTGGAACCTCCTTCTCTGCCAGGGGCTGTGTACCACGGTCTGAGATATTTGGGCCACACACAGTGGGTTTGGGTTGGTGTGCATCTGCTGTATGCAGGGCTGTCTGAAATGGTGCCAGAGGCCTTCTCTCTCTGGCCCGTGGACAGACACCTGAACTGGGGTTTTTGCTGGTGGATACGTGCAGTTTTCGCCCTCAGTGAGCGGTCTGGTCAAGATGGTCCCAGGATCCTCTCAGCCGTGGGTTGAGACAGAACTCGGGTTCCTCCCAGATCCGCAGGCGGACTCACACACTGACTGAGTTTTTGCTGGCAGAAGCATTCCACGAGTGCCCCCGCAGTGTGTGGACTGGTCAAAACAGTCCCCCAATCCACTCAGTCTGTGGTGGTTCAGGTGATAGGTTCGTGCCTGCAGCACACCCATGGGTTGAAGCAGTACCTGGGTGCAGTTTGCGCTCCTAGGGTGCAGTTCAGTGAAAATGACACCTGGTTCCTCCTGAGACTGCCCGCGAGACTGTGTGATCCAGTCTATAATGGCGGGTGCTGGCGCCCAGCGCGGCTGCTCATTCAGATCAGAGCTGTGCGCTGCTGGTCACAGGGAAATTTCTCCAGGTAACAACTGGGTGTCTCTAGGGTTTTCACACTTGATTTTCTCAATGTAGGAGTTCCACTCACCTGGCACTCACAATGCTGGCGTTTTAGGTCCCAGAGTTCAGTCTCCTCGTCGCTGCGTTGTTTCTGCTCTCCTACTCCTCAGACACATTGTTCTCTCGTGGCAGCCATCTTGGATCTCAGGATTTTTAATATTAAAAAAGTTAATAATGATGGACTACAAGCTGGGTGAAAAGGAGTTTGTATTTAACTAGCATAACTAAACACAGTGTTTAGAAAAATTATTTGAGATCCTTCAAAGGTAAGTGATTCATATTACTAATTGCATACCTGTTTGATAGTGTAACATAAGCTTGCAGAATCCAAGTGCAAGGTACATCTGTCTGCTGCTTACTATACAATCTGCAGCAATAAAGCATCAGTTGTAATTTAGTATTAAATTATAAAGGGCTGAAAAAATAATATGCTATCACAACAAGATTGTATAAGTACTGTTAACATCTGAAGTGCTGGGTAAAATGTGTTATATGGTGAACGTCACATTAAATACATTTGGGTGTAGTTTTCTGAAAACTATTTTGATAAATTTGAAGAAGTTAAAGTCAATTATTACAATCAGTACTAATTATATTTTTGAAAGCAGTTCTAGGTGCAAATTAATGTGCTTGGGATGGAGAACATTTTTGAGAAATCTATTTGTACCCACTGTATAATAACACACTGTCGTACATATCACAGCATACTGTCACTTAAGAAATATCTCATGTTCTTGGCAATAAAGAGCAAACCCTCAAAAATAGTATGACATTTTTAAGCATAGAAGAAAATAGTGCTGTGAAATTACAGTCTAGTTATAATTCCTCAAATAACCAGGTATGTGTTACATGTGATGATTAAAAACCACATACAATACTTAGAAGACTTGCTACCCTGTGGCACCCACTATGTACATGAAAAAAGTCTGCATACGTGATGAATATTTCTGTATGCAATGCACATTATGTACTTGAGTGGGTACAGTAGTTGGTGTTCTAAATATTGTGCCAGGTTAGATTATTTGGGATAAGATTAGTTGAATATTTTATTATATTTAGAAGATAATTTTGCCATTAACCTTTTCTTATTGAGGAACAAAAAATTCATTTGTATCATTTTCCTTGAATTTTTATACAGACAAAAAGCAACCATGAATAAAATTCAAATATGCTTTTCTGTTTCTTTTTTCTATTATCTGCCACTCTTTGGTTTTCAGAGTATTTTGAGTTAATTGTGAAATGGAATGATTGGTGGCATGGATAAAGCAGATTTACTTCTTTGGACGATATTTTGAAGAACATGGGACTATTAGGAGTGCAGTAACATATCCAGAACTTCTACTTCGAAATGCTAGAAGTCAAATCTAATTTTATTATGCATGTGTGCATTTCATGTTTTTTAACAGCAAAACATACCTATATATAAGGCATAATTCTGTTTGTTTTTAACACGGTATGATTTAATTCATTGAACTGAAAATAGCTTAGTAAAAGACTAAATTTGTACAGCCAGCATGATAGTGCACGCCTTAATACTAACACTAGAAATGCTGAGACAGGAGGGTTTTTTTAATGGGAAGCTTTTATATTATTTTTTATTTTTTTATATCAGTTACAGTTTGTTTACTTGGTATCCCAGCTGTAACAGGCTCCCTCATTCCCTCTTAATTCCACCCTCCCTCCCTCATCTCCTCCTTGCCCTTTTCCAAGGCAAGGGGAGGACTTCCTCACCTTTCATCTGACCCTCTTTTATCAGGTATCTTCAGGACTGGCTGCAAAGTTCTCCTCTGTGGCCTAGCAGGGCTGCTCCTCCCTCAGGGGTGGGGATAGAAGGTCAAAGAGCCCACCATTGAATTCATGTCAGAAATAGTCCCTGTTCCCTTTACTAGGGTACCCACTTGGATACTTAGCTAACATGGGCTACACCCGAAAAGAGGTTCTAGGTTATATCCATACATGGTACTTGGTTAGAGAAACAGTCTCATAACAGACCTCTGTGCCCAGATATATTTGGTCCTTACGGAGCTCCTGTCCTCTCCAGGTCATATTAACTCCCCTTCTTTCTTATGATTCCCTGCACTCAGCCAAAGGTTTGGTTATGAGTCTTAATATCTGCTTTGATACACTGCTAGGTAGAGTCTTTCTGAGGCCCTCTGTGGTAGGCTCCTGTCCTGTTACTTGTTTTCTCCTATATTCAATGTCCATCCCATTTGTCTTTCTAAGTGAGGATTAATCCTCTTACCCCAGGCTTCTTTCTTGTTTAGGTGTATAGATTTCAGTATGTTTATCCTATATTATAGGTCTACATAAGTGAGAACATACCATGTATGTCTTTCTGCTTTTGGCATATCTCATTCAGTATGATCTTTTCTAGGTCAGGAGTGTTTTAATGAGTTCAAAGCCACTATGGGCTACAGATTTGCTCTCATGAAACAGAAAGCGTTAGCTCATTGCTGCTCTTGTATTAGGCTTTGTTATATATCCTGTAACTACTGTTCTGTAAAGATCCAATGCTCCTTTCTGCTCTGCAGGCACTGGTCATCACAGACAGAAGTCAGGACAGGAACTCAAGCAAGGCAGGAAGTAATGTAGAGGCCATGGAGGAGTGCTGTTTTCTGGCTTGCTCATCATGGTTTACATGGCCTTCTTTCTTATAGCACTCAGGACCACCAGCCCAGGGTTGGTCCCACAAGCACTAAGCTGAACTATATCTCCCATCCTTCATTAATTAAGAAGATAAACTGGCTGACAACCCAATCATATGGAGGCATTTTCTTAATTGAGGTTCCGTCTTCTTAGACGACTGGGTTTTATCAAGTTGATAATAAAACTAGCCAGTATGCAGGCATTCACACGTACACATAAAATAAAATAAATCTTTAAATAACCAAGAAAGAGCATTAAAATGGTAGTGTAATAATTAATGGAAAATTAACTTTTAAGTGTAAAGTATGAAAGGAAAATTAATTAATGTTAATCTTTATGTTTCATAAATAAAAACTAGTTTTTCAGGTAAAACTATTCTCATCCATTAGTAGGTAGTCCAATATGTTTCAGTGATACTTCTAGAATTTCTTGATATTTTTAAAACATACAAAAATTACACTTTGAAAATTGTACCATTTTTGTTTCTTAACTGTAATAATCATTAACTCTTATATCTTAGTTTTATATTTATATTGGTTCTGGTACTTTGTTATAGAGTGCTACCCTTAGAGAAATTTAAATAATGAATTATGGAAAACTGTTTCACAAAATCTATGGTGTATGTGAAATAAGCCAGTCAATGTTTGTCTTTTATATTTTAACCCATAAATATAAATATAAATATATATATATAATACTTTTCTAAAATTCTTATAAAATGTATTATTTTATTATTGAAAATACTGTGCTGTTTTCATTTTTATAACCTGTATTGTCGTTATTTATGTTAGTTGCTCATTAAAAACTGAATTTCTTTATTATTTTTATATTTTTGATAGTAATGGATTTAGTCTACATTAAAAACAAGTAGCAGTCTGTACTTGTTCTTAGTGTTATATTTGGCATTGAATATATATAGTGTTCAGAATCTTGACAAAATAAACAAAAGAATATCCATATCAGAAACATAACAATACCATAAATAAATATTTACAAATACATTTTTATAGGAAAATCAATATCTAAAGGCTGTCATACAAAGAGAAAACATGCTGTGATTAAAAAAATAATATAGATTTTTCCAAAGAAACATTTTCTGAACATTGATTAAAAAGCGGGAAAAGGTCAGCCTTGGTTGGAAATGTAGCTGAGCTGGTAAAATTCTTACTAAATAAGAAGCATGAGATCCTGGGTTTGGTCCTAGAATCATGTATTAAAGACAGCCCACAAGCTTGTAATCCCACTTCTGACAAACTGGAGACAGTGAGATCCTGGTCTTATTAGGCCTCATAAAACATAGAAAGGATTTCCTGATAATGGATTCTCAAGGTTGACCTCTTTCCTTCACACACATACACACATATATGTCCCCAAACACATGAACTCATACCTGCATACATGCACGTGAAGAAAGTTGGATTTGATAGGAATGAAAGTGTTATTCTGTTTAAGTAGAGCATCGCAATGATGGAAGTTCATTATTGTCTCTCCTGCTTAAGAAGAGATTGCTCACATAAAATAATTGCTGATGTCTATTGACTTGGTTCCACTAATTCATGGGTGAGTTATAAATTGTTAAGCCCATTCAGTTGAGAAAAGGAGACAAGATGCAAGAAATGTGAGGAGCAGAAATGACTTTCATTTTTGATTAGTTAAAATATGTTGTGCAAATTTGCATAGGTTCATGCCAATTTGGGTGGCTCTTAAATGGATGATTGTTACCTTCTTATTCTTTTTCATCACATGGATTTTCTTTTATAGAATTAAAATCGTCAACTCAAAGAATTAACAATCACAAAAGCTTTTGGGGAAGAAAATCTCTGAGGAGAAGGGAGAGCTAGCTTAAGTCTATTAAGTTTATTTCATGAGAAGTATTGTATCTATGTCAAGTTTTTAAAAGATACAACCACAATAGCCATATTTTGTTTTTATTTCTCAAATCCTGAAATTGAGGAAACATATTATATATATATATTTATATATCCATTTATGTGTGTATATATATATATACAAACATATATATATATATATATATATATATATATATATATATATATATATATATATATATATATATATGTTTCCTCAGTTAAAGGGCTTTTGTGTGATAGAACTCAAATCCATGAATATCTCCATTGTCTATCTGTGTATATAACTATCTGTGTATAGATGCATATTTGTAACTGTGTTTTTGTATACTCATATATGACTGTATTTATGTGTAACTGTGTGTATATATGCCCATGAGTAAATGTGTGTGTGTTTGTGTACATATAACTGTGTGTGTTTGTGTAAGCATGTGTGTGAGAGTTTTTTTTAGTTTAGCCAAGAATGACATGTTAATTTCTTTACACCTTTAAGTTTAACTGAGAACAGTTAACTAAATTTGTGCTCCTAAAATATCTAATTATAATGTATAAAATGTACTAAATTTTAGCATAAGTATGAAGATAACACTGACCTATCCTATCTCCACCCCCACCCCCACCCGGACTCTACATGTTATGAGGGCAAGGGTTTTATGTCTTCGTTTTTAACAAGATTTCACTTGATACCGCAGTCTGGCTTTCCACTTACACACCTCCTGCCTCAGCCTCCCAGTCAGTGAGGCTTCAGTCATGCACCACCACATCTGGCTCTGAATATGGGTTTCTATGTGTCCTGATCATATTGTTACACAAAGGAAAGCTGGTTGCCCTGTCCTTAGCATGTGCTACTAAGGCAATTTCCTATTCAATTACTGTGCACCCATGCATTCATTCTTAGATAGCTTAAGCCAGGAATATAAACAGTGTTAATTCACCAGTCTCAGTCAAGCAAACTTATAGAGGTTTAGCACAAGTATTTTTTTTTAAATGCAACAGATTGGAGTGTTTCTTGGAAGCGTGCTTCCATCTGTGAAAACTGTCACTGGAAAAGGGAAGAACACTTTAAAATAAATCCACCGGCTGTATTGGTAATCTTGGAGTGATCCGAAGGCCTGAATATGGTGGGACTATTTGTGAAATCAGTTGGACCAGATGAGGGGAGAGAGAGTGGAGGAGGTTTTCAGTTCCGATAACGACTTTAAAAATCAATTTCAAGCTATAATCTTAAAATAAAAATGAAAGTATTAAAGTTGAAATTGTCTTAAAATTAATGAAGTGGCACATGTTGTGCTGAGTGATGTGTTATTAAAACACTCAGGTACAAACTGGTAATTTACAGCTAAAAAATAAAGAAAGAAAGAAGCGGGCTTGTAAACTTTCAACAGCTAAACTTTTGTGTTGGTTTGAAAATAACCACCATTTCAGACCACCATATTGGTCTAAGATTTTTCAAAATGGAAGTAAATTAGCCATCTTGAGTTCTACAGAGTTACCCATTATTCAAATAAACAAACAGAGAAAAACAGTAACAACTACAACAGAAACATCAAAATAATAAAGTTCTCATGGTATACACACAAAAAAAGAAAAAAATGACTACAGCTAAAGAGAGATTATCTTGCATGCCTTCTAGCATTATACTATACATTTTTCTACTTGATGAAACAAACACTAAAATGTTGTGACTGATAAAATAACATGAAGAAAGGCTTGAAGTGGTATTACATTTTAGTAGGAGTCTACCCAGGTCTCTATGAAGTACTTTCTCCATTTAAATTTTCCAGCTTTTACTTTTAAAAGCTTGAAGAGGTAAATCTTGTGTATAGAAAGAGGGCTTCAGACTCATCTCCCTTGCTGGAAAGACAGAATTGTTATTGATTGTGCAGCTTCCAGGAAAGATTTGAGAAGGTATCCACTTCTTGAAAAGCTTCTGAGCGGCTCTGCTCTGAGTACTCAGATCTCCAAACACTGGACTGATCAGTGCTTCTTGACAGTTGCACAAGAAGGTGGGTTGCAAGGTGACTTCCTCATGACTCAATTTTTGCACCACCTATTTTCTTTTATTGTTTTTTCCTATTTTATTTTTAAATATTATTTACAGTTTATTAACTTTGTATCTCAGCTGTAGCCCCTGCCTTCATTCCTTCCCAGTCACACCCCCCTCCCTATTCTCCTCCCATGCCCGACTCCAAGTCCACTGATAGGGGAGGTCCTCCTCCCCTTCCATCTGACCCTAGCCTATCAGGTCTCATCAGGACTGCTGCATTGTCTTCCTGTGTGACCTGATAAGGCTGCTCCCCCATCAGGGGAAGGTGATCAAAGAGCCAGCCACTGAGTTCCTGTCAGAGACAGCCCCAATTCTCCTTACTAGTGGGAGCAATTGGACACTGAGCTGCAATGGCTACATATGTGCAGGGGTTCTAGGTTATCTTCCTGCATGGTCCTTGGTTAGAGTATCAGTGTTAGAAAAGACCCCTTTGCCCAGATTTCTTGGTTCTCTTGCTCAACTTGTGGAGCTTCTGTCCCCTCCAGGTCTTTATATCTCCCCTTTCTTTCATAAGATTCCCTGCACTCTGCCCAAAGTTTGGATATGAGCCTCAAATTCTGCCTTGATACCCTGCTGGGTAGAGTTTTTCAGAGGCCCTCTGTGCAAAACCACCTTTCTGGCTCTCTGATACACTTCAATGCTTTTCTTTTTCTGAGATCTCCCTGACACATCCTCTTTCCCAATTTCCTCTCTAAGAATTTTTCAGTGTTCTGTTTAGTAATGTTTTTATTCACTCTCTTAAACGACTGAATCTTTCCACTAAAAGTTTCAATTGGTGTCAGACACCTTTAAACTCAGCACTCCAGAGGCAGGAGCAGGTAGATCTCCTTGAGTTTAAGGCAGAGTGGTCTGCAGATGGAGCTCCTGGACAGCCAAGGCTACATAAAAGTCCATGTCTCATCCAAGTAACCAAACAAACAACAACGAAAAGAAAAAGGAAAGCACCTTCAATGAAAAAGACTCAAACATCTAAAGCTGAAGATTAGCAGCCAGGTTTGCCAATAATCTGGAACAAGCACAAATTTCAAGTGAGTCTTCTGAACATCTTTTCCATCTGCACAGGAGACTACTTCCTGAACAGAACACCAACAGCACAGGCTCTAAGATCAACAATAAATAAATGGGACCTCATGAAACTGAAAAGCTTCTGTAAAGCAAAGGACACTGTCATCAAAACAAAACGACAGCCTTCAGACTGGGAAAGGATCTTTACCAATCCTACATCGGACAGAGGGCTAATATCCAATATACATAAAGAACTCAAGAAGTTAAAAAGCAACAAATCCAGTAATCCAATTAAAAAATAGGGCATGGAGCTAAACAGAGAACTCTCTGTAGAGGATTGTAGAATGGCAGAAAAACACTTAAAGAAATGCTCAATGTTCTTAGCCACCAGGGAGATGCAAATCAAAACAACCCTGAGATTTCATCTTACACCCATCAGAATGGCTAAGATCAAAAACTCAAGTGACAACGCATGCTGGAGAGGTTGTGGAGAAAGGGGAACCCTTCTCCATTGCTGGTGGGAATGCAAACTTGTACAACCACTTTGGAAATCAATTTGGTGCTTTCTTAGACAATTAGGAACAGTGATTCCTCAAGACCCAGCTATACCTCTCCTAGTCATATATCCAAAAGATGCTCAAGTACCCAACAAGGACATTTGCTCAACCATGTTCGTAGCAGCTTTATTCGTAATAGCCAGAACCTGGAAACAACCCAGATTTCCCTAAGTTGAGGAATGGATACAGAAATTATGGTATTTTACACAATGGAATACTATTCAGCAATTAAAAATGAGGAAATCATGAAATTCGCAGCCAAACGGTGGGACCTAGAAATGATCATCCTGAGTGAGGTATCCCAAAAGCAGAAAGAAACACAGGGTTTATACTCACTTATATAGACCTATAAGATAGGATAAACACTGAAATCTATACACCTAAAAAAGATAAAAAAGAAAGAGGACCCCAGGTAAGAGGATCAATTCTCACTTAGATAGACAAATGGGATGGACATTGAATGTAGGGGAAAACAAGCAACAGGACAGGAGCCTACCAGAGAGCCTCTGAAAGACTCTACCTAGCAGTGTATCAAAGCAGATATTAAGACTCATAACCTAATCTTCAACAGAGTGCAGGGAATCATATGAAAGAAGGGGGAGTTAGTAAGACCTGAAGAGGACAGGAGCTCAACAAGAACTAAATATATCAGGACACAGGGGTCTTTTATGGGACTGTTTCTCCAACCAAGGACCATGTATGGATATAACCTAGAAACCCTGCTTGGATATAGCCCATGGCAGCTCAGTATCTAACTGGGTACCCTAGTAAAGGGAACAGGGACTATTTCTGACATGACCTCAATGGCGGGCTCTTCGACCCTTCCCCTTCATCCCCAGAGGGAGGAGCAGCCTTGCTAGACCACAGAAGAGGACATTGCAGCCAGTCCTGAAGAGAACTGATAAGCTAGGATCAGATGGAAGGGGAGGAGGTCCTTCCCTATCAGTGGACTTGGAAGGGGACAGGGAGGAGATGAGGGAGGGATGGGGGGTATTGGGAGGGAATGAGGGTGGGGTTACAGCTGGGATACAAAGTACATAACATGTGATTAATATTAAAAAAAATTCTAGATGAATTGCCAAGCCATCACTTCAATGACTGGTGTGAACTTTTTTGAATATTTACCCACAGCAATTTTGATTGATTTGGTTGTAACTATCTACGACCCCCCATTAAGCTATCATGTTAATATACTCTAGATGCAAATCTCTTACAATGGTTTTCAAATATTTTACATCGTTTAATCTCTTTGTATGCCTTTTGAAGCACAAAGTTTTGATCCATAAAATTATGTTATTTTCATTTTCCTTTGGCTGCTAAATTTCAACTGTCAAAAATGAGAAGACATTGACTATTGCAGTTTCATGATTTTCTTGATTTAAAAGACCATAGCTAAAACACAATAGAGTGGTCTTTAACAATAGAGTGGTCTATATAGTGTAGTGATATTCTTAATCATTTTACTTAGTTTTTCTTCCTTTTTTTCCTTGAATTGCTATCAATGATATTTTAACCATTCTACTCTCTTCAATTCACCAGTGACCAGTTTCTTTAACTTACTCTTTTAACTGTCAGGTGTTTATTTTTGTCTGTTAACGTATCTAGAATGTTTTTGATTGTGTTCAGGACAATTTCCATAGTGAGGTATTTGAGATTCTCAGAAGGAATCAAGGGTTGTCAAAGCACTGGGGAAATACCGAACAGCCACTAAAAGGAAAAGCAGTCACTTTGTGACAGTGCCCACAAAGTGCAAAAATGTATATCTGTTCATAGTGCCCCTCTTCATTTTTTTTTTGCACAAGCATAGCACACTTATAATATCCACAAAACCAAACACGGATTTCATTCTAATGAAAATCTCCAGTTTATTTGAATTCCCTTATTTTTGCCAAATAAATGTTCTCTAATTTTTTGCAGGATATCCTTCAAGACCCTATTTTGTGTCATGTGTTACGTCTCCTTAGGCTCTTCTTGGTTGTCCTAGTTTATAAAAATTTTAAATTATTTACTCATTATTAAATTTTAGTTCATGATTCATATTATCTGATTTGTGAGCATATTAGGTTTCAAAATTATTGACAATAAAAATATTCTAAGCTATTTTATAGACATCAAACATGGGATATTTAGCAAAGCACAGTTTGTGGTCTTGTCTAGGAATCCCTGTAATAATCACCTATTTGTATCTTTGGTTTGAGGATGCAACTGAGGGCCATTGATCAACAGAGCATGTTGAAACAGTAGTGAATGGAACAAGGTGGAGAACTCTTGGCTGTTTTCAATTTAGCCATATGGAAGCTCATCAAATACAACTTTCTCTTGTCATTTTCTTAAAATCTGACTTTTCTCTTCTATGCTTGCTTAACCGTGCTCCTGACTTACCTTTGGTAAAAATTTAGAGAAGAATTTAGTGAAAGCTATATTATCATGCACTATGAATGATGGTCTCTTAAACGTTACATTACTGAAATTGAACAAGTGCACTTTTATTAACACAGATGTATAGAATTCCTATCTTGTATGGTATTCTCTTTGTGCAGGTGCCAGATGACCATTGGCATCACAGTACTTACAGCTCGTTTGCATCTCAACATCTTGAGGTTACCAGAAGAAATAGGAAACCAAAATTGGGTATTTAAGCTGCAATGTGCCCTAATAGAAATTTTGGGGTTATTTTTTTCTTTGTAGAACTACTATGGTGCTGCTAAGCTGATTTTTTCTGATAACCCTCTTGGTCTTACTTGCGGAATGGTTTGTCCAACTTCCGACCTCTGTGTGGGTGGATGCAACTTATATGCCACTGAAGAGGGACCAATTAATATTGGTGGGCTGCAGCAGTTCGCTACTGAGGTATGTAACAGATGCACCACATTTTTCTCCTGACAAAGCACATAAAATAAATGAAGTCCTTTTGTTGTTGTTGTTGATACTCTGTGTGTGTGTGTGTGTGTGTGAGATACGAATGTGTTTTTTGAAATCGGTATCTTTATACAAAACTTTCCTATAAAATGAAAGTTTATGAAACCATATGTCAAATTAGTTGTAATCCCAGCAGGTTATTAAAATAACTTAGACTGGAAATATCTAAATTGGATGATCTAGAAATAGAATTTGTTCATTAACTTTACATTGAAGTGTAGCGTGGAGACCCTATTAGGAAAAAGGCTATATTCTTTAACTGATAATTTCCCCTGGAACTTGCTTTGATCTTTATGCCTAGAAATATATTTCAGCAGTACTTCATACTATTCTTTGAGTGATAGAGGTTGGGGAATTTTCAAACAACCCTGAAATGGAATAATATTCTCTAACAACATTAAGACAGTAATTAGATTATGTGAGCTTACAGACTGAAAGCTACTCTGTTATTTGTACAAAAAAATGTTTAATGAAATGAAAGGTGGCTTTTTGTCATTTGTCACATAAACTTTGGTCCTGGCATTCTCTTTTATAAATCCTTTGTAAATGACTGATTCTCCGGGACATCTTTATGCTCTCTGGGGTCTCCTGTTTGAAGTGAACTAGCAAGTCAATTCTCATGTATCATTTAAATGATCAGCTTATTGGGAGGTTACAGTAAGATTTTATAATCTTGAGGGACTTGTTGGCTAGAAGACTAAATTAAATGTCTGTCTATGCCGGACTTTTAGTTAATGACTTACCTCTCTGGTTTTGTCAACTTAAACACAATGTGCTCTTTCCCTTTAGAGCCTTTCCCATAATATCCCTCAAGCTTAAGTCACTCTTTGCCTTTAGTAATAAATCAGTGTTATTCCCTTCCTGCTTTCTGACAGGTTAATTCTGTGGAAAGACCCCTGGGAATAAGAAAATGGAAACAATTTGAGGTTGTGAGTTGATGCAATAAATTCTTGGATTTAATTTCTTTTCTTATCAAATTAAAAACTGCATTAGGCTTACCTGACCAGTGCAAGGTATAATCTCTACAACGTGTGAAAATCCTTAGTTGATGGCAAAGATTCACCCAGATTTCTCTCCATATTTCTTTAGGGAGACCTTTGCTTTGTTATTAAGCCAGTGTAAGCTTGCACAAAATGCCTCACAGCAAATGAGGAGCCATATAGTATGTACATGAGCACAGCCACCATTCATAAACAAAATGAAGTGATAGCAGTAGTTTGTCAGCGATACGGACATGAATGTGACAATGAATCATAAGCAGAGAGATGTAGAGAAAAAGGAAAAAAACAGGGCAGGGAAGGAAGAAATGGAACAATGGAATACAGGAGGATTCAGATGGAGGGTTCATATGAGGGAGTGAAATGAAGGCAGAGGCAGAGAGAAAGAGATGCAGATGAAGAAGGAGAGGGAGATGGTAACACAGAGAGAAGAAAATATGAATGGGTAAGAATGAATCACTAGTCTTACTTGGCTTTAATAAGCTCTTATTTCATAGATTATTTATTTGTAAAGCCTTCTATATTGTCCTCCTTCCTATACAGAAGTCATCAGAAACTGAATAAAAATCTAATGTACACACATGTGGGCTCTCTCTAAGCCCTACATAATAAAGAATTGAGCATGAACAAGGACTATCTATAAATTCATCTCAAGGGAATAAAGAAAATTCAAATATTGTGTGTCTTTGTATTTTATTTCATCCCATTTTTATAACTGTGTTTCATAAGCAAATAAAAATGAAACTATGAGAGTTACCTACCTACCTACCTACCTACCTACCTATCTATCTATCTATCTATCTATCTATCTATCTATCTATCTATCTATCTATCTATCTATCTATTTCAGTATTGACCAGTTTTATAAAGTACAGTTTTTCTTACATCAAAGTGGAGTCTACTTCAATGTCAGCACCATTTGAAATGTTATGAAGTTAAGGAAGGGTGAGCTCTGAATATTTGCAAAAAATATTTGAAGGGCAAAATATTCTCTTTTCCAATGACTAAACTATCGGCATGAGATTTAACTCAAAGTGAAACATGATGTAAATGATTTTGTGTTTTGATTGATAAATAATGATTGGTTTTGACCTTTTAAGAAATACAAATCAATATTTCTCTACCAAATCAAGCAAAGGTTAGGAAAGCAAACTAAATAGAAAAAAAACATTTTTTAGAATTGTTTTTCATGTAATTTAGAAATGATCTTTAAAAATATCATCCCTCTAGTCTGCTGTTATTGACCGAATCTGTATGTTCTGCTCTTTCATTTGTACATAAGTGTTTAATTTGGAGAAAAATATGAATCAGACCTACCTAAGCCTGCAGGAAGAGAAGGAAGATGGGTTCTCTTGTGTGGTCCTCTGTTTTCTTTTCTCCTCAACTCCTTGCTGTTTTTGTATCTGCAGTGTAATGACTTGACCTCACTTGAGCTTCTTTTGTGCATCTGAGTGATGAGATAACTACAGAAGGAGTTCTTCTTCTGTGGAAGGCAGATGGCCTCATAATCATACTAGAATCCTTTAATACTATATGTTCAATAAATATCTTTGCAGTATTGGTTTAATGTTGGTGCTATCAATTTTAGATCAGTTTATAAATTTCTATGCATAAACCATGTTTAGATGTACCACAATTTCTGTATCCATTCCTCACTTGAAGGGCATCTGGGTTATTTCCAGCTTCTGGCTATTACAAATAAAGTTGCTACAAACATGGTTGAGCAAATGTCCTTGTTGTGTACTTGAGCCTCTTTTGGATATATGCCTAGGAATGATATAGCTTGATCTTGAGGAAACGCTATTCCTAGTTGTCTGAGGAAGCTCCAGATTGATTTTAGAGTGGTTGTACAAGTTTACATTCCCAACAGCAGTGGAGGAGGGTTTCCCTTTCTCCACAACATCTCCAGCATGTGTTATCACTTGAGTTTTTTATTTTGGCCATTTTGATGGGTGTAAGGTGAAATCTCAGTGTCGTTTTGATTTGCATTTCCCTGATGGCTAATGACTTTGAGCATTTCTTTAAGTGTTTCTCTGCCATTTGATATTCCTCTATCGAGAGTTCTCTGTTTAGCTCTGTTCCCCATTTTGTAATTTGATTACTTGATTTGTTGCTTTTCAACTTCTGTAGTTCTTTATATATACTGGATATTAGTCCTCTGTCAGATAAAGGGTTGGTGAAGATTCTTTCCCAATCTGTAGGCAGTTATTTTGTTTTGATGACAGTGTTCTTCGCTTTACAGAAGCTTTTCAGTTTCATGAGGTCCCATTTATTGATTGTTGCTCTTAGAGCCTGTGCTATTGGTATTCTGCTCAGGAAGTTGTCTCCTGTACCATTGAGTTCAAGGCTCTTCCCCACTTTTTCTCCTATGCAATTTAATGTGTCTGGTTTTATGTTGAAGTCTTAATCCACTTGGACTTTAGTTTTGTACAGGGTGATGAATATGGATCTATTTGCATTTTTCTACATTAGACATCCAGTTAGACAAGCACCATTTGTTAAAGATGCTATCTTTTTTCCATTGTATGGTTTTGGTGGGTTTATTTCTGGATCTTCTATTCGGTTCCTTTGATCCAACCTTCTGTTTCAGTACCATGCAGTTTTTATTAATGTTGCTCTATAGTACAGCTTGAGATCAAGGATGGAGATACCTCCAGAAGATCTTTTATTGTAGAGGATTGTTTTAGCAATTTTGGTTTTCTTGTTATTCTATACAAAGTTGAGAATTTTTCTTTCAAGGTCTGTAAAGAATTCTGTTGGTAATTTGATGGGAATTACATTGAATCTGTACGTTGCTTTTGGTAAGATGGCCATTTTTACTATGTTAATCCTGCCAAACCATGAGCATGGGAAATATTTCCATCTTCTGAAATCTTCTAATTGAATATTACTCAGCAATAAAAAACAAGGATATCATGAAATTTGCAGGTAAATGGTGGGAACTGGAAAGGATCATCCTGAGTGAGCTATCTCAGAAGCAGAAAGACACACATGGTACATACTCACTCATATATAAATTGGATAAACCTACTAAAATCTGTACACCTAAAGAAACTAATCAACAATGCTTGTTTGAATGAACAAATGGGATGGACATTGAGCGGAGGAGAAAACAAGCAACAGAACAGGAGCATGCCAAAGAGGACCTATGGGGGGGGGTGGTCAATGTAGCGATGTATCAGAGCGGATATTAAGACTCGAGATCAAGCCTCTGACAAAGGGCAAGAGTAATGATAGATCTGGGGGAGGTTGTTGAGACTCGGGGAGAACAAGAGCTCCACAAAGACCAAACTGAGCCGGGCACAGGGGCCTTGTAAGAGACGGTTTCTACAATCAAGGACCATGTGTGGATGTGGACTGGAACCCCCGCATGGATGGGGCCCATGATAACTTGGTGTAGGGCTGAAGACCCTATTTAGGGAAACAGGGACTGTTTCAGTCATGATCTTGATGGCTGACTCTTTGACCCTCCCCCATATAAGCCGGGGAGTGACAGACTGGCTAGATCCCAGGGGAGGACTTTGCAGCCAGCCCTGAGGAGACAGGATAAGCTGGGGTTGGATGGAAGGGAA
>CM053744.1:77703410-77746308 GCA_028658305.1 Pachyuromys duprasi | reverse complement strand
AGAGAGAACTCTGGCTAAAATGCTCAATCCACAGCCAGAAAGGCAAAGCAGATTGACATCAGAAGAAGAAAACAGGAAACAAGCTAGGGGCCTGTCACAGAGGGCCCCTGAAAGGCTCTGCCCTGCAGAATATCAAAGAAGATGCTGAGACTTATGGCCAACTGCTGGGCAGAGTACATGGAATCTTGTGAAAGATGTGGGAAATAGTAAAATAGGAAGAGGACAGGAGCTCCACAAGGAGAGCAACAGAACCAAAAAATCTGAGCACAAGTGTCTTTCCTGAGGCTGATACTACAACCAAGTACCATGCATGGAGAAAATCTAGAACCCCTGCACAGATGTAGCCCATGGCAGCTGAGTGTCCAAGTGGGTTCCATAGTAATGGGAACAGGGACTGCCTCTGACATGAACTGATTGCCATGCTCTTTGATCACCTCACCCTGATGGAGGAGCAGCCTTACCAGGCCAAAGAGGAAGACAATGCAGCCACTCCTGATGAAAGCTGATAGACTAGGATCAAATGGAAGGAAAGGAAGACCTCCCCTATCAGTGGACTTGGGGAGGGGCATGTGTGGAGAAGCGGGAGGGAAGATGGGATTGGGAGGGGAGGAGGGAGGGGTTTAGGGGGGATATAAAGTGAATAAAGTATAGTTAATAAAAATTTTAAAAATGTTTAAGTATAAATTGAATACATTATGTGTTAATAAAGCAACAGCCCCAAAAGCAGGAAGACACATGTGGTATATACTCACAGATAAATGGTTATTAGACATATAATATAATATAAACATACTAAAATCTATACTCCAAAGAAGCTAAACAATAAGTAGTACCCTAGAAAGATGCTCAATCCTCATTCAGAAGGGCAAACAGGATAGACATTGGAAACAGGGCAGGACCCTATCACAGAGGGCATCTAAAAGACTCTACTGATCGAGTTATCGAAGCAGAGGCTGAGACACATAGCCAAACTTTGGGCAGAGTGTAAGAAATCTTATGAAAGAAGGGGGAGTTAGAAAGACCTAGAACCCCTGCACAGATGTAGCCCATAGCAGCTCAGTGTTCAAGTGGGTACCCTATAAGGGGAACAGGGGCTTTCTCTGGCATGAACTCAGTGATTGGCTCTTTGATCACCTCCCCCTGGGGGAAGGTGCAGCCTTGCCAGGTCATAGAGGAAGACAAAGCAACCAGTCCTGATGAGAACTGATAGGCTAGGGTCAGAGGAAAAGGAAGAGGGACCTCCCTTATCAGTGGACTAGGGGAGGAGCATAGGAGGAGAAGAGGAAAGAAGGGTGGGACTGGGAGGAGGTGCGGAATGAGACTACAGCTGGGATACAAAAATGAATAAATTGTAATAAATAATAAATAAACAAAAATATAAAAAGCCAAAACAAACAAACAAAAAAGCAGAACAAACAAATCAGCCACCACAAACTGTATAAACTCTAGATCTATAGAAACCTGGTAACATTTCAGGAAGCAATGACTACCAATAATCAGTATTGCATGGTTTATTGTGAGTTGCTGTTCATTCCACTAGCATCTGGATACTAATAATTTAACTTTCAAGATTTGTGTTGCTTGTTTTTGAATTTAATTAGAGCATGTTAGTAGAAAGTGTAGATGGGGAAAAATGTACAGACACGGCCTTCCTGTTGCCACAGGATATTCACTTTTGTAATATCAGGGTCCAACATGTTGATAATTAACAACGCATGCCATCTAGATGTTTTGGCATCTTGAACTTGAGACAATGAAGGACAAAAGAGATTGAAATAATAGTCAATACTAAACAAATTATCTGGTGCAGTGTTGGATGGGGGTGAATATACCTTGAAATCAGCCTGAGCCCCATGTTATCTCCATTTTACGCATACCTAGCAGAAGACTCCATGAAAATAACTGACTTCCATGACCGTTAACCTGTCAAGGAAAGCCAGTGCTATGTATTTTTTTCCAGTGTTTCTCAATCTCACATTTACCCTGGATAACATTTCTAATTGATGATAACAGACTTTATAGCGATCCAGGGTTTGTCTTCCAGGGTCAAGCAACATCTACAGAGGTTCATGGATCAGGATGTAAGCCTCACCTTTTCCAGTCACCACATCTCACAGCTCCTTCATCTTCTGTGAGAAGGGTAGCCATTACAATAAAATTAAAATAAGCCCAATACACATGTTCAAGTTATTTTCATTTTTGGTGCATATTTGTATGTTATTTAAAAGCTTTCTTATTGACCATGGAGGTATCAGTCCACAACCAGGAAGAAACAGAGTTTGTTGAGTTTGGGAAAATACAAATTTGAGTAGCTTATCTTAAAGATTACAAAACAATTGCTATACAATTCCAATAGAGAAATTTACATGGACTTTATTCATTGAAGGATGCCAAACCTCATTTTTTCTATAGTTTCATTTGCATTTGAAAGCCTGAACTCTGATTTTTGTGGTATCTGAGTACATGTATGTAAAACTTAAGTATGCAGATGATATAATTTGGCAGTTCAATGAATAAAATACAGTAGTTCATGGATCTAATTTAAATCTAAGACACATTATTATGATTAGGAATAATAACCAATACTCATAATCAGTACCTCAAACAGAGAATTTATACATAGGCTTTGGATTAAAGAATAGTTTTTAGATTAATAAAATCATACACTTTCCCTGTTATCCCAAACTTACATGAGTTTGAATCAAAGTCCTCTAAACATTACCTATTGAAAATAGTGTGATCAACAGTCATGAGCTCCTCTGCTGTCAATAAATACAGCACAAGCTAAATTATCTCTAGGAAAAAAAATAAGATGGAGATGAAAACGGTACATAAAAAATGCAATCAATAATTTGGCTCTGTTAAAATGGAGTTTTCTGGAATGCAAACGCAGTAATATCTGTTAGGAATTCACTTGTATTTGTCCCTTTCCTTTTAATGTACTGATTACTAGAATGCAGGAATGTTATGATAGATATAACTACACATCTAGTCTTCTTTACCTAAACCATTTAGAAACTTGTAAAAATGCTTAATGCCTACAGAATGACTTGTTGCAAAACCATAGGAATGGAATAGGCTACCTGAGTTCTTCCAATATTTTTGTTTGTTATAAAGTGGTATGTTACAATTCAGAGCTTCAAAATATAAAAAGAAGGTGACAGGACTGAGGTCCACTGACATTGAAGCTGGACATAACTACATGATTAAAGTATTGCTTTCCCCCCAAATTATTTTTTATAAGTTGAAATATAGGCATACTCTTTAAGGGTAATTGAATTTTAAAAATATAAATTTTAATCGGTCTGAATCTTAATTACTTAAAGAAGTTTATGTTTTAAGAAATACATTAGATGAGAATTGATATAGTGTAGAACATAGATGTGATGTTATCATGAATTTTTGTGAAAACACACTTATGAATTAAACTGAAACCATTATTGTACACTGAAAAATAGCAACAGAATTACTGCGTATAATATATACACAAAATGTAGAGCTCAAGTAGAAAGGGATGGGAATGTGACTGGAAGCCAGAAATGGCACAGAAACATTCAGCTTTAAGAAAATATATGGAATTGTCAAAAGAAGTGAGCATCAGAGTCCATATCAGAGACAAACCCTGCTTCCCTTACTAAGGAACCCACATGGAGACTGAGCTGCCATGATCACTTCCCTGTGGCAGGGCAGCCTAGCCCAGGCCACTGATAAAGGGGATACAGGCAGTTCTAACGAGACTTGATAGGCTGGAGTCAGATGGTAGGGGAGGAAGCTCTCTCTTTCTGAGGACTAGGGGAAGGATATAGGGAGAAAAATGGAGGAAGGGTAGGACCAAGAGGAGACGAGGGAGGAGGTTACAATCAGGATGTAATATCAATACATTACAAAAAAGAAAGAAAGAAAGAAAGAAAGAAAGAAAGAAAGAAAGAAAGAAAGAAAGAAAGAAAGAAAGAAAGAAAGAAGAGAGAGGGAACTTGGTTTATTTACTAGTCTCAGTATAAGCATCCAGAGATGCTGAGGCAGATGACTGGCACGGGCCTAAGTTACAAAACCAGTACATGTGGGAAAGACTTGACTCACCGCTATTGAAAAGTTTTAAGGATAGAACAGGCATAATGTCAGTTGTCTGTAATCTCAACATTTTGAAAACTGAGGCTGGAGGATTGTTGTGAGTTTGAGGATAGCGTGGCAAAAAAAGCAAGACTTCATTTAAAAAGATAAACACAGTAAGTTAAGTAAAAAGATAAAAAAAAACACATAGAATTAGGTGTAGGTAGTATAGTGATTGTTTATTTATATAAAACTGGGTAAAGAAACACATTAACCTGCATAGCCTGAGTGATGTGTGTGTGCCTGTCAGCACATGAATTTGTTTTGACACTGCCATGGTAAAAGAATTTGTCTATAACATCATTTTGAAGGCATTTTGAGATTCATCATTTTAAAGGTCTTCTAAGTTTCCTTCTTTAAGGTGATGAAAATGAATAGAATGAAAGGCAAAAATCCAATGATTGATAAAGAAACGATCAAAATGTGGTGAACATAAAGATTGACTATGACATAGTGAATAGCTCATTTGATCTGTTAAAATTAAGATGATATACAGATTTATATACTATATAAAATATTGAAGAAAGGTGAAGATTAAGCAATATTAATAAAGATATAATACTCATAAGTATATACTCACATCACAGCATAGATTAATGCAAAATTAATAAGGACTATTTGAATAAAAATTTTAATTTGATTACAGAATTTAAAACAGGAAATGTGGTTCTGACCTGTTATCTCTGTAACAAGGAAACAGATACAGATGGACCATGTGTTTGAAGCCAGCTTTAGTAAATAATGAGACCTCATTTTTACAGGAAAATGTTAAGCTAATGACAAACACACACACATATACGTGCATATGTATGTATATATGTGTGTACATATGTGTGTGTTCATTTACAGAAGCATATATATATATTAATAATTATTTTTTATCTTGGGCATATACAAGTAGAAAATGGCAACTATTTGAGATAGTATAAAATAACAATGGCAACTATTTGAGATAGTATAAAATAACAAGCCAGAATACACAATCAAATAACATAATGATCCACAAACAGAGTATTTGGTAATGGTTTAATATAAAATTAACTGACATATCATTCACAGTTCCATTCCTATTAATAGGTTCATACTAACTACCTGTTTTTTAAATCATATAATTTTTGGTTATAAATAATATGGGATTCATTTATTAATTCACTACTATCAATCTAGAAGAATTTATACATGCATAGCCATCCTGTGGCATGAATAGAATAGAGGAAAATCTTTGCAGCCAATCATCTCAATACATTCATTGACACTATCACCTTGTTACTAACAAAGAATAGTATTTCCCACATGGGTTCTGGCATCTGGCATTAAACTCTAGTAATGAACATAGATCCAAGAATTCATCTTTGGATTCTAAGGATATCATGATAGACAAGATAGAGACAAAGTAAAGAAGTCAAATACAGTGAAGTATTGAAAAAGAAGGAATGAATACTGTTGGAATAAGTAACCAGGTATTAGAGTGGATGGCCTGCCACGGAAGGAAAATACACTTAATAAAACAAAATTGTAGCTAAGTCCCCAAAAGTATTCAATCTAACATAGTCAGAAGTGGGGGGACTAGAGAGATGGCTTGGTGATTAAAACCATGTATTGCTCTTGCAAAGTTCCTGTGTTCATTTTCCAGCATCCAGGTCAGGTAGCTCAGAACTTTACTCCAGCTCCTGGGGAGCTGATGCCCTCTTCTGGACTCCATTGGCACCTGCACTCATCATACACATACCTCCATGCACACAGTGGGAAAAGCGAAAAATCTTTTCTACAAAAAGAAGTTGGGAGTGTATGGACTCAGACCATAAGCAAATGTGAATACTTAGAACACTGATTGCTATGAAGCTACGTTTTTTTCATGAATAAAATTGCTTATCACCAAAGTATCAATCCTGATATTTTCAAATTGTTTAGAATCAAGTTGAACACTGTAGTTAAACTGTTCAGCCTACAGGCTCAAATCTAACACTAAATTATAGTCCTAAAAGGTTGGCCTATCAAGTAGTAATTGTTGGAGTCTATGAGTTGGAGTCTCCATAACCTCAATGGTCAGAGAGCATTATAAAGAAAAAAACAACAACTATTAATGTAGGAAGTTGCAACAAATGATTGATTCTCACAATAAATTACTGATAGAATTATTACTCATTTTGTGTCAAAGCTGAATATAAGGTGATGAACTTTCTAAGATAATATGTCCATTTTATTATAGGATTTGACTTAAGTTTTAATTTTTTTTTCTTTCATGTAGGTAGGTTTTCATCCCTACATTCTCCAAAGCACCATTTATAAACACTGTACCAGATGGATTGACTGTAATAATTCTGTGTTTAAGGAATGTACATTCTGTTAGCCACAGAGCTTCTCCTTGGAGTTTTAATGTTTTTATTTATGTCAGTGTCTACTCTGAGCGACCATAATGGTATTTTCAAAACTGAACTGGAAATTGAATAAAACAGATTATTCTAAATCCAAGTGGCTCTTATATTTACCAGAGCAGAGATATCTCCTTTAAGGTTTATTTTACCATGATGTTGATGAAATAAAATCTTGAATAATTAGTAATAGAACAATAATATCGATAATTAAATATCCCCAAAATATGCAAATTTCCTCATCTATAATATGCATGATACCCACTGGCTGCTTTTGATGTTTTCAGTTTAATTGTTATGGAGAAAACCGCTTCTCATCCATCCTGCATTTGTTCATTTTAAAGATTTTAAAGAGAGAAAGCAGTGAACAGTGAACAGTTTTTACTTAGTATTTCATTTGATACCACTTACAAAAGAAAGCAATACAGAAAGAGTTATGTGGAAGCTTCTAAATGACTTGTAATTTAAGGCAACCAATTCTTTAGCCAAATTTCTGTCTTGCTTTATTCAATGTGAAATTGTAACCAAACTGCCATACTACTAGTTAAAAACCAACAAAAGAAAAAGTAATGTGCTGTTTTTATTATGCTTCTTTTAGATAAGCACAGATTGAAACATCACATCTTCAAGAATTCTCAGGATTATTCTTATTCTGTAGTGTCATGAAATTAAAAATTTGCTAAACATAAAGCCTCCTGGGAGGATTGTGGAGTACAGAATGCTGTTATAGCTCATCTTTCCACCATTTTGTTCTGACATTTCTAAGACTATTTCATTGTTAGGATGTCCCTGTAGTCTACTTCTGCTAATGTTTGGGTAATAAGAACAAATAAAATAGTTGAGGAACAATTATATCTATGGAACATTAATGTGTATTTTTATTATGTACTCTCTGAGAAAAAAAGAGACCAAAATGATTTACCTTCAAATTAGAATTAATAAATATCTGCTCATTTAATCTAGTCTTCTATTTTTTTCATTTATAGTGTGGTATATAGTGTCTAGAAAACTATAATTTCTCTCCCAAATACAAAGAAAGTGGAGGTAAGTCCCTTGTATCTTTTTCAACACGTCACTCTTTCCATTCCTAAAACTAAAACACTTTCTCCTCTCCTTTGAAATAATGAAATTGAGAATGTTTCCTAATTCTTCTAATAGTACTTTAAAGTTATGAACCAAAGGTTCCCAGATAGGCAAGAGGTCCAAAATCACAGAGTGGTTATGCCAAGAAACGTATTTGAAAATACTCCCCCCAAAAGGTGTCAAATTTGTCCTTTCTTACTGCAGTGGTGATATTTTTCTTTGTGACTTACTGATTTGTAAAAGTAATCGTTGTAACCCTAGAAGGTTTAAATTCATCAAAGCACTTATCAAAGGCAACTCTTTTAGGCATGAAATTAAAGATTGGGAAGTAAATCATTGTCATAATATTTGTGAAAACAAGGCTGTAAATTACACAATTAAATTAAATTGTGTAAAAACATCAATGTGCTTAGTATCTATGTAATAAACTTCTAAAACTTTGTAAAACTGTTTTCTACAAAATAGTTCTTGTTATACTATAAGACTGTTATAGGTTGAATATGTAATATGAATCCCAGTCTCCTCAAAGGCTCATTTGTTGAGGACCATGTACCATCTTATAACATTATTGACAGTTTGCTTGATTATTATAGCATAAACTTCATCAATGGGTTGAACTGATGAGTTCATAGATGTATGGCCTGGAACCTGGTAAGGTCAAGTTGAACGAAAGAGTCACAAGGTTCAACTACTCCGGAGATACTTCCGTTTCTGTGCTTCCTTGTATTTGTATGTTGTGTTGTGATTTTCCACCACATCCTTCTTGCCAGGATGTTTTGTCCCACTGTGTATGGCTTCTGAAGGAACAAAGAGCCCGTGGACTGAAGTCTCTGAATACTGTACTAAACAGGTCATCCTTTCTTCAGCTGTTTCTGCGTTATTTTGTCACACCAAATAAGAGATTCCTAACACAGCTTTGAAGAATATTTGATAAATAATACTGATATAAAGCTGAAATAGCCCTATAGTATTCCAAGAGCTACACTGATTTGGAAACAAGTATCTAGAGCAATGTAAGGTCATACAATAAGACAGGAAAAGAATTTAAGGTAAGGAAGTATGAAGACATTCATAGATGACATGATTACTCATGTAGAAAATCTCTGTGCAAACATTTTGGTCCAGTGTAAATTTTACAACCTTATGAGGCAATATTAAAGAAGGCTTAAATAAGTTAACAACAACAAAAAAAACTCCTTGGACTTAATAAATGGCTGCAGGGTGGCTGCAGAATATATAGTTAAACATATAAAAGTCCACCTTTTCTTATATTCCAGTGTAAAATATTACATTATGAAATTTAACATATACTCTCATTTCAACAAAGATATATAGGCATAAACCTGATCATAATTATAAAAGATCTTTATGAGGAAAACTAAAACTCTAATGATAAAAATAAGGAACTAAATGAGTTCTGGCATAGTTCATTCTCCTACTGGGAGGACCTACACTCATCCAGAGGACATTTCTTCTCAGTTTGCACCATAGGCTCAATGAAATTTTAGGTGTCAACTCATGTAGGTATGAAAAGAACTAATTCTAAACTTTAGCTCAAAATGGGAAAGACCCATATTAGCAGACACAGAATTAAAATGCAAATTCTGGTTCTGCCCGATGTCAACTCTCATCTCTACATCTGAATAATGGAAGAGGGTATTACTGAAGGAAGAGATAATCAGATATTTAGTACAGAATAGAAAAACCAGAAATAGACTCCCTTAAATATATTCATATCAGCTTTGATAAAGTTTTAAAGTAAAATAATGTAGAAAGGGTAAAGTTTTCAACAAAGGATCCTCCAATCCTTCCACATGCAGACTCAAATTCGGCAAAGGTATCTTGACATAGGCATGTCCTTCACAAATATTAATTCCACATGCATTTGTGGGAAACTCTGATAGTTTTGCACTATCACAAAACAAAAATTCAGGTAACCCTGTTATTGTCAATGACTTTTTTTTTACACAGCATTAAAGGTAGAATACGAGAAACAAAGTCTTGGGAATCTGAATTTTGCCAACATTGGAAATGTTTGCTTGGCAAGGATTTGAAAATGTAAAGACATATTCAGTAGGTATATGTAATAAAGAGCTGTTAATCCGTAATATTCCATAATTACTTAAAATTTACAATAAAAATATACATTGGCCCAAAGTCCTTGCCACAGATATCCTTAAGGAGATACACTGCTGGCATGGAGAGACAGGAAATCATACTTCTCATCACACAACATCAGGGTTATGAAGATGAGTACAAGCTAACACCAGCACGTTTACTGACTCAATACCTCAGTCTATTTGGTACTTTCAAATATTTAGTTACAAACAACAGATTTTTTAGTATTAGGTCCTGGATAATCCCAGGTCAAGGTGCTTGGGTAGTTTCCGATGAACGCCTGCTTTTCTGATTCTTAGATAATGATATTTGTCTATGTCTTCCTATGGAGAAAGTGCTTGCTTGCTATTTATTTATCCATCCATCCATCCATGTATGTATGTACATACGTTTGTATGTATGTATGTATGTATGTATGTATGTATGTATGTATGTATGTATGTGTGTATCTATCTATCTATCTATCTATCTATCTATCTATTTTAATGGAGACAGAAGGAGAGTAATCTGAGAAATTGAATCTGTCTCAGATTACTCTCCTTCTGGACACTCATCACCTAATCACATGCCCTAAGCTGATGTTGTAAATTAGAAATCAACATCTCTTTTGCAGAGACACATTTAGATTAGATACTACCAAAAGACAAAAATGCAGGATAGTAACATCACCAAATTCTGTGTGGATGTAGACTAATAGCAATACTCATTCATTTTTGATATAAGGTAACTTTTTAGTATGTTTTTTACAAATTTATGCAAAACTTATTTTTTCATAAATTTCACTTGGAATAATTGGATCTGGGTAGTTGTTTTTTAAATTAAATATCTATTTTTTTCATTAATTGCATTTTATTCGCTTTGTATCCCAGCTGTAGCCCCCTCCCTCATTCCCTCACAATTCCACATCCCTCCGTTGTATCTTCCCATGCCCCTCTCTCCAAGTTCACTGAGAGGGGAGGACCTCCTCCCCTTCCATCTGACCCTAGCTTATCAGGTCTCATCAGGACTAGCTTCAATGTTCTCCTCTGTGGTCTAGAAAGGCTGTTCCTCCCTCGGGGGGTGGGGAGGTCAAAGAGCCAGCCGTTTTCATGTTAGAAATAGTCCCTGTTCCCCTTACTAGTGTACCTACTTGGATACTGAGCTGTCATGGACTACATCTGTGCAGGGGTTCTAGGTTATATCCATGAATGGTCCTTGATTGGAGTATCAGTCTCAGAAATGACCCCTGTGCCCAGATTTTTTGGTTCTGTTGCTCTCCTTGTGGAGCTCCTGTCCTCTCCAGGTCTTACTAACTTCCCCTTCTTTCATAAGATTCCCGGCACTCTGCCCAAAGTTTGTTTATGAGTCTCAACATCTGCTTAGGTAGCTGTTTTTGTGTTAGGCAGTTTGAGTTAAAATATACTTTATCTCAGAACGTGACTATTATTTTTGTGTGACTAATCTCTTTCTGAGAGTGTTTTCTGAAATAGACTAAATCATTTAATCTTCAAAGTACTCCTATGTGATATTATTAGCCCCATTGGAAGTCAAATAGATAGAGAATGAAATATGTAAAATGATGTCTTCAATACCATTAACCATGAAGTTTGATCAAGCCAACTATTACAATACCCTCTTTGTGCTAAGGGCAAAAACTTACTGCAATATAAAGTTTAAAAGTATAAAAAGAAACAAAGGAGACAGAGGTGTTCTTTGTAAATTAATGTACTGAGCAGGGTTGTGTGTAGAATGTCATCTGAATTCTGTATAGTCACACCTTCTGGTTGCTCAAGTCAGACTGACCATTTACATTTTTGCACATATACTTAGGAGGGATGCACTCACCTGCTTTCCTTCCGACCTGTTAAAGCCTCTGGCCATATGATGAGTTCTAACAAGGATCTCCAAAACATGCTTTAGCTAAATATTTGTATTTCGTAGTTTTTTAAAGGAGAATTTACATTTTTATTCTTAAATATTAAAATAAAATATCCTTAGGCTAGAATTTATACATATTGAATACTATTAAGTAACTGATACTTTATTTGCATACCATTAACCAGAAACCATGGGGGAAATGCTTAATGTCTTAGAGTTAAACTGTTTTATTTTTCTTTTAAATCAATGCAACAAGGAAAATACTGCATGAACCTGTTCTATTTGCTTTCTACATATTAGCTTCACATATAATAAATATATAATTTTACGACAGAAAAAATACTTAAATACTCAAACACACCCTTCTACAGTCAACAAAGTCTATAATGGATAATTATTGTAAAAATGATACATATTTTATTAAAGTCTGTTAAAATGTAATCTAATTTCCAAAGGCCATATTTTAACATGGCAAAGTAAATCTTATAATTATTAATTCATAAAGCTAAGAGCACCCAACTGAATGTGAAACAAATATGAATTTAATTCCTAAATGAAATAAACTGTATTCTCCACTATTAATATTAAAGGTATATTTTAAATATTTATTTGTGAAAATGATATAAAAATATTATTTTGGGAAGATATAAATAAATTTCAACTACACTTTATTAATGTTTTATAAAATAATCAATCATATGGACTAGAAATAAATAGAGTAAAAATATAAATATTGACTCAAATAATAGGAGAAGGTCTAAAGAGAAAGCTCAGTGTTTCAGAGCACTTGCTGCCTTTTCAGAGGACCTGGTTCAGTTCCTCACACACAAGTTTGGCTTACAACCATCATTAACTCCAGTTTCAGGGGACTTTTTCCTCTTCTGACCTCTGTGGGCTCCTGAATGCAGGTGGTACATAACTCCATTCAGGTACACACACAGACACACAAAATTATGTACTCAAAGTGAACAAAAACCTTATTGGATAGTCAGTAGATGGCTCAGGAGGCTTATGTTCTCGTTATGGATGCTGAGGACCTGTTTTGGGTTCCTAAGATCTACACAATGGAAGGAAACAGCTAAGTACACATACAACAGGAAGAATAGCAATGGATGCTAATTAGACAGTTCACTGAAACACTGGAAAGTATATTCATAATTTGTAAAATTACAAATTACAGCTAAGAATAAGAAATAATTTTGCAACTCCATAAAAGTTCATTAGTGAAGAGAAAGAATCAGCATAATGGCTGGTGAGATGCAGTTATATTGCTTGCTGCCAAACCTGACAACCTGAGTTTGATCCCCAGATCCCACATCCTGGTAGCAGATTATTGAATCCCAAAAGTTCTCTGACATCCTCATGATGTGCATAATGGTACATGCATGCTCCACTCTGAAATACACACTCCATAAAAAATAACAAAAATTTAAGGTTAAAAACCACACTCTACATATAGGAATCACAGAAACGAAAAGATGAAGTGAAAAATGTGCCTGATCTTTATAATATTCTGTTTTAACAAAGACCATAGGCATTCTTGGTAAAATATAATAAAGGACTTGATTTCAAATGATGAAATGTGTAACGACCACTTGGCTCAGACTGAAGAACCAGGCTTTCTAGTTCTTGTTCCTTATGCTCCTTCATTTCCTTGAGGAGACAGCTGAAAGGGGCTCATGTACTCTGAGTGGCGAATTTAGTCCCAGTGTTTAGTAAAATGACACATGCCTACAAGAAGTCAGGTAGATACATTAGTCATAATGCTTCAGTCACAAGAAAACCTTTTTTTATTTTGATCATTGGTTGGGTTTCCTCAAGAAAAGAAGCAGTTTTTTGTTTGTTTGTTTGTTTGTTTGTTTGTTTGTTTTTGTTACTGAACACAGACATCCCTGATGGGTGATCAATTAAATATGCCCATAACATGAGAATATTGCAATGCTATTTCTACTTCTATTGTTCATCAAATGTTGGAGATAGAATGGTAAGGGAATGTATGATATATCATATGATCTTCTCTCTCTCTCTCTCTCTCTCTCTCTCTCTCTCTCTCTCACACACACACACACACACACACACATGCACACACACACACAGACAGACAGGATGAGTGTTCTGCCATTGAGCCATATCCCTGACCTAATTTAGTCTTTCTTTCAAGGTCATTTTATGTACTATAAAATGTGATTTAGTGCATACAGATTTAAAATGGCCATAATCTCACCTATGTATTTGTTAGTAGGAAGTATTCTTTAACATTAATGAATCTTTATGTAACATCTGAAAATCTGATGCCAGTCTATTTACAACTCTCTTCTGCTTTCCTTTTGTTAGCATAGACCATTCAGTCACTTCCATTTAATGTGTGTACCTTTGCAAGCTTAAATGCTTTAACTCTATTTTAGACTATTATATTCACCCTATTAGTGTGATAATTCATGTTATTTACACTTTCACTTACAACATGTTTTGTTATTTTTCTCTCCTACCCATCTGCATTGATTTGTATTATTTCTCACCTTTATTTCTTTTGAAGGGATGCTTGTTCTAAATATCATACCTCCTTGTTAATTACCTATACATCCTTTAGTTGTGGGTTAGTAGCTACTATAGGGATAGAAAATATACTCTGACCTCATTACAGTGTGATAGTTAACACACTGACTACATAGATAATGGTTGGATTTACTATATGGCAACTATTTCTTCTCTCTGGCCCTACTAGAGTTTAGTTTTTATATTACTTAAAATCCCACAGGAGAGACAGCATTACTTTCCACCACCAATTTTACCTTGCTTTCCCTTATACATTTATATTTAATGTAATATTAATTTTCCTTAAAGAATAATGTGCTTGTTTTGTGATAATTTCACCTATGAGTACAAGATACTTGTTAGCATATCTATGCCTGTGAGCTCCTTTCAAATTTATGTCCTTCCCTTCTGGAATTTTTAAAGTTTTATACTTGTGTGTGTGCAGGTGTGTGTATGTGGATGTGTGTGTGTGTGCATGTATGAGTATGAGTGTGTGTGTGTGTGTGTGTGTGTGTGTGTGAATCCTTATGAGCTCAAGCAGTATACCTATATCCCATATATTTGTGTTTGTAGGGCTGACCACGTGGGCATGGACAGACTTCTCAGGATCTTATTCGTGAAGAAAACTAATTCTCACTCCCTGAACTTTACAAAAAAAATTGACTGCTACTATTTTGACTGCCAACACAATTTTATAAAAACATAGTTTTACTTCACTTTCATATTCAAGATACTTTTATTTCCTAAGAAGATTTTAGATGTTAGGATTTTCCACTGGCAGAAAAATATTTTATGCCTACCTGGCTGCTGTTATTCCTCTTAGGAAAGGGCTGTTCAGATTCTCAGTTATTGATCTTTTTCTTTATTATTTGGTCATTTTAAGTCTTGTTTTTGATTTCCAACACTTTGATGCTAAGAACCATGGTTTTGTTGGCATTTTTCTTGTTGGGGTTTGTATAAATTTCTGCATGTATCCTTTTATTCTGGAAATTCATGTCGTGTTCTTTGGTTATTAGTTTTTCTATTATTCTATTACCTTTGCTTTTAGGAATCCAATTATGCACTGGTTGGATTTCTCTATTCTTTTCTTTTTGTCTCTTTTATCTTTTTCTATCGTTACCTCCCTATTTCTTTCCCATGCTTTATTCAGAACAGAGTTTTAATGGTCCCATCTCCTAGTTAATTTTTATTTTTTATACAGTCTTTTTTTAGATACATGAGACCTAAAATCATGCTTTTTTTTCTTTTCTAACGTTTTGCTTATGTTTTGACAAACTTCTATTTCCTGGGAGTTTGTATTCTTTCTTATATACTTGCTGATAAAATGATCATAGTTGTTGACAGGTGTACCTATGCTAACTGTACTCATTAGATTCTGAACATATTTCTTTAATTATTTGTATATTTGTTAGCAGTGTAGATGTACTGATCAAAAGCAAGACATTATATATATATACATACATATATATACATACATATATATACATACATATATATATACATACATATATATATATATATATATTGTCACTCTCTCTGTGAAAAATATGTGTAAGACCTGATTATACGTATTTTGATATATGGTCCAGTAGACTCAGATGGAATTCCCTTTCTTTGATTTATGCTTAGAGTGGAGGCTTTTGGAACCCAGGGATCAGCCACCCTGCCAGGCACTGGACCCTTGGTTTTCTCTGTGTGCAGCTTATGTTATGTTAGGGGTTATGTTAATTATATGTGCTTTTTCTGCTCTAGGTCATTGGGATCCTGTGCTCCCAGACATTGTTGCTCTTGTTCAACAAGATTATCCTGATCATTTTACTGGGTGTCCTGAGCCATGTCCTTCTGACAGTTTCTTGGTCTTCTCCCTTCAACTAAGAAGGGGCAGATACACTTAAAGAATGAGTGCCTGACTTTTGGACTACTCTCTAGAGCTTAGCACCTCTGAGCCTTAGCTCTTTGCTTTAGAGGCTCTCCTGTGCCTCTAAAGCTATTCTGGCCTAGTCAGAAGTAGATATAAATAATTAGATTACTAGATCCAGTAACTGTTATGTGCCATCTTAGTGTTGGCATCTGGTAGCTCTGTGGTAATTTGATTCCTTACACATGAACCATTTTCTTACTCAAACAAAAAGCATTCCGCTGACTGACATGAAAAATCAACACATGAACACCAAGACTGTAAAGCAATTATGTTAGATATGTGCAAACTATACTGTCAGAGCTCAAAGGAGGAGCTATCTAACATAGCTGAGAGTTGGAAGTAGAGAAGGTGAGCCAGAAATGCTTCCTAGAGGTTCTCCTTATATTCAAAGGCCTTTCAGGGGTTGAGAGTAGTCACTCAGTCATAATCTATTTAATAAGATACAACTCTATCATGTTTTGATGGAATATGTGATTCTCATTACTAATTAAAAAGCTAATTATGAGTTGAAACATTAAAATGTGTTTGAGGATGTAAAATTTAATTTAAAAATTTAATCACCACAATTGATTTCTCCATAGGTGTTCAAAGCAATGAACATCCCACAGATCAGAAGCCCATCGCTGCCTTCCCCAGAGCATATGCCGGAAGCCTACTCAGCAAAAATTGCACTTTTTGGTGCTGGGCCTGCCAGTATAAGTTGCGCTTCCTTTTTGGCTCGTTTGGGATATTCTAACATCACCATTTTTGAAAAACAAGAATATGTTGGTGGTTTAAGGTAATTCCTACATTTATTTTGTGTTTATTTATTTATTATTATTACAGTTTATTCACTTTGTATCCACATTGTGCCCCCCCCCCCCCATCTCTTCCCTGCTCCATCTTCTCCCATGCCTCTTCCCTAGTCCACTGATAAGGGAGGATCTCCTCCCCTACTATCTGACCCTAGCCTCTCAGGTCTTATCAGGACTGGCTGCATTGTTCTCTGTTGCCTGGTAAGGCTGAACTCCAATCAGGGGAAGGTGGCCAAAGCGCCCATCACTGAGTTCATGTCAGAGATAGTCCCTGTTCCCCTTCTTAGGGCACCCACATGGACACTGAGCTGCCTATATTTTGTGTTTTAAATGTCAAAAATAATGAAGTAAAACAGTCTCAGTGTGGACATTTTACATTCAGGGAGAAACTTCAGGCTTGTGCTATATTACATGTTCTTTTCCTAAAAGCTCAAATTCTGATAATTTCATTCACTTGAATTTTTGAAGTTGCTTTTAAGCAGGAAAGATACATCATTTTTTCTGTCTTTTTAAAGTTGAAGATCTCAGGAAAAGTTTGCGATAGTGAAACAAATCACGAGAAATATTTTATCCCTAAAATATTTTGTATGGCATTAGACAGAAAGCTCAGCTACCTAGAATACTGACTGAAGAATTCATGGTTTTCTCCACGTACTTTCAATTTACAATCATTTTAATTTTTTTGCTTTTGACTGCTTTGTCATAAATGCTCACTATTCAGAGTACATTTCATAGTATTTTTACAACTAGTACTTATTATTTAGTATGAGTTTATATTATATGAACTAAGTTTCAATTGCATAATTATTTTATTTTCATATAGACCTATACAGGAATATAGAAACTGATCACTTTATATCAATAACTTTCAGATGCGGAGGCCAATGTTAAATATAAAGCTTGCTTTATGTAAATGGACTTTCAGAAGGAAGGGTTATGTTTAGGCTAATAAACGTTATTTGAAGTAAGAAATGGATATTGCTTAAAACAGCTGGTAGAAAAATAACAAAAATATTGGATGTGAAGTTTATTATATTGTTATTATATCAATCAAATTATTACTATTATTCCCTAGTGATTTGCATTAAAACTCACAGATTATTAATTATAAACATCTGGATTATGTTTCTATAATTGGCACTTAAGCTTTCTGTAGCTACTCAACTATTCAGTGCACAATGACTTTATCATCTTTGATAATCAGAAAATAAGTTTAATTTCGACAGGTTTCTGATACTTTTTATATTTCTTGATATTTGTATAATGTCTAATAAATACATAAATTTTATTATTGGTCAGTTAATTTTGTGGTAGCTCCAGGTAATAGGAAATTATCAAAGTCTGCTTTCTTGAAATAAACTGTGGTGTATGGATCATATATAAGTATTGATAGGGTACTTTACCATACTATTTGATTCATTAAACAAAACTACTTGACTCTCCAAACAAAAGCCTCATATAATAGGATAACCCCATAGGAGCACCAAGAGCATAAATTATGCCAATGGTCAATAAATAATTATTTTTATGTGTTTGTTATTTATCAGTATTGAAGAATCCTCATGGTTTAGTTTTTCTGAGGAAATAAATTTCTCTGTTTTATTTTGCTATGAGGATGCTGACTATCTTTTTAGTATCATTTCACCCCAGCTTTATTAATTAGGAAAAGCATAATGTACTAACAACATATGTATAAACATTGTATATTCTTTTATTTCAATTATACACATCAATGAATATGTGAGTTAATTTTAAACGTATGAGCATAATTATTGTGTACCCTGGTAGATGAGGAAAAATCTTTTTGCCCCTTAATTGCATTTTCACAAGATTCTGAAAATGGGAGCAGCCTTGTTTGTGAATTATTATGGGCTGCCAATTTTAGTACGTGATTATGGTTCTTAGCATCTCTGTATTTAGTTTTCATTCAAATGTGGAGTAATTTATATAAATTAGCACTAAATGTTTGTTTTTATATATTTGAACATTTTTAGGAAGAAAGACTATCTTGAAATTCATTAGTAAGCTGTTTTTTTTCTTGTTGTTTTTTTTTTTCTCTTTGCTTTCTGTCTTTCTGATTCCTAAGGACAATACCCCGTGTTAAGTCCATCCTTCATGGTAAAAGCATTCTGGATTATCGTTAGAAGGTTAGGAAAATCAAGGGAGAGCCACTGAGAACGACAACCCCAAAACATCTCTGTGAATTTATTTTCTTATTTATAGAGGTCTCTTAGTTTCTTGAAATATCAGTCTAAATGTTCTAATCTGAAAGGCTTTGGAATATTTTTTACTTGTTTCTTTGCTTCTGATTTGCATTTACACAGATTCTCTTAGCTCTTAAGAATTAGCACAACAACTGCTTTTAAAGGAATCACAGAAGACTAAAATATATCCAAGACTGAATCCCTGTCATACTCAAAACATTTAGTTACTCTTGATTTTACAATGGATATGTTAAATTATCAGTAATTTTTTTCATTTGTATAGCCAAGAGTTCTTTAAAAGAAAAAAAACTGATAAAAGTTTCTATGTCCTGGGCACAGCCTATAATTCCAGCACTAGGTAAGGCAGAGGCAGTCAGATCTCGGTGAGTTGGAGGCCAGCCTGGTCTGCAAAGCAAGTCCAGGACTACCAAGGCTACACAGAGAAACCCTGTCTTGAAAAACAAACAAAACAAATAAATGTTTGTGTTAAATTCCAAAAAATGAAAAGAAAAAGAGACAAACAAAAATGGTGCCTGAACATGATGGTGCACTCCCCTAACCATAGCAATTGTTAGGTAGACACAGGAAGATCAAAAGCTCAAAGTCATCTTCAGCTGTATATGTAGCTTAAGGACAGCCTAATACATATCAAATCATGTCTGAATATATCTAATTAATGATGGAAGATATTATTGAATATACATGTACGTATATACTTCCTGATTTTTAAAATGTATTTAAAATAATAACTGTATAGCATATTTATTAAGTAGCATACCCAGGGAAACACTGGTCTTTGTTTTAGTTCTTTCAAATGTTACTGTTTTGTTACATATATACATGTGGGTATTTATTTCATGTCACCTGTTTGTGACAATGCAACTGTTTCTTGGTGAAATACTTATAGCAGTAAAAACTATTTTACAGAGTACAATACAGTGTAAATTTAAGGAGCAATACCTATCCCATCATGAGCAGAAGCAATGTTTTGACGTGAGAAGTATGCTATAAAGTAATTTGAAAACAGTTGGTATTGATATGCATACGTGTAGAAGAAAGGGGGCACTTCCATGTCTCTGGCACCCTTCTATATAGAGAAGGATTTGTGGTCATCACAAACAAGCATAAGTTTTGAACTTTAAATTGTTAAAAGAACACAAGGTGAAAATGTAAATGTACAAGCTTGGGAATAAAAAAATATTTATATACAAACTATCTTTTGTCCTTCCACAGTCATGAGGGTTTATGCCATTTATTCCCTTTGTTCCAAGGAGATATGTGTAAGCATTTAAAATTCTATGTCTTCTCAGAATTCTCTTTGTTTCTTGAACATCAGACTCTCACATTTACATCCTGGTCATTTTATTAAGGTTTGCAGTGCTGTTGTGTCCCTTTCACCTGAGTTGCCATCCATCATGAACACATGGAAATCAACTCTGTGTACCTGAAGTTGTGCTTGTTGAAGGGGCACTTTTGTACAGTCCTCTCCTATGTCTACCTATAACATCAACTGTGTGTCATGTCTTATAGTAGCTGTGAAGTGGTTCTGTTGGCTTCCTTATTGATTTTGCCAAAGATATTTCTTCTGGTTTCCAAATGAGAATCTATCAGTCTTCTATGTATAATTGTTCCATAACTTCTACATCCGCAAAATGAGTCCTCTCAGCAAGTTAGTCATGATTAGGTAGTTCTAGATATTTCGTACTTCCTCCACACACCCTTCCTTCAATATATTTTAGAATACCTATTATGGGCTGATACTTCATGCACAAAGAGATTCCCAAATGATCGAAGCAAAGGGCCATTTCTCATTAGGTTTGTGTCCTATTGATGCACAGTCAGAAAATGGACAGCAGACCAAATATACATTTTGTCAGGAAAGAATAAATGCAGAGCATGTTGGTGAAACAGGACATTATTGATTGTTTCCTTGTATAAAATCATTACATTATTCTCATGTAATATCTCTTTACATTCATAAAGAAAGTAATGTAAGTGATCCTACACAGTTAGCTCTGATAGAATATTCTTCAGGTTCTCTTACCTCACTTTGCACCAATTCTACATTCATGTTCAACATATATTTATTACATATATATATAAATAAACAATATAACATATAACTAAAAATATAAAGGAAAAAATTTATTCTAAAATTTGCATAAGAATAGAAATAATAAAGATATAATAAAAACAAAATTGAAATGAACCAGAGATTAGAAAAACAAAAAACAAAAAAAAAAACAAAAACTACAGTGATGTTTTCTTGGAAATATGAAGGAAAAGAATGAAACTTTTAGTTATACTAGGGAAGAGGAGATTAGGACTAAAAATACAAAATTATTGATCATAAAAAATGTGGCATCTGCTAACAAAGAAAGAGTCAGGGGAACTTATAATAATGGGTTATACATAAAAATAAAAAATATAATATATAGCAAGTTATTGAATTTCTGGAAATGCATGTCTTACAAAGAATGGAATCATGAGGAAGCAGAAAAGATGAATAAACTAATAAATGTTGCAGAAGTAGAATTTTCTTATCAAAATTCCCAGGGCCTGATTCTACCCTGATGAAGTTTTCTCAACATCCTTTTCAGTTCAAACTTTTGTAAAAATCTTTATTTTTTACCATCAATATTTCTACATTAAATGCGTTATATGAAGTAAAACTTAACATCAAAACTGCACCAAGATAATGACAAAAAAAAACATTTCTGGTAACTGTGGCTAAAATGATGGTAAATGAATTACTAAATCTAATTGCAGGTTCAAAGATCATTAACCCATTACCCTCTTCCTATCCCACCGTCCCCACTCAGAGCTTTAACTTGAGCCTTTAGATAGATTCCCTTATACATAGAGTCATATAAGCTGCAAACAGGCAAACGTCAAACACTTTTCCCCAGTGTGTCCTTGTATTTTTTAATTTCCTTCGCTTGTCTTATTGTTCATCTAACCCTGAGAGCTAATTAACAGAGTCAGTGATGTTTCATAAAACAAAACAAAAACATAAAAAGGAGTTAATTTTCTATAGATTAACAACAAATTATCCAAAAGGCACATAAAAATATGGTCATAATATAAAAGCTACAGAAATACAAGTAAAATTATAAAATATTGATGAAAGAACTGAAGGGAACAAGATAAAACAAAGACATTCCTCATTTATGAATTGGAAGAATATCACAAAAATATTCATGCTACTGAAAGAATATAATATCATCCCTATAAAAGCCTAACTGACTTCAAAAATAGAAAAATATGCTAAAATTTAAATTGAAGCACAGAAGAATCTGAACAGAATAAACAGTCATAAACTAAAAGATCAAACTTGACCCCAACCTAAAACATATTGCAAAGCAGCCAAAACTCAAAACTGATACATGGGCTCACAAAAAAAATTAAATTTTGTAACTCAGAAATAAATTCATACATTTGTAGGCAGCCATTCTTTTAAAGGGACATCAAGAAAACAGTATGATTGTGCCATAATGTAGAAAGGGTTGTGTTGTCCATGCATAGTACTGTACAAATTTGGTATCCACATGCAAAACAATAAAAAGAAATTTCTAGTCCTTAAAATGATTTCAAGATGGATAAGGAACTTAAGGATGAATCCAGAAACTATGAAATGTTTAAAGCATTGCTAAATTGTATGACATTTGCCTAGTCATTGTTTCAAAGATTAAGGACAAAATACAATTAAATATTTATGCAGAGCAAATAAGATAATAAGCTATTTCAAAGGATAACTTACAAAGATGCAGAAAATATTTACAACATATGTTTTGTAAAGAGTTATTGTTTACAAATACAATGAAGTCAAAATCAGGCAATCAAATTTTGTTCTGTCTCACAGGAGAACTTCTGAGTGTCTATCAGCTAAATTCAAATCAAAACCTCAGTGAGATGGTTCCTCACATCTGTTTGCATGATCATTAGCAAAATAAATAAAAAGCGCTGAAAATTATATATTTGCATGTTTGTGGAGATATATAAAATTTGGCTCTATGTATACTCTGAATTGATATTTACTCTGAGATTTTAATATCTTAAAAACAGAATTATTAAGTAAATCAATAATACAACTTGAAGTGTTAGAATTGCCTTTGACTAAATTGCTTTTTTTTTCCTATTGACTATTTTTATATTAGCTTCTACATTAGCTTTAGTGCATGGGACACCTTACTGTGACAGGAAAATGTTGCTCTTTTCCTATTTTGGTTACATACAATGAAAATATTCACAGGAGCTTACTTGTCCTTTTAATGCTGATCAATAAGAACATATTATGATCCCTGCTCATATGCGGACAGCTCAGTCTCCACAGAGGTTTCCTAACAACGGGAACAGGGGAAGTTGCTGGCATGAATTCAGTTGCCTGCCCTTTGGTCCCTGCCCCTGTGGAGGTGGCTTTACTTGACTATAGAGAAAGAGGATCCAGACAGTCCTGATCAGACCTAAGAATGTCGGGTCAGATAGAAGGGGAGGAAGACTCCCCCCATCAGTGGACTAGAGTAAGGACATAAGGAAGGAAGAGGCAGAGAGGGCAGGACTGGGAGAAGATGAGGGAGAGGACTACAGCCAGAATACAAAGTGAATAAAATGTAAGTAGTAATAATAATAATAATAATAATAATAAACATATTGCTTTTTTCCATAGATTGATACATTTCACTCTAATTCTCCCTTTTTCTGTTTTTCTTTTCTTTCTGGTTCAGCACTTCTGAAATCCCTCAGTTTCGGCTGCCATATGATGTCGTGAACTTTGAGATTGAGCTTATGAAGGACCTTGGTGTAAAGGTGAATAAGAGCCATAACATCTGTCTGTATATTGCAAAGAGAAAACAGGAAAAGCTTCACACTGGAGATTAACAGCCAATGCTGTGCATTTTAGGAATGAACAATTGAAAAGCTATCTTAGGCCTAGCAGAAAGATACTTCCCCTCGCTTAGGGCATTTGTCTGTCTACTGTCTGAACGCCACTAGCCTGGAAAAGGGCAATCAATAGTTCTCATCTGGCACACCTGCATGTGATTAATTGTCTGTAAGAAACAAATTCCTAAATAGCTTTAGGGGTTCAGTGCAACCAAGGGAAGGATTGGCTTCTTTAATCGTGCTTTGTTCAGGCAAGTTGTGAGCTCTCTTAAACACTGGCATTTCAACACTTGGATTATCATTTCTCCCAGATATTTGTTTTCTTTTGTTATGTGCATCATGATAGTCTTGCATATCTGTTTTTTGAACATAAGCAATAAATTAATGAGAAATAAGATGATAGTTATGTTTTATTGCTTTGTCCAATAAATATTATGTTCTTTTAAAGATAGACAAGATGCTGACATAGTATACTTAGATTATATAACTTTAGACACGCTAATTTTCCATTACTTCTATTATTCTGTGACTTTACATCTTCAGTTGAACATTATTCTGGCTTTTTAAAAAATGTAATTTTTCATAAAGCACAATTGTTTATTAATATATCAGGATTTGCATAATTACTGTCTCCATAAGATATTTTGAAAAATGAGTAGCAAACTTTACATGAATTTTGCTTTGCTAAGAAAATGTAGAAGTTATCAAAATGGAAAACAAAAGGCTATTTTGGAGTTTTGTACTTTTTCTATTTATATATTATTTAACATGGTTGAATAATTAACTTCATACAAAATCACCAAACAAATACTCTGATCACAAAAATACAATATGGATGTGCACAACATGAAAAAAGTAAGTGTTAAAAACTACAGTGTTAAAATAAGGTGATTTATGAATGCTCTATGCATACTCTGAATTGATATTTACTCTGAGATTTTAATATTTCAATTATTAAGTACATCAACAATACAACTTGAAGTGTTAGAATTGCTTTTGACAAGAATTGCTAGGCACAGAGTGCATTCTGGGAAGTTTTTAAAATGTCTTCCATTTTCAATTATATTTTTACCTGATTCTCACCAAATAAGCACAGCATAACATATTAAAACTTCAAATTAATATGTTCCGTGTTTTTATCAGCCAAAGATAAATTGTTTTAAAGAATTTTAAAAGCAGTATGAAAGGGGTAAGGTACATGCCTATAATCTCAGAATTCAGGAGGTTAAATAATTATATTGATTTTTTCCACAGGAAACACTATTGTCATTACTTTAAAACTTATGTGGACATAAAATTGAAAGAAGAATTGTATTAAGAAAATATACATTTCATCCACAGCCATATTACTTTCTAATCTTATGATTCGGTAGTCTTGCCAATGTCTAGGAATATTATAATCCTTTGTCAGTATCCGTTCATAAAGTATGCAACTTTTGTTTTAGTAAGATTTATCTGTTTTTGCATAGAGCATTTTTGAAATGCTACCTTTAGAAAACTGAACAAAAAAGTCATCACCATTTCAGATATTTCAATTTCTTATTTATTCTTCTCTTACATATTATATCCCCATCTCAGTCTTCCCCTCTCTCCTCTCAGCCCCTCCCCACACACTCCCTCTTCCCCAGATCCACTCCTCTCCTCCCTTTCCCTTCAGAAAAGAGCAGGCCTCCAGGGGACATCAACCAAACAGGCATAACAAACAATACAATGAGGCACATGGTAGAGCAACCCAGTAGGAGGGAAAGAGTTCCACAGGTGGGCAGAAAAGTCTGCTTTAGGCCTTGCTTCCCCTCTGTTAGGAAAACCACAAGAACTCTAGGCTACTCTGCCATAAAATGTATGCAGAGGACTTCGTTAGGATCCTAGTAGGCTCCATGATTTCTGTTTCAGCCTGTAAGCCCCCAAAAAAAACCTTAGTTAATTCTGTGGGCCATGTTCTTGTGGTCTGGCTTCTACAATCCCTTCTCTTTCTCTCCCATAGGATTCCCCAAGGTCTGCCTAATGTTTGCCTCTGGGTCTCTGCATCTGTTTCCATCAGTTGCTGTTGATTATTCTAGCCCTTCTTGTTAACTAGCTTTTGGGGGTCTGTGGACTGTAGCATGATTTTTCTTTACTTTAAAGTTAATATCCACTTATAAGTGAGTGCATACCATGATTGTATTTCTCGGTCTGGCTTATCTCACTCAGGATAATTATTCCTAGTTCCATCTGTTTGTGGGCAGATTTCTTGTTGTTGTTGTTTTGGTTTGGTTTTTTAAAAACAGATGAATAATATTAAATTGTGTAAATTCACCATATTATCTTTTTCCATTGTTTGGTCGAGGAACATCTAGGTGATTTCAAGGTTCTGCTGTTATGAATAAAGCTGCTATGAATATAGTTGAGCAAATGTCCTGTGGTAAGAGGGGAACATCCTTTAAATATATTCCCAAAGACATATATTCCTGGACCTTGAGGTAGATCAATTTCCAATTTTCAAAGGAACTGCCGTATTGATTTTCAGAGTAATTTTACAAGTGGCAAAGACCTTTTCTTTCTTATTTTTTATTAAATTTACTTCTTTTTTCATTTTACCTCCTGATTGCAGCCTCCTCACTCCTCTCTATCCTCTTTCCCCTTTATTTGCTCCCCTTCTCCATAGAAAAAGGGAGCCCACTCCCCATAACAGTCCGCCTAGCACAGCAAGTCTCACCAGGACTAAGCACATTCTCTTCCACTGAGGCCAGACAAGGTAGTCCAGTTAGTTTAAAATGATCCAAAAGCAGTCAATAGAGTCCATGTCAGAGACAGCCCCCACCGCACTTGTTAGGGGACCCACATGAACACCAAAGTGTCCATCACTTACATATGTGTCAGAGGTTGAGGTTCAGTGCATGAATGCTTCTAGGTTGGTGCTTTAGAAGACTTCTCCTAAGGCAATATCTCAACCATTTTCTGAAGTATTTCCAGAGTTATCACAGTTTCCATAACTGAATTTCAGTACAGATTTTGCCAGTGTGTAGTTTTCTAGGCAAATTTTGTTATTACCATTAAATTTATTAGAATAGACTCTGACATGGCCTTTCTGAGGTCAACAGAATTATCCCACCAATACTTCTAATTTTCACTGCTGTCTGATTTCAAAACTTGTATTTTCTTAACTTAGGTTTCTGATTAACCATGCCTTGGTTTTCATAGTTAACATTGTGTTTAGAAGAACCATTTCTCAAAGTTTTGTATTTTCTCATTCATTAATAGCTGATTGAATCTTTATGTTTTCCTTTTAGTCTTACATTTTAAAACTTCTTGTTAACTCTCTGAAAACATATAATTCAAGATAAACCAATGACCTTAAATTTTTCATTATTATACCTATAAAACAAAAAGTAGTTAATTATATAACTCAGAGTTAAAAAAAAAAAACATGTCATGGGCCTCTGATAAGAGGCAATATATTTAAGAGAGTTCTGCTCATGGCTGTCTGTGCATGCTAGCTGTAGTCATTACTCTTTCATTGATACATACAGTTCTTCTATGACTCATAATAAAGATGTTATCTGTCAGGAATATGAGTCTGTCAAAGCCCAAAGTAACTTGCTAGGCTTTGTGCTTGTTTTTCTCTGTGAGGACAGATTGAACATGCAGTTCTCTGTCTTTCTCTCTAGGTGCAGATACACTGGCTCATATGTAACAACCAAACTTGCTATAGTTCCCTCAAGTGGCAAGTCCACCGTCATGATTTCAAAGTTAAGCTTTCTTTAAGTGGCTAGTCCACAGTCTTAAGTTCAATGTCTACCTTCTGTAGATTGGGAACCTTGAAGTCACCAATGCACTGACCATTTCCTGTGTATGCTGCCTAGCCTACATCGTGTCATTTTTGAGTGGGTCACTCTCAGGATCTGCAGGAAGTCAGAATTCTTTGTGATACAAATATTGTTACTGAGGTTGACATTCCTCACAGGTAAAATATAACACTTGCTAAGTGTTAACTGTTTCAGACTCATGTTCGAAGTGGAGTAGGATAAGTCTCCATTTACCAAATCAACAGCCATATTCAAGGTCTACTTGGCCTTAGCAATCTGCTTCAGCGATTACATCACATCTGTCACAGAGAGTGCAGCCAGGGCTATTCTCTCCGTAACCCTACAATAGTTTACATTCATCCTGTGGGAACCATCTAATCTCAGCAAGGGGCAGAGTGCTGAAGACAATGGAGATTTGATGGGTGCCACTACCATCTCTTTGTATCGCATCACCACACTGGATGTGTGGTGGTACTAGAGAAACTGTCTAGTGATGGTTCTGATATTTGCATGTGGACTTCCCAGCTGTGATAGCTATTTCAGATCTTACTGCACAGACCAGAAATACAGTTGGGGATTACTTAACTGACAAGTGTAACAATTTCAATTATGTGTTTGGAGAGAAGGAGAATGCTCACTGACAGGGTCAGTGTCTCTGATGGTCTGCTGGGACCCAGATGTTAGTCAGGCTCCATTTTACCTTTAACATAGGTCCTTACTTTGTGTCTCCAGGTATCAATGTCAATAAAGATCATGTGCCTAATAGTCCTTGAAATGTCTGATTATCCTTATTTCCCTCATGCACAGTTGCTTGGGTAAATGGCCTTCATTCCCTATGGAGAACCAGGGTAATTATTGTAGTATTTATTTGGCAGGATACTGCAGAGTTCTACGTAGGAACATGGTGCTGCTCTTGTTCAGCAGGTTTACAACTGGAAATTGATTCCTGGATCAGAGAGATGGCTCAGTGGTTAATGGCACTCACCATTGAAACCTGACAACTTGGGTTCAATCTCCAGGCCCCACATAGCCAAGGAGGAAACTGACTCCTGCAAGTTACCCTCTGACCTCTGTACATGGGCTCCCCACCTAGTTGCTTTCCAAAAATAAGTATAATAACATTTTAATTGAATCTTGTTTGAGACCAACCAAAAGACTAACTTATAGTCAGAGTGATTACTCTGTCCCTGTGTTTTGTTCATAACACATGAACAATATCCCTTGTGGATACCTTACACTTTGTAAAGACTTCATTGACATATCCTATAATAGCAGCCTTGAGAGATAACCCAGAAGTTAAGAGTACTAGACTGTTCTTCCCAATGACCTGGGTTCAACTCCCAACACCAACATGGCAGATAACAACTGTCTGCAAATCTAGTTCCAGAGTATCTACCACCCTCACACAAACTTACAAACAGGCAAAATACCAATGCACATAAAATAAAAATGACTTATAAAATTTAAAAAGTGAAATACCCCACAGTCTCATATTTTTAGTATGGCTAGAATGAATCTTTGTTATCTGAACCACAATAAACAAGTTCATCACATTATTTTATAACATAATTTCCAGCGTAAACATTCTGTTCTCACTTGATGTTTTGGAAATCAAGAAAGAAAACAGAAAGAAAAAAAGAAAGAAAGAAAGAAAGAAAGAAAGAAAGAAAGAAAGAAAGAAAGAAAGAAAGAAAGGAAAGAAGGAAGAAAAAGAAAGGAAGGAAGGAAGAAAGAAAAAGAAATAAAACTTTTTACATTCTTATGGTTATGGAATCATATCTTGTTTCTTGGTTTCTACATTTGAGCGTAGGTCTAGGAGCTGAATACTGGGTCACGGTGTCGTCCTTTTTCTTACCAGCTTGATTTTAATTACACTGACTTTTCTACATTTGCCCCTAAACAAATGAAGAACTATGTTAATGTTCTAATTATTTACTAATTTCATTAAAAAATCTGTTCATTAAAACTTTTATGGTCATTTATTGGATTATATGTTAAATATTTAGTTTTAATTAATCAACTGATATAAAATACCCTTACTCAAAATACTGTTTTTTACAGATAATTTGTGGTAAAAGCCTTTCTACAGATGAACTGACTCTTAGCACTTTGAAAGAAAATGGCTACAAAGCTGCTTTCATTGGAATAGGTGAGTGGCTTGTTTCTAAATATATTATTTAATTTTTTTGTGATTTTTCTGCTTGATAATATCTGGTAGAATGAAGACTTTTAGGTATTTCCCTGACAGAAACCACAACTGCCATGGACTGGCACACTGTAATGACTGGACACACATGTATCCTGCGATTACTTGCATGGTTATACTGCTTCATGTGTGTTGAGAACAGGCTTTGGTAAGAGCTGTTTCTCCTCTAGGCCTCTGTACTGGAAGCACCATGGGTGGGTTGTAAGGTGAAGAATGTCCTCTATGCTGTCAATCTTGGGAAATGCTGTTGCTTTTTTTTTTTTTTGATGGCAATACCGTTGATTAATAATGAAATACAAGGTGGCATTATCCTGTATTCTTTTTATGAAGTCTCCAAATCTTTTCGGAAGTACTCATTCGGTGTAAACATTGAATGTAAATGAAGGTAAAATATTGAATTTTCAAACAATTTTCCTTCTACTTCTTATTCATTGAGAGACCAGGGAAAAAGTACAAAACAAATGATTGATTAAATTTCATCCTTGTTTCAAGTTTTTCATATTCCATATTGTACTCTGGAAAATTCTGAGTTGTGAACTGAGCATATTAAATTGTTAGTCTTTCTACTCAGCCCCAGCCTTCTATCGTTCAGCCCATCTCCTTTGCAGCCCACAATCTGTGAATACCTAAGTATTAAGTCTGTACAGAGGCAAACTTCCCTTATATCTTTCAGTGATTGCATGTTTGGGAGTGCTGATATGGTATAAAGGTCGAGGCCTCGTTGTGTTTGTCAAGTGCAATCACTATTAATGATTCTTTACTCAAGAGATTTTGCTCATTTGAATGACACTAATTACTTTACCTAGAGCATTGGTACCACATCGAAGGTTGTATTTAGAGTATTTAGATAAAAATAAATCACAGAGAAGGAAGTAAAGCTGCCATCATCCTGTAGTATTGGATCTCTTTTCAGAACTTGTAAGTACCATTGTCATCAATATTTTTCTATATCATTTTCATTGACTATTGTGACCTGTCTATATACTATTAATGGGAAAGGGGGAAGGTGTGATATTTTTCCTAGGTTTTCCTTTCAAACAGATTTTTTATTTAGACCTGCTTTTCAACTTCATAGTTTTACTGAGAGTAAAGACATAGCATAAAGATCTATAAAGTATGGTTTATGATCCCAGAAATATTGGCTCTATAAGAGCTTTTGCTGCTTTCTGCCTCTTTATGGTCACAGATTCTTGGTCCATAAGTCGAAGATTTGTAGAGGAATAGTGTCTTTTGATGATAACAAGTAACATTAACATTCACCATTGAGTTTCCTAGGTATGCTTTCTATCACCAAAAACAAACAAAAAAAATAAAAGAAGAAGAAAAGAAAGAGAAAGAAAGAAAAAGAAGAAAGGCCCACAAAGTACCTCAGACATAGAAGGGTCTCTATAAGAATTATTTAAGTTTATTGAAAGCATGTTAACAATTTACCAAAATAAAGACTAGAACATTTTAAAGTGTTGGTAATTTTCATGCATTCCAGAACAAATAAAACCCATGATGTTACAATTTCACTTTTCATATGGTTGGTATTACAATCATAGTGAAATGAATAAATAGGAAGTACTGCATTCATAGTGCTGGATTGTCTTTTCCCACTGTCACATTACTGGCACTCCAGGCTTTATCTGAAATCTAATCCAATCTGTACACTTTTGATGTGACCCTGGAGGTGGGTGCGATCAGCATTTATTTATGGAAAACAAACCTAACTTTAAGAAAAGAAAAAAAAAAAAAAACAAAACAGCAAACTCCAAAAGTTCCAATAGCAAAACAAGTAGTCACTAATCATAGAAAATCAATTTCATAGGAAGAGTAAAAATAAATGAGCAAATGTCATCGTTCAAGATTAAAAACCTTTTCTAGAAACAAGATTGAAAGCCAGCGTGCTCTAAGGACACCTGCCTGCACTGTGACATCCCACTTAAGGCCATTGAACATGATGACCTTATAATCTTGAAAAATTAGATTTTATGCTTAGTTTCACTTTGTTATCACCAATTGTGTTATTTTGTTTCATTCAGTTAATAAAAGAGAAGAAAATTTTATAATGTGAAGATTACCAAATATTACAACAGCTGAGGAAGAGATAATTACAATTAAGAAAAATCCATTGAGAAACTGTGGTATTAAATTTGCTGTTCTGTGGCCTTTACTTAACTCTCTTGTGCCTTCTAACAGCCAGAATTCTTTTCTGCAAAAGTTATTCTTAATTAGTTTCTTAATCAGGAATTTCTAAATTGTAGATAATCATATATGCTTTCTATTTATTTAGAAGAAAATGCAATAAAGTTTTAGACCACCCACTTTACTTCTGCCTCCCAGATAAAAACTGGTCAAATACTCAATATCCAAAACTATGAATACATTATTTAAAATAATAAACCTGATTTAATTGTAGGCAAAAGGCATGGATATGTTGCTGTGAATATTACTTTTTTAATTTGTAATATTGTTTAATCTAGTATCACTTGTAAGTACTCTCATATAATTGTGAGATGGCTCCCAAGAATTTGAAAATGAAGGAAAAGGAATTCCAGCTGAGAGTTCATTAAATCATCTGTTAATGAGTTCATGAAAAGCCCCAGAGGGGATAAAAGAGATGTAGGGCAATTATTCTTTGATCATATTAACATATCTATAGAAAGCACATATTAATCTTCAAAAGCAGGTGGTAGGCTGGTCACTTTATGTAAATGCCAGAAAATAATAGAGACTGAGAAAATTTTATAGTGTTCCTTTACATACACTCACATTAGTTGACCTTGTGTGGTTTAAGCTACCTCCTGAGATTGCCAAATGCAATATTTCAATTGCATTTTTATGCATTTTGTGGGCATGTCTGTACATGAACACATGTGAAGGCTAGGTTTTCAGAGGGTCAGAAGATTCATTCCACGTTCTGGCAACCCAGATGTCCATCAACTGAGGAATGGATACAGAAATTGTGATATTTTTACACAATGGAATACTACTCAGCAATTAAAAATGAGGAAATCATGAAATTTGCAGGCAAACGGTGGGATCTAGAAAATATCATTCTGAGTGAGGTATCCCAGAAGGAGAAAGACACACATGGTACATACTCACTTATTTAGACCTATAAGATATGATAAACATACTGAAATCTATACATCTAAAGAAGATAGACAAGAAAGAGGACCCAGAGTAAGATGATCAATCCTCACTTAGAAAGACAAATAGGATGTAGGAGAAAACCAGTAACAGGACAGGGTCCTACCACAGAGAGACTCTGAAAGACTCTACCTAGCAGTGGATCAAAGCAGAAACTGAGACTCATAGCCAAACCTTGGGCAGAGTGCAGGGAATCATATGAAAGAAGGGGGAGTTAATATGATCTGGAGAGGATAGGAGCTCCACAAGGACCGAATATATCTGGGCACAGGGGTCTTTCTTTTTTTTTTAATTTATTTATTTTTATCTCAATCACAGGTTAGGTACTTTGAATCCCAGGCGTAACCCCCTCCCTCATTCCCTCCCACCCTCCCACTCCCTCCCTCATCTCCCTCCTCCCTGCCCCCTCCAAGTCCACCAACAGGGGAGGACCTCCTTCCCTTCCATCCCACCCCAGCTTATCCTGTCTCCTTAGGGCTGGCTGCAATGTCCTCCCCTGGGATCTAGCCAGTCTGTCACTCCCCGGCTTGTATGGGGGAGGGTCAAAGAGTCAGCCATCAAGGTCATGACTGAAACAGTCCCTGTTTCCCTGAATAGGGTCTTCAGTCCTACACCGAGCTATCATGGGCCCCATCTGTGCGGGGGTTCCAGGCCACATCCACACATGGTCCTTGATTGTAGAAACCATCTCATACAAGATGGCACAGGGGTCTTAAATGATACTGTTTCTCCAGTCTCATTTAACCTAGAACCTCCTGCTCGCCTGTAGCCCATGGTAGCTCAGCGTCCAAGTGGGTACCCTAATAAAGAGAACAGGGGCAATTTCTGACATGAACTCAATGGCGGACTCTTTGACCTCCCCACCCTGCAAGGGAGGAGCATTCCTCCTAGGCCACAGAGGAGGACTTTGCAGCCAGTCCTGAAGATACCTGATAAACCAGGGTCAAATGAAAGGGGAGGAGGTCCTCCCCTATCAGTGGACTTAGAAAGGGGTAGGCAGTAGACGTGGGAAGGAGGATGGGATTGGGAGGGAATGAGGGAGTGGGATTCACCTGGGATAGAGTTAATAAAATGTAACTAATAATAAAAATAAAATAAGATAAATAAAATAAAATGAAACTGGCAATAAAAGAAGATTATTTCCACCATGTGAGTACAGGCATCGAATGTAGATCATCAGGCTTGACTCAACTGCCCTTACCTGCTCATCTTTGTTGCTGGCTCCAGATAAATTTGGTTTGAAAATGGCTAAATCTCCTTGTTCTGATTCTAAGTTCACATGGTTAGTGTTAATTCTTATATATTTTGAGTGTCAGAGACAAAGATCATGAGTGACCCTTTTCCTCATGATGTTCTTCTCTATTTAGCGCCGTTGTGTGTTGTCAAGTAATTGCCTCACACACACTGTCACTCACTTTAGACACTAAAGGTGAGAAGGACTGTCATCGGGCTACTCTAGCTTTATGAATCTACCCTTTTAAAGCTACCATTTGTAGACCTCACCCGCTGTTTACGTAGCTAGTCATCTTTCTAAGAGGGAGTTTCCCCAGTATTCTATCTATATACTTTTCTTCACTGGGAAAAATCCTTCAATCTCTTTCTTGATGCTAATATCAATATTCCAATAATATTCATGGAAGACATCCTTCATGAGAGTTTTATGCTGATCCACTCAAGCAAATGTTTTTCCATGTTCATACATATTGAAACACTCCATTATATTTATAGAAAGGAATTCAGAAGCCCTTTTATTACTTTTGGTTAGTTGTGCTTATCTATTATCTCCTAAAAACTTAGGAATAGGGTTTTACTTTATTTCTGTACTTGACATTTTCATCATACTCTTGTTACACTACATCAAAAAAGTATTTTAAGAGCTAAAGTTTTTGAGACAACCTAGAGAAAAAGAAGATATAAGAATGTTATAATTTCTTGATAAGGTTTGAGATATTACCATTTAACTATTTAAAATTCACTCATTTTCCTTTTTCTATTTTTGTTTCTCTCTTTTTCCCCCTCACTCCATTTTTCTTCCTCTCAAATTCAAAGACAAGTTTATTGGATCTGATTTATATGTAACTGCTCTGTCTATGCCTTATCATGGCATCTAGAATTACACTATTATTTTATTTGTTTTTAATATTCGGGGTTAAATTTTAAGGTGGGTTTATTTGCTTGAAGATATTTAGTTAATCATTTTATTTTACATAAGAAAATTATTTTAAGAGCTGGTGAATTTGGTCAGTGATAACTTGAGTTTGCTCCCTGGGTCCCATATAATGAAAAAAGAAAATAAATTCACACAAACAGTTCTATTACCTACAAACATATGTGCTCCCTTACACAAGAAATAAATTTTAAAAAATCAAGTTAAAAAGAAAATCAATTTTTATGATATCAGCTTTAATTGTGGGCAGAAATCTTTAAATGCTGTCCATGGTAAACATATATTTACTTGGTCATTAGTTAATTAAAATAAATTTTTCCTCTAAAATAGTCTCTTATGTTGTTTTTATTTAAAGTTATGAAACATATAAATAATATTTTCATTCTTTAAAATTTATTTAGTCACTTTACATCCCAATTGTAACCCTCTCCACTCTCTTCTCCCGGTTTCATCCTCCTTTTTTTTTCTTCCCCTTATCTACTTCCCCGCCCCCTCAGAAAAGGAGATTACCCTCCTCCTCCACCTACACATCCCAGCACACCATGTCATCTTGGGACTGAGAGCATCCTCTACCACAGTGTCCTGGAAAGGTAGCCCCACCAGGGGGAAGTGATAAAAACATGCAAGAGAGTCCGTGTTTAGAGCCCCACCCCGCTCTCCTTGCTAGGGAACACACATGAATACCAAGCTGTCCATCTTGTACAAATGTGTGTGAGACCTAGGGCCAGTACATACATGGTCGTTGGGTAGGGTTTCCATCTCCAAAAAGCCCCCTTGGGCTAAGGTTAGTTGGCTCTGTTGGTCTTTTTCTGGGTATCTTGTTGGGTCCTTCTACCCTTCCTCCCAGTCTTCCACAAGGCTCCCTGTTCTCAGTCCAATGTTTGGCTATGAGTATCAGCATCTGCGTTTATCTGCTGGTGGGTGGAGCCTCTCAACATAGAGCTATGCTACGGTCCTGTATGAAGGCATAGAAGAGTGTTCTTAATAACATTAGTGGTTGCTCTCAGCCATGGTGTTGTTAGGCATTAACTGGACAGTCCCTCTCTCTTTATCGCTGACCATCTTTTAGGCAGGGAAAATTTGGGGTTGAAGTTTTTGTAGGTGGTTTGATATTTGCCCCCTGTACTTGGAATCCTCCTTGATTAGAGGGTAGCCTCCATGTCCCCCTTCTTGTAGGGGCCTCCCAAATCCTCCCAGGAGCCTACCCTGTCCACAGGTCTGCAGCTGTCTCACAGGTGCACCAGGTAACAGTTTATTTTCTCTGCATGCCCTCTGTCTTTTTCCCCCATCTCCAGAGTTCTCCACATCAGATCCCTACCCTTATCCCTCCTGTTCCCTCTCCTCGACATTTTTATCATCTTCACATGATAAAAATATTTAATATTTTCTCCAAATAGAGATAGAGAGGGATTTCTGTTACATTAATCCAAGTATGTTTTATAAGGGATACATTTTTCTTACAGTAGTTCCTTACTAAAGAGGGGAAAATGATGTTTCAATTATCTAAGAATTAATTTTCTTCTACTCTTCCCAGTGTCTTAATGAATTATTATTATAATTCAATTGATAAGAAGATTAGGGCATCATGGAAGTAAGTAAATTTTTTCTGAATTATTAAGATATTGGTTGCATTTTGAAGAGAACATGACCATTTGAATCTTGGAGGGTAACTTATTGATTATATATTGTGAGGACAGTTCTCATCAGCTAGGGCTGCTCTGGCCTAACACCTCAGACTATATGGTGTTAACAGCACACATAAATGTTCTTACTGTCTAGAAACTGGAGGGGTGAGATCATGGGTCATCATATTGGGGTTCTGGTGGGGGCCCCTTCCTGGCTTTCAGATGGTTATGAACTTGTGTAGCTTTTTCTTGGTTTAAGTGTTCTCTTTTCTAAGAAACCTCTTTGTTGTTGTTGTTGTTGTTAAATGAATGCTAATCTCAAAGCAGAGGACTCTAAATTTATGATTACCTAAAATGAATCCAAATCCAAACACCCTCTCCCTCAATGTAAACTTGAATGTAACAACTTCAATATATGGATTTTAATGGGACAAAAGCAAGTATTCTGTAAAATAGGCTGTGATTATTTTTGTAAATATTGTCACTGTTTTGTAAATACAGTTGGTATGAGCTCTTCTCTGGAAGTCACATGTTGATGTTGGAGGGTGACAAAGATAATAAAGAAAAGCAGAAGTCACTGAAGCAGTATGTGTTATCTCTGAAACATTAAGAACACTTGTATACAACTCCAGTTCACTGCATCTGCCTGTGAAGAGTTCCAGGCCTCATTGAATGCCTGTGAAGTATGTATAGTGATTTTCAGATTGAAGCTACAAACTGTGTTACTCCACAGCTATTCTCTCACTAAAAGCAGCACTGTCATGCTTATTTTAGATTTAGCTAATTATTACTATGTAAAATTTGGGAAAATAAAGAGCAACATTGTATATAGAATGAAGAGTGAGAGACAAAAATCTACAGAACCGGCAAGTGATTGATGCCATTGAAGAAAGTGAGTTTTGTTTCAGGTGTGTTTTGTTTCTTTATGTCATGTTTTTGTGTAATGTAGAAATATGAAACTTCAGGATAATTTCTGTTATTAATTATTACCTGTAAAATTGGGCTATACTGTAATTAACAAGATAAAATTTGCTATTAACTTTTATTGTACAAGCACATCTTTTGTTTTAAGTGTCTTGTAACCATACTTTCTAAAGCAAAACACTTTCTTAAGAGATGTCCATTGAAGCAGATGCTGAGACTCAGCACTCAACTTTGGGCAGAGTGCAGGGAATCTTATGAAAGTAGTGGGAGATTAAAGAGCTGGAGGGGATATGAGTTCCACAAGGAGAGCAACAGAATCAAAACAACTGGGCCCAGGGGTCTTTTCTGAGACTCGTACTCCAACCAAGGACCAGACATGGAGATAACCTAGAACCCCTGCACAGATGTAGCCCATGGCAGTTCAGTCTCCTAATGGGTTTCCTAGTAATGGGAAAGGAGATGTCTCTGACATGAGCTCAGTGGCTGGCTCTTTGATCACCTCCCCCTGAGTGGGGAACAGCCCTGCTAGGCCATGGAGGAAGACAATGTAGCCACTCCTGATGAGACCTGATAGGCTAGGGTCAGATGGAAGGGGAGGAGGACCTCCCCTATCAGTGGACTTGGGGCATGGGAGAAGAAGAGAGAGGGAGGGCGGGATTGGGAGTGCACAAGTGGGCTACAGCTGGGATACAAAGTGAATGTACTGTAATAAATAAAAATAAATGAAAAGAATAAAAAATAAAAATTAATTAATTAATTAATTGAAAGAGAGAGAGAGATGTCCCTGGCACAGAGAGCTCAAAGTAGTAAACTGTAGGGGGCATATAAGAAAGCACTAAGTTAGTACAGTTCTGAATGAATGTGTGCTGTTGGCATGGGCATGGCCAGGTCCATTAGCCTCATATCTATAGGGAATTGGCAAAGCCTTCACCTAAGGAAGGCTCAGAGTGTTGGCAAAGTCTTTCATGTAGTTCAGGTGTGAATGATGATAGTGTATACACAAAGTAATCCACAGTAGCTTTCTCCCTCTTGATAGTAATGTCCCGTGACTGCTGGTTTACAGAGACTGCTCACACTATCTGAATCTATCTCCATAATCTAGGAACAGTGTACCATAAGTTCTGCCACCTTCTTTCCTGCATGTAATAATGCTGCCTCCGTGTTCAGCTATATGTGATAAACCCTCTTCTCCGTTCAAGGATGTTGAACACATCGAACTTCTCAGATGTTGTAATTTCTCTCACAGAACTATACTACTCAGTCTCAGGTTATTTGTATGTTTGTCTCTTTGTTTTCTTGCCTCATTGACTCAGCAAGATCCATCCCCTGAGCAATGTTGAATGCAATACAATTAAAATTTATATCCAATTAAATTTACTCCAGATCTTGTCTCTAAATTGTGCAAGGAACAGCCAGTATAATTGTATTCTCAGTTCAACAGATAAAACCAATTTTTATTTAAATAATAATGATAATAGTTGTACACATTTATGAAATTCTCAGATTAAATGAAAAATATTATATGTAAAAATACTCCATAATTAAACTGAGTTTAGTTTTCTTACTTACTTTCAATTAGCTATACTCATATTAGTTAATGATATTTCAAAGAATATCATGAAATTGTAGACAAAAAAGCCTGTACTGCAACACCAATTAAGTTAAATCCCAAATATTTTAATTCCTTAAATATAATTTTAAGGATGTTTACTGTGAGCACTTAAGGAAAAATAAGTTTTTAAACAGAGTTTGAGTGGATTTGCTTTATTATCTCCAAACATGAAAGGAATCCTGATGTGTGTTTTCATCCTCTGATTAGCCATGCAATGCCACCTGGTGTGCAGACGGGGTGAGCACTACACATCAGAGGCTCTGTTCACACCCTGCCCACCACAGCCACACTCCCATAACAGGGACTTAGCAGATGTTCACTTTGCTTGTGTGAATGAGATAAACTGTGGATCCAACTTTCAATTCATGAAGTTCATTTTGAAGAGCAAAATACTGATATTTAGGTAATGATTCAAAATTATGCCAGTGTCTCAGCAATTTATGGGAATAAAGTCATATTTAATGAGGACTTGCTTCATTGGGTACTCAAGTTTCTCCTGTGTGCTTTTAGATTTTCTTTTCTTTTATACAAAACTTTACATGATAGTTTCTTTTTTCTTTCTTTCTTTCTATTTTTTTTTTTTTTTTTGAGACAGGATTTGTAGCCTTGGCTGTCCTGGACTCACACTGTAGACCAGGCTGGCTTCAACAAAGTCAGATCCACCTGCCTCTGCCTCCCTGAGTGCTGAGATTAAAGGCATGTACTGCTACACCCAGCTTTGTTTAATTCTTAATGATTATATTTCATCTATAGGATTATTATTGCTAAAATACAATTTCAAAGTGAATAATATGTAATCATTTTTACCGTAGTCTTTTTACTTTTCAATATATTAAAAGCATCTCCTTTTACATAGGAGAACATAAGGCTTTAGATTTCTTTTAAAAGAGTTAATACATTTTTTAGAAAAAATGTTAAAATGTCTTTAGTGCAAATAAAGAAGGGTTTTTCATAGGTAAATACATTATTAGCTGCATTTTTGACTATGTTCTGGTCATACATCTTTTTAAATTCTCATAATATAGTTGATAGATATTTGACCTATTACCAGTGTGTGTGTGTGTGTGTGTGTGTGTGTGTGTGTGTGTTGGGAAGGGATTTAAATAACTTTTTAGAGTAACAGAATATATCTTTGAATAAAGGTTCCTCTGACACCGTGTGAATCCAACTAATAATACACTAAATTATCATAGCTTATTTAATGTTTTTAAAAAGTTCAACTCTGTCCTTTTTTAACAAGACAAGTTTAAAATTAATTCATTAATAATTAGAATAATCCAACATGTTGTTCAAGGACCTTAGTCCCTGCATTTGGGAGTTGGAAGCAGACAAGTTCAAAGCAGACACCAACTCTGGCCACAAAGAGTTTCAAGCAGGGGGAGATGCAAGATGGCTGCCATGAGAGGACACTGTGTCTGAGGAGTAGGACAGCAGAAACAACACAGCGACGAGGAGACTGAACTCTGGGACCTAAAACACCAGCATTTTTCATTGCCAGATCAGCGGAACTCCTACGGTGAGAAAATAAAGTGGGAAAATCCTAGGGGCACCTAGTTATTACCCGGAAAAATTTCTGGGTGACCAGCAGCACACAGCTCTGATCTGAGCAAGCAGCTGCGCTGGGCTCCAGCAGCCGCCATATTAGACTGGATCATAAAGTCTCTGGGGCAGACTGAGGAGGACCCGGGTACCGCTTTGACTGACCTGCACACTGCGGGCACACATTGCTCGGATCCACCAGCAAAAACCTCAGTCTGTGTGTGAGTCCGCAGACCAGTCTGGAAGGACCCGGGTTCTGCTTCAACCAGCAGGCTTATGGAAGGCACACACCGATTGCCACAGCAAGAGCCACCTCAGACTGAGAGGGACAAGGGACCATTTTGACCAGACTGCACACTGCGGGCACACACTGTTCGGGTCTGCCAGCAACCACCTTGGTCTATGTGTGTGTCCACTGGCCAGACAGAGAAGGCCTTGGGCACCATTTCAGACAGGCTTGCATACAGCGGGTGCACATTGCTCAGCAACGCCTGCAACCAACCCAGACCCACTGTGTGTGCCCCAAATATCATCTCAGAATGTAGTGCACAGCCCCGGGACCAGAAGGGGGCGCCAAATCTCCAGTCCAGGGAGGAGCCCTTAGCAGCAAACCCAGGGTGGAGCGCAAAGTCCCCAGCTGACATCTCAAACTAAGACACTCAGCCTTAAAGCACAAACAGCTCCTTGATTATGTATAAAGAAATGCCCAAAAATCGGCGAAAGAACTCACCCAACAAAAATCAGGACACCATGGCCCCACCAGAAACACCCAAAAGTAGTGGAGATTTTAATTCAGCGGAGACACAAGAAAATTATGTTAAAGCTTTGATTATGCAGATATTGGAGGAACAAAAAGAGAGACAAAAAGATGAAATGAACAAGGCCCTCAAAGAAATGGAGAAGAATTTAACTGCCCACATAGAGGAACAATCAAAGATAAACAGAGAGGAAACAACCAAAATAGGAGACACAGTCAATCAGTTGAAGGAAACGGTACAAAGCATGAAAACGGAATTAGAATCTATAAAGAAGACACAAAGGGAGAAGAACCTGGAACTGGTAAACTTAGAGAAAAGATCAGGAACCAAAAAGGTAAGCATCACCAATAGAATACAAGAGATGGAAGAGAGAATCTCGGGAGCTGAGGATATGCTGGCTGAAATGGATTCCTCACTCAAGGAAAAAAGAAAATCGGGAAAGGCCCAAGCACAAAACATCAAAAAAAATTAAGGATGCCATCAAAAGACAAAACCTAAGATTAATTGAAATAGATGAAAAAGAAGACTCCATGCTTCAAGGACTGGAAAATATTTTTAAGAAAATCATAGAAGAAAATTTTCCCAACTTAAAATAAAATGTCCATAAACATACAAGAAGCCTACAGAACACTAAATAGACTAGACCAGAAAGGAAATACCTCTTGTCACATCATAGTCAAAACACTAAACCTGCACAACAAAGAAAAAATATTAAACGCAGCAAGGGAAAAGGGTCAAGTAACATGAAGGTAGACCAACCAGACACACAACAGACTTCTCATCAGAAACTATGAAAGCCAGAGGCTTGGGCAGAAGTCATGCAGTCTTTAAGGGAACACAGATGCCAACCAAAACTACTATACCCAGCGAAGCTTTCAATCAACATAGATGGAGAAAACAAAATTTTCCATGACAAAACAAAATTCATGCAATTCCTACACAGCAACCCAGCCCTACAAAAGGAACTAGAAGGAAAACTTCAGTCCAACAGAAACAACTACACCAAAGAAAATATAGGATACAGATAATTTCCCAATGACAACAACAACAAAAAAGCAAGGAATCACAGTAAGACCACCAACTACACAATAAAAGGAACTAACAGTCATTAGTCACTATTATCTATCAACATCAATGGACTCAACTCTCCAATAAAAAGACACAGACTAACAGAATGGCTGCGGAAACAGGATCCTACATTCTGCTGCATCCAAGAAACACATCTATGCAACAAAGATAAACACTACCTCAGAGTAAAAGGCTGGAAAAACA
>CM053744.1:77538341-77702910 GCA_028658305.1 Pachyuromys duprasi | reverse complement strand
TTACACAATGGAATACTACTCAGCAATTAAAAAGGAGGAAATCATGAAATTCGCAGGCAAATGGTGGGACCTGGAAACGATAATCCTGAGTGAGGTATCCCAAAAGCAGAAAGAAACATATGGTATATACTCACTTATATAGACCTATAGATAGGAAGGTTAAGCTGAAATTTACACACCTAGAGAGGATATACAGGAAGGAGGACTCATGTTGGTATGGTCAATGCTTGTTTGGATGAACAAATGGGATGGACATTGAGTGGAGGAGAAAACAAGCAACAGAACAGGAGCATGCCAAAGAGGTCCTCTGGGGAGGTCACTATAGCGATGTATCAGAGCAGATCTTAAGACTAGCGATCAAGCCTCTGACTGAGGGCAAGAAGTAATGATAGATCTGGGGGAGGTTGGTGAGACTTGGGGAGAACAAGAGCTCCGCAAAGACCAAACTGAGCAGGGCACAGGGGTCTTGTATGAGATGGTTTCTACAATCAAGGACCATGTGTGGATGTGGCCTGGAACCCCCGCACAGATGGGGCCCATGATAGCTCGGTGTAGGACTGAATACCCTAGTGAGGGAAACAGGGACTGTTTCAGTCATGAACTTGATTGATGACTCTTTGACCCTCCCCCATACAAGCTGGGAAGTGACAGACTGGCTAGATCCCAGGGGAGGACATTACAGCCAGCCCTTAGGAGACAGGATGAGCTGGGGTTGGAGGTCCTCCCCTGTTGGTGGACTTGGAGGGGGCAGGGAGGAGGGAGATGAGGGAGGGAGTGGGAGGGTAGGAGGGAATGAGGGAGGGGGCTATGCCTGGGATGCAAAGTACCTAACCTATGATTGATATAAAAATAAATAAATTAAAAAAAACTATGTACCTTTCTGTTGAAAATGATAGACACTTTTCTCATCAAATATGCTTTCTGAGAATGCCCTGTTCTTATGGATAATAGGATGCTAAGGGGATTTAGGGATCCTGTGGGAATTCTTAGCATATTTCTATCTATTAAGCCAAAGGAGAATGGGCTTCAAGAAGAGGCCAATGAACATTTAAATGCAGGCTTGTTGGCCACTGATGTTCTCTTTCTCACTCTGTTTCTCTTCCACCCTTTCTCTGTTTCTTATAGTCTCTCTACATAGCTCTCTCCTCCATAAAACTCTCTTCTTTTTAATTTTGAGATCATTTAATTACATTTTTTCCTTCCCTTTCGTCTCTTCAAGCACTCCCTTATACCCCTCCCCAATTTCCTTCAAGTTTATGGCATCTTTTTATGTACTAACAGCTATTGCATGCATATATGTCTGCACATGCATATTCTTATATATAACCTCTTCAAACTGTGCAATGCTAATTGTATGTATGGTTTCCAGGCTAATGATTTGGTAGCAGACAACCAATGAATGTCCTCTTCCTTGGGGATGGTCTCTCTTCTTTTTTTATTTTTTTATTTTTATTTATTTTTTATTACAAGGAAAAGGAACTAAAGTCATACATACTTTTTTATATAAGGTCTTAAGTCTAATTTGTAGAGTCTCTCTGGATAGTTTTTTTTTTTTTGCAAGAACATTAATGGACCTGTCAATAACTTAATAAACTTAAAAAAAAGAATATAGCTCAATTATTCTAGGGGATACACTTACTGATTTGGGGAGGTTTTGTTGTTGATGTTGATGTAACAAAATGTCTCGCCTATTTTAGTACCTATTGCACTATAAAATATCAAACTGGCATTACTCATCAGTACCTACATTCTTCCAGAAACAACTCCATGTTCTCATTGGTCTTGTATAACTCCACTACTGACCTCAGGTACTTCACTATTTATGCCAGATTAAATACTGAATAAACATCCCAGGATATGCATGCAGTTTTAATTTGGTCCACTTTCTTTTCTCAGAAATCAAAAGCTGTGTTTTTTTTTACAACATCCCATTGTATTTCATATTACTGTCATGGTAGAAATGTAAAATGATAAATGATTGAAGGGAAGAGAAAAGGTGAGAGGTTTTGATTATTTCTCTCTGTGTGTATATTAATAAGGAAATATGAACTTTTTTGTGGTTAGGAGAAGTAAACAGAAAACCAGAGTGTGGGATGCTCTTTAATGTGGGAAGAATAAAAGGAGACTTGATAGGAAGAGTCAGTTAGGCATTCAGTTTTGAAACTTGGGAGGAAATTCATCCTCATTGATAAAGTTATAGTTTAGTTAAGATAGAAAGAAGTCTCAAGTTAGAACTTGTCAGTCAAGTGAGGATTTCATACTTGTTCTGAAAGAAAATTAATGAAAGAAAAAGGCAGATGTGCAACCCAGCAGGATAATGTGATGTGACTGGTGCAGAAAGGCTGGTGGCAGTCTGGGATACTGAAGGTGAGAAAATAAAGAGCAGAAGACAACAGGAAAGGGAAGCAGAAAGAGATAGATAGATAGACAGATAGACAGACAGACACACAGATTTTCCATGAAAAGTTTGTAGAAAAAAATCAAAATATATAGATATATAGACCAGGATATTAGATTTAGCCTTAGCCAAGTCTACATATGCGATAGCCTTCAACCCTCTTTGTATTTATAATGTGGAAAGAGGCAAAATAGCATAAAGATTTTTAAAATTTATTATTTTATTCACTTGGTATCTCCACTGTACCCCCTCCTAATTTCTTTCTAGTCCCACCCACCATCCCTCTTCTTCCCCTATGCCTTTCCCCTGGTCCATTGATAGGTGAACTCCTCCTCCCTTTCTAACTGTTCCTAGCCTATCAGGTCTCATCAGCACTGGCTGCATCCTCCTCCTCTGTGGCCTGGTAAGGCTGCATCCCCCAGAAGGAGGGGATCAAAAAAACCAATGACTGAGTTCATGTCAGAGACGACTCCTGCACCCCTTACCAGGGCACCCACTTGGAAACTGAGCAGCTCCTTGACTTCTTAAAAGTGGCAGCACTTTTCAATTTTATTGTTTATTTCTACCTAATGCATAGGACTGGATGTGTAGAATGGCAGTCAAGTGCCATGTCCAACTCCATAGCATAAAATAAAACAAATAAAAAATAAACAAATAAAAAAAACAAATGTCTTTAGATATAAAAGTACTAGTACTTTGTACAATAAAACTTGTGATTATTTACCAAATGGATGTTCTAGAAATATAAGTAAGACCAATCCATAAGGCTAGTTTGTACCAGTTTCTTTTAGCTAAGCTACTCTTAGGTTGTAATTAGTTGCCTTGAAAAGGATTTAATTTCATCCAGCCATTAAATAGCTCCATTTAGTAAATTATTATATCAAGCATATTATTTGCTAAAATACAAGAACAGTAGATTTTAACAAATTATCTGTCCTAAGGAACAACTTACATTTTGCTTAACTGTAATGATAGCATCAGGCACAGCACCATTAGAGTATATTACTATCAGAAAAGCTTCAGGGCCTTTTATATGTCTAAAAATTAAAGACAAATTAATCCTCACTCTCTGTGTTATCAAATCTTTGTGGAATGAGCTTATTTGAAAATCAGTTGACCATGTGAATATCCAGTACTTACACATAATGAGGTAGAAATGGATGAGAAGAGGGTGAATGAGGAGGAAGGAAAAGGAAAAGAAAGTTTATTAGGAACTTCTAGGAGATCTCAGGCAGTGAAGTGCTTGTCACAAAAGCATATGGACATTTAAATCCCAGAAATTACAGAAAAATGAAACTAGGCATAACCTTAACACTGAAAAAGCAAACAGGAGGACCCCTGGTCTCTGGATCTCGGCCCAATCATCCTATGCTGGTTTGTGTGCCACCCATCTCAATGAGAGTCCCTTTCTCAGAAACTAAGGTGGAGCTCATTGAACAGGAATACCTGAAGCTTACACTTTTTATTCACATACATAAACATGTATATAAACTCATATACTCATGTGCACATACATACACAATCAAACACTTTAAGGTATATCTGCATACAAACATACACAAAGTAGCCAATAAATAGCAACATAAATTAGTTTTTATTTTAAATGCCTTGACTTCTTTTGCTCTGTAAAATTTCACATAGTCCAGGCTATCTGAAAAAATAAGCATGTTGAAAATTTTATTTATTGCTTTGAGGAATGAGATAATTAATTTTGAGTGAAGCCTCTAGGCCCAAACTTCCATCATAGAGAAACCAGATTCTGATTTCTGCCAAAGACTTAATTATCCATATGCTGAGAATCACTATACATGCTGAGGAGACAACTCTCTATTATGGACAGATCTTTCCATCTGTAACTATATAAGTCAGCAGTTCTCAACCTGTGGGTCATGACCCCTTTGAGGGCCAAATGACATTTTCATAGGAGTCATATATCAGATATCTACATTATGAATCTTAACAGTAGCAATATTACAGTTATTACTAGCAATGAACAAAATTTATGGTTGGGGGGTCATCACAATGAGAAGAAATGGATTAGAGTGTTGCATCATTAGGAAGGCTGAGAACTGCAGATCTAGAGCAACATTGATAACCAAAGAATTTCCAGTGCTAAATAAGTGCAAAAGACAGCACATCTATACTATTTTCACAAACTGTAACATGAAAATGATCATTATAATCTTTTCTTCAAATTCCCAGAAAGCATATTTATTAGTTGTTAAAATTCCAATGATGGGGAAGACATTTTCCTTAACTTCTTGTATAACAAGGCTTTGTTGGGTTAAAAGTGATCATATATGTACTCATGGGAATGGCCGTATGATATCGATGCTCAATATTACTGGGATGACTTTACTATTTAGAGAAACCATGGAAGATGTCCCGGAGACTTTTCAGAGAGTGTGGTGTCTTTCCTGAACTGATAAGTGATCTGGACATAACAGAGAAGTTGAAGTTGGAGTAAGGCCAGACTGAAGGAAGGAGTTCAATGAGCTGGGTTGTAAATCTTTGGTAGTGTGTTGTGTCTGAGGTTCATAACACACTAATAGTTGAAGTTGTTGGCTGTAGTAGGACACATGTCAAAGGAATTGCATGGCATGCCTTACAAGTTGAATTTGTGCATTATTGAATAATGAAACCAATCAAAATGTTTACAGTCTTTGCGGTGGTTATTGACAGGACTGGACTTCTGGAGGTGCAGCTGCGGGAGGCTGTGGTGCAGTCGAGGGGAGAGATAATTTAACTGGAACTACTGAACTGGATAAGCAAATTAATCCATTAATATTTCGTTCTAAATGCTTGAGATTTTCTTCCTTGTATTTTATGTCAGGAGCTTTAATAAGAACAATGGAAAATAACTGAGCATTCAATATGTAGTTATTTGAATTATATACTCTTAAATTCCAGTGGCTTGTAGTAATACATGAGTGCATGAAATAGAACAAATAATTGTTATAAAAGTAAAATCACTGCTTTCAACCAAATAAAGCAAATTTTCCAAGTATTGACAATTTTGAATGATAAGCTGATCACTATTGGACATTCATGATATTAGCAAATGTATGCTTAGAAATGTATAGAAGATGATTTGGAGAATGGGCTCTGAGAAGAATGTAGGTGACAACAAGGCCTTCATATTCCTTCTTATTATATGACACAGTATACATATACTTTCCAGCTCTTCATAAATATGTATTTTTAGTTGGAATATCTTATCTATGTTGACTTCTCAATTTTCTGCTGCCTTTATAGGAAAAAAAAAAACAAACAGAACACCTATGATGCCTTGTTATGGAATCATTCCTTGTTTTATCCAATATGCTTGATTCTGTAAGAAGATGAATAATTTTAATTAATAAAGGATATTAAAATAAAACTAAGATGTATGTCAATGAATTATTTGATAAACAGAGCAATAAATCATAATGGAGATTTATTTAGTCAGAAAGAATAAAATGCCATTGTAGGGAAAATGGATAGAACTTGAAGTATTCATGTTAAGTGAAAGAAACTAGGCAATACTATATGCTTTTTCTATAATCTTAGCTAAAATACTCTACTAGACCTACTGCATAGTTGTTATTGTTTATTAACTTATATGTAATTATATAATAGATTGTCTAGTATGTTAAGCTAGTAAATGTATTATGATTGTCTATGTCAAGAAAGTAGAAGTTATAACATTTGGGACGAGTAAAGGGGGAGAAATTAAAATATACTGGGAGAATGAATATAAATAACGTACATTTACACCTGTGTGAAGCAATCACAAAGACTCCCAGAATTTAATACAATTAATATACAATAATTAAAATTTAAAATAATAAAACTGGTTGTAATGGCATAAGGAATTTTGTCGCTGACTGAGCATGGCCAAATATAGTCAAAAAGTAATTTAGCTTCATGTCACATAAAATGCCATCAAACCAGGAAGTTACAAGAGTGAGGCAAAATATGATCAAGACACTACGTGACAGTGAAGACTGCTCAGTGATGCTACCGAGAAAAGACTATGTATGCTGGCCTTGGTAGCTTTTATTTTAAAATATTTTTAAGCTTTTCAATGCTCACTAAAATATTTACAGAAATGGTAGCTGGTTTTGTTTGTCCTGTGTATCGTTTGCTAGCACGTTACTGTATAGAGGGGTGTACTACAGAGTGTGACCATGGATAAATGGAAGAGCTGTGGTTGAATTTAGATGACAGACCAAAGAAAGGACGCAACAGGAAAAATAAATGTAGATCTAATGAGGTATTTGTCTTAAGTATTAATGTAGAAGATTACAATGGCCTATAAACTGTTGGGGATAATTTTAAATCTTAGTTTAGTGGGCTTCTATTTTAATACACCAGGCAAAAAACAAGCTTCTGCTATAAAGTCAATTAAGTCATGTTTTTAATTATTGAAGTTTTATTTATCCCAATCAAACCAAATTCTAGACAAAAACTTGTTACAAAATGAAATAAACATACAGAACTCCACAAGGGTCTATTTCCAGCCTCAGAGCTGGGAAGCCAGAAGTACTTTAGCTGACTGCATTAAGCATAAGTCTCTCACACTTACATCCACAGACAACTAAAAGCACAGACAAATATGCATACTGGACCACCAAGACACACACACACACACACACACACACACACACACACACACACACACACACACACACACACACACTTCTCTGACAGTGGAAACAGCAATTTCATGTGGACAGAAAGTTAAGGGCTCATTGTAAAGTTCAACCATCAAAATTATCCATCTATTCATTAGATTATGTCAGATGCCTCAGGGAAGCAAAGCAAAGATTAGATATTATATCAGAATTTTCTGTAATCTATTTGGAGCTATACAAATTTATTAATGACATTTTTATTCATTCTATTAGCTTTTTGAGAATTTTTGGCTCAACAATAAAGGACAAGAGTTGTAAACTGTAGATGGTACTGTGACACATTATTACACCGTTGTGTGGAAAATCCCCAATATTGATCATGGCTTTATTGAGATCTGATACTAATTTGATTCCATAATTATTTCTTCAGATCATTCCCACACTTCTATATCTAAAGGTTTACTTATTTGACAAAAGGACAATATATTTCACCTGAAATTAAATGCATGGTTGTTTTCCTTGCAAGTTTTAACTTACACCATTATCATTCATTTAAAACCTAGCATAGCAGTATCTTTCTTAACCAAATGAGAGAAGTAGGATCAAAATAAAACAGGATAAAAAACAGAGGCATTGATTTTATGAGAAGATAAAGAAAAGAAAATATCAGTATACAAACTGGAAAGAGAAAACCTAATAATTGCATAAGGTAATTTGAATATCTTATTTTTTTATTCAAAAATGTTTAAAATTTTGACAATTATTTGTCTATAGATTATCCTGGGGAATTGGTATAAATTCTATAAGTCTCTTCCCAGAGAATTTGTTGTTTTCAGGGAACAAAATTTCCTAATCTAGTATGGTGAGATTGCTTAGGGCATATAGTTGTTTACCATATTCCTGAAAACCTGAGCTCAATCCTGGAACCCATATGGTTGGAGAGGACTGACCTAGCTGTCTTCTGTCTCAGTCATCAGGTGGACTGAGTTTTAAATCTTATGAGTTTGTTAAACAGAGAAAATAGTGCCTATCATCACAGAGATCTGAATGAATCAGACCATTCTAAAAACTAAAAAACAGTATATGGCATTGTGTAAGCATTATATGCCTTGGATATATTTTCCAGGGTGAAATGTAAGTGCCCCTACATAGGGCGTGAGAGCAGGCGGTACATTGCCATGGGTCACATGTGTGAAACTAAGTAGTTTGTGGAGTTTATATTCATCCCACAGACCATGAAAAGACCCATGAGTTTATTGATGTCATCAGGGTACTTTCTTAGGCCTACCTGTTTATCAGGATCACCAAACAAACAATTGGAGTAAAACTGCTTTGTCCCCTCTGTCCTGAAATCAATGTTTGGTAGGTTTTGCTGAGTCCTCTAGTTCAATGTTCATGTAGCTTTCTCATGCACTTCGAATCCTTCATATTGTGATGTAATTAACACTCTTGGAAGAATTCATGGAATGTTTGTTATCTGTTATAAGAAAGAGAGCCATATTGTATTTTGAATGAATGTTATCCTTGAGAATAGAGTGTTAGTCAAAAATGACCAAATTGAGACCTTTTATGTTTTGTTTTGCAATGAGAGATGGAATATATATCCTGAAATTTTCTCACCTTATGTATACACACATATAGTATTGGGGTATACCAAAGGCAGTAAAAATCCACTTTATGTCAGTTGCCTTTTCTTAAAATATAAGATGTTTGCAGGGTGAGTTGGTGACTTGTGATCCATGTGATCATCTATGACCCATAATAGTGCAAGAATATCCATATTCTGTAATATATCCTTTACACAAGAAAAAATCAGAAAGGTTTTACAGTTGACTCAAACTTTGCTCCGATTGTGCGTGTGTGTGTGTGTGTGTTTTAAATTTACAGCAGGTGGATAGCTGCCTTTCATTATCCTTTGAAATGATTTTAATAGCCTAAGCTAAATTTAATACACACATACTTGCTGTATACATGCAAACACACACAATCTCTACATATATGTTCTAGAAGTCTGATGTGTTGGATATATTCACAGAATAGCTTACCTTATACATTTATTATTATGGACCTAATTTCAAATAGCTATTTGCATTTTAGAAATTCAGTTTGGTTTCAATCAGGACAAAGCAATAAGGAATATAATACCACTTATAATTTTTTTCCTGAAAAATTCATTATACTCCTGGAGGTTTCATATTTCTGAAATGCTAGAAGTAAGTATTGTGGGGTCAGGGACTAACCAGTGAGTGAAAGTCAGAACTCAAAATGAAGTGTCTTTTCTGTTTAACACTGGGCACCCGTGGAAACTGATAATGTTTGATTAATGAACGGCAGCCTTGCAGCAGCAAAAAACATCTGCAAAAAGTGATTTATTATTTCAAAGGTATCAGAAGCGTGTGGTATCTTGCCGATTTAAGTATGTGTGCCTGAATAAAATAAATGAGATGCAACATGTGAAAAATGAAAACACATTACTTGTAAAGGATGTGTCACAAGCAGGGTATTTTTGTTCAAGTACACTTTGTCATGGGGACTTTTAATGCTGTTCTGAATACAAATCATTTAGCTGGTTCATAAAATCTCCTCAGTTGGAATTCTTGCATCTATCATACAAGACACAAATGAGGGTTAAACTTAATGTGCTGTAACATTCCTTAAATGTTCAAATTTTGTGTCATATACCACTATTAAAGCTGCACATATGTCTTCTGTATAAAGATGGATTCTTTGTAGCTATTTAAAACAACAGTGTCTGAGTAGAAAAAGAAGGTTTGAGGTCCTAATTAACACTCATTAGCATCTACACAGAGGTGAAGTTTTTCCAGCAACTATTGTTGCCTGGATTTTAAATACTCTATTATTTTGTGATTGAACACATTTTATTTAGGTAACATGTTGTGTGATAAATAATGGAATTTAATTAATACTAACAATTGCATAGTATTTTAAGTATTACTACTCAGGATTTTGATGTACTATGGATTATTTCTGTTGCTTAGGTAAAATTCCTACATTACCTATTGATGTAATTACTTTATACATCATATATGCTATATAGTTACATCTAAGATCCATTCAATGTAGCAGAATTCTAATGATGATTAAAATAGAAATGACAAACAATATAAAAATTAAGCTGGAGTAAGCTGATAGAAATATTATGCCCCAGGGATTACTAATCCCTTCTTTTTCTGGTTTCTAAACTCTATCTGCTAATTTAACTATCCCTAAAAGGCACTTTTACAAAGTTGGATGTCATAGCTACGAGTAAGCTACCCTTTAGAACAATTAGGAAAATTAATCAGCATCATAAGCAAACTAAATTCTATAAAAGAAGACTTATCTTTTAATTATGAAACTATATAATTGCCTATGCAATTATAAATTGAAACTCAATTAGGATAAATTTTATTCATGCTTTTTAACCAATTCAGACATAGGACAGAGAATAAGTAAATCCTCATTAAATGTTTGCTGTATGGTTGAATAAATTAAGCATTTAGAAAGGGGATATAATTCACAATTGTACTGACTCAGCTAACAGTCTTGGGGACTGCTCCATGCCAGGCCATAGGCACTATATGGTAATAAAGTGGCCAAGAGAATAGGCTTAGTTCTTGCAATTGCTCATTATGCTGCTAAGCTGGTGGCAGATCGATATTAAGTATGTTATATCCATAAAATTAAACATATTGAAAAGAGATTTTAAGCAGCTTCGTGAATGAACGCAAGGATCCTCTAAGCCGGGCTTAAAGGAGGACAAAGTGGCAGAGGCAGGAGGCACTAGTCAGGTTTAGACGTTAAATGACTACATTTGATTCTGAAGAAGTCACGTGCAGCTTCAGGGGCTGAGGCAGGAAGATGGAAAGCCAGGGAAGAGCCACTGTCAGAGAGATGCTCAGTGATAACAGGACACGAGAGCATTGGTACACTACTCTTGACAACAAATCTATTCTGGTTTGATGTCACAACCCTACTGTGTCTTTCCATTTCTTTCTCTCCTCCTAGACTGGAGCAAAAGTATGAGATCTGCCATTGCTGCTTTTGTGAACCTTAAGCTCCCAGTTTATAAAAATATATTTATTTCTCTTTGTGTGTGTGTGTGTGTGGTGTATGTGTGTGCGTGTGTAAACATGTTCACATCTGCATGTATCTGACGTCGGAGCCCAACTTGTTGCAGTCAGACCCTCCTCCCACGTGTGTCCTTGAGTTGGGCAACCCAACTTAACTGGCTGAGCCATCTCACCCACCCTACGTCCTTCTATTTAATGTCAGATTATTGATTATTTAAAATAAATGATGTTTGTTTGACAATAAGACCATTCCAATGATATATAAATTTCATACCAATGTCAAAATTTTAATCCTCTCAAAGAGTGCTGTAGGATTAATTACAATTTGTACAGACTTGAATACATTCATTGTCATATTTAGCCACAGAAGTACTCAAATACATAGAAAATCAATATATTTTAAAACATTTATTCATATAGAAATATCATAATTAGAACAAGAAGTATAAAGGAAATTTACTGAATAACAGATTCATACAAATAATTTTTATAACTGTTCTATTTTCTAAAATCTCCAACCTGTCAGGAATATTTCTTCATCCTTTGTGCTAATAGAAAAATCCAGTTTTTAAGTGGAAATAGGACTGATCATCTTGAGAACTGCTTATAGAGCAAAAAGTCTTCATTAAGTAGACTTTTAGAGAAGCTGTTTGTACCTCCAGGCAACATAATTACAGTTCCAATTAATTAAAGACTAAAAATTACTTCCTCAATTAAGAAGGAATGTGTAGGCAAACAACATAAACCTACATTTAGGAGTTCTCAAGACCTCCTTGCACAGGTGTCAAATATTAATATAGCCTAACATACTGCACATCCAAGCACATGAAGAGATTTGTTCTTCCTAATTACATAGATATTACATATGTAAAACAAAATTAAGATCTGGGGCATAGTGACAAGGAATCTAATGAGACATTAGAATTAGAATAAGTTTCAGAAACTTCTCCTTAGTTGTGTCTTTATAACTATGGGTAAGGTGTGCCGTTTCTTGTTCCTACACATGGGGTTCCTGATAAAATGATGAAAAGAAACAACATTTTTATCTCTTCTCTCTCAAACTGAGTATGATTTTTGGCCCATTTTTTATAAGAAGATTTCAAGTCATCCTTATGTACTCTTATTAAAAATAGAGAATCTTGAACCCCAACAAATTACACCTTATCATTATCTTTCTTTTATCTTTGTACCTTTAAATTTGTATGGAGTTGTTATTAAAACACTCTTACTAGCATTTTTAAAGTGACATATTCAGTTGTCAGTATTGATTAATATTCTAAATAATGAGACAATTTGACATTTTACAGTTTCACTTGCGATTCATTGAAGAAGCAGTTTTAGGGTAGTGGAGGAAACAATAGAGCTATGCTTTGTGCCATTCTATAATGAATAATGAAAAATATGTTCCCTGTGAAAGAATACCTCTTTGCCTTTAGAGAAGGTGGTTTCTAAAGTGTTCTAGGCAATGAATAAACAATAACTATATTAAAACCTTTGCATCATCCTTCCAATAAAACACTCAAAGATAACTGTTTCCTCACAGTCCCAGTTAGGAAGTAAATGTTGTAGGGATTTGGTCCAGATACTACAACTATTAATACCACATAAATTTTGTGGATAGTACAATCAGGGCAACAGATAGATGGAGAAAGGTGGGGGTCGGGAGGAATGAGAGAGAAAGAGATGAGAGGGACCATACACAGAGAGCCAGAGTAGGAAGTCGAAGAAATATTGAAGTATAAAGGGTACTGGAATGATAAAAGATGATGAGGAGTTTAATGGCCCCTAAAACAAAGTATCAAGGAAATCTACCTTACACGGAAAGTTCCATGGGTCTTTGTATCTAAAATATGGCACTTGCTCTTTAACAGCCCAGTGGCTTGAAGCTACCCTTTGTATGATGACTGTATTCATAGCACTTTGTTATTTGCTAAGTTAGGGTGATCTGCTTCCAATGGCATCACTGTTCTTAAGCTTGGATTCATGTGATATTTGGCTGGGGAATTATCTCAGAATTTCTTAGCCGCAGGTCTCAGTCTATATACGTGGCATGTTATCCTTCAGTAGAGTAGCCCAAGCTTGTTCACATGAAAATCCAGTTCTAACATAACACATGCTTTTCAAGCCCTCTTGATAAAAAGGCTCAGAGATTGTGGTGTTATTCTTTCCTATCCTTGTAACTGCCAAAAATATCTTGGAAGGCGGTTCTAGATTCAACGAGAGAATAATGGACTGATGTTCAAGGAAGAAGGACAAAGTCATCTCAGAGAAATGCAAGGAATTCCTCAATTCACCCTGGCAACTAGCCTAATTTCTGGAGGAACACTTTTCTCTTTGAGTCTGAGAGCACTGTATTTTTATTCTTGGTGCTTTTCTCTAGTGGAATATTATTTCCACATTAAAAAATTTTTACATTCTCATCTGAGGTGAGATGAGCAGCTGACTGAAATAAGTCATGTGTTCATTCATAGCTACTGACATTCTTGAATTGCCACGGCTTGATTGAAAATGTGGGAACCTGCATATGTGTTTAAAGCCATTGCAGTCAGGGAGTTACTAAATAACACTGTTTCCAACTCCCTCATTTTCAGTCTGAATTAAAAATCAGCTTTTCTTCTAGTAACATTGAGAGGTTTAAGTGGTTGGAACAAAAAAAAATATTATAACCATACATGGCATAAATGCTTACTGTGTTAGCAATTTTTCCTTCTCTTTAGAGCTTTCAATGCTGAATAAAACAATGAGACCATGTCGCCTTTAGTCTTATTCTCACTTCTATTTTATTTTCTGAAATATTCATTCTTTTTTAATTTTAATTTTAATTTTTTAATATTAGTTACAGTTAATAACTTTGTATCCCTGCTGTATCCTACTCCCTTATTCCCTCCCAATCCCACCTTCCCTCCCTCATCTCCTCCCTGCCCCTTTCCAAGTCCACTGAGAGGGGAGGACCTCCTCCCCTTTCATTTGACCCTGGTTTATCAGGTATCTTCAGGACTGGCTGCAAAGTCCTCCTCTGTGGCCTGGCAGGGCTGCTCCTCCCTCAGGGGACAGAGGGAGGTCAAAGAGCCCGCTGTTGAGTTCATGTCAGAAATAGTCCCTGTTCCCCTTACTGGATACCCACTTGGATACTGAGCTGCCCTGGGCTACATCCGAGCAGAGGTTCTAGGTTATACCCATACCTGGTCCTTGGTTGGAGAAAGAGTCTCAGAAAAGACCCCTGTGCCCAGATATATTTGGTTCTTGTGGAGCTCCTATCCTCTCCAGATCATATTAATTACCCCTTCTTTCATATGATTCCCTACACTCTGTTGTAGGTTTGGTTATGAGTCTTAGTATCTACTTTGATACGCTGCTAGGTAGAGTCTTTCTGAGGCCCTCTGTGGTAGGCTCCTGTCCTGTTACTTGTTTTCTCCTATATCCAATGTCCATCCCATTTGTCTTTCTAAGTGAGGATTGATCTTCTTACCCCGGGTCCTCTTTCTTGTTTATCTTCTAGGTGTATAGATTTCAGTATGTTTATCCTATCTTATATGTCTATATAAGTGAGTATATACCATATGTGTCTTTCTGCTTTGGGGATACGTCACTCAGGATGATCGTTTTCAGGTCCCACCATTTGCCTGTAAATTTCATGATATCCTTGTTTTCAATTGCTGAGTAATATTCCATTGTGTAAAAGCACCACAATTTCTGTATCCATTCCTCAACTGAGGGACATCTGAGTTGTTTCCAAGTTCAGGCTATTTCGAATAAAGCTGCAATGAACATGGTTGAACAAATGTCCTTGTGTACTTGAGCAACTTTTGGATATATGCTGGATCTTGAGGTAGCAGTATTCCTAGATTGTCTGAGAAAGCTCAGATTGATTTCCAAAGTGGTTGTACAAGTTTGCATTCCCACCAACAATGGAGGAAGGTTCCCCTTTCTCCACAACCTCTCCAGCATGTATTGTCACTTGAGTTTTTGATCTTAGCCATTCTGATGGGTGTCAGGTGAAATCTCAGGGTTGTTTTGATTTGCATCTCTCTGATGGCTATATTCATTCTAAAATTGTTTTCTTCCACTCTTAAAATCTTTCCTTATATATGCATGTGTGTGTGAGCACATCTCAGTGTGTATGTTTGAATGTACATATGTGTGTAGAGACCAGAAGATAGCTTCAGGTATAGTTCCTCAGAAGCTGTCAAACTTGTTTTTTCGAGACAGAATCTCTCATTGACCTGGAACTTGCCAAGTGGTCCAGGCTGGATGGCCAGTGAGCCTCACAGATCAGCCTGTCTCTACCTCCCCATTCCATGAATTAACAGAATTGTGCCATCCTGCCTGGAATTTTCAATGAGGGTTTGGGTTAAAGTCTTCATGCTGATATGAGAAGCAGCTTTCTTCCTGAACCATATCTCAAACCTCAAACCCATTTTTAATCCCTAATCATATAACAGAAAATTAAAGTTATTCCCTAAGTACCTTAATTTCTATCAAACATGTGACATGATCTCCATTTAGATGATGCACAAATGCAAATGTCTCTTGGTCTCAACTTCCAAGTTCCTGCTATGTTAATGGAGTTTAAGGGACCTTTACCCTTTTGGTCTAGTTGTTAATTCAGTGTGGCTATAATGCCTAGAACACCGACTCTAGCCCTAGACTGATTTGCACAGTCCTAGCATCCTAAACCAGGAGGCCTGCTCTTTGGTTGAATCCAAATGGAAACTCACTGTTTCCAGTCTATGTATCCCCCATCCTGGCAATGATAGTCACACTATCTGTATACTGCAGTCAGGTAGACAGGACATTATTTTTAGTTTACCACACCAAAATAATGTGATGACCCATCACTTGCTAATACCTGCACTTATATCCATGCCTAGTTATGAGTTGTGAGATGCCTTTGAACAGTAACTTTCTCTGCTTCTGTAAGACTGTCTTCAAGGTGAGAGATAATGAAAATCTGATTTGGTAGTAACAGCAGGGATGGAGATGAGAAGATGGATGAGAGAGAAAGGGCAGAGTGGAATCATCAGTAATTGACAAATCAGATGTACCAGTTGGGGAAATGTGGAGGAGATGCAGAGGTCAAAGCACTTTTTGTTTTAGTAACTCTTTTTTGGAAATGATTTCATTTGTGATATAGATTTGACAGTTTAATGATTTTAACATTTTATTAAGAAATAGTTTAGATACATTGTAATTTTCTGTAACTTTATTATCAGAAGGTTTATAATTATGCAAAGGAACAGTGCAATTGTACTACAGTTTGATACCAAGTCTACTTAGTTTGAAATAATATTTTGTTAGTTCTGAGAAGTTATAAATATTTAAGACAGTTGAATAAAATAATATTTAATGTCACACTGTTATACATTGAAAGGTTTATACTTTCTCATTCACAAACCTTGGGTTTGAACTTATTTGCTTTTATGAAGGATATCCATGTATATACACATATATTAGAATTAAAACTGTATACTTTGTTTCATTGCTATTGTTACTGTTTCTCCTTTTTTCTGTTTTAGACTCATTTCTTTGTCCTTTTTTATGTATAATATCTGAGCCCCAGAGAGTTTATTCTCTGTTTTTCCATAGGATATATCCAGGACTAAAATGCTTATCCCCAACATATTAACAACAAAATATGCAAACTGATTCTTATATTTAAATTATGTTTACATATGAATTAATTAATGTATAAACACATCAAGTATTATATTTATATTTTCTAGAAAGAATTATAATGCCAAAAATGTTTCTAAAATTTCAAAAAAAATGTAGTAAAATCAGGAAATAACTGTAACTTTCACATTACTCAGTTATTTAAGATATGTTGGGAATTGCTAAAATCAGGAAAAAATAACTGTGGAGAACACAGGAACTGAGTATTCCAGAAGTAGTTTGTTAGGCATGGAGCCTATTGTTTTTTTAGTAAACAAATGTAGGAGCAAGATAAGTCATTGGTGGTGGTGGTGGTGGTGTGTGTTTGTGTGTGGGGGTTTGGTGTGATGTGTCAGTTTTAGGGCGTGTAAAATTTTCCTGAGCATGATTTTATCCATAAAATCAAAATAAATTAAAATGATCAAAGACTACCAGAGAAACAGGATTTGTAAGAAGTGCTCTGACATTATTGCAGCAGCGGGCTACACCATCTTAGAGAGCATTTTATTTATTTATTTATTTTGGGTCTCCAAGACTGCAAGAACATGCTATAAATAACCATACTAAACAAAATTCTCTCACTTGAAGATATAGAAATTTAATGGCATGATGTTACAATAAAAATATTAATTGGAAAAATCGTGAGAAAAGGCAACCAAACGAATGCAGATAAGTCACAGTCTGGGTAAATGTGGTTATCCGTGTCTGTAAGCACAACATACAGGAGGCTGAAGCAGGAGGATGTGGAGTTTGAAGCCATGTTAGGCTACATAATTCTACTCTATCAACAAGACAAAGCAGGAATATTCCCCTGTAGAATATTGAAGTAAAATATGTAAAAGAAAAGGAGAAAGATTATGTGCATTTGTCTAAAATGAGAATAATAGATGTAGCTTCACTTATGAGAATGTGTGAAAAACCACAGAGTACTGTTTCCATAGCAAAGACAGAAATAACAGAGGATGTAGCACGAGTTGACAGAAAAATAAGAATGTAGACTGAAACACATGCAATGAAAAATCGAGGTTTAAAATGAATAATGGCTACAAAACAACAGGTATTACTAGCAGAGTTTATGAGAAGAAAAGTAAAACAAAAATGATACAGGTAAATTTACAGGTCATAAAGAGCAAATAATGGCCAGTAGAAACAGTCTCATCTCAAGTGTACTCAATAAGAGTCTCCTGGCTGAAAATACAAAACTCCCATGAAAGAGAATATATGTGTGTGTGCATGTGTGTGTATGTATCTTTATATTATTTTTATATATTATGTATAGTATGTATATATGACATATATATGCATACATAATACATATATGTTAAATGAAATAACAATTGCCCCCAAAATATTCCCTAGGAAAAATTTTTGTAAAAGTTGTTTGTTGCTTTGAATTTTATGTTAACTCTCTCTCTCTCTCTCTCTCTCTCTCTCTCTTTCTCTATCCCTTCCTCCCCCTGAGGTGTGTATGTGCATGTGTGTGTGTGATTGTGTGAACATTGAAGGTTGAACCTGAAGTCCTGCACATAGAGGTGTGCATTATTATTCATCTATATCCAAGTTTAATAAAATACATTTTAAGAAAATTAATGTTTTTATAACATCAAATACAACAGAAAATAAACAATGTATAATACAGAAGAGAACTGCTATCATTTTGTTTTTGTTGTTTTGTTTTGTTTGTTTGTTTTGTATTTGGCCTAGTAACTTGCAGACAACTATGAGTTCCTATAAAAGGTATTTCCAGAATAATCTTGCAACACTATTAGAAAAGAGAATTCAGTCATTCAGAGAAGTTTCTAGAAATTTAAAAGTACCATACATATATAATTACACAGTTAAATCAATAAGAGGATATTGGTGATGTGTACATTGAAAAGGTAGATGATGAATAAAGTATAACAATCAGAGACAATAAAGCTGATGATATTCTAGAAGCAGTCAATGAGCTCAGGAGGCTTAGGGTTAAACAGAGTGTTCAGAGGTCAGTAGCTTTTATATATGCAAATAATAAGCCACTAGACGGTGTAGCATAAGGAAGATCAGAGGTTACACTATAATGGGAATGAGCCTAACAGTTAGTCTCACCAATTAGAATGATTTGGCATTACAGCATGAAGACAGATCAAAGGGACAGATTAGGAAAATCAGAAGTAGACACAACACTTAGACTATGTCAGTACATCTAAAAAAAGAAAAAAAAGGCAGCGTGCAGTCAACATGGGAAAGACAGATTATTCTTTCCATGACATTGATAGAGTGAGAAGATCCTCTGTGGTAAAGTTGAATTCAGGGACCAATGTAAAATAGCACATTTCACAGAAAGGAAATAAAAATGACCTTTAAACAGTAGGAAAGATGCTAAATTTCACACATAGTAAAAGAAATGCAAATTAATATTCTACTGAGGTACCACTTTATCAATCATACTGACAAATCTTTGACAAGACTGTGAGGAGAAAGGTACTCTTATAGATGCTTATGGGAAATGCCAGTGCCACTGCAGACAATTGTTTTACATATGTCAAATATCTGCCTATAAGTTTATGACATAAACTGTTTTTAATTTCATCTGTTATTTGTATGAAAGAAGACACGACACTCATGCACATGAGCCAAGACACACTTAAGAAGGTCAGAGGGCTCTTTTCAAGGAAACCTTTTTCTCCTTCCACCATGTGAGTTTCAAAGAATCAATCTCAGGTCCTCAGGTTTGTCTGCAAGCACTTTTATCCATTGAGACATACCCTAGCCTAGTTTTATTTATGTTAGCAAAGCAAACAGCTAAATAACCATGGAGAGAAAAAGGCTAATCATTAATTTATTCTGTAACATTCATAAAGTACAGTACCAAAAAAGCTTTAAATACATTGAAGAGTTAGTGAAGAAAAAAAAATGGGTTGGATTAGTAATGTAAAAACAGTAGTTATCTTTTCTGAGACTGATACTCCAACCAAGGACCATACATGGAGATAACTTAGAACCCCTGCACAGATGTAGCCCATGGCAGCTAAGTGTCCAAGTGGGCTCCCCTGTAAGGGGAACAGGGGCTTTCTCTTACCTGAACTCAGTGCCTGGCTCTTTGATCGCCCTCCCCCCCTGAAGGGGAAGCAGCCTTACCAGGCCACAGAGGAAGACAATGCAGCGAGTCCTGATGCGACCCAACAGACTAGGGCCAGATGGAAAGATAGGAGGACCTCCCTATCAGTGGACTAGGGGAGGGACATGGGTGGAAAGAGGGAGGAGGGGTGGGATTGAGAAGGGACAAGCAAGGGGGGAATGGGTTACAGTTGGGTTACAAAGTAAATAATCTGTAATTAATAAAGAAATAAATAATTTTGTAAAAATATAAAAAGTTCCCTGTTGAAACTATTGCAAGACTTTCTTTGTAATATGTTATCATCTAATGTGTGTTTCACTCTCATTACCGCTACCTTTGAAAGCATGAAAATGTGAGTTTAGACCCACAGACAACATTAAAAGTTGGAAGTAAGAGGGTATAAATTAGCTTCCAGTGTGCCTGTGTCAAGATGAGAAGAGAATACAGGACCCACAGAAGCTCACTGATCAACAAGCCTGGTACATGAAGTCCTGAAACAGGAGACCCTGTCCCAAACAAGGCAGAAGGGAAAGACCAACACAAGAAGTTTTCCTCTGACATCAACATGCACAAAATATCATGTGTATGGCTGCATTCATACACACAAGCATACAGTGACACACACACTTCATATATCATACCTAAATACACAAAACAGAAAGAGATAGGAAAAAAGAGAGAGAAAAGGGGGAAAAAGGTGGAAGAAGAGACATTGGTTTTTGAAGGAAGGCACAGTTGAAGTTCCTCTCTGCTGTGCAGGCTGGCCTTGACAAACAAGGCTCAAGTTTCTCCTCCTGTTTCAACTACCCCAAGGACTGGGATTGTATGCATCTACCACTAAGCCAGACAAACCAAGGTTCAACAGTTTTGGTTGTTTGCTTGTTTTGCTGTGCTCTAGACTGGATTACAATCCAGGGCTCCAAGAATCATTTTGAACATGATCTTTTGGTACTAGTTGTTATTTCAGATTTTTTATCATCATTTCTTAGATATGGAGGGGGTTAACATTTTCTAATCCAAGTTTCTTTTTGAAAGCACTAGTGGGTGTCCATGTTTGTGAGTGAGTTAGTGAGTGTGTGTGTGTGTGTGTGTGTGTGTATGTGTGTGTGTGTATTCTTACTGCATCTGAGTACTTGACTTCTCTACCAAAAGTCATTATAACTAGCTCGAAGAAAAGATGAACTCTGTCAACAATGAAAAGTAAAGGTTGCAGAGCTACATAGGAATCAGAAAATACCGGGAGTGAAAGCCACCTTGCCCATCACTTGGTGATGAAGACTGTACGTATCTGATCTGTTTGTCTTGTGGTTTTAACCCATCATTATCTCAACTAGCCTTCTAACTATTCTACATGTATCCCGAAGCTGTGCTCAACCCTGTAGGGCTTAAACCTTGTAGGGCTCCGCTGATTCTACCACCTTCGCCACCATTGTCTGCCCCTGCTACAATGTATCTAGTGATTGATTCAGGGCTCAGAACCCACACCAAATTTGCATCATCCCTGCACCCAGCTGTGTCCAAAGGTGTGTGACCCCTGGATATGGACCCATTGTCAAGCTTAATCTAGGCCGAACATTTCCCTGAAGCATCTCTGTATCACCCAGCACTTGTACCTCCCATCTAATAAAGGTAAGGAGGCTAAATCTCACATTGCAAACTGGAAAGAGAGAGAGAGGAGAGAGAGCGAGTGGTACCCGAATTTCTCAGAAACATTTTAGGGTAGATGCTCTACCACTGAAAGTCAGAGAATCTTGGTACCTCGAGGGTTGACTATGAGTCAGTGATCTGTTTCCTCACTCTTTTGCCTGAAAGTATTCTATGAAAGAGTCCATTGTATTTACCCAGGGAACATTTCTTTAACACACAGATATATAAGGGGCAGTGGTGGTGGTTACTGCAAAATGAAGAGCTATCCTAATAATTTTCTTTATGCCTACCAGGGAAGTTCTCTGGCTGCAGAGCTCATAGTGCAGTTATACAGCTGTTGGAGCTGCTGGAACCAGACTTTTAAATTGTTTAACAGAAAGTAAATATTCAGATTAAAGTAATTCTTCAAGAGACTGGAGGCAACGTTAAAAAAAAAACCTTAAATCAATATGCAAAAAATGTCTGATATTTCTCTTCCTGCTTTGGAAATTCTTCTTGAAAATGAACCCAAGAATTTAAACTCTGAATTATGTCAGTCACTATACAGTTGGTTTTCATTCCGGTATTTTAAAATATTTTAATGTTTTCAGTTATGTATGTATGTAGAGTAGACAGGTGATTTTCTGATGACTGATTGACATGTGGCTATTTTGTGTTGATAGTTAACTTCTTTGTGATACAGTACACACACACACACACACACACACACACACATTCCTACTCCTGAGTTTCAGTTAAGTAGAATAAGGGCTAGTAACCACTAGACTGTTGACCTTATCAGCGTCATTCAGAAACTGAGTTGCCTTGACCAGGACAGTCATGCATAGTCTGCTGAAAAGTGCAGCGCTCTTAGATTTTTAAAAATAGATCTTAGGCTTCCAGTCAGTTGTTGTAAATTAGCAATGAGATAATTGGAATGGATGGCATAGCTGAAACTCATATTTCTTTGTTTACTTACCAATTATATGAAATTAAATACGCACATCCAGTTAAAATCCAAGGGTCTTGCTTCTTGGACTATCCATAAGCCTGCTGTCTCTGTTTGCTGAGATCACTGATGATTTGATATGGCGCATCAGTTAAATGATCATTAGGATTCAGGCTTTAAACTTTCAGTAAATGCAAATGTTTCTTATTTACAATGTTTGAAATTCACAAGGCCCACAATTTCTTCTTCCCAAATGTTACATGTAAGAAAAACGATGAAGGAGAGAAAACAAATACATACACAAAAGTACCATTTAATTATGAGCACTGTACACTCAGTTTTTCCTATGTCTAAATCATGAGGCAGAAGATAACAAAACACATTCACATTCAACATTTCTGAAATGTATATTTTGAAGTTATGCAATAGTCAGCATGATATAATGGGTAGCATTTATTGAGGGTGCATGCACACATACATACATATACATAATATCTGGAAATCATTTTATCAACCCTAGTATATGGTTTCATTTAATTTTAAAAGTGGGAAACCTTTATTAAATATTAAGAACTTTAAACCAAATGATCAGTGAATTAGAACACAAAATACATATAATTTCCACCTCACTCATCACCTGAAAACCACCTTTGCCCCATTTCCTTAGTGATCAGATAACCTCATCCAGAACTGTATTCTGGAGAAAAATGTACTTTGAATATATCAAAAATTCATATTGTCAGGCTGATGGTGTATCTCTGTTGGTGAAGTGTTTACCAAAAGTACATCAAGTCTTGAATTTCAATATTCTAACTCCGTAAACAAAGCATGATAGTGAATGCTTGTAATCCCAACACTTGGGCGATGGAAGCAGAAGGCTCAGAAATGTGTTTATATATATATATATATATATATATATATATATATATATATATATATATTCAATAGATATATATATTCAATAGATATATTCAATCTGTATATAAGTTATTGTTGAATATAATCTCTCTATTACTCAGTGAATTTGAGAAGTGAGTTCTGTCTAACCAGTGAGCATATCTGCTAACTGAACTTTTTTCATACCTTCCTCCCAGTTCTCATCTATTCAGACTTTGATGACCACCATTCTACTCACAACTTTCATGAAAACTTACTTGATTTCTATTCTGTATATAAATGAGATCATGAAATACGGTCTGTTTTTAGCTTGTTCTGTTTCATTAGAAACTGAAAACAGCAAGCATGTTGCTCCTGTGTGAGTGTGCCACCTTTTGTTATGCCTTCACTAGACTGGATTCTTACTTTGTTTCATTTCTTGGCTGTTACAAATAGCACTTCAAGAAACTCAAGACAGCAGATGCCCCTTTGCCATACTGATGTCACATCCTTAAATACCTACCAAGTACTGAGATTCCTGGAGTTTACGGTAGTTCAACGTTTTACAATTTCAAGGGCTACCACACAGTCCTCCATGTTGTCTGTACTAATTTACATCCCCACCAACAGTGTAAGAGGCTTTTCTTCATATCCTTCCCAATACTTGTTATATTTCATATGTATTTATTTCTATTTAGGAGTGGGGGCACACACACCCATGTGTACAGTGGGACATGTTTGTGGAGGTCAGTGAAATAATTGTTGGAGTTGATTCTCTCCTTCCACCATGTGGCTTCTGGGATCTAACTATGGTCATCAGACTTGGCCACAAGGACCTTTAGTGCTGAGTAAAATTGCCTCTTCATTCTTCCACTCTTTAAGAGTAGTCACTCTACCTGGACTGACTCATCTCACAAATGGTTTTAGTTTTATTTTCCTGATGATCAATCACATTGATTTTTTCCCATGTGCTGGCCATTTGCATGGTTTATTCTCACAACTATTTTTTTATTAATTTATTCATTTTACATCCAGATCATAGCTCCCTCCTTTGTCTTCTCTCAGTCTCACCCACCGTCCCTCTTCTCCCCTATCCCTGTCCCTGTTCCCAGAAAGGGAGAGACCTCTCCCTCACCGACTGACCCCAGACTATCAAGTCTCTTCAGGACTGTCTGTATCCTCTTCCTCTGTGGCCTGGCAAGTCTGCTGTTCCAGGAGGAAGTGATTGCAGAGCAGGCAAGAGTCCATGTCAATGTCAGCCCCTGATATCTTTACTAGGTAACCTGTGTGGAGACTGAGCTGCCTATGGGCTACATCTGAGCAGGGGGCCTGGGTCCTCTCCATGCATGGTTCCTGGTTGGTGCCTCAGTCTTAGCAGCCCCTCCCCTACCCACCCAGATTTTTTGGCTCTGTTGGTCTCCTTGTGGAGCTCCTGTCCCTTCCACGTCTGTCTTTTAATCCCCTACTCGTTCACAATATTCCCTGCTCTCTGCACAAAGTTTGGCTGTGAGTCTCAGCATTTACATTGATCCCCTGCTAGGTGGAGTTTTTCAGAGGACATTTATGGAAGGCTCCTGCCCTGTTCCCTCTCTTTGGCTACTTCCGTTGTCTATTATATTTGCCCTTTTGAATGAGAATTAAGCATCCTCCTTAGAGTCCTCTTTGTTACTTAGCTTCTTTAGGTCTGTGGATTATAGTATGGCTGTCTTGTATCTTATGGTTAATATCCAGTTACAAATGAGTATGTGCCATCTGTGTCTTTCTGGGTTTGGGTTACCTCACTCACAATGATCTTTTCCATATCCGTCCATTTACCAGCAAATTTCTTGATGTCCTTGATTTTAGTAGCTAAGCAATCCAGGCCTCATCTGTTTTTCAGAATTCTTTAGCTCAATCGTTCTGTGTTCTTCATGAAGCCACACCCCATTCACTGGCTACTTTTTCTCCTCCTTTCTGTGCCTTGATACATTGATGATTTTCATCTTGAAACAAATAAAAAAAGGTAAACAAACTTTCTCTGAGATGTAGGCAGACCTCTAGTCCTCTGATTCCCATCAGCCACACTTGCGACTTTGTATGTTTTCCCTTTTTACTCTTACAATCACTGGTTTAGTGTTTGTGGAAAACATAGCAAAAGAGAAATTAAGGAGATTAAATTAGTGTTGGTATGTACTTGGCATTTAACCAAACAGCAAACAGCTGGGCACATGGGTACACTTAGATTTTATTATTTAGTAGGGGAAGAAAGATGAGGTATTCCCTAGAAGAACTAAAAGTCAGAATCTTCAGAAAAGTCAGGAAAGGTTTCTTCAGCACACCTCCTGGTCTCTTAGAAGACAACACAAAGAAAGAACTTAAAATAAACTCTTTTCCAGAACTTTCTGCATTTTGGCTGTGTTAAAGAAGCTTAATTCTTTCTGCAAGGTCTCTACATGGATCGAACCAAGCCTCTTCAGCCCCACATAATCTTTTCCCAACTCAGGAGTTCCAAGTGGCTTCCTGCAGTGTGAAATTGTAGCACAGGTATTTTGCAGTATACTAAGCTTGGCATCTATCCTTAAGGGATTTCTTAATGTACAGGTTGTCAAGGCATTCCACTGACTCACAATGCCTCCTTGGCTGGAGTTTTCATTCTTAGTGTTTAAGATAACAACAATAAAATTTTCACTAGGTATAGAAATGTGAGGAGTCAGAATATACTTGGGACCACTGAAAGCTTTTGAGAGGAAAATCAGTATTTGCAGAGCCATGGTTTATTTAAGAACAGTTGAAAAGGGGGCTTAGAAGCAGAAATTTGTCTTATATGGTAAGCTTTAACAATAATGGTTAAAATTGTAATTTGTATTCCGTTCAGCTTTATTCATCCATATTCTCTTTCCTATAAAATAATTGATAGAAATCATTCTTAAGGTATGGTTGTCAGGTAACAAGAGGTACCAAGAACTATAAATAAATTAATCCTGAATTGTCAGAACTTTGATGAGCATGTCTTTATGATAAAAATCATGACTTTGGAAAGGTTCACTGAGAGGCTCAAGATAACATAGCAATAAGAGATCATCTGAGATCAGGGATCCTGACCCGGATCAATGTCAGGACTAATGAATGCACACATGGAAACATGGAGAACAGGTGGCCACTATAACTGGGATTGAAAATTGTCAGAAGGCGGCTTAAAAGTGCAGCACTGTGTATGTTTGAGGTCTTATGTTTAAGATGTTGACCCATTTTGAGTTAGCTTTTATATGCCATGAGAGTTAAGAGTTGAATTTGATTCTTATGTGTATGGAAATCCAGTTCTCTCATATGGTTTTTATTGTAGAAACCATCATTTCTTCACTGTCCTTATAACTTTCATTAAACATCAGTCTTAAAATTGTGGTCCTTATTTCCAGATGACTTGTTCATTACACTGGACTATGAATCTATTTTTATGCCAGTGTTTTCCCTAGTACAGGCTGTGGTGTGTCCAACTTTCTTCTTTTAACTCAAGATTTCTTTGACTGTTGGAATCTTTTGTGGTTCTGTACAAATTTGAAGAACTTTTTCTTTTACTCTTTCTATGAGCAACATTATTAGTATTCTGATAAGTATTTTAAACAGTCTGTAGATCACTTTTAGTAAATTGAAAATCTCAATCATAATTCTTTTAATTTATGAAAATGGGATTTTCTCCTATGATTTTATATCTTTTTCATTTTTATCAATATTCAATAGTTTTAATTGAAGAGATACTTCAGCTCTGTTTAAATTTATCTATAAGTATTATTTTGTGGCTATTATAAGTGGATTATTTTTATTACTTATTAGATATTTCGATTAAAAATGTTTATGAATTTTACTATATTTTATGTGTTGCTTATGTATTCTGCAACTTTCTTGTATTATTTTGTTAATTCTAGTTTTTTGTGATAAGTTTGTTAGCATTTTAGCTGTAGAAGATCTTATCATCAGCCAATGGGCAATTAACCTTATTTCCAATTTAAGTTAAGTTCCAATTAAAGTTGCTATTTAACTTTTTCTTGAAAATTTTCTATACAGCTTGGTAGTGTGTCCAAAAGAAATAGCGAAGGAAGACATAATTGTCATATCCTAAATTTTTAAATATATATCAACTTTTATCTGTTTAGGATGTCAATTATGGGTTCGCCACGTATGCCTGTACATTGAGCTACAATCCTAATTTGTTGTAGAGTCTTTTTTTTAATGAAGGGATGTTAAAAATTTGCCAAGTGCTCTTGTCTGCATGAGTGTGCCTTCTTTCTGTTATTGTGCTATGCCATACTTGTAATATTGTGTGTGTTGGACCATCATTGCCCCTCTGAATTATGCCATTTGATTACAGTAAACTATCTTTTTAGTATACATTAAAAAAAAAAGAAAATTGTCAGAAGGTACCAGAGAAGTCAAATAATATTAATACTTTTATATTAATACTATTGCTATTTGGTATTGTTATTATTAATACTAACAGTACTATCACTAAATGGTAATAATATACAAAGATAACCATATCATACCTTGATGATCATCTTACTAACCATTAAATGAGACTGTGAGTGTAAGGCATGGATGTTGCCGGATGACCCAGGCTTGCCATTTTGTTTTGGGCATACATGATGACATGTATGTTTTGAAAAACAAAATTTTATTTAGGTTGGCCATGGTACTATGAAGTAACAATAACGTATCATTCCTTTGAGATCATTTGACATGAATTTTATAATGCAAAATTACAATGTATGTATCAAGGCTGCTTTGTATGTATCACGCACATCAACTGCTTATGGGAAGTCTAGGCTGTGTTTAAAAATCATACCCATGGACTTGATAGGTAAAGAATGATTTTTTTAAAGATAATCTGTAAGCAAACCCATCCCTGTGCCAGTTATACTATATACACATTTTGCGATGGAGGAAAAAACTCAAAGAATAAGCACAATTTCCTTCACCCATCCCAATATATGCATTCTCACCACCCTAGCCCTTGGCAGCAAAACATGTCACATTTCGATAAACCTAAGGAAAGGGTTTATTCTTCACATTTGACCTGAAAACAGGCTTTGGCCTTCAGAGAAAGAAAGTCCAGGGAAAACTGATGAGAGGGCTATTAAAATCCCACCCTGCATGGTAAATCCAAGGAAAAAGAGCAGAAACTTTCTGAGGATCCTGCAAATGTCTGTGGCCAGCCTCCCAAGTAAGTAGCCAGCGGGAGGCAGAACCAGAGCAGCTTTTTTCTCCTCAGAGGTGTGGCTTCCCCCACACTGTCTCCTCTGGTGTTTTGTGCCTCCTCCTCATTTGGAACACCCCATCTGAGCAAAACCAAGCATGGGATGAGCACATCCTTCCTCCCTGGATATTTGCATTTTAAGCCTTTTATCTCTAGTTAGAGATTGAAGGAATTTCACGCAGTTGCAAGTAGATGGGTGAGATTAGTTTTGGTCCTGAGGGGTTCTTCTTTGTCCCTAAAAATCCTGGTATTGTCAGTTGTACTAGATCCAGACATGAATAGGCTTTGTTCTGACACCATTCTATAAGCTTTGTGGAAGCACAGTGCCTACTGTGGCCACCAGTGTCGAATACTGAGAATTGTCCCATGCCTTTGTCCTTCCACTTTATTCTAGAAACCTTCTGAGACTTCTGTTAGCATCTTTCACATTTCTGCCTTCTGGTTTATGGATTTTCTTCTGTCTCACAGATGAATTTGTTGGTCTCATGAGCAACTATTGCTTTGATGCCTTTAAAGCATGGCTTAGCTCTTGTTATTTTTTATGTCAATGGTTTTATTTTAGTTCTATTATTTTATAGCAATTATTTTTTATCTAGTTTCTCTCTTCTTGTGTCATAAGTTGTTTTTGTACTTTGGAGAAAAAACATTCACTATGTCATTTTCCAGTCTGAATACTGACATGGTGATTTTAAAGTTTCTGCCAGTGTTCTAAAATTGAATTATTTTTCAGTTCATAATGAAAAACTCATGTGGTTTTATTTTTTTAATATTAGAATCTTTCTTTATGATTGAAATCTGTTTTATCAGGTTGATTTTTTGCCACAGAGCAATTGGACTTTTATTAATTATTTTCTCTAATAAGTTTTATTAAATATGATTTAATTGAAATAGAAATGCATTACCCATTTCTCCCTCCAGTCACTCCTATGAACACCATACCCAATTTTAAGTTGATAGTTTTTTATTCTTTGATTATTATTGGTGTGTATGTGTGTATGTTTACACAGACATATGAATACAACCTACTGACCTACTGAGTCCGTTTTTATTTTTTTATTTTTCTTTTCTTTTTTTTAATGGTTTCAGGGTTGACTCATTCATGGAAGATACCAATTCTCCTCCCAGCATTCATTTGGTTGCCTGTAGTTCTTTGTATAGGAGTGGAACCCTGTGAAATTTTCACCCTTCCAAATTAATATGTTCACTGATACTTCTCCAATCTTTTTGCAGCAATTTCTAGGAGAAACTATTTCACCACAAACCCTCAGATATTCTGGCCCTTACACATAACCCTTCCTGTCTTCATGATGCTCCCTGAGCTATGGATACTAGAACTCTGATGTAGAAGTATGTATCAGTGCTGGTTTCCTCACAATCCATTGATCTCTTCAGTGTGTCCTGCTTTGGTTTTTTATGATACTGGTGATACTCTCCATTTGCTGTAAATAGAGGATTTTTTTAATGAGGTGCCATGGCTACATTTAGTTGTGAGTATGTGATCAGATTTAGAAGAGAGTAAGGAATTGTGCTGGCCTAGCAAAGTGCTGACAGTAGATTCTTTTCGAAGGTTCCTGACCTCACTAGCCCTGGGAAGATGACTAGGTTTCCAGTAGCAGACATGATTTTTCTCCTGTAGAGTGGCCCTGAAGTCCAATTAGACAGCTGTGCATTGCCACTGACATGGTAGTGCAACATACTGGACCTTTAAGATATCTTGCTGTGTTGTTCATTGTTATGGTTGATAGGTGTTGCAGCTGGGGAAGACTGTTTCACTGCTTCTCTCCCTTAGCAAATTGCACAGGATTTTCTAGTAAATGGGAATTAAACCACAGGAAAGAGGTTTTCAAGTCAAATCCAGTTCAGATCATCTGATTCTCATGTCCTGAATGTTTGGTGTCCTCAGCAATGGGGGCCCACCCTCCTGAGAGCCATCTATGGACTATATCTATAGTCTGTGGTGTTTTGGGAGTCACTTGGAATACCCTGAGCAACCATTTGAATGGAGGTTTTTCTTGCCTATCAGTCTGATCTTTAAATGAGACTTTATTATTTATTTTTATTCTTATTTTTTTTACAATTTATTCATTTTTATATCCCAATTGTAGCCCCCTTCCTCATCTCTTCCTAGTCCCACCTTCCCTCTCTCTTCCCCCTTATCCCTATCCTCTAGTCCACTGAAAGGAGTTTTTCCCTTGCCAACTATTCCTAGCTTATCAAGTCTCATCAGGACTGCCTGGATCATCTTCCTCTGTGACCTGGCAAAGCGAAGTCACCAGGCAGGGGGGAGCAGGGGGTAGGAATAGTGATCAAAGAGAAAAAAAAAAGTTCATGTCAGAGATAGCTCCTGCTCCCCTTACTAAGCACTCACATGGAGACTGAGCTGCCTATGGGCCACATCTGAACAGCAGGTCTAGGTCCTCTCCATACCTGGACCTTGGTTGGTGCTGCTTTCACTTTGACATCTGTCCTTATTTCTATGGCCTATGCCTTCTGTTTTGTTATGTCTCTCCAGGCTGATCCTCCTTCTCTGTGATCCTGAGTCAGGGCTTTAATGAGATCAAAATCTACCTCCTCAAAACAATCTTGGCCCAAAGAATGTTTTGACCTGATGATCATCGGATCCATTTAAATTCAAAACACACTCTGTCCTTTCACACTATAGGGACTCCACACAAATGATGGAAATGTAGCACCAAAATTCAGCCTTACCAAGAAACTTCCCTAAAATGTCCACATGCAGTCATCTTTGCCATTTCCCCTGTGTTGAAGGGTTGCCTTGAACTTCTGTCTAACTGCTTGAGTTTCACTTCCATTATTTTAAACTCAAACTCATCTTCATACAAATTATATATATATATATATATATATATATATATATATATATATATATATATATAAATTCTTTGAGCTCAGCCTAGGCTATAAGTAAAGTGTTGTCTAAAGTAAACAGTAATGAAATCAAAATTGTAATAATCCTTTGGTCTTGCTTGCTTTTTGCTGGTGTAATTCACAGCTCCCATCGACAGAAGATTAGAGGATAGAGGGAAAGTTTTTATTCTTACATGCGAAGAGTGTGTCTGGGTAGAACAGGCCCTGTTTTCGGTGGGCAGACATCTGGTTTGATTAATAATGAGGCGGCCATTCTCATTGTCTCTTACCTTTTCTGGCCCATATCCTGAAATGAAGCCTCATTCCAGTCAGTGAGGTGGCAGCGATTTCATTTACAAGCTTTCAGAGAGACAACCAGTTTGAGGTACCTGTCTAAATTTTAGTGTCTTCTACTTAATAGGACAAGTGCTTAATAATAATAATTAACAGAATAAGTTACTACCCTGTCTGTCTCAAGTCATGGTCCATATAATTGTTTACTATATTTTGCCGTCACTTATTTTGTTGTTGTTGTTTTGGCTTTCCTATTTATGACTTTGTTTTGGCTTTCTTATTTAACCTAACTCATTGCTCACATTGCCTGCCTTGATGGACCACCAGTATCTCTAAAGGTATTTGATTCACAGTTTAGCTTGATTTTCAGGAATCTCAAATATTTTTCTTAGAGGTTTCATATAAAAAACTTACTGATTTGCAATTAGTAAGTAATTGGTAAGAAAACCAAAGAAGATTGTGTGACTTGCATAAATTTGATGGACTTGAAATTATTTTTTTAGAAATTAATTACACTTTATTCACTTTGTATCGCCCCCTGTAGCTCCTTCCCTTCTCCCCTCCCAATCCCTCCATCCCTCCCCCTTCTCCATGCATGCACCCCCCAAGTCCACTGATAGGGGAGGTCTTCCTTTCCTTCCTTCTGATCCTAGTCTATCAGGTCCCATCAGGAGTGGCTGCATTGTCTTCCTCTGTGGCCTGGGAAGGTTACTACCCCCTGGAAAATAGTAAGACCTGGAGAGGACAGGAGCTCCACAAGGAGAGCAACAGAACCCCAAAATCTGGGAAACGGGTCTTTTCTGATATTGATACTCCAACCAAGTACCATGCGTGGAGATAACCTAGAACCCCCGCAAAGCTGGCAGTTCAGTGTCCAAGTGGGTTCCCTATTAATGGGAACAGGGAGTCTCTGATATGAACTGATTGAAATCTTTAGTAGAATTACTTCTACTTTTTCAAGCTGGATAGAAGCCAGGAATTTTTTTTTTTCAGTGTGTGTGCTGCCTCTTAGCCTTAGGCTTTTAATGACCATCTGAGATTAATTAGCAATTGTACAAACACTCAAAGTTCTGAAAGAGTTTTGGGTATTTTTGTCTTAAAAGCAGTCAGTCCTCTCCTGCAAAAGCCTGTTTTATAGATTATTATATGACAGTGATGTCATATGTAAGTATGTTAGGACATCTAGATTCTGTGATTTTGACCAAAGCAACAAGTAGCTGTTTTAATAAAGGTTGCATTTCACACACCTGTAATACTCAAACATGTAAAAATCAGACAGTAAAATATGGACCATTGTTTAGCTTAAAGCTTCTCCAGTGAGAATCAAAATAATAATGATACATAGTAATGTCCCAGTATAACTAATAGTCCAAGATAGGCTTTTAGCATGCTGTACATCTTAAAATACTTTGTGAAGCTCATCCATGCTTGAGTTTTGAGCAAGTTCAGAGGTATATCTTTAAGATCTGCAAGCAGCATGATTAATTATTCCTAAATGCATTTATCACTAAACAAACCTTACAGGAGACAGAGCAATTGTTTATTTTAGCAGTAGAAGACGAGGGATGGTAGATCGCTCTAGAACACGGGATTACATTGCCAGAATGGCACTATTTATTAAGCTATGATAACGCTAATGTTCCTCTTTGATGTATAGCATGTGCGACTTCAGCTGAACTTGTAGAAAGCCTTAAGGATGTTTCATTGAACATTTAGTATGGCAGCCAGCCAGAATACATTTAGCTTAAGCCCAGATGACGGGCTGGTAATGAGGTAGTGATTGATGACCACAGCTTCCTTATGAAAACCTGCTTGGGATGCTGTGGGGGATGCATTGCTGACTCTTTTCATTTCCCTCCCTGTGATATTAGTTATTTTTACTGTAGAAGTTACATGAGCTTGGGCTTATGCATTCCTGGTATCACTTTTAGATTGCAATCGAACTGTGGTATGGAATTTTAGAAGTCCAGCCCTGTGGCTATATTTATGTATAATTCAAATCTCAATTTCAAAGGAGTCTTTAAAAATCACTTGAAAAAAACTAGAAATGTCTTATCCATAAAATACTCTAATATTCTTATTTTGCATCTTTTTAATGTTGTAATCCTTCTGACTTCTTTCTTCCCACACCCAATGGTGTGAAGATCTTCTCATCCTCATAACTTCAAAGGAAAAAAATGTCCAAATTACTAAATACAAAGACTCTATTTTCAATTCTTCACACCTTTTAGAGGTGTGCAGTGTTTGCATCTTTTCCTGAATAAAACATAGAAACATTACTAATTCATGTCTATTTGTATACATGAGACTGCCCTGTCTTCATTGCAAATGGAATGTTCCTTTTTGCCTCTAGTCTGTGTCTCTGTTGCCTTCTGCACTTGCTATCTTCCTCTGTGACCACATCAATCACTTCCCACATTGGTTTCACAGAAGGCCGAGTGATTACAAAATGCCACTTTCCAGAATGACCACTTTGGGTGCCGACTGACCTGGGCCAAGGTGGAGAGAAGGCCCTAGATTAACATTTCACCCGTAATAAATCTTGCTTGTTGAAATGCCAACAACAAATAACGTTTGCCCAGATTGACAAGAGAAAATAAACTACCCTTCCATCCGCTTTGATCCTGGCTAGCTGGGCTTTCAATTTTGTCTGTCAGAAGAGAGTTTGTGCCCTTTTGTTGCCTTGAAGCCATCATTCTTTTGGGGTTAGAGTGACCCAACACTCAAAACTCCTGATCACAAACTATCCCTGCTGCTGCTCAAACAGTTTAAGTTTGATATGAGAAACTTGTACCAGGAGGATATTTTTGTGTTTGCTTCAGTTACCTTTGTATCTTCAATTATTTAAGTTATTATAAGACATGGAATGAAGCAAATGGAGACAATGGGATGATCAATGGGAGCATTAGTGTCCCATTGAGGTTTGAGTTGTCTCTTGAAGCCTTTGATAATACTTCCCATTGGCAGGCTATGTCAACAGTGAGAAGTTCTGTTACTCCTATAATTCTTTACTCCTTATCAAAAAATAGTACCAAAATTAGAGTTGTGCCAAAGTAGAAGACATCCATTCTGATTACCAACTTTATCTTTTATTAATAAGTTGCTAACCACTATTACCACCCAAACATACTTTTTTTTTTACTGAGAAAAAGTTGTTATTAACTGGGAAAAGTTTCCAGTGTCAAAATTTCGACCTGAAATTAATTATTTACAAGTTTAGTAGAAAGTCTTGCTAAGTCAGTGCTGCAGCTGAGAAACAAGCAACATTCTCTCCAAAACAGCTTGAAGCTGACAAAGCACTAGGCTCTGAGGTCCTGAAGAGGCAAAAGGTCCAGGTCTTTGTGAGTACTTGTGAGCTTGGAGCTGCAGGAGAGATAGCACAGGCAGAATCCTCAGAGGAAGTGGCAAGCCTCCTAAGAGGGGATTGAAAGGGTCTAGAAATAGGATGACTAGGAAGTCGGGGAAAAAGGAACAGTGGTAAATAAGGCACAGAGAGATAGTAAGGCAGAATAAAAGTATTTACAGGCACTTAGAAAGCAAAACAAACAAGCAAGCGAAAGTATATATTTAGGAAGGAAATAGAAGGTGATTCAAAAGATATTTTATAGAAAAAATGTGTAGTAAATTATCAAAATTATTAACAAAAGTATATTGCATTTCATTTACATTCAGCATATCTATTTTGCTTAATTTTATTCCCACAGCCCCAGGGCTGTCGACTTTTTCCTATCTCTATTCTACAGGTAAATCATAAAGTGATTTATATGACCACATTGTTGTCTAATTCCTTATTTTTCAAACTCACTGTTTGCTGGATGTATTCATACAGGAGGGATGCTCATAATATTTTATTTATACTTTTGTCTTGAATGGAAGGTGGGGTAATATTTTAAATAGACTTCTCAGAAACAGCTATGTTTCTGAGGGTCATGTGTATACTTTAAATTTTTCTTTCTTTCCCTTCCATCCTTCCTTCCTTCCTTCCTTCCTTCCTTCCTTCCTTCCTTCCTTCCTTCCTTCCTTCCTTCCTTTCTCCTGTAGTCCCCTCCCTCGTCCTCTCTCAATAAAGCCCTCCCTCCCTCTTCTCCTCACATGTCCTTTTGAATTACATGAGAGTGCCAGGTACGGTAGTTTCCTTCCATTTGATAAAGTATGACTTTATCAAACTAAATAAGGGGAAGAATGGAAGTCTAAAAGAAGGAAAACCTTCATGATATGATGTCCCCATGTACACACGATACCCTGAGGTGGGTGACTTGAGTCATGTGTCTCACCTTGTTTCTTCATTGCCTCAGTAGAACGTTCATATCGTACTCATTTCATATATTTCCTTTCTCAAGACCCACACCCTAACTGGTGTTTTCTGCTATTACCTCCCAATTAAAATACTTGCATTTACTCATCTCAAGCCTGAGATGAGTTCTCCTAAGAGAACTCGAGCCAAGACAGTGGTAGTAATTCGCTAAACCCGAGTTCCCATTTAGGGGTGAGACTCAACAGCTTTGCTGATAGGCTTAAGGCAACATGGGAGGAAGTCAGAAAATCAAAGAAGAGATTTAGTTAGGAAAATTATAACTATTATAGAGTCCTAATAACAGCTAACTTGTGTGTTTGCCATTTGCTAGGCACACTTTTGAGCCTATTAAACATGGCAATCAAAGCAGCTATTTGTGAATCTTCATGGCTATGAGCCTTTGGTCCTTCAATGCACAAGCAGAGCCCTGGTATCTAGTTTCAGAGAATGAGCTCATATCCCCTGTGTGTTTTGAACTGATTGTATATGTGGTGAGAAATCACACAGTCTTACACTAGTATTTGTTAGAATTTTTAGTTTTACATATGATGAAGTTGCATTTTAAATTTCTTGTTCTTCTATCAATTTTGCACATGTGCATATATACCATATAGCACATTTTGCAACTTTTAGTGGGACTTGGGTACCATTTCACAAATTGTAGTCTGTCTCATCTCTTAAAAATTATGAAGTGGTAATATTGTTATCACCATCATTAGCAAGAATGATAAGTGGTGCTGAATTTCCTATAATTAACTGTTATTTGATAAGATTGTTTCAGAGTATTATGGAATGCTTCATTGTGAAATTTAAAACAGCAGACAAAAAAACAGGATGCCAAAGGCATCTTCTCTTGTTTCTAAGAGATTTTCAAATGACAATTTAACTGTTCATGTCTGGGACTACGTTGACCTTCACATAGGCAGTAAGAGAGTCACTGTGTGCAGTGGGTGGTACCTGGGGGTGTGAAAATATTGAGAAAAAGTTGCAGTTATGTTAAAATCAAGGCCTAGGTGGAAGTGATAAAGGCGCGTAGGCAGTAAGCTGAGGAAAGTAGTCACATATAGGAAGGAGTCACGAGGACACGCAGGGAGTAGACTAAACATTACTAAAGCAAATCTATTTCCTTCAACCCGAGTAGAGACTGAACCTGTTGTAGTGTCTGGCTGACAGGATGCGTAGGCTTCTTCTGGATGTGGTCTCTGAACATGACCTAGATTTTACGGTATTCCTCCTCCCTTTCAGCACCTATGTAATTTTCATATCCTGAATTTGGCTCATAAATGTCTCTGAAATGGGAAACTGTATGTACAGTCTATCGTCATTATCGTAGCCCAGAATTTCTCTCTCTCTCTTCTCCATCCTAGATACTTACAATACAGCTTGCAAATACATTTTGTAAGGATAGCACCAAAGCTTTTTATCAGGTTTCTAAAAGTCTTTTTATTATTTTGCTTTCTGGACTAAATCGTGTTATAACCATAACATGATTATCTCCATGTATCTTAGGTGATATTTATAGATAATATTATATTATATAATGTTTTCTGTGACATCGTATCGTATAATGGTCTGTTAATAATATGCAATCACCTGAGGTCATTTCATCTGGAAAAGACATCTGAAGATGCAATGTCCCAGTCTAAGGGATTCTGAGCTTCAGCACAATATTTAGTGTCATAAGTGAAGCAAGGATTGTGGAAGTCACAAAGCTGTGGCCTTATGACAGAGGATTCCACAAATGACTTAGTATCACATCAAGGGAAGCAAAGGAACACACATACCCTGGTACATAGGGAACCCTTGGAAATGCAGAACAGAAGAGCAACCTACGAAAAACACCTGAATGAACTGAGTTACTTCTGATGGGTGACCTCATGCCATTGGGTGCTGAGGACTAGCCAGCAAGCAATGCTTCCCATCTACAGGATAGCAATGTAAGTTGTTATTATGGATTGAAAAGTGTCAGCACTGATCTTGAAATTCAGTGTCTTCTAAGTTAAAGTACATTGGGTTGATGGCAAATCTCTGTAGACTGACTGTGTCTATCCAATGCATAGTTGGAACTCCTAATGCAGTGACATTAGAAAATGGGACCTTGGGGAGGACCTGATGGCTGTGAGTCTAAAAGTCTCATGGACAGGTCAGTGTTCTGCAAGAGAAGTTCCGTGGGGCTTTCTGTGCCTATGTTCTATGAATGAAGATGAAGGACTGTGATTTGCAGGTTAGAAGCAGTAGGGACCCACAGGAAGCAGAGCATGCTGGCGGCACCTTGTCTCAGAGCTGTGACTTCTTGAACTCTGAGAAAACATCTTCTTCTGTGTATTATCCACTCAGCCAGTTCTACCTGTTACAGCTGCCTAAAAAGACTAAAATGCCTCAGAAATGTGCTTAATTCTCTTTCCTTTTATTTAAAATAGATTATGTTCTCACATAATATATCCTGATTATAGTTTCTCCTCCCTCTACTCCTCCCCATTCTTCCCCACAGGATCCACTCCCTTTCTGCCTATTTTAAAACACTGTTTTTGTTTTAATTAAACTAAGAATCCTATATTTTTCACTAAGATGCTTTGGGAAATGAATGTAAGTCACCCAGAAAATAGGTGACACATAATATATATTTCAAGAATGAAAGTCCCTCCTAACTCTGTTCCCTTTTTGTGTCTTTTCATTTTGGCAATTGTCACTCCAACAAAGGAGGAAGGCATGCTAAGACATGATTGCTCTCACCTGAGAACATACTATAAATAATGACTGATCCCAATTTCACTTTGTGTTAGAAGACCAATTCTTATGCTGGTTCAGAGGCAGAAATCGGAGTCAGAATATGTACTTTTGTCAGATAAAGTTTTTTCTTTATTTTTTCTTTTAATTTTTTCATTTTTGTTCCTACAAAAATGAGCTAGAAACTCATTTCTTGCTTCTTTTCCTGCTATTTGAAGTGAATAACTGTGTTCATTGTAAGCACTCACTTTCAAATTCACTAAGATGAACAGATAAAATGTAAAAGACTCCAAACTTGGTATATGTCTTCAACCAATATTTATGTATTCCTATATTTTTTTCATATCACATACAGAGGGATCCGTATTAAAGAGAGGTCTTTGACCTCTCCTTGTCTTCAGTTACTTAGATACAGGAGTCATGATGACAAGCTTTCTTATCATGGATCCTCAAGGTGACTCAAAAAAGGCAGAGCTGTGTTTGTGTGGGAGGATTTGTTATCTGTCCCAGCCCACAGAGATCCCTCTTCCGTTCCCCCAGCCACAAGCAAAGATGTCATGAGTGTGTGAGGCTGCAAAACTCAAGACAGGCAATTATTGTTGTATTGCTAACTTGTTATGCCAGGATTGTGGTGACAAAACCCTACAAACTGAGAGCTGAAACAAAAGCATTTTTTCCATAATTCTGGTAGCTGAAATGCTGAGCAGTGTGCGTGTGCGTGTGCGTGTGCGCGCGTGTGTGTGTGCGGTATGTTTGTGTGTACTTAGATTTCTCTGTTTGCCTGCAGGTGGTGCTCTACCCTGTGTGTTTACATTTCTGTTCTGTGTACATCTGTCCTCATACCTTTGTCCTTTCAGGGCACCAGTAAACAGTGGACTCTCTTCTAAGTGACCTTAATTATATGGATTCTTAATGACCATTTCTGCAATATGGTGGCTATGCTTAGTTTTAAAGCACTAAAAGTTTGGGCCTCAGCCTACAAATTTGGGAGTATATATAACTTCTTTATGTATCTGAAAACAGCCTGTCATCATTTTAGAATCATTTTAAACACCTTTTTTCCAACTGTAATCTAGGTGTATATAAACAGCAGTTTTACAGAATGCCATCAGAGATTTTTTTTTCATTTATTTTTGTTATGGTTTGAATATGCCCTTTTATAGCTCACTTATTTTAATCTAATTTAAAAGATATATTTATTGTTTTATGTATAGCTGTGTGTCTTTGTGGATTTAGGATCACCACATATGTACACGAACCCATAGATGCCATAAGGAGGCATTGGATTCCCTGAAACTGGAGTAACATGAATTTGCAATCTGCCTTGTGGGTGGGTGCTGGGAACTGAGCCAGGGTCTTTTGTAAAAGCCATGCAATTTTCTTTATTGCTGAACTTTCTCGCTAGCAACCATTTGTTGAAAACTTTGCAATAGATATAAACGTATTAAGAGGCAGGACACTTAAGAAATATTTGGTTGTGAGAGCATAGCCTTTATGAATGTATTGATGACATTTTCAAGGGTTCTCTTGAGACCAAAGGGAATCTTTTCCTCTTTTACTTACCTGAATTTTATTCTTTGGTTCTTCTGCCATGCTGTGATAGACCACCATGTATTTCTCAGAAGATAAGCAGATACAAGAATCGTGATATTAGGTTTCCTAACATTCACAACCGTTACCAAAGCAAACTTTCCCTCATAGACAACTCATTCTCGATGATTCCATTATAGCCACAAAAATCATACTCAGAAAGCCCATCTGCCTAGAACTGTCTTTCTCAGTAGTTTGGAAAACAATTATCATTAATAATGACTTTGATCAAAAGATTATAAAATGTTTATGTTAGAAATTACTGACTATTAGCTCTTGTAAACAACTGTACACCAGTGTATCAAGTGTATTTCTTGTTAATCCTGAAGCCAGTATGGTGTGCTGTGGATTAGAAATCACCTTTGGTTGTTTATAATCACCCACCTCTAACAGATTGCTCTACTGCTAGCACTCTGAGACTAAGTGCTTTCTTCTCTCAGAGAAAAATCACGAGGGATGCCACTTTGACATTCCATATTGCCTTCCCCATATGGCTTGGCCCTCTGAGACATCCCTCAAATTGCGTCTGATATTTATGCTGCTTCACCATCCTTGCTCTTTTTTTTAAAGAGTGTTCATTTGCTTCCTGAATGACTGGTCATGCCAGTGACCTTGGGCTAGCTGCATTCAAGCCCAGTTTGCAGAGAACCCAAATGACCCATATATGATGTCACAGTCTCTTGGAAAGGGGTCTTTGCTTTCCACCTTGCCTTTTGCCTACATTTGTTCTTCACTTTCTTGTCTTTCCTCTCAACATCACTTATGAAAAATCATAGTTATTTTCTGTGATTCTATGGAAACACTGTTTATTTCACCAATCCCTTCCACCTTCCCTGTACATCTTTCTGTCTTTCATGATCTTGGCCACACTGTGAAATGCATATTTTAACATTCATAATGTACCTGGTATTGCGTAGTCTACTCACATGTAATGCTATTTTATCTTCCATTCCTCACTATAGCTGTTAAGTAAATTTCTTTAAATATTAGAATATTTTAGATGTATATAATTTCTAGGAAGATACTACCATTTGCTGTTCTCTCCTGGTCACTCTTGTATTATTATCTCATATTAACATACTGTGTGTCCTATAATAGATACATTGACATTAATACTTTATTACTGAGTTTGTGTTTTGTTTATGTTACCTATGATTTTTTTACCCCAGTATCTTTACATATTTGTGGACTCTCATTCCATTCTGCCTCCATGTTTTGTGCTCCTCTAGTTGTTACAGCACCTCCTACTTTGCTTATTTAGATGACCTTGATGGTCTAGATTTCACGGCAGGTTTTTAAAAATTGTTTTAGCATGACATTTCACAAATGCTCTAAAGTTACCTTGACATCAGGCATGAGGCTACAATAGTCTGTGTGGTGATTCTCAGTCACAAAGCATCTGCTTATTCTTTTCTTCAGATTCTTGTCACTAAGTAGGCCATACTTAAGTGAGTCTTGTTTTGCGCCTCCTGTGTAATTCCAATCTGCTTCCAATATTTTCTCAGCCTGATGGGCTAGTGCTAGTCATTTTTCAATGTTATGACATAATTCCTGAGGAAGTCATTGTAGAAAAGGAATAGCTTTTCATTTTTAATATAATTTTTATTTATTACAATTTATTCCTTTTGTATCTCAGCTGTAGCCCCCTCCCAACCCCAGCATCCCTTCCTCTTCTCCTCCCATGCCTTTCCCCAAGTCCACTGATAGGGGAGATCCTCCTCCCCTTCCGTCTGACCCTAGCCTATCACATCTCATCCTGACTGTCTTTCATAGTCTTCCTCTGTGGCCTGGTAAGACTGCTGCCCCCACAGAGGGAGGTAATCAAAGATCCAACCACTGAGCTCATGTCAGAGACAGAGGCAGCCCCTGTTATCCTTACTAGGGAGCCCATTTGTAGACTGAACTGCTATGGGCTCCCTCTCTGCAGGGGGTCCAGTTTATCTCCATGCATGGTCTGGGGTTAAAGAAGGAATACCTTTTGTCTCACCATATATTTCCAAAGTTTCTATCATGGCCACTTGGTAATGTTATCATCGAAAGTGGTTGAGGCTGCATATTGTGGCAGGGAGCATTTGATGGAGCAACACTGATCCCTCTGTGGAATCTTGGAAGAAGAGTGAGGAAGACATTAAAGCTCCAAAGTCTCCTTTAACGACATATCCACAGTGATCTAATATCTTAGGCTCTACCCTTTATCCCACTGGTTGGTGACCAAGCCTTCAATATATGACTCTCTCAGCGAAACTCTAGAACTGACGTATGGCAACTTGGTTTACTAAATATCAGTGTTATCTGGTTAACCAATTGTGACAAAAAGCTATCTTTCAAGCTTGAGGGATAGCTTAGTCATAAAGAATGATAGATGCTCTTCCAGAGGTCCTGAGTTCAATTCCTAGGAACCATGCAGAAGCTCACAAATGTCCATAACGGTATCTGATGCAATCTTCTGACATGCAGGTATACACACAGACAGAATATTCATACGTAAAGTGCATAAATAAATTAAATATTTTTTAAAAGCTATCTTTCATTGACATGTGAAAGCTCATTATAAAAAGTAAAATAATCAGCTGGAGCTAAAGGCAACCACTGCTCTCCCAGAGGACCCATGTGGTTCTCTCATCGACTGCTAGTGCTGTGAAATGGAAACAGGGCAGCCTCTGGAACCTGCTAGCTGGGTGGCCAGCAAGGGCCAGATCAGTGAACTGAGAGACATTGTTTCATCAATACAAGGAAACACCCATGTGAATCTCCGGCCTCCACATACCTGTGCACTCTTTGCTTGGATGAGCCCACCCATAAGCAAGCATAAAACACACATGTATAGCACAAACACACATTTAAGCACAAACTTGCATACAAGAGAGAGAGAGGCAGAGAGAGAGAAAGACAAAGACAGAGAAATGGAAACAAAACGGGAGTTTAAAAAGAAATGATATTAAAGAATGAAAGAGGATATATAGGCAGTTTGATGAAATAGTAAACACTATAAGAGAAAAATGTAGTTTTCTGTTTTTTTATTGAAATTTTAAGCTACTTGAAGTTCAAATGAAGTACTTTTTTTTTGGAAACTGAGTTTACTTAATTTAAGAAGACAAATGATCTGCAGTAACGTGTGAGGTTTTGCTTGTGAGAAATCTGAACACATTCAGAAGAGCTGGAAACAGTAGGGAACGCAGAAATTTGAGATTGGCACCCTGCGTGTCACTTGGAATCAGGACTGAAGCTGAACGAGACCCAGGGTGATAATTCTGAAGTTCTTAGTCTACGAGATGGTGAAACTTCAAAATCAAATTAAAACAATGTCTAAAAACAGTTCTTGGAACTTTCTACTTTCTTTCCTCTTTTTTTTTTCCTTTTTGTATTTAGAATCAGTCATGGCGATCACAGATGTTTGAATTTGATTTAACTTCCCCAAATCTATTTTTCAACATGAGAAAAAGCTGTCAAACAATATAGACATAAATGCCACTGGCAACATTTCAAGACAATAAGCCCAGAAAAATATTGTTTTCTTATTAAAAGTATCCATTTAATAAAGTTCCTTTCAGATTTCCTAGAAACTAATGAAATTAGAAAGTACAAATGCATAAATGCACGGAAGCAGGAAAGATGCCAACAGTGAAGAAACCAAAACTGTCAGAGGTAAAGGTAGCTACTCTGTGATAGATACTGGTTAGGTTTACCCAACTAGAGACAATGGCTGAAGCTTTGGTTACTCTCTCTTGCACTGATTAAAAAAGAAAATAATTGTCCTTTCAGAATCATCATTCTAAGCATTCTAGGCCGTAAAGTAAGTAGTCAAGTTTTGTGTAAAAAAACTTTTTTTCTGTCTATTGTTATCAAGTGCTAAAAAAAACTCTAATTAGACAACACAGTTTTATCTTGCCAACTAGCATGTCCATGTGATCACAAATGAGTAGTTGCCGGTCAGTTATAAATAAGATGCTTGAAAATAACTTGGTACCAGTTTGTTAAAGTGAGAATAGTTATGAGCATCTCTAACCTGTCAAAAAAAAAACAGAACAAACAAAAAAAAATACCAAAAAAGAATATTGTGACTGACAATTGACATGAAGCCAAAGAGTCGATCACATTTCTACAGAACATAAGATTTTATGATTTGCCAATCGAAGTGAAATAAAATAATAAAAATTAGCAAACTATATCATCTTGATAACAGCTCAGCAATGTGAAATGTTAATTAATAGTTACCATCTGGTATATCACACATCACACAGAAGCAAAGATAATGACAAATAATGGAGAAAAAAATACTTTCACTGTGATTACTTTTCTGAGTACTGACAGAAAGTTGCGTCCTCTGTTGTTTCCAGCTCATAATTATTTCTTCTCTCTGCACCACTTAAATTATGATCTGGTGTCATGACCAAAGCTATGATTCTGCCTCTGAGCAGGAACCCAGTGCTCCCTTTACAGGGTGAATGCAGGCGCCATGTCTGGACAGGGCGGTTTGCAAACCCGGTTGCCTGAAGTGGAGCCTTACACTCATGTGTTAAGTATGGCTTCTTGTGTTGACTCACAGCAGTGCTGGTTTTGTTGGGTATGGTACAGTTAGGGATTGGCTCCAGACACTGATCTGGTTGTCATTTGCTTTTAAAAGGAGAGGTGGTATATGCGCTTACTGAACCTTCATTCCTCCATAAAGAACAAAGGTAGCTTGAGAAACATGAATGCAGCTAGAAGTAATCATATTAAGAAGCTTAAGTCTCAGAAAGGCAATACTACATGTCTTCTGTCATTCATACTTCTGGGATTTCATATTGATCTCTCAAATCCTGTATGGCTTGAAACTAGAAAGAAACTGTTTAGGAGAACAAAGGTAACGGGAGTCAGGAGTGGGGAGAGAGGTGTTTGCACGATTACAGAGAGAGATTTAGTCAAAACATTAACACTTTTATGTGTGTGTATTAGTAGAAAACAGTACAATTTATGGTGAACAAATGTCAATGAATACAAACTGCAAATTTTGAATATTTTTTAATAGAACTCCAAAAGACTCGATAAGCCCAGAAGCCTAGCATGCTTAGAAACCTATGTAGGATCTTGAAACAGCAATTACGTGTCTAATGAGCCAAATAATAAAGCAGCAAAGACTTCTGTTTCCATGCCCGGCCTTTCTTTTTTACTTCCTGTGCTAGTAATTTATTTTTTGCATTGTTTTTCAAATATATTTTTTTCAGGGTGAACTGGAACTAGAGGAGGGTAGTTTCAGAAACACTGATCTAGAACGGTACTGAGGCAATGGTTTAATTTTCTTATCAATCAAATAAAACAGAAAGTAAAGGGGGACAAAGTCCTCCTACTTTCTCTAGATACTTGGTCACTTAATTACGTCACCATGACTATCAACCCTGTAGCGGGTATTTGGAGTGTCTGAGTGGCAACCTAGGAGTCTTACCCATGAGGCTTTTGTCTTCTCTTCACGTGGATTTCCTCTTTCAAGGTGAGAACTGGTAATGCCATAGGGCGTTTCAAACCCCAACATGTTGCTTATCAGCTGAAGATGAGCATCCTGCTCTGGTCTCTTGGATCTGGGTGGAGTCTGGATTTCTTTGCTTCTTATACATACCTACATGGTACAGACACCGCACATCAGCAGACTGCTCAGCAATGCAAGATTTGTTCTCATTTCTGTCTGCACTCTCCTACCTGATGCCCAACAACAGACTCCTCTCCATCCCTAAACCAAATCTCTGTGCAAATATTTGGTGGCTCTGACAGGATTATGAAAGGCAGTTCACCTGGAAGCTGGTCTGCTCCTCTGACTTGGTGTTTCTTAGAGACCCGGAGGTCACCGTATCTTTAGGTGGCTGGAGAAAGGGTCAGGAGTGCTTGCTGGCCTTCCTGGGGACCAAAGTCCAGGTTTCAGCACCAACAACAAGTGGCCCACAACCGACTGAAACTTCATGTCCCAGGGATACGATGTCTGCTTCTTGCATGCATGTGGATCCACACACTTGTGGCAGACATTCTTTCTCATGTACAAACCTTTATTAATTTTTTCCTACGCCAGATGGGCTTATTTGTGAGCAAATAGGTGCCTTAGGCCAACTTTACTCACGTAGAAAAACCAAGACATTGTTGAAGGAATGCACATTCATGTACAATAGGCCTTGCATTCAAGCCCCAGAAATGGGGAAGAGAAAAAAATGGAATAATATGCAAAATTTTTGACTTTTATTGTTTCTTTATAATAATAACAATGTAAAATTACTCCCAGAAAATTTTAAGTGTGCAATATATATATATATATATATATATGTGTGTGTGTGTGTATGTATGTATGTATTATGTATGAATGTATTAATGTATGTATGTATTATGTATGTATGTATGTGTGTATGTAGGTATGTGTGTGTATGTATGTATTATGTATGTATTATGTATGTATATATTATGTATGTATGTGTGTATATATTATGTATTATGTATGTATGTATTATGTATGTATTATGTATGTGTATGTATATATGTGTGTATGTATGTGTGTATGTGTGTATGTATGTATTATGTATGTATGTGTGTATGTATGTGTGTAAGTATGTATGTATTATGTATGTATGTATTATGTATGTATGTATTATGTATGTACGTATTATGTATGTGTGTATTATGCATGTGTATGCATGCATGTGTGTATGTATGTGTGTATGTATGTATGCATGTATTATGTATGTATGTGTGTATGTATTATGTATGTATGTATTATGTATGTATGTATCTTCAATTGTCTGGCAGAGTCTCTAAACTCTCTAAATCTTTGTTCTCTTTTTTGTTTTCATTTCAGTTTCCAGATTCAACTTTTATTCCTGTTAATTGTTCTGGGGTTTTTCTTCTACCATCTGTGACTGCTATTGAGACTGTTTGCTAAAAATTATGTCTGTACTTGTTACTTCTATAATTCCTTTTACTTCTTCAAAGTACTTTCTTCCTCCACCATGTATTAAATGTTAACCTACAAACATGACAAAGACAGGCTACCTGGTCTCACACAGCTGCTCTTCCTTACTGGTTGATAATAATGCAATTTTTTTTTAAGTAGCTGGTTTATAGAATAAATTTCTTCACTGCTCCTTTGTAGTCATTTTCAAAATTTCTGTCGAATAGTAGTATTGTGGCTCTGAGGTTTTCAGCATGTTTTTCCAACGTGATAAAATTCAATTTGAATATTTGAGAATTAAGTCATTGAATCGTGAAGGCAAAAGACAGAAAAAGAGAAAGCAAAGAAAAAGGGTGGAGTAAAGGAAATGAATAATTTCATTAACACAATATTGAAACAAGTTACTAATCTACTAGACTTAGGGTGTATGTAGGTGTTTGTGTTAATGTGTGTATGATCAGTGTGTGTGTGTTTGGTGTTTGTGTCTGTGTATATGTATAGGCTATATATGTGTGTGTGCATGTGTGTTGTATGTATTATATATGTTGATGTGTGTCATGTAACTGTGATGTGTGTATGTATGTCAGTAGGGAGTGTGTCTGTGTGTGATATGTGTGATTGCCCTGCATGGTATGTGGTATATCTGTATATGTGTGTTTGTGTGTATGTTTGTGTAGTTTGTGGTATGTATGGGCGATATATATGTACGAATGTGTATGGATTATGTGTGTTTGGTGTATGTGTGAGTGGTATATTGTTTGTGCTATGTGGTATGTGGTATATCTGTATATGTGGAGTGTGTATGTGTGTGTGTGGTGTACAAGTACATATTTGTGTATCAATTGTGTATATGTGCGTTCAATGGGTATGTGGTGTACTGTGTGACTGTAGTTTGTATGTATTTGTGGTGTTTGTGTGGTGTGTATATGTAGATATGGGGGGTGTTTATGTATGTGTGGTGTGCGTGTGTTCATGCACACACACACACACACACACACACATATATATATATGTCTTTGTCCCTGTATTATTTGCATACTGAAAATGAAAATTATAATTACTGTTCAAGTCACTTTTTGGTGAGATGTTTTTATCTAAGAACGAATTCTCCCATTCTTTGTGTTATCAGAGTCGTCTAAACATTTAAGTAATTTGAGCTAAGCTGGTTATTAATGTTTGTGAATCTTAGATTTACAATACCAGCATGCCCTGAATCTTGGCTTGAGTGTAACATCCAAGTGATTTTTATGAATAATTAATTGAACGCTATGCAAGGATCCGTCTTTCTGTATTGTCCCTCTGCTCTCCACATGTAATCCTATTTGTCTCACAAAAGATGGAGTTTTGAATGTGAATTTTCTCCTAGATTTAGAATAATTTTCAGTGCCTTTCCAAAATAACATTTGAAGCCTTGGACTTTGAGAAAATAAGGTTACATGTTCACATGTATGCATTCTGAAAAATATGTAAGTTAGTGAAATTTTTAATTGTTTCTCCACTAAATTAACATTTAATAAATGTTGAAAATCGAATAAGCAAAAATAATATATAGCTAGGACAAGTGAGATGACTCAGCGGGGAAAAGGAACATGCAGCTAAGCTTCATGACCTGAGGTCAAGCCACAGGAGCACAGGGTGGGAGAAATAACTGACCTTTAAAAGCATTCCTACAAAATCCGTATGCATGCCATCGCACACGCACACACAGACACACACATGCCACAGACGTGCAGACACCACACATATGCTCTCACACCATACACATATATACACACAACAAACACAAGTACATACACACAGATACCACACACACAGTACACCTACACACAGAGACACACATTAAAACTTTTTAAAATTTTATTTATTTTTATATTAATTACAGGTCATTCACTTTGTATCCCGGCTGTATCCCCCTCGCTCATCCCCTCATAATCCCACCTTCCCTCCCTTTTCTCCTCCCAAGCCACTATAGGGGAGGTTCCACTCCCCTACTCTCTGACCCTAGCCTATAAGATCTCATCAGGACTGGTTACAGTGTCTTCCACTGTGGCCTGGCAAGGATGTTCCTATCTCAGGGGTAGGTAGTCAAAGAACCAGCCACAGAGTTCATGTCAGAGACAGTGACTGTTTGCCTTACTAGGGAAACCCACTTGGACACTGAGCTGCCATGGTGCATGGGTTCTAGGTTATCTCCATGCACAGTCCTTGGTTGGAGTATCAGTCTCAGAAAAGACCCCTGGGTACAATTTTACATTTTTGGTTTTGCTGATCTCCTTGTGGAGCTCTTGTCTTCTCCAGGTCTTTCTATCTCTCCCTTCTTTTGTAAGTTTCCCCACACTCTGCCCAAAGTTTGGCTATGAGTCTGGACTTTTGCTTTGATACACTGCTAGGTAGAGTCTTTCAGAGGCTCTCTGTGGTAGACTCCTCTGTTGTTCCCTGTTTTCTCCTTCTTCTGATATCCATCCCATTTGCCTTTCTGAGTGAGGATTGATAATCTTACCAGGGTCCTCCTTCTTGCTTAGCTTCATTAGGTATACAGATTTTAGTATGTTTGTGCCACAGTATATGTTTAATAAACTTTAATAAAGGAATGTAGAGGAAACTGAAGGAGCCCCTTTAGGAACTCACAAGAAGAAGTGAATAGAATAATATTACTGTGCATTCCGAATGCCAGGGACAGGTTAGTGCACAGGTGCACACAGATTTGCAGCCCAGATATCAGTGATGTTCAGGCAATACTGCAGAATTCAGCAGTCTGGAGTGGCCTTTTAAAAAGATTTCTTTCTTTTTATGCTATGTGTATGCATTTCTCCCTGCACATATTTGTGTGCACTATGTACATGACTGGTGTCTGTGACAGCAAGAAGAAGGTGTCAGATCCTCTGGAAGGAGAGTGGCCACACCTTCCGAATCGCTGTGTGGGTGCTAGGAACCAAACTCGGATCCTCTGCAAGCACTTGTAACAGCTGAGGCATCTTAACAGGTCCTAAAACGGCTTCTTAGACACATATGAAAAAGTTGGCAATGGCTCTAGGTTTTTATAAAACGGAAATTCTAAATGATAAAGCACAAGTGAGAGACAGCTTTGATTATGGACACCTTATCAATTTTTAGATCAAGAGTGTTATTTTTGCTGTTAACCAGATTATGGTAGGTAAGAATACTTATAAAATTTTAGGCTGGTTTTCTCCATTTTGAGATAGTAGGGTTTTATAATATCAAAAGCCTCTTCAACTAATGACGTTCGATAGTCCTGTGTATTCACACATGAAGGTGACTAAGACTCCTTCATGATATTGGAAGCATATCTGCAAGCGTGAGGGAAGATACTCCATGGATTTTGATGATCAGTTGTAAGCCTTTCACTGTTAATGAACATGAAGTGTGTCTTATCTTTAGCTTTCCCTGGGTTTATGAGTATTGATGTTAGATTTTATGTTCTCCAGCTGATGGGGAGACAATCACCACTGTCTCATAAATCCATAATATAACTCCGAACCTACTAAAAACCCAGAGTGAATAGTTTAACTTAGTTCATTATAACATGGGTGCTAAATTAATTCCTCCAGATTCAACTCCTTCTCTTGTAGGTCTTTGGTTACCTACTAATGTTCGTCTATGTGTCCCATTGTAAATCAGGTATTTGTTTTATCCCAAGTGCTGAAGTTGAAACCCATGCACTGCACTTGGTGCTCACATTCTCTACCACTGAACTACCCACCCCAAACTCTAAATAAAATCTCCTGAAGCAAGTCTGATCTGAAAGTGACATCTAGTCCTATGCTTCACAGACAAAGTCTATGACCTCTGTAGTGTTGGGAGGCAAGTCAAATACAGGATTACTGCCTTTATAAAATATGCTCAAGGGTGCCTGATTGCCTCTTTCACCAACTGAGAATACATATCATATGTCATTTTTGACTAAAAATTCTTCATTATATACCAAACAGGATGGTGTCTTGATCTTGTTCTTCCAAGATCCAGAAAAAAAAAAAAGTGTCATTTTCACAAAGAACCATAACTTATTTTGTAAATGGTTGAGCATGTGTCTTTGCATTTTCTCAGTGTAGCATTTAAAAGCCATTTTCTTGATACTGAATCATCAAATTGTTTTGTAAATGCAGTGGTGAGTATTTTATTAATAAAGGATGAAGAATGGTAAAAAAAAAAGTCAAAGAATTTTAATGACATACAAACATTTTCTGAATCATTTTCAGAACAGTGATGGCTGAATTATTTTTTCTTTTATTTGTTTGTTTATTTATTTATTACATGTATTCACTTTGTATCCCAGCTATAGTCCCCTCCTTCATCCCCTCCCAATATCACCCTCCTTCCCTCTTCTTCTCCTTGCACTTCCCCCAATCCAAATGATAGGGAAGGTCCTCCTCCCCTTCCCTCTGATCCTACTCTATCAGGTCTCATCAGGCCTGGCTTCTTTGTCTTCCTTTGTGGGCTGTTAAAGCTGCTCCCCCCTCAGGTGGCGGTGATCAAAGAGCTCTGTGATGGCTGATTTCTATGAGAGCATAGAACAAGCAAAATTTCCCCATGTTTGATCAAGGATTTCCTTAGGAGAGACAAAAAGAGGGTTTTCAGGTTAAATTTCATTGATGTTGGACCCTAAGATCATTGTTCCCAACCATGTTACTTCAATATCTTGGGGGTGGGGGGGGTAGCAATGAATACCTAGCACAAAATACTCACTCTAAACACTACAAAACTCTGTTGTAACTATATGTGAGACTTTTATTCGGAACCCATTCACCTTGGCTTTGATAATGTCAGTATTTCAAAGTAGTGCATGTTCATTAGAGAATTGAGGGAAACTAAGACTTTTTTTCAGCACATTGGACAAGGCAAAGGTTACCAGGTGGAAGTACCAACTATCAAGACATTCATCTTGGGTTTTTATTTGGTTTTGAAACAGGGTCTCTTGAATCACAGGCTTCTTTGAAACACTCTGTATAGGTGAGAATGTCCTGAAACCTCTAATCTTTCTGCCTCTATTTCCCAAGTTTTATAATTACAGATATGTGACCCATGTGTGCTTGGCAATTACTCTACTGACCAATCTAGTTTCCAGCAATTGTCAGTTTTTACGCAAACATTACAGGTAAAATTAAGGTAAAAAACAGAAGACAATGTTAGCTACTTAATAAGTGACATGTGCATTACACTTTTATTAAGGATGCTTCCTTCCTTAGCTGTTCTAAACCATGAGCTTTTCATTGAGATGCATATTAACTGCAGAGATAATGCTATTTCTATATGATAATAATTTTAAATGAAAAACACTGGAGCTAGTTTTGAGGTACACAGGGGGAATCATTTACATCCTTAAAGGATTAGTTCACCATTAACCCCTTCATTTGAGTGGTTAGCCATAAGAGAAGTCTTAATTTTTTTTTACATTGGTTCTAATAGCAAGAATTTCAGACTTACTGGGTTAAGAGGATTAAAATCCACTGTGATGGGCATGCATAGATCATCCTGAGTTTAATCCTTGTTAGAACAGCCTAGCAGGAACAAGCTACTTGATTTCCTGTTTATTGATCAGGTGCTTCTTGATATTTTTAATCATGAAATGAATGAAACTCCACAGAGACAATACCATCTTATATTTGTATGGTGAAGTTAAGATGTAGTATCAGAGTAATAAGTAGAACTATTAAACCCTATCTCATTTTAATACCACTTAATATAAATGCAGGGGAGGTCTGTGAAGTTTTGATGTAAATTAAGTATTCAGGATTATAGTATACATTACATATCAGTATTCCTGTCTCCTCTCTCTTTATCCACTAAAGTTGAGCCCTATGTCAACAATGAAATGATGGAGATTTTTACTTCTGTTTGTTTGAAAGGCAATTCAATGTTTCAGTATCAAAATACCTCAGTTCTTCTGAGAGTTTTAAAAGTATATTACAAAAAGGACAGGGATACATTTTCTTTATCTTTGAATTTCTCTGTGACTTTTAAATCATCATACTATACCCTACTTTGTAGCCATGTAGTGTACTAGTGTTTAATTAAAAAAAAAACGCAGGAGAAACAATCACCTATTAAGGGGTAAAAAAATGGGAATGGATCTGGATGAGAGGGGAATCGAGGTGGGCAGGAACTAGGAAGGGTAAAAAAGGGAGAAAACCATAATCTGGATCTATTATGCAAGAAAAAAATCAATTTCAATCAAAGCAAAAAATCATTTAAAAACACCAATCAACATGTATGTAACCTAGAAAGAAGCTGATGGAGAATTGTTTGATTGGGTAAAACTTAGGATGGAATGCTGGGAGTTTTATCTCTAGTACATGGATATTGATGCCTATTAAAAAAAGGGGGGGTGGAGAAAAAGGCCAAGAAGGCATCTAAGAAAAGAATATAGAATTATTTCCTTTATAGTACCTCTTTGTGTAAATGGTTTTGAACTGTTAAAGAGGACTCTAGTAACCTAGTAAGACAGTTTATTTTGTAATACATTTATACTGTTTTGATTACTAATAAATTCTCATAAAACACACATATGCAGATAGAGGTAGAAACTAATCCAGAGTCTGTTCTCAGTTAGCACATGATTTGATCCAGCAAATTCATATGCACTTGAAAACTGAATAAGTAAATTTATCACAAAGTTTTGTCAGACAGTACTGTAGTTTTAAAATAGTTAAAGTATCAATATATGAATATGTTTAGTTTCATGAATGTCTCTATCCATGTTGCACAATGCAGCATGCCCCTTTGTTTTGCTGAGTCTTCCTCACTATCATTTCTCTCTCCTGTCTTGTCAGCCCTGGGCTGTGTATTCTCATCAGGCCTTTTCTGCTTGCCTCTTGGTGTATTGTTCTCTTTAACCACACGGTAGCTAGATTCATCTGTCTACCAACCACTTGGGTTTGATGTTCCCTAATTTCTTTTCCACTTAAGATACAGACACATTCCTGGTTTCTTTCCCATCTTACCAGTAAAATTACTGTGGAGTTACATATCAAAAAGAACTAGCTGATGGCATTACCCTGTCCACAAGGGCTCATCACACTAATTGCCTTTATGTGTAGATAGAACTAGATTTGACTAGACTGGCACACTGGGCCAGAGAAAAATAACTGTCAAATAGACATTGTTTAGATATCTAATTAAGTGACTACTTGTGAAATGAAAGATTTTTAAATACTAACACTTACATATGGAAATAGATTCAATTACTAATTTATTTTACTTGTCTGAAACAGTCACTGTATTTAAAGCAAAAATGTCAAAGTGAGCCCAACTTCTTATCCTTTTTTTTTTCAGAAATTTTTATAGCAATCAACTTTAAATCAAATGATAAAATAAACCAGACATTCCCTATTGGCTTATGAATATGATTTCATTACTATTGCTGGGTTTGAGCTATGAATTGGTTTTATGTGACACTACTCCTGGGAGACATCAACAAATATCTCATTTGAGATAAGAAACCAATGACAGATCAAAGGTAGAATAGTACAAAACTCCAACTTGGTGAATGAATGGATTTTATCTGATGTTACTTTCAGAAGAATGGGCGATGTGAATTCTTATAGAAGCAGATAATACTCTAGGCAGCTGCATCAACAAATGTCCACCCCATCTTGGCTGACATGAAAGTGGAAAACCTGCAATGCGCTCCACGATTTCAGTCTTTTTGAGGCAGCACAGTTGGTTTTGACTCTCTTCCAGGGAGCTTGGCTGGTCCTCACCACTCCCAAGGAGCTCAGCTGACCTCTGCTCCTCCTAGTTAGCTTTGCTGGTCTGGTAGTCTTCTAAGATAAACTTGTCTATGTTTTGTCCAGGAAGCCTAGATCTGACCCTCTTCTTAGCATCTCAGTTAGTCAGAGATTGTCTCTCAGCAATCCTTATTGTGTTTATATGTTTTTGAAGGATAGAGCTTAGTATATCTGAACAGTTTCAGGAACTTCCTGAATCCTTCGAGTTGTTTACTTCTTGAGTTTAATGAGCTTGAGGGTAGGGGTGGTACATGACTCTGTTGGTGAAAATCTAAATGTCAGAAGACAACTCTTAGGTGTTGGGTGGTTCTCTCTACTGTAAGGCCCTAGAGATTTAACTAGGCTCCTCACGTTTAGTTGTAGGCACTTGATGTGTTATCCTGCTTTCTCATTATTTACATTTTTTCCCTGTCAGTGTCAGCTCTGTAGTGATACCTGCACAGTTTGCTCATTCTCTCTCTGTCATAACAAATCTTATATATCATCCACCAATTATCTTATACATACACACACTTATTCTGTTAGTGCTTTTATCCCTTCATTAAGTTAACATATGTTGACCATCTCTTTTTATAGCTGGGGCTATAAGGGGAATTTTACATAATTAATTATGTCTGCTCCTCATAGCAGTTCTCTAAGATAAATATTAGTATTCTAATTGCAAATTCAAAGGCTGGTTCCCAGAAGAAGTTAAACAATTTGGAAGGTCAAATTACTAAGACTTTTTGGCTCATCTTTATTTCCTAACACAGTCCTTGGGACATCCAAAGCACTTAACCAATATTTAGGGAGCAATGAATGAACAAGACAGAATATATTTTCCTGCAGCTAACATTTGTAAGTGAACAGTTGAATACCTCGAATGGTCTAGACTTATCCTCATTTTCTTCTTTGGTTATAAACTCTTAGTAGCTCCAGTGCTGTTGAAGACATTATTATTTCAAGGAGGAAGGGCCTGTAGTTAAAAGGTGTTCAGTGAAGTTGCCTAAGATTCTGCCACTTCAAGAGGCATGTAAGGGATAGGACATAGGTTCTGACCTGGGATCTCTGCTCATACCCACAATTTATAATGATTATGAATGGACAGAACTTACACTGTTCATGATAGTGATTTTGGAAGTAAAAATTTTGCTGACATATTGAGGAAAACTAATTATAACTATACAAGTGTCAGATTATAAGTAACTGGATTTTCCTTGTAAAATCCCAGGATACCTTATATTCACTTCTCTGAAAACAAGGAAATACCTTACTTTTTATGTTTACAGAAAAATGGGGGCATACATGCACTTATATATAAATGAATTACCAAATACATGCATATACATATATATAGACATAAATTTATCTATAGGCATAAACATATGTACATGGTGATATTTTCAGTTTCTGCCATCCTTCAAATGTACCTGTATACTTGGATATGCACCTAGGAAGCAGTTGCTCCTGATTTTACTAAATATAGCATTCTTCCATTTATTAAACATTAATAATTTCAACTGAAGAAATTAGACATAAGAATATTTCTGTAAAATATATGAATTATATACAATTATGCTAGAAAGCCCGATTTCACTTGAAATGATGCAGCAATAAAATATACAGTAATAGGGCATTTTCTGTAGTCTATTGATGGTATTTACAAAGATGTTTTTGTATATTCTCTTTTAGTGTTTAGTTCTGTCAACACAGGACATGGAAATATGGAGATAAATCATTAAAATGACAATTTAGATGTATTCTTTTCTGGAATACCATTTGAATTAACTCTTTCATTGCAGCTGCGGCTGTGAAAATGAATCCAGAATTGGTAGTCTGCATTTTTTCATTCATGGTCAGGAGATTAAAATTGATCATAGGCCACACAGGGGAGTCTCCAGTTCTACCACAGCTCAATATGGTTATAAGACTATGCTTATCTTCTGTTCTCCTTAACAAGTCACACATATTATTGATTCCAGGGGTCATCTAAGACTGAAAGGACATTGTGTGGCTTGACAATATTTTGCTACCTTTAAGAAATAAAGAGCTATGAGCCCTCATTGCAACTGGGACAGGTACAGTTTAAGTTTGACAAATGAAGATTTATACTTTTTTTTTGAGCTGGCAGAATTCTTCATGTAGAAATAATGAATGAACATTTGATACTTGATTTAACACAGGTCAAATGACTTGCAGCGAAAGAATGAGAATAACACTTTAATTATTACCCTTTCCTCAAAATGAATTGATGATAGGTTTGTCATGGTAGATCTGCTCTTTAAACAAACGAGTCGGGCATAGAGCATTCTTCAGAAGACATCATTTAAATATAAGGAGGCATGCTTTACCCAAAATCATCCAGCAGTACAGAAGAGAGAAGTCTGGTAGGGCATAATTACCCAGTAACCCCTTAAGTCTATTTTCTTTATTGTGAATAAAACTGCTGAATGCCTAATCATATGCCAAATTGTCAGGCTAGGTTAGATATATATTTTCTTCTTCCTAACCATAAAATTGTGTATTATCTTAACACACACAAAGACACACACACACACACACACACATACACACAGAACACACAGACACACCCCACCCTGGACCTGGAGGAACAGGTAGTTGTGAGTCCCACTCTGTGGGTTCTGGATCCTCAGCAACAGCAGCAAACATCCTGAGGAGCTACATCTCTAACATCCATTTTACAGAATTGTGGAGGAAGCACTGTGTTGAAGAATTTGAGCTGATTTATATCTAATTTCTCTAGTTACTTTGAGGTATTTTAAAGCACATTCCACTTCCCCGAGCCTCACGTTCTCATTTGTTAGTGGGCTGGAAGTTAGCAGCTTGCTATTGTACCTTGGATCAATACACAGAAAACGTTTCTAAGTAACATAATGCTCTTCAAAAGAAAGTTACTAAAGTATGCGTTATTAGTGAGTTTGTACAAGTATGGGTAGGTATTTAAGATACTTACTGGCAAAAAATCAGAGCTACACTAGACTTTCTTTCCCTTTAAAATCCATAAAGTGTACCAACAAACCATCAATGAACACCCAAAGACAATCAATAACAACAGAAATCATCTATTGAAAATCTGACCAATAAATGGGTCAAATCATTGGTTGCTTGGTTTATTACACCAAAGGCATTTGTGTTATTTTATACTGGCATAAAAAGTGTGAATTGTATTGACACTTTCAAATGATGTGCTCTACTATGGTATAGAGTGGTTTAGGGACATTTGAGTCTAATTTAATTTGTGAATGTGTGAATGTTATATAGCACAGAGAAGCTAACTGATTTCTAAAAAGTAGAACAGAAGCATAATTTTGTTTCTCTCATTTGAACCTTCATCTTTGTAAGTAAATATTGTTTCCTTCCTGACAACAGGAGAAAAAAGTCAAATTTCTCCCATCTATATCAATGTTTATGATTCAGCACCACCAAGTAGCTTAGGAGTGGGCACTGAAAGTTTTATTTTACAAATGAGGAAAATGACACTCAGAGAGGGAGAAAATGTATACATCACACAATGTGGTGTTGGTCTGAATGGGAATACCACCTTCATAGTCTCATATATTTAAAATTTCAGTCCTCAGTGAAACTGCTTCAAAAGGATAAAGTGGTGTAGGCTTGTTGGAGTGACTGTGCCTTGTTGGAGGAAGACTATCACTGAGAATCAGCTTTGAGGTTTCAAAAGCCCATTCCAAGCTGAATCTTCTCTCTCTCTCTCTCTCTCTCTCTCTCTCTCTCTCTCTCTCTCTCTCTCTCTCTCTCTCTCTCTCTCTCTCTCTCTCTCTCATCAGGAGACATAGAACACACAGACATACAGACATACACACCACCTCTCATTCCCATGCTTGCCTGCCTGCTACCATGCTGCCTGCCATAGCGATAATGTACAATCCTCTCAAACTGTAAGCAAGCCAGAATTCAGTGATTTCTTTATAGGCATTGCCTTGGTCATGGTGTGTATTCATAGCAGTAGAACATGGCAGTGAGTGCGGCATGGGCTAACAGATGGAGTATTGGCAACAGTCCCAAATGCTGTCATCTTGACCACATTTCTGCTGTCAGGAGTCCTTATTGGCTTTGCTTTCAAAAACCATGTTAGAAGCAGCTTAAAAAACTACCTGAAAAATACTACTTTCTGAGGGATTCCCAGGCCTGTGGAGGAGGGACAGAATCCCCCTTGCCTAGACTTTGGATACATCTTTTCATGGTTGTAAGAGAAGACTCTACCAGTTGCTTCCAGTCAAATATTATTTAAATTGACATAACTCTTCATCTAATCTAAATCATCTCTAAATTATACACAGTATCTGATATGGATGATAGTAAATAATGTTTGGTTGAGATCCTGTAATAGTTATCAATAATTTTTATTTAAAACTTAACATAATTTCTAATGTGGGCTGTTCAGGGAAGGAGAGGACATAATATGTATATTCAGAACAGATACGACCTTCTAAATGTATCATACCCATTGTAGTTTAATGCCAGGGTACATGCCCACTGATAGAGAAAGCAATGGTGCATCAGTAAGAAAAATAAATTCTTTTTTTGACAAATAAAAATATATTCTTAAATATCAAAACATTCCTATAATCCAGAAGTAAAAAGTGTTTTTGAGACATTTAATTTTTCTGCTTTATAGTGTTCATTGCTGTATACTAAATGATCCTCATTTTTGGTGTGTATTTATTTCCCTTCTATAGTTTGAAAAAAACTTTGAATTAGCACCTGCCATTGCTCAACTCCTAGGGCACCATAATCTGCTACAATGTTTATTGTATCTATCTTATCTCTTCATTTTCCACCACCACCACTCTTAAAGTTGATGATGCTCTCTCTTGACCTTAATTTTTGTTTGTTTGTTTCCTTTTACACTCTTCTCAGCAGGTTAGCTATCATTCCTGGCATTTAGAACCAACCATCTCTTTTGATAACTTCATATTGTGTTTGTCCTGGCTACATTTCCCTCACCTACTTCATAATTGTATGTTTACTTATTTGTCTACCTAGCAAATAAATCTATATATCTCACATCCCATTAAAGATATTGAAACAAAACAGTTGAACCTGTCCCCTTTATCCCCTTTCTCTGAGCCACAATTAGCTGTGTCACTATGGAAATGCTCAGACTAAACTAGGAAGCTAGGACTACTTTGACACTAGAACTCTCCTCCATACAGGTACAAGGTAGCAAATCCTAACAACTGGCCCAAACCGTTCTAGGAATGTGTTTGAATTCTCTGTGTCTTGGTTTGAGTTAATCTTTCTACCTCATTGATGTCCTCCAAGAGTAGGAGAATAAAACCACACATAACTCCAGAAAATGAGGATGGCAGGAGTCTCGCATTTCATATAAAATTTCTATGAAGCACTGTAATTTAAAGGAAGATTTGAGATCTATCTCAATACCTTCATATATGTCTCTATATAAATATATCATAAAGGTTACTTTAGCTTTGAGTGAAATTTTGCTCCTGTTTGACCATGCTTCTCTTGAGGCTTTGTCCCCTGTAAAGCCATGTGATCAGAAGCTGAAAGTCCTTCAGGTTGAAGAGCATAACAGATGTTTTTCCTTTTCTTTACATCTGTATTTTTGTAGCATGCTTTCACATGTTCCACTTCTGCCTATTTCTACCAAGAAAACAAGCCTGGCTTACCGCTCCCGCTTGTTCTCATGAGTAGACAAAACACATCATTTGTTTGATGAAATAGCTCCTTGATGTAAACTCTAAGCACTGGTGTTGCTTGTCTAGCTCTTCATTGTAAGTACTACATATTTGTCATTTCAGTTTTTCCTATCCCAGTCTTTTTCCTTCAGTTTTCATAAATGTTCTGTGCCCCAATCAGATTTCACTCATATACTTCCGTTTCATTGAACCTGGTGATTATTTTTCCCCAACTCTAGCACCGGGGCATTGGCCCTGGACTCTCAGGATTCAGCTGACATAAATATGTAACCTCCCCATCCACATTTTGCCACGTATTTCCTATCATCTAGCTCACTCCCTTTCAAACTTTTAGTTGTATGTCTTCTATTTGCCAGAGTGAAATATCTGTATGCTTCTAAATATTCTGAACACTTTACATGTTCTACGACATGTAATATTCTGGAATATTATAATCACAATTCTAGGAAAAATCTTAGATGATAGCAAAAATCATTGATATTGTATTGTTTTCATTTTTTTCTCTTTAATGTAACCCAAATATACACCAGGTAAGTAATTTACCAATTTTTTAATGTGGAATACCAATATTTATGGGACTCTCAAGTTTGTTAATGTCTGTTGCTGTGGTGGTGTTTTATATGAACATTTATACTACATATCAGAGAAAATATAAAAAATATAAGTAAGAAAATTATAAGATTTTTTAAAGTTATAATAATATACAAAAGTCATCTTATGTATTGGCCTTTTTCCATATGTAATTCTCATTGTTTTATAACTGTGATATTGAGATACATTTTATAAATTAATCTCCATGTAAGGCAGGTTTTAGAGAGAAAATCTGGACTTAAATTTTAAGTAGATGTTGTAATGCAATGTAACACAGCTAGTCTTTTCTGAAGTTTTGTTATGAATACAATTATATCTGATGCTAGACACTACTGTTTCCTGCTACTAAGGCCTGACTTACAATTTCTCGCAAAAAATGGTGTTCACTGGTGGTGTGCTGTGAATGTCGGGTGTGAATAACCACATCATATTTGATATTCAAGGCCATGTCTTTGCCCTTGCAATGGATTTGGTATAGAGTATTGCAGTAAGTGCAAGCTGGGAGCTGAGGAATGGGACACTTCAAATGTATTCGAACTAGGTGTAAAGAGTGCATTGAGAGGCACCAACTCTTCCTCCCTCTCACCCCCAACCCTGCCACCGTCTGTCTGTCTGTCTCTCTCACACACACCACAGAGAATGCAATGTAGTTTATTTTTGACAGTCTTTGATTCTGTGAAAACACAGGCAAGGTTAATAATGGCATGTCTAGATAATCTGACTGTTACCCAAACGGAAATGTGTTTGAGATGGTGAGAAGCTAAGCCATGTGTTCCTAGGAGTGTTGATCAAATACATCCATCAAGGATGTTTTCGGCAGTGGAGCCTAGCACTACACGTCTGTAATCCAGCACCCAGTAGGTACAGACAAGAGCATGACAGCCTGACCTACACAGTGAACTTTGGCTGATATGGGACTGCTTAGAAGGGCAAAGGGGTTGGGCATCAGAAGAAGGAGAGGGCAGGGAACGAACGGGTCAGGAGCCTGCCACGGAGGGCCTCAGAAGGGCTCTGCCCTGTAGACTGTCAAAGCAGATGCTGAGACTTACGGCCAACCGTTGGGCAGAGTGCAGGGAATCTTATGAGGGGAGTGGGAAATAGTGGGATCTAGAGAGAACAGGAACTCCGCAAGGAGAGAAAAAGAACCAAGTGGTCTGAGCATAGGGGTCTTTCCTGAGACTGATGGTCCTACAAGGTACCATGCATGGATGTAGCCTAGGACCCCTGCACAGGTGTGGCCCATGGCAGTTCAGTGTCCAAGTGGGTTCCATAGTAATGGGTACAGAGACTGTCTCTGATATGAACTGATTGGCCTGCTTTTTGATCACTTTCCCCTGAGAGGGGAGCAGCCTTGCCGGACCACAGAGGAAGAAAATGAAGCTACTCCTGATGAGACCTGATGGACTGGGATCGAAAGGAGAGCAAGGAAGACCTCCCCTATCGGTGGTCTTGGGGAGGGACACAGGTGCAGAGTGGAGAGGAAAGGAGGGATTGGGACAGGAGGAGGGAGGGAACTACAGGGGTATATAAGGTGAACAAAGTATAATTAATAATTTAATAAAAAAGAACTTTATTTTGAAATAAAATCACAGGAAAACGTAAACAATTGATTGAAGAAGAAACTTAAAATATTTATACAATTAATTTTGCATATAGAATCTTTATATGCATGTATGTATGTAACTATGTGTGTGCCTGGTACTTCATATATGGAGGCCAAGGTCCCCTGGAACTGGGATCACAGATGGCTGTGGGCATTGGGAACTGTACCTACATTCTCTGTAAGAGCAATAAGTGCTCTTATCTCTGAGGCATCTATCCAGCCCCAACACTTTTATTTATGTATTTTGTGTGTGCACACATGTGAGTGTGTATGTGTTCTCATGGAGTGTGTGTGCACTTGTATGTGTGTGTGTGCATGCGCACATATGTGCTACAGTGTAAAACTAGTAGTTGTTAGTTCTCTGCTTCTACCACATTAGTCCTGTGAATTAAATTCAGGTTGCCAGGCTTAAGGACACTTTTCCCTGTTGAGCTATCTTGCCAGCCCAAAGCACAACTTCCCAAAGCTGGGGGTTGAGGGGGAGGGAAGGGAGGGTCAATCCATGGAATTATTTGAATTTCTATCAAACTATTCCAGTTTCAGATCTTTCACTCAGCAACACGTGAGTGATACTAAATAATTTCCAAATATGTTTAATTTAGCTTTTCTTTTTATTGTACACACACTTCTAAATATGACTTCAAGTATTTCCTTAGTAAAAATATAAATTACAATAACGATTTAGAGTAAGATGAAAGACATTTACACGGAAAGAAATCATTTAATTTATCTGAGGGACACACAAGCACAGGACTGACTGCACTAGGAAGAGGCTGAAGAAAGCACCTGCATTATATGAGCTGCTCCACAGGTGCGAACAAGAAATGTAAGCATACACAGGCCCCTACGCTTGTGATTTACATTTAATACCTGTAAAAAAAAAGTGTTTCAACGATAGGAAGCTGTTTCAGGCCTACTTGTCCACAGGACTTGAAAAGGAGGTAGAACTGTGTAACTGTTCTCAGTGTAACGATGAAGAAATTGAGGTGTGAAGTGCCTTGTCTTTACTTGTGTTGAGCTGTGTATGCAGCTGAACCCTGGGAAGGCCCTTGTTCTGAACTGAGAAGTTCTCATTGCTCAGTAAACAAAACAGGGAGAATCATAGACATGCAAGAAGCATGCTCTGCAGGCCTCTCAAGATGTCTCTGCCTCACTCTGCAGAGCTCCAATGTTGAGAACACACTTGAGAATTCAAAAGGAGTCTTTACTTTCATGTCAGTTAAACCCATGACCCCACCTTTTGCAGTGGGCCTCACCTCAGCTTACCCTAGTCCTTTAACACAGATAATTTTGGCCTTAGATTGAGTTGTTCAAGTGCATTATCTAAATCCACATCACATTAAGAATTAAGACATGGAGTGTTTCCACATACTGAAAGCTAATTCTCACAATATGATCATAGAGCACACTGGAATGGTTACAAATAAAGAGGTCACCTGTGCCTACGTTAAAGAATTTATTTCAATAAAAACAGAGGTATAATTCTTAAAAATACCTTTGAGAAAGTAACTAATACAGTACAATGGAAGTGCAGAACATTTACTGGTGATTAACACATTGGTGACACGTTTGAGATTACATGTTCGAAGGGTCCTCTCCTTCTGCAGAATGTGTGTTTATGGTGCCAACTTTAATGTTGTTGCCTGCTGTGTGGTTCAATAGAGTATGTTTTAGGTGGTTGGCTGAGGTTTCTTCGTTATGTATGTCGATGGAGATAAGTGTTTTAATTACTTTTTTAATGTCTGTGCTTTTGTATTTTTTTCTCTTCTCTTCCCTTTTATTTCCTAGTGCTGAGATTACTGCCACAGCAGGTGGTGGTTGCAAATTTGTTTTCTTTGTAAGGCTGGTAGATTTATTCTGTAATATAAATGTTCCTTTTTAGTATTTTATTATTAATGACTTCTTTACTTTGGAATATAGTCTACTTACACAGCCTTAAATAGTAATTTCCTAAGACCATCGAAGAACTCCAATCATTAAGAAAAAAAATTGCCTGAGGCATATTGCTTGAGTTTCCCTTACCCCTAGTTGGCAATGCGAAGATTAAAATTTAAGGAAATTGCTTATAATAAATGCCAAAGGAGAAAACAAAACCAAGCAGAGAAAGGATGGAAGTCAAGAAGAGGAGGAAAGAATAAGCCCAGGAGACAAAAACATACTTTAATGAATTATACCTAAGTATACAATTTTGTGATAAAAATATGTTACATTAATGCATGCATTTTAGAAAAAGGATTTTAATTAGACTTTGTATAATACTAAAATTAAATTTTAATTATTAAAATAACTGCTAATTTTAAGAAAATTTGAGCACTATAAAATTAGGAAGAAAGAAAGAAAGCAGAAAGCCTTCATGTCTTTTCCAGAGAGTTTTTTGTATCCTGTCCTACAGATAAAACAAAAGCGGGATGAAATATGAATAAAGAAGTTGAGAAGTTAAGCATCAATAAAGTGATATTCCATTTTTAAGCTATGCATACATACTTCTTAAATTACTGTATTTTTATTACATTTGTGTTTTTTTCTGACCTGATATAACAAAGTTTTATATATTGACCATAGTGCTATGAGAGATTTTTTTCATATTTTCTACATTTGGTATGAAGGCTTTTTAAAGATATATTTGTACTTTATGTAATTATCAATTTTGTTTATTGCATACTCATGTCTGATACTTTTCATAAAGTATTTTCTATTTTGTTAATTGAACACATTATCTTATTTTGTCATCTTCGCATTTTTGAGCCTAAGAAAAGCTCAGCACACACCATAGCGCTGACTTGTTATATGATTTTGTAGAGAAATCCCTGGGTGTTTTAGGAAATTAGGGTGTGAAATGCTAGTTCCGCCTATAACGTTTCTATGAATCTTATCCTGTTACACTCTAAGTAGTTGTGTGACACACACAAGTAATGTATGTATCCGTAGTGAGAGAACCCAGACGGCAGTTCCAGGAAGCAGATGTTTAATGGGGATTTGAGAAATCAATGAAATGAATATTATTGTGATCCATGGTGATCTAATTTCATAGGTGTTATATTGAATTGCTCCAGTCTTTCTGAATTCAGCCTGAACACTCAGAGCTAACCATATTTACAGTGGTTTGTCAGGGAGAAGGCAGGGGCTTCTATTGAGGAAAGAATCACAATAGGGTATCATTGATCTGTTCTCTTTCTAATCAATATATGGATTCCAGAATGATAACCCATATGGTACTCTTGTCCCTTGGAAGCAAGTCATAAGTCCTTTGACTCTATAAATGATATTTAAGTGACAGATAAAAAATGTTAAATTGTTTATGGAATTGCAGACTATATAGGGCCTTGAAAGGTTTGTTTGATTTTAATATTATAATTGAAACATCTGGGGTTTAATATAGGAAATATTCTAAGACACACAAACACATGAGTTTATTCATGATTGAATGCTTGTGTTTGCATCTCTAACATAGTAATTTAAATAGTTAAAACTAATAGAACATCTTCTGTGTTTGAAAGGACTTACCAGCATTTTTTTTTTACTGTTTAGATCTTTAATTTTCATGGTTTCTATGTTTTATATATCATAACAAATGTGACTCAGACCTGAATGTTTTCTTAAATTTACTGGAATGTGTTCATGTATTTTTGATTTAATTTTCTACACAATTCCCATAGCTGGAGAGATGGCTCAGTGGTTAAGAGCACTGGATTGATTCTTTTACAGAGGACCTAGGTTTCATTTCCAACATCCACATGGTGGTTTACACCTACCAGTTAAATCCAGACCCAGAGGATCCAATGCCCTCTTCTGGCCTCTGAGGTCACTGCACGCTACAGGCTGCACATACACAAAGGCAAAACACAAACAAGGGGGGGGGGAATGAATACATCTTTACATACATCTCTTTAATAAGTCAAATTTACTTATATAAAAAGGAATCAGGAACCACTCTATTAGGCAATTCATAAGTATTTCTAGAAAGAGGAAATAAGGAGTCTGGAGTACAACCTACTCACCAGTTTCTTAGGCTATTGATATTTGAGAGTCTAATATTATTCTTCCTGATCTGAACTGTAAATCATAGTCACCATACTGTCTTTATTTTTCTACTTTCTTGGTTTTGAGAACACATGGTTCAAGTCCATTGTCATCTGCAGAATGGATGATAATCGACAAATAACTTTGTCCTAATCACTTTTAATTCTAGACAAAGATGTCATCTCCTAGACTATAAACTAATGCATTCAGTAATGACACTTTGATGTATAATGATATTTTGTGGATAATGGGTTAAGTGGGCATTTAATTCACATGCACATAAATTTGTTGTTTCATTACATTAAACAAAGATTTTTTTTCTATCTCCCGTTCTTTCATAAGATTTCCTGATCTCTGCCCAAAGTTTGGCTATGAGTCTCAGCATCTGCTTTGATATCTTGCTGCATAAAGTCTGTCAGAGGCTCTATGTGATAGACTCCTGTCTTGTTCCCTGTTTTCTCCCTCTTCTGATCTCTGTCTCATTTGCCTTTCTGAGTAAGGATTGATCATTTTACCCACTGTCCTCCTTCTTGCTTAGCTTCTTTAGGTGTACAGATTTTAGTATGTTTATCGTGTATTATGTGTGTCTCTCTGCTTCTGGAATACCTCACTGTGGATGATCTTTTCTAGTTCCCAACATTTGTCTACAAATTTCATGATTTCCTTGTTTTTAATTTCTGAGTAGTATTTCACTGTGTAAATGCACCACAATTTTTATATCCATTCGTTCATTGATGGACATCTAGTTTTTCTTCCAGATTCTGGCTATTATGAATAAAGCTGCTATAATCATGGTTGAGCAAATGTCCTTGTTGTATACTTGAGCATCTTTTGGGTGTTTCTCCCAAGAGTGGTATAGCTGGATCTTGAAGAAGCACTATTCTTAATTATCTGAGAAAGTGCCAGATTGATTTCCAAAGTGGCTGTACAAGCTTACATTACCACCAGCAATGTAGGAGGGTTCCCCTTTCTCCATATCCTCTCCAGCATATATTGTCACTTGAGTTTTTGATTTTAGCCATTCTGATGTGTGTAAGGTGAAATCTCAGGGTCATTTTGATTTGTATTTCTCTGATGACTAAGGACATTGAACATTTCTTTGTCATTTGATGTTCCTCTGTTGAGAATTCTCTGTTTAACTCTACACCTCATTTTTAATTGGATTATTTGATTTGTTGGTTCTTACCTTCTTGAGTTATTTTATATTCTAGATTTTACCCAGAGCCTACAACATGCTGCTCTTCATCTGAAAATAATAAAATAAATGGGTTTAAATGTTGTCAAGTTTTGCAAATAAATTTGAGGAACTGCAATTGCATTTTACCTTTATTTGATCATTACATATTATATATATATAATTATAATATGTAACCTCTGAATGAATAAATATGAATGTTACATATCAGAGAGGTAAAATGGATGAGTTGAGATGAAATAACATTTTGAAATGTGAAGAACTTATGACATCTGCCTTTGACTGCATCTTGTTGTTCTCTCATCTTGTCAGCTTGAGTATAGTAACATATCGATAGTGTTTGCTTGCTGAAGTCTTGTTTCTGAAGAAGTTAGTCATAACAGTACCCAGTGTTCTGAACACTGTTCATAAAATCACTGCCTACAGCCTCATCCATTTTGGCTAGCAGCAGGCTTGTAGTAGAGGCCAGTTCTCATCTTCATTGCTGTATTCTTATCAGTGAGGTTTGTGAGACACTCTATAATGACACATCTATCTGCTGGGTATCTTTCTCACCATGTTCAGCTGTCATCCCAGCAGAAACCATTAAACACACAGATCTATTCACATTTCTGTTCAATCAGATTAACACAAATAATTGACCCACTGAGGTACCATAAGCAAATATCATTGATTCTCCATGATCGTTTAAAATAACCTACCACAACTACAAAGAGCAAGGCACATAGCTGATTCCTCCTTTATTATTTTTTGGATGAAAATACATTACAGAATATCTAGTATCTTGTTCGTGTTAATTGAAATGAAAAACTTGATATGAGCTTGAGGAATGTGGTTCCTATGAGTGCTGCTGTTATTTATCCTGTAGTTGTTCCATAATGAGGTCCTTTGGAAACAAAGCAAGGATACATTTTTTTCCCAAAGAATATCAAATATTGAAAAATCACCAGCGGATGCCCAAGGGGGGGGGCGCATTTAAGAAGAAAAACACTTCAGAAAGGAAACTAGAGAAAACATTCACAAAACCCACAGGTCGTCAAAATACTCAGGCAGCCTTTTCTAAACCAGGAGATTAGAAGCTGGGGGGCACCTTGTCAGATCTTAGAGGAAGAGGATCCAGGCAGTCCTGATAATACCTGATAGGCTAGGGTCAGATCCAGATCATAGGGGAGGAGGTCCTCCTCTATCAGTGGACTCAGGGAGGGGGATAGAGGGTAAAGAAAGGGTGGGAAAGAGACCAGGAAGAGGTGAAAAAGGGAGCTACAACTGTGAGATACAAAGTGAGTAAACTGTGATGATGATGATGAAGATGATGATGATGATGATGATGATGATGATGATAGAGGAGGAATAAGAAGCTGGTCATAGATGTGATATGTGCAGCATATACCGTAGTTTGGCAAGAAACCTGAGCATATACGTTTGGAATGCTTCGTTGGAATACTACTAATTAATCTGCATTGATTATAACAAGTTCTAATTATAACTTTACACATAGAAAAGACAGCCCTTATGGAGGCTGGGAAGTGGCATAGTCAGTTAAGTGCTTGTTGGACAGGTGACAGCATCCACATTCACAATCTAACACCCTTGGAGGAGCCAGGTAAAGTGTTGTGCACCCCTTTCTGGTAAATCTCAGAAAGTGAGAAACAGAGACAGGAAAATCTCTGGGGATTTTTGGTCAGCCAGTGTTAGGTGAGTTGGTGAGCTCCAGGTTAACTCGCAGAGCTTGCTTAAAAAAAATTAGGTGGATAGAAATGAAGGACGACATCTGACATCCACTTCTGGTCTTCTCATATATGAGCACATGTACTCACATGCATACACAAAGGAGAGAGAGAGAGTCATATATAGACAGAGACGGAGGAACTTTTTTTGTGACCTTGAGCATAGTTTTTTTAGTTTGTATGTGGTTCACTTTCCCCATACCTAAATTGTGGATAGAAATAATGGCTTGTGTGCCATCCTTCTTTAGATATTTTAAATGAATTAATTATGCACATCCTCAGCCTACCAGGCAATTATTGCACCATTATAGTCAATAAATGTTAAATAAGAGTTTTTATTTACTTTCTCATTGGGAGCAGCTAAGAATTACTTTTTTCCTATACTTCTTAGGGACATGTTGGTTTGTGTAATACAGGCAGCAAGAACCAATCCTTTGGCAACTGCCCTTATAAAGGGAACTGATGTCCCCTGGAGTCCTGGCAAGAAACACCCATTAATGAGCAGCATGGAATTGTTTTGTTTGTTGAATCATTGTCCATACCTCCTTATTCATAAACTCTCACCTTCCTACTGAAAGGTGAATTGAAAAGTCATTTCTGTGTCATTTTGAAATCATCTTCATGAAGACACAAACCTTATTTATTAGTATACCATTGATTCTCAGGGAAGTCTTCCTTTGATAGATGGGGATTTGTAACTTTCATATTTCACTTAAGGTTGCCTCATTTTTCATTCCTTGTAGAACTTTACTTAAATTTGCTAAGATTTAATACTTTCCTATGATTTAAACTTCAGTCTTTCCTTAGGAGATGTGAAGTTAGAAAGAATTTATAAACTATAGCGTAAATAAGCCTATCTTAGAGAAAAGGCTCATTGAACATTCATTATGTACAAGGTCTCAATGACATATGAATTCACATCAGCATAGCCGATTTCTAAATCTTGCATTCATGAGAATAGTGCAATTTTTACATCCTCAATAGAAATGATGATTATCAGAGACTGTGAGGGTCTTGAAGTTCAGAGAGCTGTGGACAAAAACAGAGTCAGTAGGTATATGTATAATTCATTCATGAGAGAGAGAGGGGGAGGTGGGCAGAGGCAGAGAGAAACAGAGAGTCAGAGAGTATGTATTGACAATCTTATCATTTACCTTAGAAAATAGTCATTTTTAATTTTGAGAAAAAAATAATTCAGAATTCTATAACAAGACAAAACAAGACAAAAGAGATCTCTCAGGTATAAGATGGTGTTGACACACACACATGAGAGAGAGAGAGAGAGAGAGAGAGAGAGAGAGAGAGAGAGATAGAGAGAGAGAGAGAGAGAGAGAGTGAGTTCTAATGTTCAGTACAGAAACAGGTTTTCTTTCCCCCCACCCCCTTAGGGAAATTGGTTTTCTTAAGACCTTTGGATGATAGAGAATAAGACCTGCTCACACTAATGTCTTTAGTTAGTCTTACAATTATAGTTTTAAACAGCATTATCTACAGTAATACACAGATTACTATTTTAAAGCATAGCTGGCTCTATAGCTCAGTCAACTTGACATATAAAACATATGATCACAGAATCTTGCACAAGATCGCAGAGCTGTTAAGTAGGTGAAGAGGGATTTACTCCAAAATCGGTCTAGTGACCAAGAACTGTTCCTGGTCACACCAAGGCATTATAGGTACTGATCTTCCAAAGTGCCCATGACAAGAATGTTAATGTTACTATATTGAGACATGCGTTACCTCCATTAGAGACATGGCCTTCATGAGTCTTGGGACTCTGTATGTGACCTGAGCTATGCAGGGTGCAGCGATAATTTAATCATCCTAAATCTATCTAGTTACTGGCTCGTTTTTCATCTTCTTAAGCCAACATTCATAGCTCAGAACAACTTGCCAATTCCTTTTGAAACATTTATAGGGAAACTCTGACCCAGTAAATGTTAAATCCATCATAGTGCCAAATGTAGATTCAAATGAAAGAATAAGAAAGCCAATTTCTTTACCCATGACTTGATACAAGTGAACAATGAATGAATGAATGAATAAAATGATTATTCTACCCAATATCAACTGATCAGTCCTGAAATCCTACACATGCAGGTAACTTTACATTGACTTAGCAAGTTTTATTTATGTTTATAAATATTTAAGACTGATACATGTTAAGAATTATCTGTGTGCTCTTATTGTTTGATTTATTTATCACAACAATTAAAAACGAACCATGAATTTGAGACAGAGCAAGGGGTGCATATAGAGAACTGAGTGAAGAAAAGGAAAGGAAGTAAATCATGTCATTATGTTATGATTTTAAAAATTGTTATAAAAACATTAATGTGTTTTCTATTGTAAAAGTCCTTCCATAAAAGAGTCATTTTTGTGAGGACAGTGAGGTTTTGCTTAGAATGTCTTATGCTTCTTCAGATAACAGTGACCTTAGAGATGGGTGTGGAAAATAATTCTGAATGTACAGCTTCATCTCTCTCTTAATCATGACAGTTCTTTCAAAATACCAGTCTAGAAGCCAGTAAAAGAAGAGTTTCTGACATTGTTATAGTTTAGCTCTGTGGATACATATCCACCCTTTCAATACGTTTTCCGACTTTGTTCTGCCTTAGACTTTTGTCTCACATACATATCACCTTAATTTTCAGATAAGTGTAGCTCTCATACCCCTGTCAAAGAGGTTGCCTTTCTTGACAGATGAAAATTATTAGAGAGACTCACAATTGATAAAAATGCATAGAAAAACTGACATTGGGTTGATCAAACTCAATCAACACATCTGCAATACAATATTTACACTTAAGGCTCAAGAAAAATCACAGAAGAGGGGTGAAATGTTTGTAACAGCTAGAGGACCAAGACACGTGCTTCTAGATCAATAGTGTTCTCTACCCTTGATAGTGAAATAAACCTACATATTCTCAACAACAATTTTGCCAAGACCTGAATAATGAGAGTACTACTTGATGTATCATTATGGTTGAAGGAACAGCCGCAATGTCTCTTCCCTAAATGAAGAGCCACAGGTGGTCAATGACTGCTGAGAAAGGGAGAGTCAGTTTTCTCCTGGGATGAATTCATTCATAGGTTGTCCCAAGCAGTCAGCCCTGGGCATATGTACATATGAGCAACAATAATGGACTTAGTATATTATACACATATACACATGTATCATAACACACTACAGGTCTCCCTCTTCCTTTCTGAGTGTAATAAAAAAATTAAAGAAAAAGAGGTAATAAATATGGGAAGAGTATGATGTAGAGATAACATACATTCTCTACATGCGGTATGCTTTCAATTTCTTTTTCAATTTTTAAATTTTTCATTAATTACAGTTTATTCATTTTATATCCAAGCTGTAGCCCCTCGCTCCCTCCCTTCCAATTCCACCCTCCCTCCCTCAACTCCTCCAATGCCCCTCTCCAAATCCACTGATAGGGGATGTGCTCCCCTCCCCCCTTCCACTTGACCCTAGCCTATCAGGACTCATTTGGACTGGCTGCATTGTCTTCCTCTCTGGCCTGGTAAAGATACTCGCCCCTGGGGAGGAGTGGGGGGGGGCGGAGAACAAAGAACCAGCCACTGAATTTATGTCAAAGACAGTGCCTGTTCCTCTTACTAGGGCACTCACTTAGATACTGAGCTGCCATGGGCTACATCTGTGAAGGGGTTCTAGGTCATCTCTATGCATGGTAATTGATTGGAGAATTAGTCTCATAAAACACCCCTGGGCCCAGATTTCTTGGTTCTGTTGCTCTCCTTGTGGAGCTCCTGTCCCCTCCTAGTCTTTCTCTTCCTCCCTTCTTTGATAAGATTCCCTGCATTCTGCCCAAAGTTTGGCTCTGAGCCTCAGCATTCACTTTGATACACTGCTAGGTAGATTCTTTCTGAGGCCTTCTGAGGTAAGCTTCTGTCCTGTTTCCTGGATTACTTAATTTGTTGCTTTTTAACTTCTTGAGTTCTTTATATATTCTGGATATTAGCCCTCTGTCAGGTATAGAGTTGGTAAAGATCCTTTCCCAGTCTGTAGGCTGTTGTTTTGTTCTGATGACAGTGTCCTTTACTCTACAGACGCTTTTCAGTTTCATGAGGTCCCATTTATTGATTGTTGATCTTAGAGCTTGGGCTGCTGGTGTTCTGTTCAGGAAGTTGTCTCCTGTGCCAATGAGTTCAAGGCTCTTTCCCACTTTTTCTTCTAACAGATTTAGTGTGTCTGGTTTTATGTTGAGGTCTTTGTTCCACTTGGACTTCAGTTTTTGCAGTGTGATAAATATGAATCTAATTGCATTTTTCTACATGTAGACATCCAGTTAGACCATCACCATTTGTTGAAGATGCTCTTTTTTTCATTGAATGGTTTTGGCTTCTTTGTCAAAAATCAAATATTCCTAGGTGTGTGGGTTTATTTCTTGGTCTTCCATTCGATTCCACTGATCCACCATTCTGTTTCTATGGCAGAATCATGCAGTTTTTATTTCTTTTGCTCTGTAATACAACTTGAGTTCAGGGATGGAGATGCCTCTAGATGATCTGTTGTTCTACAGGATTGCTTTGGCAATTTTGTTTTTCCATATGAACTTGAGAATTGTTCTTTCAAGGTCTGTAAAGAATTGTGTTGGCATTTTAATGAGAATTGCATTGAATGTTAGATTGATTTTGGCCAGATGGCCATTTTCACTATGTTAATCCTACTGATCCATGGGCACAGTAGATCTTTCCATTTTATGATATCTTCTTCAATTTCTTTCTTCAGGGACTTCAAGTTTTTTGTTTTGTTTTGTTTTGTATTTTGTTTTGTTTTTGAACAGGTCTTTCACTTGCTTGGTTAGAGTCACACCAAGGTACTTTATGTTAGTTGTGGCCATGGTGAAGTGTGATTTTTCCCTAATTTCTTTCTCAACCCTTTTGTCTTTTGTATACAAGAGGGTTACTGATTTTTTTGAGTTAATATTTTCATCCAGCCACTTTGCTGAAAGTGTTTATCAGCTGAAAGTGTTACCTGGTTGAATTTTTGCGGTTACTCATGTATACTATCATATCACCTGCAAATAGTGATGCTTTGACTTCTTCATTCCCAATTGTATCTTCTTGATCTCCTTTACTTGTCTTATTGTTTTAGCTAGGCTTCAAGTACTATGTTGAAGAGTTATGGAGGGAGTGGGCAGCCTTGCCTGTCCCTGATTTCAGTGGGATTTATTTAAGTTCCTCTCCATTTAATTTGATGTTGGCTATAGGTTTGATGTATATTGCCTTTACTATGTTTAGGTATGTGCCTTGTATCCCTGATCTCTTCAAGACTTTAAACATAAATGGTTGTTGGATTTTGTCAAATGCTTTTTTGCTATATAATGTACTTTAATCATATCCACTCCTACTGCCTCACTATCTTTCCCAAGAACCACCTTCCCCAAGAAACCATGATATCCTGATTTTTTTGGATATGTTCTTATGCCAACCTCTACCCATCTGTTTATCTTTAACCCTAGCTGTTTGTTTCTGGAATCCGTACTTCAGACTGGGTCTGTCTTTCTCTGGTGTCTAGATTATGCTTCAGGGAAGATGAGCAAGGTCCACCTGTTAAGAGCTTGTGTTGGTGTTTCATCTGAAGCTAAGGGAGTAAGTTGGTGGCACAGGTGCACAGGTGGGGGTGAGCAAGTGCGGGTGTGTATGTGGAAGTGTGTCTTGAAGGAATATGAGGCTTAAGTGCAGGGTAGGTACGGTTGCTGGTGCTGATGGATGCAATGCACATGTGCAGGTTCCCTGAATACCTCAGTGGCCTACAGTCCCGTAGTACTGTTCTCCTGGTATTCCGATCTGTCTGGGCTCCAGAAATTGTTTGCCTGGACTCCATTGGTAGACCCACAGCACAGGGACTTCAACCTTGAGAACGCTGTTCCAAGGATCCCCATGCTGCCCACAATGGGGGTGTGGGTGGGAGGGATCCGATGTCTGGTTGTTAATGTAGAGGGACACTGGATCTTGGGCTCTGCACTTCAAGCACTCACTTGAAGGTGCACTCACTTGCTTGCAGTCCTAATCAGAAAGCACAGGGTTTACTCCTGTTCTCCACTCTCTTATTTGAGCCTGCTGAGGCAAATGAGAGTGTAGGAGATCAATCAGCTCAGTGGTTTGGATGCCAGGCAGAGAGACCTGTACTTGAGGTAGCCACCTCTGCTGTTTCAGTCACCAAGCATGGAGGCTCCTACTTGGGCTGTCTCCCACCCTGCTGCCGCTGCAGACCTGAAAGGCTGGCACAGCCACCTGCTGGGAGGCCCATACAACCACAGACCTGCAAGGCCTGCCTGTGCTCTCTCAGTCACAGAGCATAGAGACTCATGCTTGCGGCAACTACTGCTGAGCAGGGAGGCCTGTGCTTGGGCTAAGAAGTGCAGGAGCATTGAATATTCACCACTCTTAAGTGCCTGGAGATGTCTATGGGTGACCTGGATCCAAATGGTTCCAGCTCACAGGTTGTCCCCTCTCGAACAGGAAGCCTCAATTTCAAGTTCTGGCTTCAGCTGCTCCTCCACTCACTAATTTCAGCGTTTCGGATCCTGTGCCCCTCAGATAAGGTGCACGCTGGTTGCTGCCATCTTGGACTCTGGTTTTCATTTCTTAAATATATAGTTCATGAGTACATGTAATCAAAGACTTGGAAAAGAAACAATAAGCAAATAGAATATACATACTTATCAGAGATAATCTCAATACCAAGTGTTCCTTTTATATATTAAGTTTGAACTTGAATATGATATATGCTATTAAAGTACACATCATAGTGGCAATTATTGTTTTTTCTCCCCTTTGGAAATAGAATTCATTTATTTATACTATGGTAATCCTAGTGTTTGTTCACCCTTGCAAATGTTTTGCATTGCTCCTTTTTTACGTTTAACATATATATGCATGTCTTTGTGTGTCCTTGGAATAGATTGAAAACCATTTTCTAAAAATTCAGTGATAATGTGCTTCTACTAAAAGTGTTTGAAGAGTTATGTTCACCAATGATATATTCTTTTCTAATATATTTATTTTTCATTATTATTCTTACTCTTACTATTATTATTATTATTTACAAATTATTCACTTTTTATCCCAGTTGAGCCCCCTCCATCATCTCCTCCCAGTCCCACCCTCCTTTCTACTTCCTCCCCTATCCCTCTTCCCTAGTCCACTGATAGGGGAAGTTCTCCTCCTCTACTGTTTGACTCTGCCTATCAGGTCCCATCAGGACTTCCTTGATCCGCTTCCTCTGTGGGCTGACAAGGTTGCCCCACTAGGGAAAAGTAATAAGGATCAGGCAACCAAGTTCATGTCAGATGCTGTCTCTTCTCCTTTTACTAGGGAACCTACAGAGAGACTGAGATATCTATGGGCTACATCTGAGCAGGGGCATAGATCCTCTCTTCATTAAGACTTCCTGCATTCTGTCCAAAGTTTGGCTGTGAATCTCTGCATCTGCTTCAATCCCCTGCTGGTTGGAGTCTTTTAGAGGACATTGTGGTAGGCTCCAGTCCTGTTCCCTCTCTTCTACTGCTTCTGATGCCTGTCTTATTTTGTTTTCTGTATAAAAATTAAGCATCTTCCCTAGGGTCCTCCTTGTTATTTAGCTTCTGTAGGTCTGCAGAATTTAGTATGTTTAGCCTATATTATATGTCTAATATCCACTTCTAAGTGAGTAATATTCCAGGCATGTCTCTCTGCTTCTGGGATACCTCAGTCAGGATGACCTTTTCTAGTTCCTTCCATATTAAAGAATATATTTGAGTAACAGAGGTTTTATTTCTTAAAAGTTTTCTGTTTTCTGCTAATCTTTTATTATTACTGTTACTCTGCTTCTCTGTGGGTTCGTATATGTATGTGTGCATGTGCATATATGGATGTGAATGTGTGTGCGTGTGCGTGGGTGTGTGTAGCAAGCATCTCCAGGTCAGAAGAAAATTTTATAGTGTCTGTTGACCCTTTTATCTTTACATGGGTTCCTGAGATTGGACTCAAGTTTGAACAATAGCTGTCTATACCTGCTGAGCCATCTCATCAACCTTCATCTCTCATCTTTTAATTCACTTATAATTTGACATTTATGAGAAGCTGAACTTTTGTTGTAAAATGCATTTATTCTTTGGGATATATTTATCTCCATTTTCCTTAGAATATTATTCTTTCTTGTCGATTAATTAAATATACAGCCATGACAGATTTTCTTTTTAGCTTTGCTAAAGGTTTTTAACAATCAACATACTTTATCCTCTTAAACATTTTTATTTAAAACATAAAATAGCATAATTTTCCCATTAATACTGTATCAGTGCATACTATGTTTTGCGTATTGTTACACAATATATTTCTGTTTGTGTATATGTATATATTTTTGCATGTAATGTAAATTAATATGAAATTTGTGATACATATTTAGTTTTATATTAAAGATATACAAGACCTGTTAAATCTGTGTCTTAGTTAGGGTTACTATTTGATGTGATGAAACACCATGACCAAAAGCAAGTTGGAGATAAAAGGGTTTATTTGGCTTATGCTTCCACATAGTAGTCCATCATTGAAGAAAATAAAAATAGAAACTCAACAGGACAACAGTCTAGAGGGCAGGAGATGATGCAGAGTCCATGGAGGGTTACTACTTTCTAGCTTGCTCCTAATGGCTTGCTCAGACTGCTTTCTTATATAACCCAGGACCAACTACCCAGGGATGTTAAGGTCATCATTCATCATAGGCTCGGCCCTCCCACCTCAGCCACTAATTAAGAAAATGCTCTACAGGCTTTCCCACAGCCTGATCATGTGGAGGCATTATCTAAGTTGGGGCTTCCTCCAATTAATGACTCTTGCTTGTGTCAAGTTGACCCAGTACAATTGTGTTATCTAAATTTATTTTTTGGTGTGTGTGTATAAACATATTTCCACTAATAGCCATATTATTTTGAAGATTGTCATTATTTTTCCAATCTTAATAACCATCTATTAAAGGGATTGCTAATGACATTTTTTAAATTTTGTTAAATAGGCTTGCCAGAACCCAAAAAAGACCATATTTTCCAAGGCTTGACACAAGACCAAGGATTTTACACATCCAAAGACTTTCTGCCACTTGTCGCCAAAAGCAGTAAAACAGGTAAACTCTATGGTCTTCTGTCTCAGTGTTGTCTGTGTTGCTCCATGCATTATAAATTCATATTAAAGTCAAACTCAGCAGGACATTGTTCATATCTTATCTGGATCCTTGAATAAACAGCACTAAGGTAAAAACATTAAAGATCCTGATACTACAGTTTGCAGGAATTATAGAATAGGCTATTATCCCGAGAATGTGTCATGATATGATTTTTTTATTGTATTACATCTAAGTCTGAAGTGCATCATGAACAATTAACTCAAAATAAAAAGACATCAGCAAACACTGGAGAAGATTCCAGCAGTGCAGGCGAGATTTCTACTTAGCGAGCTATTTTAAAGCAGGGTGAGTCTTCCCGTGTCTGGTGTGATGTGTGTCGGCAGAGGCAGGAAGATCAAGGACTCGTCCGAGCAGTAACTCTAGGCTGTTAAAGTAAGACACTTTGATAGACACCCTTTTATTTCATGTACCCCAAGATGAACACCCTGAAAGGAAGACTAGGCCAAGCTTTACCTCCATTAGTGCCCTTGTCTTGGTGATGAAGAAGCTGTAGTATATTTTTTTAACTAAATGATCTAAATCTTTTAAACATTTATTTTTGAAGAAGGCTGAGCCATATGTGTTCCTACATCTAATTATGTGTGGAAATGATAAAAAAAAAACCTTACATTTTCTTTTTCTTCAAAATTTAAACAGGCGAGCAACTTTCTGTTTTAAATTACTTGAAAGGTAATGACAGAGAAGTATATCTTCGGTACCTGTCTCCCAACCCCTGAGCTCAGAGAGCTTGTGTTTTTCTCACAGAACGATCATAGTGCACCAAGCATGTGTTTGACTATCACAGAATGTCAACTGTCTAATCCCAAACAGAAAATCTTCTAAACAAAATGATTATAGTTATTGAAATTAAATGTCTAGTCATCATCTGGGGTGGCATTTCAAAAATTATAGTAATTTATCTTATCAGTAGTTTATAATACAGTACTGATAATAGAGTACTGTCTAAGACGGAACACAATCTGAATTTCTTTTTCTCTAAGGATCTTTGTAAGGGTGCAGGATCTTCCTATAGATATCTTGAGAAATTGATCTTTAAGACATCATATTTCTCAGGCTGGTGGGCTGGCTCAGCATGTAGAGGCACCTGAGCAAAAGCTGCACACATGAGTTCCATTACTGGACCCCACAACATGGCATGGAGGAATTATAGCTGAACAGTGTCCTCTGACCTCCCCGTGTGTACTGTGACCTGTGAATGCCTGCATACACACAAGCATAACATTTTTTAATTAAATAAAACAGTGTTAAGGAAACCTAGTCAGATAGATAAATTGTCCAATTTTACAGAAAGTACCAGAGAAATTCAAAAGGAGAAAGCTATATTAGAGCCAGAAATTCCTGAGTTACAAACATGACACTTATTTAATATGTTAATTTAAAAACTTTACTAAATATAAAATACACAGTAGAGTTATGTTAGAAATTATGTAAAGTATTATAACAAAATATCATAGATATGGGCTGAGATGATAAGAATTGCTTTGTTTTGCAAATTTATGGAAATTTAATTAGGCAAATGTAAAATATGTATTATGACTTTGGTAGAGTTTTAATTTATACATTGTGTTTATCATGACTAAAATTCTTAAAAGTGTTGCAGCAGTCCTTCTAGAAGGGGAAAAAAGAAAGATAAGGGTATTGAGTATGAAATTACATATATGAGCATATTTTTAAAATGGGAATAAAACTGTCTCTCAACGAAGCAGAATAATTTGATAGTGACACTCTACCCTGGAAAACTGCAAGATGCAATTTTACAGTGCTTTGAGTACAAGTATCTTTTGAGCTGTCATGCAGAAATGGTTTCTCTACTTGAAAATGGGGTTTTCCTTTCATCGTTCAGGGATGTGCGCCTGTCACTCTCCATTGCCGTCCATACGGGGAGCCGTGATTGTACTCGGCGCTGGGGATACTGCCTTTGACTGCGCGACATCCGCTCTGCGCTGTGGAGCCCGTCGCGTGTTCATCGTCTTCAGAAAGGGCTTTGTTAATATTCGAGCTGTTCCGGAGGAGGTAAAGCATCAGCATCCAAGGAGACAGGGCTGGAGTCCTGCAGACTTTAGGCAGTGACACTGTTGATATGCAGCCCTAATTTAAATCATCAGACTGTCCTTAAAGTAGACCGATGGAAACTAATTAAATTCTGGGCTATGTGTAATTATTTTCATTCTGACAGTCCACTTAAAAGGAACTTTAAAATATTAATTTGGATAAAATGATACATGCATTTGGGTCAGAATCGCTGGTCTATCTTTTTGTCAGCGTTGTAATATCTTTGAAGTGTATTCTAATTAGTAACAGTCAAATGTGCTAATTCTTCCATATCCTCAACAATCTGCATTTTTTATAAAATGTCTGGATGTTATATGAATGTTTTATTGAAGACATCTAAGATCCCCAAAGTCCAACTATATTAATATATATGTGTGTGTGTGTGTGTGTGCTTATATAGACATAGACCTACATACATATATGGATATATGTATGTAAGTACATATATATATATATATATATATATATATATATATATATATATATATATGAGAGAGAGAGAGAGAGAGAGAGACATGCACTTTGTTCACTCTTAGAGTCAACTGTTTCTGCTAGAAAGAAAATTGAATGAAATTGCAGCATAGTATTTTAAAAGAGCCTTCATATGAGCACTGTTTAGATTCAGTATTTAGTTAACTTACTAAAGATGACAGATTTAACACCCTCTCATTCTGGCTAGACTTCTATAAAGAATCAGCTGACTGTGTACACCATGATCCCTCCAACTTAATGCTATCAGAGAAAGATAATATTTTATAAGGGATATTAGTTGTGAGGTCATAGACTGAGTATATTTATGGAAAGATAAATTACCCATTTTATTCAAATCAGTATTTTGAATTTGATTTACTTGAAAATGCCTGCACATGCTTGGAGGCTTCTATCTGGCAAGAATTATAACTGCAGTTGGTGGGTAATTTGTCAGATGTAGATTAACCATAGCACAAAATTGACCTCAGTAAATGATCAGTAGCCACTTGTTCATAGCTACTTCAAATGTCAGTTTTGTTCTGTGGGTTTTGCTCTGTCTACTATTTTAATATGTTTTTTCCAACATGGTCTTATAATCATCAGAATCATTTCTGACATATACTTTTAGGAATTTACTAGTTCACTCATGTTATCCTAAAATTTTAAACACCCTGCAATAGTAATTGGAGCTAATTTTGCTTCTGTTTTTATTGCTTTGCACAGTGCAGGACTTGGGAAATATAACAAACTTGTGAAACACACTTTACATTAAGTATTTTCCTTTTGTTAACCTATTTCCTATGATTAGAATAGACTCGTGACCAAAAGTTGAACTCTGAGAGCTGGAAATGAAAGATTACCCTGTATATTGGCACTCTATTTCTTGTGACAAGAGTACCTGACATAAAACAACAACAACAACAAAAAATAGAACAAGACTTAACAGAACAAAGGTTTATTTTAGCTCAGTGTTTAAGTCAAGGCGCTGCTTGGAATCAATAATTTGGTCTATGTTGCCAGAAAACTATGGGAGAGACATGTTACAAGGGAATCTCCTTACCTCAAGATGGCCATGAAGGTGGCAGAGGCCAAAATAAATCTATCAATATCACTTCTTCATGACATATTTCTTCCAATTTAGTCCTGTCTCCTAGAGCTTCTACCACCTTCCTAATAGCACTGTCAAGCAAGATCAGGGTTTTTACACATATGCTTTTGGTGGACATTCCATATACAAATTTTAAAATCCCAAATGGCAGTATTAATTCCTTCAGGATCGATTGTCTCATCGTTTTCTTATCCTCTTACATTAGAAAGTATGACTAGAAATGCATTTCAACTATTTCTCTCTTCCCAAAACTCAGAAAACAAAAAACAAAAAAACAAAAAACAAAAAAACAACTCAGCCTTGATAACTACCTACAAAAGTAAATGTGTTTAAATATGTTGACTGACCAGCTACTGGGTACTAGGCATTATTTCAAGCACCTAATGTGCCTTGCTTATTTGGAAAATAAATGTATTATACCATAAGTAATAATTGAAAAATTTGTTCTTATATGAATAACTTGTTCTAATATTTTTTTATTTACCTGAGGATATATGGAGTGTACAGGATGTGCTTGGGTGCAGAAAGTAGTGGAGGAAAGGCAGAATACCCTGTATGTAGGGTATTCTGACAGGTATTTCCAATTAGTTTTGAATATAGAAAAGATAACATTGAGGGAAGATTGGCATCCAGTAATAAATGCTATTGATGTAGTTAAATGTTCTCAGTCACAATAGAAAAAGTCTCCTAGAGAGTTCGTGTGATCATAAGATGATAAAAGTGGGCTGCCTCTGAGGATTCAGTGAGGACTTGTGAGAACCCATAAGCTTCTATGTAACTGAAAGTAAAACCTCAGGATTGTTCTGAATCAAGAATAATGAAGGCCCATGATAGCTTTTTGAATTTACCACTCTGCAGAATTTTGGTTGTGCGACAATAGTGACAGAAGCAAGGGGGCTGCTGAGTGGCTAATTAAAAGCAGGCTGTTGGTTAGTATAATGAGATACAGAACGGAAGGGATTACAGGCTAGGAGAATCCAGTGTGGGCATGGCTGCAGTGTACGAAGAGGAAGAAATGAGCCTCAAAAGCACAAGCAGGATGCCCACAGTGGATCTTCAGTAGAACTCCTATTGATCAGACTTTACTTAAATATAGAACAACTGGTATTATTATTATTATTAATAATTATTATTACCTCACAAGGAACTAAAAGTTTTATACATTCTTAAAAGGAGTTGACTTTTATACGAAATCAAAGACTGTGGACATCTTTCTTGCTCAGTTCTTTCATTGTTCTTATCAAGCATGTGAGTGACACATATAAGGCATTCAACAAACAGTTGTGGTATCAGTATTATCTAGAGAGGCTCAAAAACTATGGTTTCTTGTACTGAATATATAGGTTGACTGAATTTTACCTTCCTAGCATGCTCATGTAGTAATTTTAGGCAAAGCGAGAACATGAGATGTGTAACATGTCATGCAGAGTATATTAACATTATCAAAGTATATAAAGACTTCAGGCTTGTGTATTTGTCCAGTACCCAGGATACTTTGAATGGAATGACTCCAGCATTTCTAGAGGTTTCCATGTTCATTTATCATAGTCATTACTTGGTTTTCTATTGTTCTAAACAGCACTGAAGGTTTACAGTGGAAACGAGTTGTCAGTGTTGTGGATCTCAAGTATCATTTATCTACTTCAGAAGGTGGGAGTTGAGAGATTATGTTCAGGGACATATTTTTAACCAACATAATGTCTCAATTCTTCTGTGTTTCTCTATTTCTCATATACTTTGTTCTCTCAACACATGTTTCTGCCACACTCTATTTTCGTCAGGTCAATGAGCGTTGAAGAACATAGCTTACATAGCTTTCTAATGAGTTTTTTTTTTCTCCTACAAATATAATATATAATCATTTGTACTTGGGTTAAATTTGTAAAAATGGGGGGCTGATCCAAGATGGAGGCAACTAGCACACACCGTTTCTGGGAGGCAGAGGATTTGAAACTCCAAAATTGGTGAGCGAAGGGCAACTGAAGCCCAAAAATCGACATCCTATCTTCCTGAAGGGGGCGGGGGGGACATCACAGGAGCGGAGAACTTTTGATTCAGGTCAGACATGGACTTCTCTAGGATGGAGAGGGGCACTTTCCTTCTTTGGGCCTCCCTCCTCCTCAGAGGAGCGGAGACACAGTGCCAGTGGCACCTAACTTGCTGCCTGAGAACTAAGACAGTAGAGGCAGGGATATTAGCACCTCAGCCTCAGCAGCCACCCTCACCTACTTGCCAAGGCCGAGATCCACAGTACAATCCTGCCTGGGTCCCGTGCCTGTGAGTGGCCAGCCGTACTGACTACTCAGAGCCTGATTGTATGAGCTGCTCAGTCCCTCAGTGGTGGACAGCGGGCTGTGCAGCCACCAAAGTCCAGCAGACCTGCAGAACCACCCAGGTGCACCAAGTGCCAAGCCACAGTAGTGGCTCCACAGGACTTCTGGCAGAAACCTGGACACCCCAGTTCTGCAACTCCAGCTGGACTCCTGGGTACAGCAGCTGCAACATTACTGAGCTGTCTGAGTGCACATTTGGCTCTGCCAGCAGAGAACAGGAGGAACCCCTGTGCTTTACGATTTGACCTGCTAGAGAGTGAGTGTGTCCCCAAGTGCCTGCAGAGCCCCAGATCCAGGGTGCTTCTAAGCTGGCAGCCAGACATCCGAAATCTCCCACCCACAATCCACTATGAAAAACAGAGGGTTTCTTGGAACAAGGAAACCCTGGCTCTGTGGAACTACCAGTGGAGTTTAGGCAAATAACTCCTGGAGCACAGTTAGAGACAATTAAAAGTAGCCTTTAGGCGATGGATGTACTCAGGGAATTTGTGGGCACAATCATCACCAGCTCTTGGATAATGTCAGTGCCTGTGACCCTTTTGGTGACCGCAAGTCTCCCCTCCCTCACACTGAAAGCCTCTACATTCTCTAGCACCCTGTCCTTCAGGCAAAGTTCCATGCACACGCAGGCATACACTCCTCTGTGCATTTGTCCTTCTGTGCCCATGGACAGCTGAAACACCAATGCACACACTGAAACCACTGGACTTCTCTCATCATCCTGAAGAATTCTCCAGACACCAGAGAAAGACAGTACCAATCTGAACTGCAGAATCCAAGAACAGTGAAGGTTACAGATAAAGAAATGGCCAGAGGTTGGCGAAAGAATACACCCAACAAAAATTAGGAAATCATGGCTTCGCCAGCAACCCCCCAAATCAATAGGTACTCCAATTCATCGGAGACACAGGAAAATGACCTTAAAGATATGATTATCCAGTTATTAGAGTCACATAAAGGAGGAACAAACAAATCTCAGAGAAATGGCCATGCAAATACAAACTGTTAAAGAGGAAATGAGCAAATCTCTCAAAGAATTGGCCTCCCAGGTGGAGGCAAAGAATGAGGAACTGAACAAAGCTCTCAAAGAAACATAGGCAAATATAGCAAAACAAATAGAGAAGTAGAGGCAAAATTAGTGGCATACAGAGAAGAAATGAGCAAAAAAAAATAGAGGCCATAATACAGAGACAGGAAGCAATATCCAAACAGATGAAGGTGGTGCAGGACATAAAAATAGAATTAGAATCAATAAAGAAAATACAAATAGAGAAAAACCTGGAGCTGGAGAAATAAGAGAAAAAATCAGGAACCACAAAAGTCAGCATCACCAACAAAGATAAGCTTGCAGAGATTGATACTTCTCTCAAAGAAAAAGTAAAATCAGAAAAGTCCTAAAAACAAAACATCCAAGAAATCAAAGACACCATGAAAAGGCAAAATCTAAGAATAACAGGAATTGATGAAAAAGAAGACTCTAGTCTCCAAGGTCCAGAAAATATCATCAAGAAAATCATAGAAGAAAATTTCTCCAACTTTAAGAAAGAGATGTCCATAAACATACAAGAGACCTACAGAACAGACTAGACCAGAAAAGAAAATCCTCATGCCACATCATTGTTGAAACACTAAATATACAGAACAAAGAAAAGATATTTAAAGCAGCAAGGGAAAAAGGCCAAGTAACATATCAAGGTAGACCTATCAAAATCAAATCAGACTTCTCATTAGAAACTATGAAAGCCAGAAGGACATGGGCAGATGTCATGGAGACTTTAAAGGACCACAGATGCCAAGCCAGACTACTATACCCAGCAAAGCTTTCAATTAAAAAAAAAACATACATGGAGAAAACAAAATATTCCATGAAAAAATTGATTTTAAGCAATTTCTACACAGCAAACCAGCCCTACAAAAGATACTAGAAGAAAAACTCCAATCCAATGAAAACAACTACACCCAAGAAAACATAGGATACAGATAATGTCACTAAAAAATTAAAACAAGCAATGAACCACAGTAAGGCCACCAACTCCATAATAACAGGAACTAACTTTCAATGGTCACTATTATCTATCAACATCAATGGACTCAACTCTCCAATAAAAAGAGACACAGACTAACAGAATGGGTGTGAAACAGGATCCAACATTCTGCTGCACCCAAGAAACACACCTATGCAACAAATATAAACACTACCTCAGAGTAAAGGGCTGGAAACATAATTTCCAAAAAAATGGAGTGAGAAAACAAGCTGGGGAAGCTATCCTAATATCTAATAAAATAGACTTTCAACCAAAATTAATCAAAAAAGATGAGGAGGGGTACTACATTCTCATCAAAGGGAAAATCTACCAAGAGGACATCAGAATTCTGAACATCTATGCCTCAAATACAAGAGCATGTACATTTGTAAATGAAACATTATTAAAGCTTAAATCACACATCGATATCAAAACCTTAGTAGTGGGAGACTTTAACCCCTCACACTCACCAAAGGACAGATCATCTAGACAGAAGCCAAATAGGGAAATAAAGGCACTTATAGATGCCCTAATTCAAATGGACCTAATAGCTGTCTATAGAACTTTTCACCCAAACTCAAAAGAGTATACCTTCTTTTCAGCACCTCATGGAACCTTCTCCAAAATAGACCATATAGTTGGTCACAAAGCAAGCCTCAGCAGATACAAGAAAATTAAAATAATCCCTTGTCTTCTATCTTACCACCAGGGACTAAAGCTGGACCTCAACAACAATAGAAATAGCATAAAGCCTACACACACATGGACACTGAACAACATGCTACTCAATGACAGCTGAGTTAAGGAAGAAATAAAGAAAGAAATTAAAGACTTCCTATAATTCAATGAAAATGAAGGTACAACATACCCAAATTTATGGGGCACAATGAAAGCAGTGCTCAGAAGAAAATTCATAGCACTAAGTGCCTTCAAGAAGAAATTTGTAAGATCACACATGAGCAACTTAATGGCCCAACTGAAACCTTAGAGAAAAAAAAATGAAGCAGATACACATAAGAGGAACAGATGGTTGAAAATAATCAAATTCAGGGCTGAAATCAATCAATTAGAAACAAATAAAACAATTCAAAGAATCAATGAAACCAAGAGCTGGTTCTTTGCGAAAATCAACAAAATAGATAAACCCTTAGCCAGACTAACTAAAAGACAGAGCGAAACTATCCAAATAAGAAAAATCAGAAATGAAATAGGGGACATAACTACAGACACCGAGGAAATCCAAACAATCATTAGGTCATACTACAAAAGCCTATATAGCACAAAATTTGAAAATCTAAAAGAAATGGACAATTTTATTGATAGATTCTATCTACCAAAGTCAAGATCAGGTAGAAATATTGAATAGCCCTATATCCTCCAAGGAAATTGAAGCAGTGATCAACAAACTTCTTTCCAAAAAAAAAAAAAAAAAAAGCCCTGGGCCAGATGGTTTCAGCACAGAATTCTACCAGACCTTCAAAGAAATACTAATTCCAATTCTCTTCAAACAATTCCACAAAATAGAAACAGAAGGAACTTTATCAAACTCATTCTATGAATTCACAGTCACCTTGATACTTAAACCACACAAAGACCCAACAAAAAAGAGAACTTCATACCTAACTCTCTTATGAACATTAAGGCAAAAATACTCAATAAAATACTTGCAAACAGAAGCCAAAAACACATAAAAGATATCATTCACCATGACCAAGTAGGCTTCGTCCCAGGCATGCAAGGATGGTTCAATATACTGAAATCCAACAGTGTAATCCACCATGTAAACAAACTGAAGTTGAAAAACCACATGATCATCTCCCTAGATGCCGAAAAAGCATTTGACAAAGTCCAACATCCATTTATGTTTAGGTCTTGGAGAGATCAGGAATACAAGACACATACCTAAACATAGTAAAGGCAATATCCAGCAAGCCTATAGCCAACATCAAAATCAATGGAGAGAAACTTAATTCAATTCCACTGAAATCAGGGACAAGGCAAGGCTGCCCACTCTCTCCATATCTCTTCAACATAGTACTTGAAGTCCTAGCTACAACAATAATACAAGTAAAGGAGATCAAGGGGATACAAATCAGAAAGGAAGAGATCAAAGTTTCACTATTCATAGATGATATGATAGTATACATGAGTGACACCAAAAATTCAAGCAGAGAACTCCTTCGGTTGATAAACACCTTCAGCAAAGTGGCTGGATACAAAATAAACTCAAAAATATAGGAAGCCCTCTTGTATTCCCAAGACAAAAGGGCTAAGGAAGAAATCAGGGAAACAATACCCTTAAAAATATCCACTAAAAACATAAAGTACCTTGGGGTGACTTTAACAAAACAGGTGAAAGACCTGTTTTAAAAAACAAGTCAAGTCTCTGAAGAAAGAAATTGAAGAAGATATCAAAAGATGGAAAGATCTCCCGTGCTCATGGATCAGTAGGATTAACATAGTAAAAAATGGCCATCCTGCCAAAAGCAATCTACAGATTCAATGCATTCCCCATCAAAATACCAATACAGTTCTTTACAGACCTTGAAAGAAAAATTCTCAACTACATATGGAGAAACAAAAACACCAGAATTTCCAAAACAATCTTGTACAACAACAGATCATCTGGAGGAATCTCCATCTCCGGTCTCAAGCTGTACTACAGAGCAACAGTAGTAAAATCGGCATGGTATTGGCATAGAAGCAGAAAGGTGGATCAATAGAACCGAGTAAAAGGCACAGAAATAAACCCACAAGTTTGAATATTTGATTTTCGACAAAGAAGCCAAAACCATTCAATGGAAAAAAGACAGCATCTTCAACAAATGGTGATGGTCCAACTGGATGTCTACATGCAGAAATATGGAAATAGACCCGTAATTATCACCCTGCACAAAACTAAAGCCCAAGTCTATCAAAGACCTCAACATAAAACCAGATACATTAAGTCGGTTAGAAGAAAAAGTGGGGAAGAGCCTGGAACTCATCCGCACAGGACACAACTTCCTGAACAGAACACCAACAGCACAAGCTCTAAGAGCAACAATCAATAAATGGGACCTCATGAAACTGTAAAGCAAAAGACATTGTCATCAGAACAAAACAACAGCTTACAGACTGGGAAAGGATCTTCAACAACCCTATATCTGACAGAGGGCTAATATCCAGAATATATAAAGAATAAAGAAATTAAAAAGCAATAAAATCAAGCAATCAAATTAAAAAATGGGGTATAGAGCTAAACAGAGAATTCTATGTAGAGGAATATAGAATGTCAGAGAAACACTTAAAGAGATGGTCAACATCTTTAGCCATCAGAGAGATGCAAATCAAAACGAGCTAGAGATTTCACGTTACACCCATCAAAACGGCTAAAATAAAAAACACAAATGACAACAAATGCTGAAGAGGTTGTGGAGAAAGGGGAACCCTCCTCCTTTGCTGATGGGAATGTAAACAGGCACAACCTCTTTGGAAATCAATCTGGTACTTTCTCAGACAATTAAGAATAGTGCTTCCTCAAGATCCAGCTATACCACTCCTAGGCATATATCCAGCCAGAACCTGGAAACAACCCAGATGTCCATCAATGGAGGAATGGATACAGAAATTGTGGTATTTTACACAATGGAATACTACTCAGCAGTTTAAAACAAGGAAATCATGAAATTTGCAGGCAAATGGTTGGATCATTCTGAGTGGGGTATCCCAGAAGGAGAAAGACACACATGGTATATATTCACTTATATAGACCTATAAGATATGATAAACATACTGAAATCTATACACCTAAAGAAGATAAACAAGAAACAGGACCTGGGATAAGATGATCAATCCTCAGTTAGAAAGACAAATGGAATGGACATGGGAAGTAGGAGAAAACAAGAAACAGGACAGGAGGAGCCTACCACATCGGGCCTCTGAAAGACTCTACCTAGCAGTGTATCGAAGCAGATGCGGAGACTTATAACCAAACCTTCGGCAGAGTGCAAGGAATCATCCAATAAAAGGGGGAGTTAATATGACCGGAGAGGACCAGAGCTCCACAAGGACAAAATATATCAGGGCCCGGGGGTCCTCTATGAATTGTTTCTCCAACCAATGACTGTTTATATCCTAGGACCCCTGCTCGGATTTAGCCCATAGTAGCTCAGTATCCAAGTGGGTTACCCTAGTAAGGGTAACAGGATCTATTTCTGACATGAACTCAATGACTGGCTCCTTTACCTCCCCTGCCCCCAACCCCGCCAGGAAGGAACAGCCTTGTTAGACCACAGAGGAGGACATGGCAGCCAGTCCTGAAGATACCTGATAAAATAGGGTCAGATGAAAGGGGATGAGGACCTCCCCTAACAGTAGACTTGGAAAGGGGCAGGGAGGAGATGGAGGAGGGAGGGTGGGATTGTGTGGGGGGGTGATAAGGGAAGGGGCTACAGCTGGAATACAAAGTAAATAACCTGTGATTGCTATAAAAAACTAATATAAAAATTTGGAAAAATGGCTTGTCTACTAATAAATTGCCTCATAACTGAGTAAGTACTCATATGTTAGCATTTGTATGTTTAAAACTTCACTCCATTTTTTTTTTTTTGAGAGAGAAGAAAAGCCAACCAAGGAGACATTTTTTTTTTCTTAAGTCTTTAATAACAGATGCGAAATATTGCAGAGAAAAATAACTTTTGGCATTAAATTGCTCTTGTCGTTGTGGCTAATAGTTGAGTTATTTTCTGCTGCTGTGATGCTTAGGAGGAAGTTTATCTGGGTGCGTGCTTCCAGATGGATATTCCTTCCTGGTACAGGAGGCTGGGTGACATGTGCTAGGCATGGTGGCGGGAACACAATGCTGAGGAAGCCCATCATCAAAAACCAAAACGAAGCAGAAGGAAAGCCTGAAGTAGGGCAAGACTGTGACATCTCCAAGTCCACCCTAGTGATGCATTTCCTCCGTAAGACTGCTCAGCCTCCCCAAACAGCACCAACACCTGGGAACCAAGTGTTCAAACATCCACATTGATAGAGGATTTTTTTTTATCCAAACCACCACAATGATCAAGACCAATACACCAGGATCTAAAATTATTTCAATCAAAAAAAACTAGGAAGCATCTCATAATAAAAATTTCAAGGACAAATGCAAGCTTGTTTTTCTAATGCATAGGTTTTCAAGATTTAGAGTGGATTAAAAATCACATAGCCAAACACAGACTGCCAGGTCCTGTCCCCAGAGTTTCGGTCAAAGTAAGTTTGGTGTGGGCCTGAGAATTTGCATTTTAACAAGCTCCCTGGTGGTGCTGAGGCTGCTGGTCCACTGCTCTAATGTATCATCAATGAGTTTCCAGCTGTCTAATTAGAACCATAAGCAGCGTGCTGTTTGGAGGCACTTTCCATCTTAGTTAAGAAAGCATTAATGCTGAAGGATATAGGTTTGATGAGATGAAGATAGGAAGGCATCATCAGCATATTGATGTAATTCTGATTCCAAATGTCTCTCAGCCTCCCTAGTGGCCTCACACACATGCTAAATAGGATGCTACTGACACACTAGCACTTCTCAGCCCTCAGTCCTTGGGGAAACCAGCCAATCACTCAGCGCTATCCTTTAAGAAGATGAGGAAAAATCTGTTAATAATTCCCTCCAGTACTTTCTGCAAGCTTAAATAGGTGAGATTAAATTTCACAGGATAGCAGAATCCCCCAAAATGCTGGTATTAAAAGCTGTTGACAGATCAGACAGAACTGCCAGAGTGCTGTAGGCGGTTGGGAATCCCTAAAAGGAGGCATGAAGGTCAGGACTCAATAGACCTGCTTAATTTGATCAATTTAAACGATAAGGTTAAAGAAGGATTTTGTAGGGTTTATTGATTATGGTAGAGAAGAGTGCAGCTCAGAATTAGTTTTAATAACAAATCCCATTCATAAAGAATATTTTAGGAATTTGTTGTATACCTACTTAGTTTCTAAATGGCAGCGGGGCACCATCTATCTATTATTCTTTTCTGTTGTGATGGTGTCTATGTACTATTTCCTCTGTTGGTTTATCAGGATGGTAAGTGGTTTAAAAAGCTTTGTCTGTTACCAAAAATTTTAGTTGTTTAAAGGGTTGGCTGTCTTGATAATGAAGACTATTTATTATCTTAGTATAACTATTTGTGCCATATTATTTAGTCCATTAACCCAAAAATGTTTTACTGTGAGTTTGAAATGGCTCATTCCCATATGAAAGAATATACCTATTAACTGAATCCTTTCGGGAAAATACAACACATCCCACAATATGTCTTTCATGGGGCATGCCTTACAGTCTGCCTACACTGTATTGAACATTAAAGGACAATGTCAAAGCTGCATTCTTTGTTTAAACCTCTGTATTTTACTGATCCCTTTTATTTATTTTTGCACAAGTAACAGATGCTTCCTAGATTTTATTAAATTATATATATATATATACATATAATTTATATATACATAAATTATATATATATATATATATATATATCATCCTGGGACTATTTTAGTAAATAACCTGTAGAAGCTCACAAATTTAATTTTCCCCAGTAAGGGTGATATTCAGAACAGTTCCTCCGCATTTGTTACCTGCACATTTGAGAGCCATTCTTCATGGAATGTTATCAGAGACTTGTTAGCATGATGGACCAAGGGGAGTTGAAAACAAACAAATAAATATACACAAGTGCCTCCAGGCAAACAAAGTTAATTAATGGCAGTTAGGAGCTCCCTGGGCACTAACATAGTAAGTGCATATTGAATACTTTTTGATGGCAGAGACATGACATGTATGAATGTGTTTAGCAGATATAACGTTGTGTTGGTTTAGTGTAGTATGCGTGCTTAGAAAGAAATAAAAGTATGGAAATGAAAGTCGGAGCATGTTGGGCCATGATTATAAAACCTAATCAGAGTTTTCCATCTATGATATCAATGCTGGAGTGACATGCTTTGTAAGGATTCTTCTATTCCCCATGTTTTGTCATTCCACTATCCAGAGAGAAATATGAGGGGACTACAATCTGGGCAAGAGCCAACAAAAAAACTCATGTATATTCAAGATTGTGTATTTAAAGGCAATGTTCAAAATGCCATGGGGTTTGTTGGCTCTGGGTATCTATAGCGCTGAAGATGATTCATATTTTGGAATGGTTTCCCAATCTCTTTTATATCTGATATATATAGAGGGGGGAGGGAGAGAGAAAAAGAGAGAAAGAGAGAGAATGTACCATATTAAATATTGGTAATTGTATTAATTTTAGTAGCCTTTCTGCCTTTAATTATATTTACTTTGGGTCTTAATATTTTTAAATTGTCTCATAAGATGGAAATCCTAAAATGTAACTATTTTATTTATTCATTTATTTGAACAAATTGCCTTACAGTGTAGTCTCAGCTAGTTTTGAAATTACTGTTTAGCCAGACCAGGCCAATTAATCCTCCTGCCTCAGCCTCCTGAGAACTGGGATCATAGACAAGTTCCACATTCCCTGAATTGTGGTAATTTATTAAATCCATATTTTAGCCAGTATGTAGCACTCAAAAAGTAATAGTAAAAGAAAAAAGACACAGGGATTACCATAAAATTATCATATTTTATATTTTAGTTCTGAAAATTGAGCATAAGCCTTCAACATATTACACAAGCATTTTACCTCTGAGCTATATTGCGAGCCAATTTTATTAATTATATATTGAGATGCGGTTCTTCCAGTGCTTCAAAAAAATAGCCTTGGATCTCTCTGTAAGCCAGGCATGTCTTGAACTTGTAATCCCCTAGCCTCACCTTCTTGAGTAGCTGGGATTTCAAACATACAACCTACTTAGCTTATCCAATTTTACAAGTATTGTTTTTTTTTTCTCTTTTATTTTTAAAGGTGACATAACTACCTTTCAAGGCCCTCCTTGAAGATTTTATTTCCTGAAGACTTCTTCTGTTCTCTCCTTAATTCACATTTATTTCAAGACTCTTTATGGCTTTCTATGCTTTCTACTGCTCTAATACTCACCACATATGGTTGATACTTCCTTATAATAATCTCACAAATTAAAGTGCAGATTTCTTCCATCGATTCTTTTATTCAGTTCATTAGTTGACTGCAAGAATAGAATAATTTTTACTTCAAATTAGCAGATGAATGACGCATGTTAAAATAAATACATATAAAGCATCTCAAACTTGTAAAAATACTTTAAATAGGAATGAAATGAATACTATGCATATCCACACCTCAAAAATATTTTAGATATGTTTCAGATAAATTATTATTTTTTTAACTTTAAACTTTTATTTTTTCTCATTTCAGGTGTGATTTTACTTTTAAGTGATAGCTTGCCAAAACTTAAAATAGCCTTAGAAAAAGATCTCAGTTGATCAGTTATCTAGTTCAGGCAGACTTAAGTGCAATTTTCTTGTTTGTCTGTTGACACATGCCATTTTGGGGCAGCTGAATTCCCTAGAATGGTCTCTAAGATGAATAAAATAAAGATAGCCAGCTGAACGCAAATAAGCAAGCAGGTAGCGTTTAGGTGCATTTGGTTCCTTTAACTGTTGGCTCTGGGTATAGTGTGAATAGCTGTTTCAAACTCTTATTTCTTTTACTTCTCTCAAGTATTCTATTGAAACTTAGAATTATAAGCCAAATACTCTCTTTTCTACCTTATGCTGCTTTTATTAAAATTAAGACACACTATAAAATCATCATCAAAAAATAATTATTTATGGACCTGTGACTCTTAAAAGTTAACTGACAACTAAAAACATGAGTAAAAGCAGAAAACATGATCAAGGAATACATTAAAACATTAAACTTAATGAAAACATAACAGAATAGGTGAAGACTGGCATTTTATAGAAGAAGAAAGAATTGTAATTGATACAGAATTTGAATATCTGGTTGTTTCCAGATTGAAAAAGATATCTCCAAGACACCAAGTTATATGAGAAAATCTTTTTTGTGAAATATTACAGTAGCAGCCAGTATTGAATACTCCAGCAAAATTTAAGGTGAAGAACCGTAAGATGTAGTCAAGTTTAAGGAAATGTCATCAGTCATAAATGAATAGTGTAAAAATGTTCTCTTCTTCCTAGAAATGATGTGTTTTATGACAGCTGTGCAAAGTCACTTTACATTCTCTCAACTATTCCTTATGCTGCAGTTCCGAGTGTTGCGACTCAGTAGTGACCCAGTCCAGCATGTAAGGACTCAGTGAGGGAACTACCGTATTTATCCAATGTGTACTACAGCTCTCATGTAGAATAGTGTCTTTATGCTCAAAATGGGGTTTTTTTGCCTTTTGAAGAGCTTAAAGAGAGAATGGTGATGGCTGTAGTAATTGTGGATACAGGCAGTAGGCAGCGGATTTTAAAATGTCGTGTATTCCATCACTTACTCACTGTTAATTTGTGTACCAAAAAATTATAAAGCTGCCAAAATTTCTGCATGAACGAGGGAAAGACTCAAAAGATACCACCCATTATGGAATAACTATTGACAGTCGGGGACTGCTGAGAGATAAAGAATCCGGTTATTATCTTTTTCAGGAGTGGAGCCCTTTCAGTAAATGGCTGCTTACCTATGAACACATAGGTAGCATTAATTGCACTGAGTCAGCTATTAGAAATAAGTAAACAAAAAATCACAAACATGGGATGAGGACACTGTTGAGGCAGAGTCTCAGAACTAAGAGAAGTTGTGGGGTTAGAGAGGAGTGTTCGCTCTTTATGAAGACTACAGGAGGGGTCCAGGGAGAAAGAAGGTTGGTGGGACCAGGAGATGAGGGAGGGGGCTATGATTGGAATGCAAAGGGAGTAAATTTAAAGAAAAGGTTCGATGTGATCAGAATATATTGTATACATGTAGAGAATTTACAAAAAAATACATAAAATATTTTAATTATAAAAGTAAATAAAAATTGTCCAATAAATTCAGGAGTATGTTATTACATGTAGGTAGTTAGAATTTACTCTGTTCCTTTATTTCTCTGGTAACCAAAATAACTAGGTGATTAGATTTTAAAATCAAACCAACATGATTGGTAGTACTTTGTTTCACGGTTTATCACTAATTCAATGAGTATAAGGTGTCAGGTAGCGAAGAGGAAATGCATTAGCCTTGACAGGTCTCCTCATGCAGTACCAGTATTTGTTGTAATTCAGATCAGGCTGACTCAAAGAAGTGTGTATCACCTTTCACACAAAAGACAGCTAGTTCTATCTTCACTTTATACATAGTTGCATAGCTTATATGACTGCACAGCTGCCTAATTTTTCTAGGAGGTGTACCCTGCTCGGAACATTACACAGATAAGGATGGCCTCATTTGAAATTACTAGCTTTGTTTCCCATGAGCATGCTCATTCATGGATTTAAACAAGCCCCAGTGACTGTTGAGATGAACTTCCTCCTTTTTTCTACACTGTTCATGAGAAAGAGAAGAGATTCATTCCAGAACGCTCTTGTAGCTAGCTCTTACACACTAGACAACGATTCAAGATTAGTTTCAAAATAGTTTGAATAGCATATTTTCTACTATGTCCTTTCATGTCCTTTTTGAAAAAAAAGTATTTATTATTATTGTATGTGTTTATGGTGTATCTATGTACACGAGAAAGCTATACAAAGAGAGAGACACACACAGAGAGAGAGAATGGACACACATGCCATGACATTTAGTTGGAAATTAGCAGATGACACTGGAAGTCACTTGCAAGTTAAGAATCCTCTTATTTATCCCATGAAGGGGGAGATAGGAAGACATGTATGGCACACTCACATTTGGATAAATTCGCTGTGTTTACACACGATGAAGATTTTTGATGGGCTAAATGTTAGGATATTGAAATGTCTAGGCCTATCAATTAACTTTTATGCAACATCCAGGTTTAACACAGAACACGAGTAGGTCAGGTTAAGAACATCAGACTCTCGACAGTCAGTTTTTATTGTTATGCCTTAAATGAGATTTCAGCTCCAATACAACGTAGAGAAACAGGAGTAAAACCAATGTGTAATGTGTGATAGATGAATTAAAATATTCAAAAGTGGAGCCCTCCAGGATAGGGCTTAATCCTATTGGTTTTATTTATCACCAGTGTTCTTTCTAATGCTAGATTAGAAGATTAGATATAACCTCAAGAATGACAGAGACGATGAGGAAGATGATCAGATTCAGAGAGGTTCATAAACTGAAGGTCTGGGATTTTGATAAGCTAACTTGAATGATACCTTGTTAGATCTGGATTTCAAGAGAAAGTACACAGGTGAACATACAGGGTTCAGAAACCCACCTAAAATTTGGACTAGTGGACAATTATTTGTCATGATATCATAGTGAGCACAATTACTGTATTTTTTTACAACATGAGTTATTTTTTTAAAGACAAGCATTATTTTATTACCTATGAAAACTAAAAGCAATTTTGCTTTCAATTAAGGAGCTACTTAATATTGGGTTCAATTTTTGCATATATTAGACTGTGTAACTATAAATATTTGTAGCATTTAACAGTGATGAAAGATCTTTTCCAAAATTAACACTGGGCTCAAAAGATTACTAAACAATTTTGACTACAAATAATTTCTTTTTGGTCTTTGTGTTCTTATTTGACTGATAAATAGTTAAATATACTGATCTCAGAGCTTTCTTTTTATAAAGAATATTGTCTCTTCATATTACTTGTTAAACTTTGGCATAATTTAGCAGTTATTCCAGAATGAAATATATGCTGGTTTTGATTCTGCTCGTTATGATTTATCAGCTATGCTTACCTTGCCTATATGCAATCTAAAAATGAGTTGACATCATGCTTTTAATTATAGGAAATTAAGTTGTTTCATAATTTCTGCAGTATGATGCCTGTAATATTAATCAGACCAAATCATCACATTACATAAAGTTAATCATTAAAATGATTATCATTATTGCATGCTGTAGTGAACTATTTTTATTTTACTTAGCTTCAACCATATATCTTTCCTAAATATGGAAGTGAAAATCAAAGCCAAGAATTTTTTTAACTTTTGAATACTGAGTGAAAGTAGGTAACAAACTGACTTGTTGAACCTAACTCTCAAACAGTTGAAAATTGATACTTCATATGGCTTATTCCCTGTGTAATTATTGATGAAGATAAGTTAGAGAAGTTTGCATGTTTGTTGGATGTACTAATTGTCACATGTAAGAACTGTATGGTTCTTGAATATGGAAAGTCCCACACAGACTTATGTATTAAACATTTGGTCCTTAGCAGGCAGTGCTGTTTGGAGAGGTTCTGTGAACATTTATGGATGCATCTAGGTGAATGCTATAGACCACTCTGGTTACGTCCTGGAGAATTTTTTGTCTTGGATACATTTCTGTCTTTTTATCTCTCTGTTTCTTTGTCTCTATAGCTCCCATTCTGCTTCTTTTCCACAATGAGTTAAAAATGTTCTACATTGGATCATTACGCCATGGACTGGAAGACTTTCTAAAAGCATGAGTTAAAATAACCCTTCCCTTACATTAAATATTCTCTCAAGATTTTTGAACACAATGATGAGAAAGTTAACTAATAATACAACATTATTGAAAACATAAATAGGTGATATGCCATGACAGCTGTGTTTGTGTACCAGATTCTCATACTTACTGATTATTGATGATCATTAGTAACTTCAAGAATGAAAAGGACCTAGCACTGACATTTGTAAATTACTTAGTTTAGAAAGCTGGCTTTTATGAATACCATAATATTAAGAGTATACACATAGTCTGACAACTGGTTGATCTGATCCACAATATTCTGATGGTAAATGACCTTGTTCTACTATGTAAGGTAGGATTATGGCCAGGTAGAATATCTTCTCCACATCAATCTGCTTATACTTGGATGGGTTTTAGAGCCATTCACTGAAATCTACAGCTAGCTAGCTTTAGTTTCACTACTTTGAATAATTTTCCAAAGTTTGTAATCAGTTGTCACTCATTCTGGTAAAATAATAATAATTGATTTGAATTCTGCTGTGTCCCAGTCCTTTTTACAGAAAGAAATAGGATGGTGTCCTATCTTGATGCTCTTGGATGTGACACATTGGCTGGCGTTTATCAGAAAGTATATTTGTTTGAAATTATCAATCATTGATCATTTGAATAGTCAACGGCCTTTTGAACACTTGAGATAGAAATTTTGATAATGTTTTTTCTGTATTTAAATAGTTCTATGGGATAGTTTGCTATTTGTTGTGTAAACTGAAACCCTGTTTTGTTTTTCTACCTTAAGAGAACATGTTCTTTGCTGTTGTTTTTTTTAAATTTTGACATTTTTATTTTACATTTTTCACAGGTTATGTATCCCAGCTCTAGTCCCCTCCCGCATTCCTTCCCTATCCTGCCCTTCCTTCCCTCATCTCCTCCCTGCCCCTTTCCAAGTCCACTGATAGGGGAGGACCTCCTCCCCTTCCATCTAACTCTAGCTTATCAGGTCTCTTCAGGAATAGCTGCAATGTACTCTTCTGTGGCTTAGCAAGGCTGCTCCCCCCTCAGGGGGGGGGCGGGGAGGTCGAAGAGCCAGCCATCAAGTTCCTGTCCAAAATAGTCCCTGTTCCCCTTACTAGTGTACCCACTTGGGTATTGAGCTACCATTTGCTACATACAAGCAGGGGTTTTAGGTTATATCCATACATGGTCCTTGGTTGGAGAGACAGTCTCATAAAAGACACCTGTGCCCTGATATATTTGGTCATTGCAGAACTCCTGTCCTCTCCATGTCATACTAACTCCCCCTTCTTTCATATGATTCCCTGCACTCTGCCAAAGGGTTGGTTATGTTTCTTAATATTTGCTTTGATACCCTGTTGTGAAACCTGCTTTGTCCTTAATTGAGACTGTATTTAGGTCCACTAAGTCTCTATTAATACCTTTTCCAGGACTGGTGTCATAAACCTATTCCTTGGTTTCATGACTTTAACACTCTCTTGTATTTATTTTGACAGGGAGGCTTGACTCTTGAGGAATCTCTCCATCATTCTAGCTTCCCTCTAGTAAGAGGCTCTGTTGTTGCCTCTTATATTTGCATCATCAAGTCTCAGTGACAGAGATGCACAGTCTTACTGGGTGTGGAGCAGAGGAAACCCAAATGCATAAAGTCTCCAAAAAACGTGTTTTTTGACTTGAGCCAGCCATGCTAACGAGCCCAGGGCCTCAGGCATATGGCTCCCCACCCCCAGGGTCAGTCACAAAAGAAATGACAAAGTCTTCCCCTGGTCCATGTGTGGATGTTGATAGTGTATGAAGGAAATGTCTATCACAGGTCTCTCACCCTAAATATTTATAGTCTGAGACCCATAACCTCTACAAGGACTACTTCTATTGAAATTAGCTAAACCTGTATACTTGATACACCTCTATATCAAAACCCTTACCTAGTTTATTCAGCTGTATGCAGTAACCCTGCCTCTCTATTCAAGTGTGTATAATCAATATGACAAGCTTTTACCATTTCTCCATCAGAGAGTTGAGTCCACCCAACCTCAGGTCTTTCCAGGTGTCTGTGTTCAACCCATGGGCATTTGGCAGTGTTCTTCACTGCCCCAAGCAAGTACTATGCAGATGCAGCAGTACTATTTAATGCATTATCTAGTGCACTGGTTTTCCTGGGACAAAATGAAGATCATACAGAAGCTAAGTTAGGGTGTTACCTAAGTAAGCTTTGTCATTCTTTAACATAATTTTTGATATGATGCCTCTTATCTCCAAAAGGGAAATAAATATACATGTTGTACAGCACTTATAGAATGCTTATAACGGGAAGTGTTTCAGATTTGGAATTTTTACCAAAAAAATAGAATATTTGTATATGCATGATTACCTATCCTGAGGGCACAACCAAAATGTGAACATTAAAATTGTTTATGTTTAGTAGTTGCCTATACATAGATCATGGAAAGTATTTTTATTTTTGTTTTTTATATTAATTACAGTTTATTCATTTTGTATCCCAGCTGTAGCTCCAACCTCATTCCCTCCAACCCCTCCCTCATCTCCTCCCATGCCCCTCTCCAAGTCCACTGATAGGGGAGGTCCTCCTCCCCTTCCATCTGACCCTAACCTATCAGGTCTCATCAGGACTGGCTGCATTGTCTTCCTCTGTGGTCTGGTAAGGCTGCTTCTCCACTCAGGGGAATGTGATCAAAGAGCCAGCCACTGAGTTCATGTCAGAGACAGAGACAGTTCCTATTCCCCTTACTAGGGAACTGACTTAGACACTGAACTGCCATGGGCTACATCTGTGCAGGGGTTCTAGGTTATCGCCATGCATGGTTCTTGTTTGGAATATAAGTCTCAGAAAAACCCTCGGGCCCAAATATTTTTGGTTTTGTTGCTCTCTTTGGGGTCTTCTGTTCCCTTCAGGTTTTTCTATCTCCCTATTTTTTCATAAGATTCCCTGCACTCTGCCCAAAGTTTGGCTGAGTCTTAGCATCTGCTTTAATATCCTGCTGGGTAGTCTTTCAAAGGTATCCCAGAAGCAGAAAGACACACATGGTATATACTCACTTATAAGTAGATATTAGACATATAATATAGGATAAACATACTAAAATTTGTACACCTATAAAAGCTAAACAAGAAGAAGGATCCTGGGTAAGATGATGAATCCTCACTTAGAAAGGCAAATGTGGCAGACTTTGGAAGAGGGACAAAACAGGAAGTAGGACAAGACCCTACCACCACTGAGGGTCTTGAAAGAATCATGAAAGAAATTTTAAACAATATTTTTTGTGTGTAGCCTTCACTGTAGCCCTCTGAATGAGACTAGAAGTGAAATTTTCATTTCTGATATAAATATAAGTATGGGCTTTTTAGTATTTTGATTTTACACATTCACGTTAGGGTGTTCAGGTTGCATGCATTTAGACAGGTTTTAGGTTAGGCTGGTGTGCAGCAGAGTACATGAGGCTTGGCATTTGGTCTGCAAAATCAAGAGGAAGAACAGTGGTATGTTGGCCTTTTGTACCCCAACATGAAGAAAAGATTGGTTTGTGGCAATGTTTTTTCATAAGTAATACCTAGTCATAAAGTATCTTCAGTGGGAAGAGAAAATGCTATAGGTAAAGTATTGAAAAGAAAATCTGATACCATCATTTACTAGTATCAGGCAAACATTCTAAGAAGTGAAATTAGGCTGACAAGATGACTTGGAAGATATAGACACCTGACACCCAACTTCATGCCTGGAATTGATCTCCAGGACCTACACAGAAGGAGGTTTTCTTTGGTCCTCCACATACATACAAAACACACACACACACATACACACACCGACAACGATACTTACACACCCACCCACCCACATGCATGCCCATACACTCACATGCCTACACACTTACACACACCTGTTCACATGTGCACTCACAAAATAAAATGAATAATATTGTAATTTTGAATGTGAAAGTTTATCTCAACTTTATGCTCTTAAATTACTGAAAGTGTGTTTTACCTGATGTATAAGTTTACATGTCCATCTTCCCAAGTTTCTAATCTTTTATTATCTCCCAATACAGTAGTTTTATAATAATTTCAATAGCTCTTCCCTGTACAGCATGAATGCTTTCTCAGTAAATACATATGTGTAGATGATATTTTCTCAGTTGCCTTAACTCTCTCCCTCTATATAAAATGATTTGTAGTAAACAATTTTATTTAATAGCAAAAAAACGGCTGCATGTATTGACATTATGGGGCACCATAATCTATCTATTCACACCTTATACAGTTTAAGACAGGATTTCAGAATAATCTGGTGGAAGGCCAGTGTGCACACTGCTAGTCCTCTGCACACTGCCAAGCAGGGGGCAAGGAAGCTAAGTATCGTTGGCAAATTCTCAATCTTGTCATATGAGAAAATTATGCTATAGTAGGATTTGGGTGCACAGAAGAAAGACCACGAGAGAACACAGAAAGCATGTGGCCATGGACTAGTGATGTTTCTTTTTCTAGGTGTAGCCTAGAAATAAACCAGACAGGCTTCCAGCTCAACTGTACATTTCTAGCTTCTACAAATTATTTTATTTCATATGGATTATGGTTGCTGTTCACTGAGTTACCGTGTCCTCACACTGCATCTCATTGTGAGGAACAGCACCAGGGGCTCTTTCCAGCTTTCTGGGTTGAGCTGTAACCCAAAGGCTGGTGGAAGAGCCTGTCTGGGGAGGCTACTCATGACAGCAACTGTGGGCCAGTCGAGCTAAAGCACATACTATGCTTGTTCTGAGATGAAGCCTAAAAGAGTTCTTTCAGACATTTATGAGTTTTGTTTCCTTTTCCTAGTTTGCAAAGAAAATATAATCAAAGAGATGGATTTTCCATTTTCTTGTATTCTTCACAACCTGTGTGAACCACGATGCAGGCTTCTGAATGTATATACTAATATGAAAAAGAAAAGGTGAAAGTCACGATATAATCTGAGCATGTATTAGAAACCAGTTTGTTTGTATGTTTGCAACATAACAGATTCTGGTGTCCTCCAAACCCAGCAAGCATGGGCAAAAGATGCTAAGGAAAAAATTTTAAGGATTTTTTTTATTTACTAGGATTACCTAATTTTCTTTCCAAATTTAGCAGCAACTTTGCTAAATACTTTAAGAGATTGTGTGCACAAATAAATGCAAACTGTCAATGGACAAGAAATACAGGAAAGGACAAGCCATGTTCTAAATAAATCCACCAGGCACATTCTGCAACACCAGTAATGTAGTTCTGATTTCATTTACGCACTTCTCAGAAAGGAGGCCGATTATAAATACACATGCTGGATTGACTTATCCAACCCATCAAAATTTGGCAATGTCATTCACTCAAGTGTAGCAATGTGATTAAAAGTTAGTATCATTTCTCATTCTCAAAACACCCTAAGCTTGTTTCTTGTGCTACATTATGCAAATGTTGCAAAAAGAAAACAGAAAATATATCTTGCACACCATATTAATTTTATAATTTGGGACCATTTAAGAGATGCTTTGCCTTCCAGAAACCATATTTCACTCAGTAAGGGTCCCACCAAGAGCCCACCTGGCATCACAGGGATGTGAAAGTTCTCTGCCAGGGCTCGTTTTCTACTATTTTGGTTTTTGTCAGACACTCAACAGACCACTTCTGATTATATTGACAAATGCCTGAGTATCATCTCTAACAAAAAAGTGGAAACTAGTAAGTTAATAAATATGAACCTTCCGTGTGAATGTGCATCCTATTAGGCATGAAATACACAACTCCCATTTAGTGATAGGGGATATTACAAAGAAAAAGGAGGTTTCAAGGATGTCTGTTCCTCTCTCTTTTTGATTTTTCATTGGTGCTCCTCATGACTACGCTGTTATGAAGGAAAAATGAATCGCCCAAGCTTCTCTAGCTTTCTTTTTCTACTTCCTATTCTAGTCATGTGCTCACAGAGATTAGATCAACTGCTTTATTGATTTTTTTCTAGTTCAGTCACATACAGCTAGTTAAAAATATTTATTTTTATTTTTAGCATAATTACACAGAGAACTTATTCTGAAAAAAATGAATATGCGAGAAGCCTAGACTACTATCACAATTTGAGAATACCACACATACCTGATTATAGACAATTTAATGAATAACTTGAGAAAAAACTTTTTATTTTCTGGAGTGCTGGAAACTGAACCTAGGGACTCATATGTTCTGCTGAAGTACTCTGCCACACTGCTCCAGTGGAACTAACGTTTAGTTTCTTTGTCACATTTGAACCCAAGATTCCCCTGAGCAAGGAGCTAATGCCTGAAATTCAACCCAACATGGTGGAAAATACAAAAAAGCTTCATATAAACTTAGATATTATAACCAATTAGCATGTAAGTCTGATTTGAAAATCAACTACATTTCTTAAATCTTATTTACTTGATCTTTTGTTTTAGATGGAGCTTGCTAAGGAAGAAAAATGTGAGTTTTTGCCTTTCCTGTCCCCACGGAAGGTAATAGTCAAAGATGGAAAAATTGTGGCAATGCAATTTGTTCGGACTGAGCAAGATGAAACTGGGAACTGGACTGAAGATGAAGAGCAGATAGTACGTCTGAAGGCCGATGTGGTCATTAGCTCCTTTGGTTCTGTACTGAGTGATCTCAAAGGTAGGGCATTCCTGGGAGACACATTGTGATGCTTGTAGGTTTTGTTTTATGGCTCCAATATTTGTTAAGTTTCAGCCATTTTTTTCATCTTAATATTCATTTCCTTTGCTATTATGGACTGGAAGCAATCATGATTTAAAAGGCTTAGAAGTGCTATTTACCAAAGATATGGACTTAATTTAAAATGGTAAGAATTGAAAAGAATGTGAATTTTTATTTTAAACTTACATCCAAAATATATCTTATTTTATAATAATTTTTGCCTGTTTCCTATAAAATAAGGGTCTTTCTTCAATTAGATTAGACTAAAAAGATGTAGCTGAAAAAGTTGGAATAGTCAGTCTTAAATGATGCAGAGAAATTAGGATATAATGAAATCAGAAACTTAGAATCCATATTTATTACCAATCCCATGACAAACCATCACTGTGAACAGGGGACATTGACATTATCCCTTAGAAGTTCAAACTCAACTCCTGTCATTTTATCTGAGTGGCCTAACTGAATACACTAAGGAAGAATAAAATGCTTAGACATATCATGAGACAGAAAAATGTTTTATATAACATTTCAACCTCATAGTTGTCAGTCAACGGAGAAACTGCCTTGTGTTATAACCTTCCCACTCTAGCTTCATCGTAAATGAAAGCTGAAATACCAAGGCACCTTCATTTTGCAAATCTTTACCTTTCAATTCACACCATTGAAATGACAATTATCACTTTTATTTCCTGAAAGGGAAATAAAAGGCCTTTCTGCTGTTCAGATATTCACTAAGAACAATAATAACAGAAAATACACACCTGACACTTCTACCTACAGTACTTACTGTATCCATGTGAAAATTGTACATGTGTCTGAAACAGGCATGCAAATTCACATTTTTATGCAACAGATAGATAAAGAGTGAGCAGTCATCGGGTTTTTTTTGTTTTGTTTTGTTTTGTTTTCCTGCAGGACATGCAACATCTTGGTATTTAGGAATAACCAGATGTTTAATGTCATCAAGATAAATGTTTTCAAATGGCTGTATGATGGTCTACATTTGTCACTTTCCATCTAGATGTGTGTATGAAGTATAGATACAGGCATAGTTTGCTTTGTGTATTCATTAACTGAGCTTATAAGGTAAAAATGAACAGTGTGTAAATTATCTTCAGTTATCTGAAATAAACTGTTCTCTGCAAAACAGTAAGTTGCCAATGAAATTTAAGTAGCAATTCTACTTATGAATCATCTATCAAAAAATTTCATTCTGCTATCTAAATTTATATTTCAAAAATGACAGTCTAATAGTTTTTAAAGTACGTTTTCTAATCAATGCAGATTATCCTGTGGCTAGGATCACAGAAAATACCTTTAGTTTTTTAAAGTAAGATTTTTTTAAAGCTTATGTTTGTGCACGCTATTTTGTTATTGGGTTGTTGGTGGTGGGTGGTGTGGTTGTTGTTTGAGACAGTCTCTCAGTATGCAGCTGCTCCTGGGTGTGAACTTAGAATCCTGTAGGTTCATACTCATGAATGGTGATGTTACAAGCAAGCACTGCCAGGCCAAGTTATTTTATAAGAATATCTGTGTGTTTATGGACATGAACCTTGAGAGAGAGAGTGATGGGGGGAGGGAGAGAGAGAAAGGTAGGGAGAGAAAGAGAGAATTTAGTATTTGGTGTTTAATTTATGAAGTAGAAAAAGAATTTGATATGTTCAATTCCAGAATTTTAAGTTTATTCCAGAATTTGTAAATTTCATCCCCAAAGTCTGTCTCTTGTTTACCCATGGCCACTAAGGAAACCAAGGAATGTGTTCTGTTTCACTGTGCATTATTTTCCTTATTCTAATTTGACAGAGAATAGCTTAGAAATTATATACTAACCTGCCTTAGGTTTTACATGGACAAGGTGTTACTTTCCAAATGAGTAGGCAGCTAGAATAGCTATGATGTTAAACAGCATTCCTCTCCTATTCCTGTTACAGTGGGCAGTGTCTAGACTGGAAAGTTCCAGACTTGGTATCTTATTCATAGAATTTAAATAAAGGCACACAGGGCTTGCAAAGTAGCTCAAAACCCTGTTATAAGTAAGCTATAGTGTGTACCTTAAATACTCTGTAAGGGGGCAGAGGGGACATATACATGAGAAAGTACTCAAGGGTTGTGATAGTTGCTTGTGGTTCCATTTATGAGAGAGAAGAGGAGGAGGAAGTGTGGACACTTAGGGGCTCAGCATGGATTGTTCTGTTTTAATTGACGGCCCAGATTCTGCAAGGTATTTTTTTTTCCAATTTTGAATACTCTTTCCTGTAATTCATCTGATTCTCATCATATATACCCTGAGTATGCATTGGCATAAGGTGATAAACAGTGGCTTCTCCTAAAAGTTCACTCAAAGGACACTGTTTCCCTTACTATGCTTGTGCCCAAACCCAGTTCCGGCCGTACTCATCTATTATCATTCCTGGATATGTTCTGGAACTTGCTTGAATGGAAATGAGGCATCACAATAGGGTTTCCAAGTACCAGACAATCAGTCCATTGTATGCAGTGGGGTGTACAGTTGAGATCAACACCAGTTGCTAGAAGCTTGGTTTGGAGAGGGATTTGTGTGCCTAGTTTATGCATGTGAGAGATCTATGTTGTCAGCTACATTGGTAGGACGCTTATGTATACTCCAAGCCAGTGGAGTGCCCAGGCTGCTAAACTATTCAGTGTGTTTGTCTCACTCCTATGCGATGTTTTCAATACCATTTAGGGTCATGGGAAACACGTTAAAATTGAAAAGGGACTTGGGCTTTTATTAGAATTTGACCTGGAAGATCTTTTAAAAGTTCTCTAATAATAAATTTAAAATTCAAAAAATGTTCCCATGTTCATACTTATTCTGAATGCACTGAAACCAATTTACTGGAAGAAAGTTGTACATTTGGAGAAGAAAAGGTTGTAATGTTATCCCTTTCTATCTCAGAGCTTGTTCCTTTACAATACCTGGAGAACATGATTGTTACAATATTGTCATGTATATGCTACACATTTTGATGCATTCGTTGATAACTGTGCCTCAAAATATTCGGCTTTCTTGTCACCTTTCCTCTCCTTTCCTTTCCAAATTTATTTTGCGTAAACTAAGTAAGTAGCTTGCAAACACTGAAGCGTCCTTTCACACCTTATTCTGTTTTCTCCATTTGACAATGTTAAATATTTTTGTTTGAAATGCTCTTCTCCAAGTCACTTAACCTTTCTAAGGTTCAGCTCTTCATCAATCAAAACAACAACAAAACCAAGCATAATAAAACCTTCTTTCCCTACCTTGCAAGAGGACTGTCAGAAATAAAATGAAACAACAGGAAAGTACTTTGCAAAGAAAACTATAAACAGACTTATTGTTCATGTCATGTCTGGTTCCTGCATTTTTCTTTTAGTTATTTGTAAGCTTGCCACTAAATTCTTCCTTCTTGTGTTACTTTGTAGTACTTGCCAAGGTCCAGGGATTGCAAGTAAATTGAATAGACAGCTCTCAAAAGGAATAGTATTAGCAAACAATTTAAAAGAAAACTTTCAATATTTTTAGCCATTAGAGAAATGCAAATTATAACTATATTGACTTTTTTTCACACTCATATCAGAATAGTTACCATCAAGAAAACAAAAACTAATCATCAAACTCAGATGCTGGCAAGAATATAGGGAGAGAGGAACTCTATATACTGCTGCTACAAATGTAAACTGGTAGAGTCAACATGGAAACCAATGTGCAAGTTTCTAAATAACTAAAACCACCATAGGATATCCTGGATCCCATTCCAGGATATGATACAGCAGGAATCTGTATCAGCGAACCGTATTCACATGTACATATCTATGTTCGTTTCTGTGATAGTCACGATGGCTAGGATCTGGAGTGACGGTGTGTGTCCTACAACAGATGAACGGACGAAGAAGAGGTAGAACTGAAAAGTGTCGAATTTAAGTACCTTCATATTTATATTTTATCACTGTGGCCCAGACCATGACAGCTGCACCTTTTCCATGTTTCCAGCTATCAATATCCATCCTCTCATTCTTCCTAAATATCTGCTTGTAAGAGATATATACCCATTGCTCTTTCTACTCATACAATAATGATTATAATGAAAAATTCATTAATTAATCCAATGACAATCCCAAGGAGCTTTTTCTGTCCCCTGAAATACAATTACAGCTGACACTCTAATACCTTACATATATATACAAATACATATATGCATTTGAAATGAACGAACGACTCAGGGATATAAATTGTATTAAAACTATTTTTTTTCTGAGAATTAAGTGTTTTATTTTTCTGAGGAAAGGTAAAACAATTCTTTTATTCTATGAAAATGCTGGTTTTTTTCCCCCTTGTTTGGCATAAATTATTGCATTCATTATAATCTGATGACTATTACTCTAGTTAGAGCCTGTCTAGTACATTAACTCATACAGGAGCTCCAGAGCCAGTCTGTGCGTATGGAAACCTGCCTCCATATAAAAGATTCCACAGTTTTAACAGTCAATAGCCTTTTAAGATATTTTATTTTCCATGTGGTATAGCCTTGGAGTACTGGAACAAATTTTCTTTATGCAAATTTTAGTGGCACAAATATCTGTTTCGTGTTTCCAAAAATCAGGTATTTGAAGAGTAAAGCAATTGAAGTCACGCTGGTCTTTCTAACTGAAAACAGATCATATTAGCTTATTTAAACTAAGGGGAGTAAAGCTCATTTTTTTTGAGATGGAAAAGAGAAACACTTCTGAGAATATTAAACTCCTGAAAAGTATGAGGTGATGTGAGTTTAGAAAGGCAAGGCTTGGAAAGGAAGATAGAACAAAAGCGAGGCGTGTCTTCCACAGTCAACACAGCTCAGGGAGCAGGGGCTTGAATCCTCTGCTCTGAGGGACACAGCCAAGGAAGGCTGACCTCCAAGGGAGGGAGTCTACACACAGCATCAAGGCCTGGAATTTCCGCTCATCTCAGCAGGAACTGGAGATAACAAGCACAATGCCCAGATTTTTCTGAATCTTTAATGCAGCCCTTAGAAACCAACTCCCTTGATGGCATTAATTGCAATTAGTTGCATAAGGGAGTGTTTTGTGGGAGAGGGAGGAGGAAGGGTTTAAAATCACTCATCGATCTATCAGAAAGCCCTCAGAAAGGTCTTTGAAGCCTTGTGGGAAAGTCAAGCTTTCTGCGGATTCCAGCTTCAAGTGTGGCATGGTTTCCCCCTCCTCCTCTGGGAGAAAAGGTGCAGGTCTTGGCTTAATTGTATTTATTCTGACAGTCTGAATGAGAAATTGACAGGCAAGAAATGGTGTGCCTGAAATCTTAGCAAAGTGGAGACTGGAGTTTTCCAAATATGTTTGCCTTATTTCTTTGTACGGAGGATTTTTATCTTATTTTCATATAAGCTCAAGATAGGTCAGAAACACAACAAGCAGAGTTATACTTTAAAAGACCCGAAATTATTATAGTGTTTGTCTCATTTTACAGCTTATCAAGGTATGATTTATTGAGTTATTCACCAATGGAGGCAGAACACAAGTTTGCTATTTTTTTTCATACCACCAGATTTGTTGTTTGATTGTGCTGTTATTTTTACATTTGATGTTCGGAATGAAAAAGCATATTTTACAGAAATCGGAGGCAGCACTGGCAGGGATGTTAGTTACTTGGCTTTCAAGTTCTTTTGACTCACAGTTTCCTTAAGTCCCCTTCTTCCTCATGAAAAGATTAAGAAGAAAGGCAAGGGATGAAGTACCAACTAGGGAAACTATCATAATTAGTCCTATCTGCTCTTGTATTTATTTTATAAAATATATGCAATAAGCTTCAGAGAACACATAGAGCACTGGATTTTATTGCTGGGTGAGAGAATGTTTTTAGCTATTGCAAAACTTTAGAGGAGGTGATTTCGCAGTGATTAATTTAGGTAAGAGAATTGTAACAGACCTGACTAGTTGTTGGTCTGAACAGTCTCACATACTGGATGCATTATGAATATAATATGGAATCACTCATCTTGAAATTTTCCCAGTTGTATTTTCAGGAGAACTAGAAGGGATCTAAGAGATGGTGTGCTCTGGTTCTGTCCTTCCTGTTGACAGTTTGCTATCTCAGACTCTGGGTTAGGTGGTGCTAGCGAGGAAGTAGGGGAAAGGCAAGTGTACACTACACTTCCAGGAATACAGTTTAATAGGAGAGACCCCCAGGCCGAAGCAATGGGTTTGGAAGATGTTTAGTGTCCCATGGAAGCTCACAGCTGAGGGTGAGGGCTCAAGACAGCTGCTGGAGGAAGTGGGTGAAGAGTTGAAGTCTAGATGATGCGTAGGAGTTTCCAGGGGGAGTGGAGGTGGAAGGGAGGGAAGCCACAAGACAATTACGCAATGTGCTTAACACCAAACTGTTAGATTAAGTAGTCATTTTACAGTCATTTAAAAAAGCTGTTTGAAAAAGTACGTTTTTTAGAAAGTTGTCAGCAGCCTACTCATTTATTTCATGCATGTTCTTATCTTTATAAATGAAGGTATGATTTTTTTCACTTTTAGAACTTTATTAGTCTACAGTTTCTACCATGTAGCCTATTACTAATCTCCTCACAGTGTACAACTGTGGAAAGACCTGCTGAAAACCCATCTAGTCACTAGGACTTCAGCATGACCAAAGGGGAGTGTGCCTATCAAACTACTGGTAGAAATGATCAGACATGCATAGCTACAAAATATGACAATAAAATCTGGAGTGGGTTCTAAAAATGAGTAGACATTTCCCTGTTAAATTGGCTATCACATATAAAATATGGGCCAAAAAGATACATTCATGTGGTCAGGGAATGGAAAAAATTTAGTCAGCTGAAACAGATGGGATGGTTATGTAAGGATGGGAAGTGGGCAGGGATAAGATGACAGGACATTTGGCTACAAACTCCTGTTGAGTCAAAGGAACACTAAGTCAAAGCATGCTAAGCTGAAGGTTTTTGTTTGTTTTGCTGTTGTTTTCTAATTACATTTTAACAACCAACCAGGTGACAGATAGAGTAAATGCTATACATATTGGAGATACCTTTCTCTTAAACAAAACAGACATTGCTGCTAGTTGTCCCTTCTGCCACAGATTGACATCAGAAGAAGTAAAAAGGAAAGAAGCTAGGAGCCTGTCAGAGAGGGCCCCTGTAAGGCACTGCCCTGCAGAATATCAAAGCAGATGCTGAGACTTATGGCCAACTGTTGGGCAGAGTGCATGGAATCTTACGAAAGATGTGGGAAATAGTAAGATAGGGAGAGGACAGGAGCTCCACAAGAAGAGCAACAGAACCAAAAAATCTGAGCACAGGGGTCTTTCCTGAGACTGATACTCCAACCAAGTACCATGCATGGAGAAAACCTAGAACCCCTGCACAGATGTAGCCCATAGCAGTTCAGTATCCAAGTGGGTTCCATAATCATGGGAACAGGGACGGCCTCTGACATCTGCTCCTTGATCACCTCACCCTGATGGGGGAGCAGCCTTACCAGGCCACAGAGGAAGACAATGAAGCCACTCCTGATGATAGCTGATAGACTAGGAACAAAAGGAAGGAAAGGAAGACCTCCCCTATCAGTGGACTTGGGGAGGGGCATATGTGGAGAAGAGGGAGGGAAGATGGGATTGGGAGGGGACGAGGGAGGGGTTTATGGGGGATACAAAGTGAATAAAGTGTAATTAATAAAAATTAAAAAAAACAGGAGATAGAAGCCAAGGGGTACATATTGTTTAGGGACTCATGTACACAGCCAAGTGCGTTTTCTATACAGACTTCCAGTTTGAGGTAAAATTATTTACATAACTCCAAGAGATGATCCAACAAACTATAAGTAGTGTGCCTTCGTAACATAAAGGAAATCTTTGCATGCATGACAGCTCCCAAGCGGCATAGGTAGAACCCCCAAGTACAGCAGATGGGATCATGCTGCAGGTGCTGGTAATGTGTTTGCAACTGGATTTTCTTAGTCCATTCAACAACTGAAAACAGGGGTGGGGATTACGAGAATAGAGAATGGTTAACAACTAGTTTGTTTGTTTGTTTTTATAATAAGCACATGTGATTTGACTGTCTGTTGTGGTGGTCTTCATTACCACCCCTTGCTATGAAGTCCACGGTAGCCTCAAACTTTCTTCTTTATGTTTGGGTAACTGGGGCTTTGGCCGTTGTTCCTCAGAACAGGATTTCTCACTCTCCAGGCAAGTTTGGCATAACAGTGAGCCTCAGCGATCCACCGGACTGTGGCACCCCAGTTTGGGGATTATAAACACGTACCACCAAGAGTTATTTTTATTCATTTATTTTTTGTTGTTGTTGTTTCTGGGTATTATGGTTGTTTTAAGATTTATTTTAGTTTTTAAATAGTTCTTTGAGATTTTCACAGGATCTGTTTTGATCACATTCTCCTTTCCTCCCAAACTCTTCTCAGATGCATTCCCCTTCTTTTCCCTCCCAATTTTATTCTTTTTTTTTCTTTTTCTTTTTTCATCGAAGCCGTTTGTACTTCCCAAATAATTTTGGATCTGTGGCCTTCTGCTACAGCATGTTTGACTTATCAAACCCTATGCTTCTAATGACAATTGAGCCTTCCTCTCCCAACCGCTAAGGATTGTCAGTAACTCCTAAACTAGGAGTGAGTCCGTGTGTTTAGCTCCCCTGTCTTGGCTGAGATTTGGCCAGGTTTAGGCTAGCATGGGTCTTGTCACATACGCAGTTGCTCTGTCCAGAGACAGTGTTTCGCTTTAGTCATCCACTGTCACTGGTTACTACACTGTTTTCCTTCTCGGATTCTACTGATGGATCTCATGATCTCAGGCTTTCAAGACAAAGCCATTCCTGACAGGGCTAGCTTCCTCGCTCCTGGTGCTCCACATTTCAATCCTCCTAATTCAGCTTCCTGAGTGCTAGGTCTACAAAAATGCTCCACCAGAGTTAGCCTCATTTGCCTGTCTATTCACTGTCATATCTTATTTCTTAGAGTAGGGGCTGTTAGTCACTGAATGGACTACTAAATGAGAGTTGTTACAGCGATTCCTTATGAAAGTATGAGGAATAAATATGATAGAATTTCTTTTGGACTTCTAGAAAAACTCTGTCCTGCCATACTGTGACACTTTTATTTGGTGATGACAAGTATCTTTAAGCCATGACAGCAAACTTACTGTGTGGTACAATTCTCCCTCCACCCTGTTATGCATAGCCCATGCACATTACTTTCTTTTATAATGTCTACATATGCTGGTTGGTTTGCTCAGTGAAGATCTTAAGCATGTCCTCATCTATTCTGTGCCTTGTCTTGCTTTTAATTATATTTTGGGCAAGAAGTATTCTCAAGGGACTAATAGGATAACTATATCTACTTTCTTAAAAATTGCCTCTTTTATCAGAAAGATTTTTTTTTCTAGCTAGATTTATTATCGTTCTATTATAAAATATTCTGCACAGAGAGAAGATAGAGTGTAGAATTGCATGCCAGTACTGGCATTTCTGCTGAATAGCCATTGAACATAATGGAATCTTTGCACAGTTTTCCTTTAGAATTACTTTAAAGGGTAGATGTGATGAGAAGGGAGGTCAAACTGATAACAGTGTTGAAAGTGATTTAGAATCAACATCACATCACTTACAACTGCCATAGACATCCGTTTGAGGCACGACATGATATTTCTGTAATTATTTTACTTCCTTTAATAACTGCATAGGAATAGGTTTGTTTCCCCAGTGAGTCGCTCTGTTCAGAGCCTTTCCTTATCTTTGTTTTCCAGGTTTCACTAGTGCTTGATACCATATGCATTCTTACAGGGAGACAGTGGATAAATCAAAGTCATTTTCCATCAAATCAAAGATTACATATAAGAAGCAGAGCAGTAGTATGTAACAAGTTTTGTTGGGGGAAGGAGGCAGAAAATGGAAAAATAAAGTAATTGTTTCAGAAAATAGAAATCATAAAATATAGTTAACAGGAGTCAACATATAGTGAATGTTGTACAGCCCTGAACCTTATTGACCAGCTGTTAATACATTTGTGTTTTTTAATACTGTTTACCTATAGTGTAATAAAATGCTATTCTTTTAAAAATAGTACAAAGTATATCAGTTCATCAACAATGTTACAATTTAGAATTTTAACAAACATTGAAACAAACAAACAAAAGCAAGTTTCTCAGTGTTTACAAACTCCTTCCTTGTTACACTTTGAGGTTCAGGGACAATAAATAAGTATCTGAGGAATTCTTGGATTTTTCAAAATTGTATTTTAAAGATTCTCCTAACAATATTATTTTTTTAAATTTGGCTAGATAACATTTTTATTTAAAGAATAAAATACACTAAGTTTTAGTACTTACAGAGAACTGTATCTTATTCAATATTCAATGAAAGCATAGTTTAAAATTAATTCAGGGCATAGAGTGAAATAACAGCCTCTAGTGAAGTTACAGATTACTCTACCCCTTTAAAGTACTTATTTTTCATTGCAAATAAATATTATTCTTAAATCTGATAGTTTTTCAAGATGTAAAACTACAGTGACTTATTGTACTTGGTAAAACCAAGATTTAAAAGTCAGTTAAATTGTAAAGTAATAAACAATATGGACTATTTATGAATATTATAACTAATATATATTTTGTTAATAACTCTGGATTTAAATTTTTTGTTGAGTGGATGATATATAAAAAAGAAATGCCGATGTAACGTAGGTTTAATCTAAAACTGAGCTAATGCAGACACTGGTTTTTACATGCATTTTGACTAATAGAAAAATCATGTTCAAATGTAATTTATATTTACTACCACTTCTATATGCTGCTCGAATCAGGTGCCCTACTCTGATATTACTGAGTAAGGCCCTGAATGAATTTTTGTAACCTTTCATGGGTCTTCTCCAACCTGTTCAGTGATTAATGTTATCCATCACTTTCTTTTATTTCCATAACCAATACAGTTAGAATATTGTCCTTGTTACTTTTCTATAGCTGTGCTAAGACACCATAACCAATTCAACTGATATATGAAATAGCTTATGGGGTTATACTTTCAGAAGGTCGGTCCATGACCATCATGTAGGGAATTATGGCAAAAGTAAGTAGGCATGGCCCTGGAACAATACCTAAGGGCTTATACCTGATCCACAAGCAGTAGACAGAGAGAACTAGCTAAGAATGGTGTGGGTTTCAGAAGCCCACACCATTCTTAGCTAGTTCTCTCTGTCTACCCACTCCAGCAAAACCACACGTCCTCTAACAAGGCCACACCTCCTACTGCTTTCCAAACCACTCCCCAAACTGGGGACTAAGCATTCTAATATATGAGCCTATTGGGACCTTTCTTATTTTAGCCATCATAAATAGTTTATTCAGAATTTTTCAAAGGGATTTTTACTCACATAACCATTTGTTTCCATGAAAATAAGAAAGAGTGGTAAGCATATGTTTTAATATGTGTTTGATGAATATCTAGTATTTTTATAAGCACTCTGGCTTAGTGTTTTGGCTTACTATGGTCCTGTTTCTTCCCATATTTATATGCTGTTACCAAAGGAAGTTCCACATCACCAGCATCATTGAATAGCCCTTATGTTTCAGGAGCCAAGTATTATTGTCTCTGATATTATAACCAAATGCTGTAGTTTAATTAGATATTTTATATTTTAATTAAATTTTTATTTTTACATTAATTACAGTTTATTCACTTTGTATCCCAGCTGTAGCTCCCTCCCTTCTCCCTTTCCAATCGTATTCTTCCTCCCTCATCTCCTCCTATGCCCCTCTCCAAGTCCACTAATAGGGAGGTTCTCCTCTCCTTCCATCTGACTCAGAACCCCTGCTCAGACGTAGCCCATGGCAGCTCAGTATCCAAGTGGGTTCCCTAGTAAGTGGAACCGGGACTGTCTCTGACATGAACTCAGTGGCTAGCTCTTTGACTGCCTCCCCCTGAATGGGGGAGCAGCCTTGCCAAGCCACAGAGGGAGACAATGCAGCCAGTCCTGATGAGATCTGATAAACTAGGGTCAGATGGTAGGGGAGGACCTCCTCTACCCATGGGATTAGATATTTTCTGTTTTGTCATCCTACATTCCTGTGTGCTGTAACTCTCTGCCATTTGTTTAATAAGCTTACAACATCCTATCCAGATCGCCAAGGTACAAAAAGTAAACATGTTACCTCTGTATATAGGATTGTGTAGCCTGTGAGGGAAGTCATGTGGATGTCATATTGCCAACAGGGAGAAAGGGCCTGAGGAGAACCATGTAAATTGCTAGTGTGATATACTAGTGTGTGATACACTTCCTACTGGGAAAACCATAGAAGAGTATGTCATAACAAGTGATGTTTAGAGTAGAGGTAAATACTAGACAGAGAAAAAAGTACTAGACAGAAGGAAAGAGACCAGAGACCTAGGACTGATGTCACAGTGACAAGACACAGTTGCACTGTTGCACAAACCAGTTCGTTTGGTTGGATTATAAAGTGTGTCCCGATAAATGGTAATAGTGTTATTAGAAAGCATGTGATTGTGAATTTTTGAAGTATTATCCAACGTTAGCTCAATGCATATGGAATTATTCCAGAGTTAGTGGGTTCTCGTGACCTAAGAGGGAGCTAAATCTATGTATGTTCTCCTCACACAAACAAGGGAGCATTAAATTAAACATGCATCCTTCTGGACTTGTCATCTGATTGTTTGCTTTATTTTTTACCTCATCTATTCTCGGTTAGACTCACAATCCAATTGTAGGTATACTGCTTAAATTTTAACACAGAGTTCTTGGCAACATCTCTTGAGCAATGAGTAATCATTGAACAAGTGGATAAATAAATAAATAAATAAATAAAACAATAGATAAATGTTTGCAGCAAAAGAAGAAAATAATTGCTTCATTTAAAATTATTTTAATAGAAATTTCTCAGTAAATGCCAACCATGTATGTGAGCCCCCAAGAAGTCAGCCCTGCTATCTAATACTGGACACTTCCATATACATTGATGACAGCTTCCTGTGATTAGGCACTCTGTTCTGTTTTTTTGTTGTTGTTGTTTGTTTGTTTTTGATTTTTTTTTTTTGCTTATTTGTGTCACTAGTAGATTTTAATTACAGAGGGAAATTTTGTCATTCAGTCTCTTGTTACAAACATGTTCTAGTTTATTTGTTTAGGATGCCATAATGGAAATTTTGGGTTCTTTGTATGTTATGCGAATATGCTTTTATGTTAATCCCAAGTGTGGGATTTTAGTTGGGTTACAGTTTGTCCATACCTGTTAGCTGTCACATGTAGGGTGTGATCTTTGCCAGATCCTAAGTGCCTTCCACTTGAGGCAAAGAGAAGGGTGTGCTCTAGGACCCTGAGAGTATAAATACAAGGCCTAGAAAGAGAATGTGTGATGTTCTGGAGTGGCAATCTGTAAGGCATTCTGTGTGGTGTTGTGTGCTGGCTTGTGGGGTGTGGCAGTTTGGAGAGACCAGAGATAGTATGACAGTTTGGAGCAGACAGACTTCAGGCTTCGGGCTGCAAAGTTGTGGATCAGCCTGCTATCTGTGTCTGTGGTTGAAGGACATTGGTATAGAGCCCTAAAAGAACCCCTTAACCCGGAATAGCTGGGAAAAATGAAGGGGCCTGGAGCCCCTCTCCCCACTAACCTTTTCTCTCTCCTACTTAAGGTTGGGGGGTTGGAGATAGAGGACTAAACATCCCAAATAAATTAGAGTTTTGGGAGACCACTAGAGGTGGCTCTCTGCCACAGGGTCTTGACCATTCCTTTCTAGGCGTTTTTTCCCCTTTCTGTTCATTCTCCTCCAGTCAAAGATCAATCCTGTATCTATGTTTTTGGAGCCTGTATTTCCTCTTCCTCGAATGTCCAGCTTTCTGCTGTTTAGTTATTTTGCCCCTCCTTCCCCTGTTCTCCATACTGCTGTGATGTAAAGCACCCTTGCTATTTCTCAGCATCATCTAGAAACAGTTTTTTTTCATGGTGTCCTCTCAGCAGCCTGTTTGTCTATCATATGGTTCCTTGCTCGTTTACTGTTTATTTCTGTCTTCTGCAATGTATAACCCACAAGGACTGGTCACTTATTTTTGGCTTATAAAATAAGTGTAGATCAAAAGTATTAGCCAATAAATATTTGCTAATTGAATAAATGAATCCAAGCCAATGCCTTAATCTTTTCTTTTGGTTTTAATCATTAAACTTTTAGTAAGAGTGGCCCCCTTATGTCTTATGTCTTTGCCACACTCCCTATCCATAAGACCTTTCATTGTGTGTTTTGTTGCAAATATTTTACTGTTCATTGTACTCCAGGTTGGCAGACATTGTGACCTGCCTTTTATTTTTCTCTTACATTGATATTTCTTAGTACTCACTCATATGGTTAAGAAATATCACAAATGATAGTTTTTGGAACTTTAGTCTGGATTGTTATTGCTGCATGTTTTACATGCTTGACTTGATTTTTCATCTGTAAGTGCACTCCTTCCAAAACTTTACATATGCCATGAGTGCACGTAGTACTCTAAGACACGCATGTTCCTCCAAGTTCTCTGGAGATTTCTAACCTACATGATTTGCTGATTTGCCGTTTTATTTTATATCTTAAAAGTGTGCCCTTGGTAACTTACTTATCCACCCCTCATACTGAGATTTTAGCTACTCTGTGATACTCCAAAGAGAGAGTAGGTGACTAGTATTCAAGAACCACCCAGGCTTACAAAAGCACTCAATGACATGTTCCGATATTATCATTATAAGATTCTCTAATACAGCTTTTGTTAATACCAAAGGTGTTTCCGAATTGCTTGAAAACCCACATGGTTCCTATTTAAGGGAGCTATATTTTGAATCGTGCATTTACTAATGTGCAAAATTTGTTTAAACACAATTTTACTATGTGTTTTAAATTTGCATTGATGTGTGCCTACTGATGATTGACAAGAGGAGAAAAAGCTGTAAGATGGATATCAAAAATAACATTAATGAGCTGCTAAAGCTAAAATTACAGGAACTTATGAAATTGGTTAAACATAAAAACCATTAAACTGTTTACTGAAGCTTCACAGATATACTGCAGCTAATGAGCATTTCTGCTATTTAAATAAGCCCAAATTGAACACACATTACATGGATACATAATTAGTCATGGCAGTCAAACACACATAGACTTACTTTTAAAGCTCTATTTAGGAAATCTTTTCCATTTGATTTATTTTGTTAATTAAAATATTTTCTTCAGCATTCACTTATATTTTAATAATATTGTTTTCACAAGTAGCATAATCTTCTCTTGGCTTTCTGTGTTTTTGTTTATGCTTTAAATGCAGCAAATGGGGATTTTATGTTAGACATTTTTCTTAACCCCTTTCTGTAATTCTGTATATCACTTGGTGGCATCATTCAGCATTTAAATTTTTTTTTCTCACTGGGAATTACATGTGAAATATCTCAGCAGCCTATCGTTTTTCACTGTCTCATAATTATCAAGAAGTATTAAGCACCCAAATATGCATAGAATTATGATGATTATGGTCCAAATCAGATTAAAGGATGATCTATTCCTTCAAGGAGTTTGTGGTCTTAAGTAGATGGTAACACTGAATATAAATAAGCAAATCAAAGCACACCATTTGGGAATCCAGCAGAGAACCTGAAAACAATCCCCACGTATTTACTTCAAGAGCACTGACCTCCTTGAGGAGATCTTTTCAGAGAAAATGAAATCAAATCTTCAAGGAGTTCACAGAGTCTTAAATAGATGGAATTATTGTGGAGAAATAAGCAAATCAAGGTGAAGTGTTTGCATGGGTTTAATTCTGAATTGATTGTTGGTCAGTTTAGGAATGGAAATGAAAGTCCCAGTGGCATATAAGGACAACAGAAGTTATTTCTGAAGGCTGCTGTTGACAACTGTCCTTTGATTTGAATTGTGAAGCCTCTTTATCTTGAGAGTGGTGGGTTTAGAAATCTATTTTTACTCTCAGTGAAGATTACGAACAACCAAACTGAAAATAATCCAGGCAGAGAAATAACGAAAACAGATAGTTAACAGCAATTGAAAGTAGCCATTCAACCATTATTCCTCTGTTGTTATATTTGTGTGCCTGCACGTACGTCTGTGTGATCTGGAGTTAGAGACAGTTTTGAGCTGCCATGGGAGTGCTAGGAATTGAACCGGGTCCTCCGGAAGAGCAGCCAGTGCTCTTAAGTGCTGAGCCATCTCTCAAGCCCTCTGGTCTCATCGTATTTTTGTTATCCAAAAAACAACTTTTGAACTATTTGGGTTCTCTCCCCACAGTGAACCATGTCTTTCATTATGGAGCTAGGAACTATAATAAAACTGGCCAATTAAGACACAATAATATGTAATATGGATGCTCAATGAGAAGAATAATGTAAATGAAAGCACACAATGGCTCATTTCACTGAGACAAAACAATTCATTGAAAAGATGATCTAGACACTGCATCTATAAAGCTTGTCAAGACTGGTGTTACTTGTTGTCCTTCTAACATTCATCTGTCCATTCTAGTAACTTCCTGGTCTCCAGTGGGAAGTTCCCAGAGAACATTCTATTTTTTTTAATTTTTATGTATTTATCATTATATAAATCACTTTATATTCTGGCTGTAGCCCTCTCCCCATCTCCCATCAGTACCATCTTTCATCCCTCTTCTCCCCCTATGCCTTTCCTGCAGCCATTCTTGATGATACCTGATAGGCTAGAGTCAGAGAGGAGGAGAGGACCTCCCCAACCAGAGACTGTTCTTGACCATTCCGCTTAACTTTCTCTTACCCCTACTGCTGGAAATAAGAAAGGTTGGGTGTCAGAAACAATTCGATTCGAATACAGTCTCTATCACCTGTTGACTATAAGGAGATTCCCAGTACACACCCTCAACATCTGTTTTGTGGTTGGAATGAGAGAATAGAAAAATATACGGTATTAATGCCAACCAATTACAAAGCATTTATGAGTACCAATTGATTTTCTTAGCATTAAGTAAGGGTAGAATCAATAGACTGCAAGAAGTAAGTATGAGAAAAACTCATCAGATGGGTTTAAAGATCTTGTTAACAGAACCCTTATTGAGGTTACTGGGAACAAATGATTCAAAGATGATACCAAGATGCTTAAGCTCTATTATTATGCCATTTGAGAATGGAGAAAATATTTAAAGGTAGCACTGATATTTACAAAATATGATGGGGCAAGAGGAAAAGCAGTGGTGTGATAGAAACCAAACTGAAAAACTCTCAGGACAAAGACATGGTCCTTTCCTGAAGATTGACAAGACATTATGGCAACCAGTGTTACAGACAGGAAGAAAAAATCAAGCCTCTGCTCTTTCATAGCCCTGAAAGAGGGAATTCTGGTGGGTTCCTCACTTGGTTGAAAGTCACAAGATTTAACAACCTTGAGTGAATTAACCATCTTGATGAAACTCCTCAGAGGATGATTTGGGAGACAAGTGAAGGTCTGGTGTGGTTTCAAAATGGAACATACTCTGCATGAGTATCAATATAGAGGATCTACCTATCTTAGAAATGGGAGATAATGGTAAGTGGCAGGAGGTGATGGCATGGGGAGCAAAGCCATCCCTCGAATGCCCCATGGTTCTTAACAGAAGGCAGAGTTCCTAAATACTAGTGGAAGAAAGGCATATTAGGTATTGACCCAACTGGTTTTTAGTTTTGGCAGTGGGGAGACAAACAAGGTCTCATATGATATCCCGCAGACTTTCTAAAAAATATCAGACAAGGATGATTCTTGACAGTAGAACAAGAAAGAGGACTCATTAGGCTTAGGCAACAGAAAAAGCAAAGCTCTGTAAGATGCCCACAGGTATTTACAAGTAAAGCATGGAGATCACTAACAATTATGAAATGAAGGAGGGAACAGAGCAGTATTGTGATCAGAGTTTTGATGTGATAACTTGGAAGGAATGGTGGACCATCCAGAATAAAATCTGACAGGCAGTGTGGTTGTTTAATGAGAAGAGCCCCTATAGGCTTGTATGTTTGAATGTTTAATCCCTTCTTAGTAGAACTGTTGGAGATGTGTTTTCTTCCTCCTCTTCCACCTCTTCCTCCTTTCTCCTCTTTCTCTTTTGTTTCCTCCTCCTCTTTCTATCTCTGTCTATCCTTCCATTTATATCTCTATCTTTATCTCTATCTTTATCACTTTCTGCCTCCAAATTGTGGATAAGATGTAAGCTCTCTCAGTGGCTCTAGCTGCCATACCTGCCGTCCAATCATTCATACCGTCTGAAACTGTTAAGCAAGTGCCCAATTAAATGTTTTCTTTTAAAGGTGTTTTTGTTGTGCTGGCGCGGTCTCTTTAGAGAAATATAATAGTAACTAAGATGAAGAGAACTGAATAAAGGAAGACTTCAAAGTAGAGCTTGTGGTCATTTTTGTTGAGATCAAGCTCAGGGCCACAATTGACTATTATTTCTATTGAAGAACATGTAGTGGACTGAATGATAAAGAATTATGAAGAAAAAAATTTAGAAATGGAACATACCTACAATCCAAGGGACAACTCAATAATGGAGGGAATATAGACAGAATAGCTTTCTGCACATGTAAGAAGAAAAAGAATAAAAATATAATAGAATTTAATTGGGGGATGCTACATAAAAACAAAAAGTAAGACGGGGCACAGGACTTGTCAATCAAATAGGCCATAGTTTCATTGGATGGACATAATGGAAGGCATCTTTGAGTAGTGAAAAAAGGGGGCAGTATGGATTACTCTAACAAAGTGGATAAAAATAGATATTGGATATAGCTAGGAGAAGGGTGCAACATGTCAAGATCCAAGGTTTCAAAGTAGGTGAGGAAAAGAGAAAAGTATGAATACTGTATAGGAACAGAGTCAGAAATATCGTGACAAAGGACTTGAGAAGGAAAAAGATGCAGAGTCAAGGGGAACTTCTTAGGCTGGTTGAAGGAAAATGACAGCCTCTCACTTCAGATGCCATTGGCTTCGGGGAATGCATGGTGATTGTATTCTTAGGGATATGTATGTGGAACAAGAGCCTGCTGTACCAACATGGTGTTCTCAGATGAAGGTATTTTTTGGTTCCATCCCTTGCCTTCTCCAACCTGGTCCTCTATTTAAACAGAATTCTCAGATCTTGGCTCTCCACTTAGAACTGTTTGATCTGTCTCAGATTTTGCTTTCTTCTGTAAATTACTGAGGTGATTGCCATAGCTTGTTTTTTTTCTCTCATCATGCTTTGATCCTTCTGGGTCATCACTGATATCAAATTAAACAGCACTCATGGGGATGAATTCATCTATGTTATCAGGATAATACTTCACTAGAAATGAAGGATTTTTTTCTTCCATTCCTTTGTAATGTCAAACTCTTCAAAGAGTACTAATAATCCTTTCTGTTATGGTTTCAGCACTGTTGTTCCTTTCTTTATGGATAATTAATTTGTATTTATGTACTCAACTATAATGCCTTCCATGTCTTTTTATAAATACTGAGAAACACATGTGTTATACATGTATGGGTTTTTCATATATATATAGACATATATATATATGACAGCACGACTATGTCCATTTAATTGACCTTAGCAATATGCATCTGCTGATGATATGTCCCTAAGGGATGGTTTCTGCAATTATAAGGTGTGGCTTATTGAAGAAAATTGTGTGTCACAATACAATTAAGTCTATGTGTTTTTTTAAAGTCATCTCAGGCATAACAGTAAATTGGCTAAAAGTTCCTATTTCAAAACCATTTCTTGTTATAAAGCTACCTTGGAGTGTCTTTGTTTTTTAAATAAGCTCATTTGAACCCAGTAGTAATTAAATCTGAAAATTAACATAAATCTTGAATGTTTGGTATGAATTAAGGATGTTTCCGTTCTTTTAAGGACTGCATAAAATTCCAGGCACCATATCATTTAGCATATTTCTCTCTCATTTGCAGAATAACCTGGACTGTGAATAAGCACATTTAACGGCTCTTTTTCAAGTTCCTTTTTTGTTGTTGTTGTTCAACTATGTAGCTACTGGGGCGTATGCCTACCTCCACATGAACATACAGTTCCTTGGAAACCTGTGTGCAAACTATAAATGATCATAACAGAAAATGCCCACCCCCTTCAAGAAAGAAAGGAAACCATGCAAGCCTTTATTAATATTCATTTAACACTTCATAGAAGATGGCAAGCAGTTATTTGGTTTGCAAATGTAAACATACATTTTTCATTCACTTGGGTCCTCATCCTTCCTAGCAGCATCAAGGCAGGAGTGATCTGCTTGTGAGGTTTGTTTACACTGAATTCCAAGTTGAATGAATCAGCAGAGAGTAAAAGTTTTCAGTTGTCCATAGAAGGATGATTCCCTTGATGCAGATGAGAGACATCCCCTTGTTACAAGTAGCTAAAAAAATGGACTTCACACTGACAAATTACAAGGAAAAAGAACAGAGATTTTCTGCATTGGATTCTTAATTTGAAATATCTAGATATGGTACTTTATGCCCTAGAAAAAAATAGCTAAAATAGTAGGAACAATGGCTATTGTTTGAGAGTCACTGAAGTTAAGAAAGATAAGACTAAGGAGAAAAGTTCTTCATTAAAGTGCCTGCCACCCAGGCCTGCAGTCCTGAGTTCAACCCACCTCAACACAATAAAAAGTTAGGGGTAGTGATGTCTACTGAAACTGTAGTGCTGGTGGGGTAGATACAGACAGATTCCCTAATGCTCATTGGTCAGCAAGTGAAACCTAATTAATGAGCTGTAGATTGAGTTAGAGAACCTGGCTCAACAAATAAAATGGAGCGGCATCAAGGAAAGGCATTCAATCAACCTTTGGCATTCATACACGTGAATGTCTATCAGTGAATAAAAAATAAACATACATTAGGCATGCATGAAATTGAGAAAGGTATTATCGATCCATGTATAGAATCAAAGATCTTGCGAATATTATATAAATACTTTTTAAGTCTAAACAGAGTCTAGTGTATATGCAAGGAAATACTTGGTTTGAGATGGTATGGCCATTATTCTGAGAATAGTTGCTTGACACTGCTGATAGAAAACATTTAGGACCTACTACAGCACTGTTTATACTCATATTCTGTCATCTACTTTTTCAAATGTTGCTTTGTAGATATTGACAACCCTAGAGTTATATATTCAAATTTAGTTAGACTATCACTGTTTTGGTTTATGTTTCATAATATCAAAGCTGACTCTGTAACTTTTGATCTGCTTAAAATTTCAAGAGTGAAGTTAGAGACATACTAAACTTGAATAATCATACAAAAGGGCAAAAGGCAATTCAATACTTACTTTTTGAAAGAATCTAAGATAAATTTTAGTATGAAAATTTAACATATAATTTGGAATATAAAATCAAACAATTCTTTCATTTAAAAAATAGTTTAGATCAATGTCAGAAGTGACTAAATGATTATAATAGTTGATATTCAGGTCTTAAGATTTCAAAAGCTGAGTGAACCAAATAATGAAGAGCTTATTTTGAACAGTATGCAAGCGTGACTTCTGAGGGACATGTGTTCATAAATGTGCATGTAATTCTCTGGTTCAAGCATATACAAACTTATGAGACCCTACGGCCCTCCTTTAAGAATCTAAATATTTAACGGACTTCAGATATAGCTCTATGGTAGAGTGCTACTGCCTAGCTTCCATGAAGCTGCTGTTCAACCCCTAGCACTTCAGAATATTTGAAGAAAGAACAAAAAAAAAAAAAAAACAATTTACAAACTTTGTACTAGGCAGAAGGCCTCAAAAGTGTTCAAGTGAGGGTTTATAATTTAAATTTCAGTAGCTTCACAATATGTGTCTCTAATGGGTGTTGTAGGGAATAATAGCAAATACATAATCTTTATTTTGCTCATTCTTAGAGTAAAATCAGTACTTTACTTTCAAGGCTGTATCCATCAAAACTGAGATTTAAATGTATAAAAGGGATGGGAATTTTAGTGAAATAATCTGGAACTTTTTCTGATTTAAAACTCAATTTTAGTTCTCTAATAGGGCCAGGGTATATCAAAGTTTTAGACAAATAATACCACTTCTTATGTGTAATTATTTATAATTATTGGTCCATAGTTGTAAAATGCACTATTCAGTGATGGCACATTATGCTGGATTGAAGAAATGAGCCATATTCACTATTGATGTTCTTGCAACTCAAGTACCTGTCAACAGATGGTAGTGATGATCTGTTATGCAACAGGGAACAATGAGAAAGGTCTCCTTTCATGTGACCTTTAAAGACATTAGAAGAAAATCTCAAAATGCCACTTTGCATTGAAAATAATTACATGAATATTTAATTTTACTCTTGATGAAAGGTGAGCTAGCAGAGAAATACAAATAGCAGAAGATTTTTAAATAGACACCTGAGTATGGTAGCTTTATCTCGCGGACTCTTTCATTCACACACCCATCAATCCAGCCCAGTGTTTTCTAAAGTCAAAGTACAGTCGCATACGTGGAAGCATGCATGCAAACCACATATACACATTTCTGTTTTCTGGGAAGTATGGGTGTGTAGGAAAAGCACAGCGGGACCAGCTCAATTATATCTGTTTATTCTTACTTTATCTGATGCAACAGGTATTTTAAAAGGCTTATTTTAAATTATTTTTTCTACATTTTTGTACATGAGTATGATGTACTTATATCATTTCTACTCCACTACTCTTGACCCTGCAACTTTTCTGTTCTGTCCTGTTACTTTCACACACATGTGCACCACACACACACACACAAACACACACACACACACACACACACACACACACACACAACCTACTCAGTCCATTTAGCTGTGTAGTACTACTACATCTATATGGATGTGGTTAGGGCTGGCCACTTAGGATTGGAAACCATATCAGAGGCTCATCTTCTGGAGAAAATGAAATGATTTTCCCTACCTACATGACTGCCTATAGCTCTTCATTGAGTGGTCTACCTTGTGAGATTACCCCTATCCACATTGGTTGGTTGATTGGAGTTGTGGTTTTTCTCCTGGTCCCCTGGCTCACACAGTCTTTGCTCCCTCATGGATCGTGTTGTAATCCACTAGCTGAGGCTGGGCACCCCACAGTCGCTTTATGGATTTTGACAAGGTGCATGTTTACAGCATCTCATTTTTTTTAATGTTTTGGATACTTTACTCTATAGTTGATTCTTTCAACAATTACAATTTCTATTTCTGGAACTTCCAGGCACGCTTTAGAGTTCGCGGTCGCGCTCGTGCTCGCGCTCTTGCTCTCCTCCTTCCTGTCTGTCTGTCTATCTATCTATCTATCTATCTATCTATCTATCTATCTATCTATCTATCTATCTATCTTCATCATCATCGTCATCACCCTCACTCTCCCCATTGGAGGAAGAATAGTTCTTTTTGTCTATATCTACATGCTGTACTTATCATGACATGTCACTTGTAGATAATATACGACCCTGAACGCTGGCACATTTGTTCTAGCATAAAGGCTCTTTTGCTCTGTGTGCTTCATCTCTTCAGACAGGCTTTCTTTTCTAAATCTCATGACTGCAATTCCATTTAAAATTTCCAGTATATGATTTTCTTTAAAAAACACCAAACCTTTTCCATGGCATCTTTAGATTGCCTGAGAAAATATATAGCAAATAATTATACATACATTTCAAGAAAATTTGCACAAAGAAGTAAGGATAACGTTTGCATTTGCTAGATTTTATGAAATAAAAGAAATAGTTATTTTGAGTTCAATGTGAGTGTTCATCTGAGTCTAAATGTTTAACAATAATGGTAAATATAAAGTGTCTTGTTATGAATAGGAGAGATTTGGTTTACATCCCAATCTATAAATCAGCTATATAGCTTTCATGTATAGCAACCAGGGACACTATTGTGATGATGTGAATAGTAACAGATTTATGGATAAGTATACCTTAGAAAATTCATTTAAATTTATTTCAAAGGCTGTGCTTTCTTCATAAATTCAACTCTTAATAGATAGTAGACCAGATACTAAGTATTAACCAACTCTTTTTAGTTTCTATATGTGAGGTATGTTTTTTATAGTTCAAATAATAAACTTGAATGTGTTGTGTCTGGTATTTATATTAAATTACCATTTTGGTTTATTAAAAACAGTTACTTGCATACAAAGAACAATAATTAATATATTTTTTCTGACTTTCAAGCTGATATATTATTCATTGATCTGTCATTGCCTATTGTCTTTCCCTTGTTTCAGTGAAAGAAGCCTTGAGTCCCATCAAGTTTAACAGATGGGGTCTCCCAGAAGTGAATCCAGAAACCATGCAAACCAGCGAGCCATGGGTGTTTGCAGGTGGTGATGTTGTGGGTATGGCTAACACCACAGTGGAATCCGTGAATGATGGAAAACAGGCTTCTTGGTTCATTCACAAGTACATACAGGTAGGCATTTGCCATCAGTATAACATTTTTTTCTCATAAGTACTTTTTGAGTTTTAGTACTAATTTGTATGAATTTGGTTTGTGTATGTGTGTGTTTGTATGAGAGGGGGAAGAGAGAGAGAGATGCTTGTGTATGTGCCTGTTTAGGTGCACATGCCAGTATGCTCATAGAAGTTCAAAAAGGACATTGGGAGTCCTATGCAGTCTCTTTCTGATTTACTGACATGGCATTGGGTCTCTCAATGAACCAGTAGCTGAACTGACAGCCAGAAAACTCCACCAATCCTCCTGTCTGTACTTTCTAACAGTGCTAGGGTTGCAGGTACTTGGAACCTTGCAGCTGTTTTGCATGGGTTCTGAAGATTTGAGCTCAAGTCCCCCTGCTTGCATAGTAAGTACTCTTACCCAATGAGCCATCTCCCTAACCCAGTATGAGTATTCTTATAAGTTGTCTATGTACTTATAAAATATGTACATATATATTTTTTACTTGGATACAAATTTTAACATGCATACTCGGTAGTAAAATCTATCAGCTGATTGAAAATGCATTATGTATTTCTATTAGTGAAGTGCTATGAAGTGAAAGCTCATTGCAAAGTATTTGCAATAGATTAAATAAAGAGACTACATGTATCACATTTGATGATAACCACAATGATAGGAGCTTGAATCTGATTCCTAATGAACCTATGTAGTCTAGAAAGCTATTTGGTCTATCCATGTGGACCAGACGAATTCCTATGCATTTCCAAATTGGTCGTGCACATATAAGCAGAAAGCAAACTATTGAAAAACATCAGTTTAGTTGCAAGTTTTTATACTAAATGGTTCTATGATAAGATACAGAATATAAAAATGATGGAATAGAGAGTTGAACAAGCTCTGGTACAATGACTCTGTGGTGCCAAAGCAGGAAAAGGTAAAACTACTAGGTTTTAGTCTCGTGCTTTTACTAAATAATCTACTATATTTGTATTGTAGAGCTTGATTTGATTCATTCATTTACATAGTGTTCCTGGGTGAGTTTGTCTTATTAACACAGTTTTAAATCATTATATATATATTATTATTTCTTTTATTTTTGATATCATGATTACATCATTTCTCCCTTTCATTCCTTCCTCCCAACTCTCCTGTGTATCTTTCCTTCCTCCCTTTCAAGTTCATGGACTTTCTTTTATTAATTGTTACACACACAAGCACACAATACACACTCAAAAACATGTATATACATGTATATAAACGCAACCTGTTCAGTTTCTCTTTTACTAAGGAAAATGTATACCTGTTGAAGGTCCCCTTGATTTTCTGATTTGAGTTTTGTTTCCCTTATGTTTGACCAATACACTTTTTTAAAGCTAGTTTTTGCCTTTTCTCATCTTTGCCATGACCATATTTTGAATTTTCCTCTTAAAATTTACACATTTCAGTCAGGCCCCCTTGTTAGGCCTGACATGTTATAGTTTGTTTGAGTATTTCAGTACTCTGTGTATCATTGTTTTCATGCTTAAGTTACCTATCTTTTCTCATCTCACCCTGTGCATCTGCAAGTAGCAGACTTTAAGGTGCTGAATGTAGACCATAGCAATGTGCCTCTAATATTTAAAACTACAAAAATGACTGAAACTAACTATGGGTTTTTTATTGAGAAGAAAGTAATGATTCCGGAATTTGTTTCTATTGTCAAATCTTAATGTATGACTTGGTCGTAAAGTAAACGGGTGTTTCTGCCGCTCCATACCCACCTTTCCTGCTAGGGATAGGAAGAATCCGAGGTAGACTGGAGGGAGGAACACATAGCCGGGGCAGATGGGTACAGGCAAGATCGTGTTCAGGACAGTGAATGTGCAGGCAACAAACACATGCTTGGGAACAGTTTCAGAGAACTGGTTTCTTTTGGGGGGAGAAAGCAGGGTATTTTTGCCCTGGGGAGGTGGTCAGGATCTCTGGGGCAAAGCTTATGGCCATGTGCAATTGGCCAGGGCAGGGTTGTTGGAGGATATTTCATCTACATACTCAGGGGTTGGGGCTTTTGGTAAGACCTTATAACGTGAAACAAGGAGTAAAGTCTGATAACTACCAGGGTAATAAATTCTTACTAGGGTTAATAGTGGGGCAGCCGACTTTATGGCGCTAGGTTGGGAGGATGGAAGGTGCCAAATCCTGCCATCTTCATCTGAGGTGTTCGGTGCTGAAGCTCTCCTCGACCCTTCGTCTGTAACTTGGGCCATTATAGTCTCACAGGTTTCCAGGCAAAGGAAAAATAGAAGAGAATTTTAACAAGGTGAAGCCTGGGTCTCAGAAATGGCAACTTAACGTGTGGTCAGGTTTTCTGTCTCTGTAAAGACAGTGCATGCAAGTCCTATGGTCATTCTTTGCTTTAAATGTAGCTTTTCTTAACATTTTTTTTTTCTGAAAGAAAAGAAGCTCACAGAGGCAGCCGCTAAAGACAGTTCGCATGCATGGATAGTCTCCTGTTTGAACTGCTCTCCGCTGACTGCCATCCTGTGTTGTTTTGTTTTGTTTCTCATTCCGGTGTTATTTTTAGGTTACTGGGATTGTTTTCACCCTACCTCCTTCTGTATAACTCCCTGGTCTCTATGCCCACCAGGTCCACTCTATTGCCCAATCGTATATTGGATGCATTCACATCTTCACATGTGTTGCTAATCCGTTTTTTTTCTAATTCAGAATTTATCTTATCTTATTCATGGGGATTTCCAACCTCCACCTCAAATCCATTGCCTTTAAACCCAACATGTCTCTTGTCCTGTTAGATATATTTTCCTTTCCACTTATGTGTTAGTTTTTTTTCTGGAAAGTTATGGTTTTAAGTTTTGTTATATTTTAATTAATATATAAAGACAAAAATTATATGTTTTAGTGGGGTGTTATATAATGGTTTGATATTTGTATATTCTGTATAATGTTCAAATATATAAACCATATCTAGCTCCATAAAAAAAAAAACATCCCTGCTCAAATCTGTCCCCTCTCTATCCCTTGACAATTCTTGTTCCCATGTCTAACCCATTCCCCAAGGGTACAGTTATTGGCTTTTAAATATTGAAATACTCAGACTAAGAAAATTTTAATGTTGAATTGGTACTCAATATAGGCTTGGAGATTCTTAATGAGAACATTAAAATAAACAAGTGGAGTTACATTTGATAATGCACACATTGATAGGACTTTTTAAAAAATTTAAAGAAAAGTTAACATTAAAAAGATGTTTCTCAAGAGTGCACAATTAAAATACATACTCTAATATTTGAGAACACACACTTTTTTTCATAAAATAGCAGTGTTCTACACAGCCATATTTAGATGTTATTTACGTTGAGTTTTACATTTTCTTTCCCTGTACATATCTGTGTAAGTTTATCTCAGCAAACATTCAATAATAGAAAGTTTTAGCTTGCTTTTTTGTTTCTGTGATAAAAATAAATTCTAACAAAAAGAAAACAGGTAAGGAATGAGTTCCGTTCAATTTCCACTTCCAGGTCACAATCCATCATTGAGGGAAGTCAGCGGCCTCAAGGAAGCCCTAAATCTAGCAGGGCAAATTCATGTGCTCTAGGCCAATATCTGACACCTGAGACTCATTTATGATCTTCTGGACTCCAAAGGGCTTGGGCAGCCTCCTTCTCTGACTCTGCAATCTGCAGCACACAATGCTTGTCTCAGAAGTTTAGAATGACTCCATTTCATTTATCACTCACTTGGTTGTCATCCCACAACCCTGGTATTTAAAGCATCCTGGGTTCTCCATTGCTTCTGAGGCTGCAACTTCAACAATGGCTTCTCCTCAGGGAGTGAGCCCCTTCATGGTACCAGACCTTAGCAGCTCTCCATGTCCTTCAATCTTGCAACTCTTATGCCTCAAATATGAGTATGACAAAGAGGTTCTTACACATACCAAGTTCAGCAGCCAGCTTGAAATATAGCCTTGTCTACAAAACCTCAGGGTGTGTGCTACCCCTTGGGAGATACTTCCCAAATTTTGTTTGAATTTTTATTTTAATCCCAGATAAACACAGTCCATTGTCTTCATGAAACACAGAAGGTTTCAGTTCAGTGATGTTGATTTATTAATCAGAGCTTGTTCTTTAAGCTCAGCTAATCAGCACTCACTTATTGTTAATCCAAATTACTGCAAGAACATTCCTAATAAAGTCTTCATTAACCCCGAAATTTCACAATCTAGCACTCTATTCTACCAATTTCTCTTAACAATCTAATGTTTCAAGCTTTCACAGAACAACCTTTTAACCTCTGAATATTTGGTGACTTATTCGGTTCAAATTTCCTAAAGTGTGTTTTTTACAACTTTCCTAAGTCTATTATAGCAACAATCCAATTCAAGGTAAAATTTTATGTTCTAGTTTACATTGCTGTTGCTGAGATAAGACATTCTGTCCAAAAACAACTTAGAGAAGAAAAAGTTTATTTAACCTTAAACTTCCAAGTCAAAGGACATCACTGAGGGAATACAGGGAAATAATTTATGCAGAAAGCATGAATGAGTATTGCTCTCTTTGGCTCATGCTCATATAGATTTTTTGCACAGCCCAGACCACCCCACTTGCCTAGAGATGGTACCTCCCACAATAGATCGACCTCCCGTACCCATAAACGATCAAGGAAGTGCCCGCAGTCATGCCCACAGGCCAGTCTGATGAAAGCTCCAGGTGAGACTCTAGAGATAACTCTTGAGTCTGTCAAGTTGATAGATGAAGTAACTGGAGATACACTTACCTTAGATGGTATATCTTTTGTGGGAAGCTGTGAATTTTCTTCAAGTAGATAACTTACTGAGTAGAATGTCAGTTTCTTGAAGGAAGGCAAGTAACATGCAAGGATAAGGAAAGAAGTGTCTTCTGGAATGCTAGATAAATCTGTTTTCATGTTTGAATTCAATGTAGAGAAATAGTGGTTGTGAGAGATGTGGAGGAGACTTGAAAAACATAACAAAACAGAAGTCAGTGGGTAATATCTTACTGGTTTTTATTATTGTCTTAAGTATTTCAATTATATATGCACTATAAATCAGAGATTAAATATACAAAGAAAGATTTGCCCAAATTCTTGATAGCCACAAGTGAGAGGAGTCCCGAAACAAATATGAAGAGCATGTGTGTTTAAGAGAAAATGAAGCTTTACCGTAACATTCATAATTAAGTTTTTTTATTTTGTCATATTATAAATATATTTTATAAATGTAGCTTAATAGTACTTCATATTATTATTGTAAAGAAAAGTTTTCCTCCATAATGTTTTTGGAAGTTTTATAAAAAGCATATGTACAGATCCTTGAGTAGCGTCTGATAATTATATGACTATCACTTTAAAGTATTTTGTTAACATAATGGTTGTAAATACTCACTGAGTACAATACAATGTTTCCAAGTATGTACAGACATACTGATCAAATAAGGATCATTACTAATTCTCACACCTGATCATTTTGTATGTAGGTTTTCTCAAGCTCTTGTGGATTTTCATTATATGATTGAATGTTATGAATTCCTCTCCCTAACCATGCTATAGAATATGAAAGTATATATTTCTAGTGGTTGGGGGAGACTTTGCTTTCTCCTTTACTTTCTAGCCTTTACTAGTCACTTTTAAATTTTTTTTGTTTTTCTTTTCATTTTTATTATTACAGTTTATTCACTTTGCATCCTTCCTGCTATCTCCCTTCTATGTCCCCTCCCAATCCCACCCTCCCTTCCCCTTCTTCACCCATGCCCCTCCCCAAGTCCACTAATAGGGAATATCTTCCTTTCCTTCCTTCTGATCCTAGTCTATCAGGTCTCATCAGGAGTGGCTGCATTGGCTTCCTCTGTGGCCACCCCCTGCTCAGGGGTAGGTGAGCAAAGAACAGGCCAATCAGTTCCCATCACAATGGCTAACATAAAAAACTCAAGTGACAAAACATGCTGGGGGGTTGTGGAGAAAGCAGAACCCTACTCCACTGCTAGTGGGAATGTAAACTTGTACATCCACTTTGGAAATCAATCTGGTGCTTCCTCAGGTAATTAGAAATAGCACTTCCTCAGGATCCACCTATACCACTCCTAGGCTCCACTCCTATGCTCAAGTATACAAGGACATGTGTTCAACCATGTTTGTAGCAGCCTTATTTGTAATAGCCAGAATCTGGAAACAGCCCAGATGCCCCTCAGTTGAAGAATGGATACTAAACTTGTGGTACATTTCCACAATGGAATACCACACAACAATTAAAAACAAGGAAATCATGAACTGTGCAGGTAAATGGTGGGAACTAGAAAAGATAATCCTAAGTATCCCAGAAGCATAGAGACACACATGGTATATACTCACCCATAAGTGGTTATTAAACATGTAATGTAAGATTAACTTTCTAAAATTTATAGTCCTAAAGAAGCTAAACAACTAGGAAGATCCTAGGGAAGATGTTCAATCCTCATTCAGAAGGGCAAATGTGATAGACATCAAAAGCAGAAGAAATCAGGGAACAGGACAGGAGGCCTCTAAAAGACTCTACTGATTAAAGCATCAAAGCAGAGGCTGGGACTCATAGCCAAACTTTGGACAGAATGCATGGAATTTTATGAAAGAAGGGGTAGATAGAAAGACCTGGAGGGGACAGGACCTCCAATGGGAGATCAACAGAGCCAAAAAACTGGGCCTTGGGGGACCCTGCAGAGACTGCTACCCCCAAACAAGGACCATGCATGGAGAGGACCTAAAACACCAACCCAGATGAAGCCCATAGACTCAGTCTCCAAGTGTGTTCCTCAGCAAGGCAAGCAGGGGCTGTCTCTGGCATGAACTCAGTGGCAACCTCTCTGATCAACTCTGATCACTGGCAGTGCAGCCTTGCCAGTCCACAGAGGAAGATGATGCAGCCAGCCCTGATGAAACTTAATAGAATAGGGTCAGATAGAAGGGGAGGAGGTCCTCCCCTATCAATGGACTAGGGGAGGGGCGTAGGGGAAGAAGAAGGAGGAAGGGTGTGTTTAGGAGGTGACAAGGGAGGGGGCAACAGCTGAATACAAAGTGAATGAATTGTAATAAATAATAAATTAAAAAATTTTAAAAACTAAATAAGTATTTTACTTAAACTTCCACCTACTCTCATGACAAATGTGTAATATGATGAAGAGAAATATGTGATTCTTTATCAAGACACAGGTTTCTAGGAATGAGAGTATTTGAAGTATTAAAGATGTAATGCTTAGTGAAAAGTTTGGGTTTGTGTGAAAGATTAAACACATCAAACTAGGTATTGAAATCCTTTTTAAACGGAATTGAGATGGAAGTTAGGTGTGGTTTACTCTTAAGTAGAGTCAACACTTTTATATTTCTGCCAGGGTGTTTGCTACAAAGTGGGAAAGATAGCATGTGGGGCTTCTCTCTCCACTAGGTCATAATGTACTTCCTGCCTCCATGATCTCTGCTGAAAGTGTTTTCACCTCTCAGTCTAGTGCCCCAACACTGCATCCACTGATCCTCCTGGGATTTGAGAGTGATTCTAATTTCCTTACTAAATTCCTTTCAGTGTCTCCTCATTGCGCTCAAGATGAAGCTCAATCTCTTTGATATGTGATACTGGTTATAGATTTTTTTTTTTTTTAGCAGACCAAGATTTCTTCTGTAGTTGGGCCCTGCTTGCTGGACTCTACTTGTCCCATTACATCTGGCAATATTTTTCTTTTCTTTTTTTTTTAATTTATTTACTTTTATAACAATCACAGGTTAGGTACTTTGAATCCCAGGCGTAGCCCCCTCCCTCATTCCCTCCTACCCTCCCACTCCCTCCCTCATCTCCCTCCTCCCTGCCCCCTCCAAGTCCACCAACAGGGGAGGACCTCTTCCCCTTCCATCCAACCCCAGCTTATCCTGTCTCCTCAGGGCTGGCTGCAATGTCCATCCCTGGGATCTAGCCAGTCTGTCACTTCCCGGCTTGTATGGGGGAGGGTCAAAGAGTCAGCCATCAAGATCATGACTGAAACAGTCCCTGTTTCCCTGCATAGGGTCTTCAGTCCTACACCGAGCTATCATGGGTCCCATCTGAGCGGGGGTTCCAGGCCACATCCACACATGGTCCTTGATTGTAGAAACCGTCTCATACAAGACCCCTGTGCCCTGCTCAGTTTGGTCTTTGTGGAGCTCTTGTTCTCCCCAAGTCTCACCAACCTCCCCCAGATCTATCATTACTTCTCGCCCTCTGCTAGAGGCTTGATCTCGAGTCTTAATATCTGCTCTGATACATCGCTACATTGACCCCCCCAGAGGCAATATTTTTCAAGGGGTCCACGACTTGACATGATAGGCGCCAACATATTGGTCATTGCAATGAGCTGGTCATGTGTGTTTCTTTCTATTCGTTGAAAAGAAGAACATATCTAGGTAATCAATAGGAAAAATGTTCAGAATGACAGAATTAATTTTAAAACATATGAGTGAGATGGCTCAGCAGTTAAGCGCATGTACCGATTTTTTTTCAGAGGACCAAAGTTCAGTTCCCAGCACCCACAAAAAGCAGCTCACAGCAACCTGTAACTCCAGCTCCATAAGATCTGAGGCCCCTGGCTTCCGTGGGCACCTACCTCCACATGAACACATCTTCCCACAGACACGCACGTGCACATAATAAAAAATAAATTTAAAGAAAACATAAAATTAACGTCTGTGTTATATAGTGAACTCGTTGTGATCATAAATAGTGTTTTCTTATGCTTGTGCTCATTAAGAGAAACTGTTGCAGAGCTGGAGAGGCAGCTCAGGAGCACTCTTGAGTATGGGAATCTTTCTCTTTCTGTAACTCCCTCTTCCCTCTCTTCTCTCTCTCAATTTTTTGATATGTATACTCACGCACACATAAAATTAATTCTGTAAAACCTTACTTGTCCTGTGTTTCAGTTTAGATTGGGGCAAACTGTCACACTAGAGAATATATTTTTAAATGATTTCATACATATATTATCTCATGAATGAATGCATTCAGTCACTGCAGTTAAGCATATATAATTTCTTTGACATATATTTTTAGATAAATGCTGTTATTTAAAGACATCCTTGTTGGGATTTCAATTATCCTCATAATTTTCCAAAGAGAGCTTCACTTACATTTCATTAGTTAATTTCCTCAATTACCACTTATTAAGAGCCAGCTGTGGGGCCAACACTTGACACTGGGAAGGCACCAAAATGAATAAAAGAGGGGAGGTAGACTACAGTGGTTTATTCATTTGGGCTCTGAATTAAAGAGAGAATTTCAAACTCAATTTTAATACTTAGAAACCAACCTTCATCAAATTATACCATCTTCCTAGGCATGACCGTCTTAGAGGTATATCAATTATAAATAAATACATAAATAGAAAAATAGATAGATAGATGATAGATAGATAGATAGATAGATAGATAGATAGATAGATAGATAGATAGATAGATAGAAAAATAAATAAAATTAGCTTTCTTTCTATGCTATTGGATTATGGAAAAGATTAAGCGAAAGAATTTCTGGAAGCCTCTTACTGTTGAGCCTTCCTACAGATCTTTGTTGTTTATATTATTAGTGTGTGTTATTAGAGGTAATTGCATCCATGTCATTAAGATGATATCATAAATATTATACGATAGGAGATGCATTTTTAAAATTCTAAAGTAGGAACTGAAAGAGTAAGATCTTAGTATCCGAAGGAAGAGCTGCTTTGTTAGGCCACAGAGGAGGACATTGTAGCCAGTCCTGAAGAGACCTGATAAACTAAGAGTCAGATAGAAGGGAAGGAAGACATCCCCTATCAGCAGGCTTAGCGAGAGGCAGGGAGAAGGTGAGGGAGGGAGGGTGGGGTTGGGAGGAAGTGAGGGAGGGGACTACAGCTGGGATACAAAGTAAATAATCTGTCATTAATATAAAAGATAAAAATTATTAAAAATTGGAAAGTAAAAAAAAGAAATAGGTTATTACAAATAATCACACACATTTTATTTGGCCATTCTTCTGTTCTTCCATAACGTCATCTTTTTACGAAGCCATTAATTCATTGATTGAATAAATCATGTATTCTAATATGTTATGGCTTACAGTTAGCCCAAATCAGCAGGCTTGCTTATGTGAAGTAAAATTAAAACTTGTGATTGAGATAATAAAGTCAGGGCTGGGGAGAAGGTTCAGTGATTAGGAGTGCTTGCTGTTCTTGCAGGGAATGTTTGTTCAGTTCCCAGCAGCCACCCAGGAAATTATACAACGGACTAGAACCCCAACTCTAAAGGGTTCTGATGCTCTCATGTGGCCTCCAAAAACATTCTCACATGTGTGAGGCTAAATATACAGATAAACATGAATATTAAAAGAAATTAATTAGAAAATAGTAAAAATATTAGAGCCTAGTAAAGGAATCAGCTCAAAATGAAAGAATAATAAAATACTATCATTAAACATGGAATGGTAAAGGGGTAGCATGGAAAAGTAAACATCAATGTCAAGTTGTGGAACCAGCGAAGAATTCAGAAACACCATGGCACAAGAAAAGACAGAGAGAACTAAAAGAATTCAAGTATTCAATCTGATGGAACTTAAAAAAAAATTGACAAGGGAAGGTTTTAGAGATTGCTCCTTGCCCAAGTAAAAGCCAAGTAAGGATACCAACCAGTTGTGTGGAATGTGGAACAATGCACACCAGGTGTGGGAGCCATGAAACCATCCTGCTTTCTCTTTAGCCTAGGGAGCACCTTCCTTGGGTCATCACAAGGGATGCATCTCATGCAATGCTCTCAGCTTGCCCTGTCAGCATTGCATGTGGACAGCAGCATTTTCTTATTTCACCAGCATTAAAGTGAGGACTAATGCAGGCCTTGAGCACATAGACTGCGTGGAGAAAGGGCAAGGAAAGATCTGTAACTATGCTAGTTCTACAGCAGGATAAAAACATCTAGCTTCTACTTTTTTTTTTTATTTTAGGCATACGGTGGTGTAGAAATTGTTCACATATAGAAGTGGTGTGTCAGTTCTGGTGTAAATGTGGGGAAAACGTGTTTTGTTTAGTTTTTCACTATTTCCATCCTTACAAGCCATTCTTTTATAATACAAAACATGTTCTCCTTTTGAAAACGTACTAAAGGAAATCTACCTTATGCTCTTTGGAACTCACATTCCAAGAATTCTTTGTCTTTGGGGCATTAAATTATTCTAAGATAATGCAATATTTCATGAGAATCGGGTGTACTGACTCTTTGTTAATTGCAGGACTGATAAGTGGTCCAGCAAAAAGCCATCTTAATTATTTCTAATGGCTGATATCTGAAGAGTCCAGACACACTTGAGCTTTCTTCTGCCAGCCGAATAAGAATTTCTGAATATTCTGATGTATGATGAGTTTATCTAAAGAAAAAGTACTAAAACTGAAAATTGAGTGTAAACTGATTGAGTTAAGCTGTGTAAAATTGAGCTAAACTGATAAATCCTTAAGGCTTGAATTTGATTTGTATGCTTTATTTCTATAATTAATCAAATTATTTATTTAATTAGAGTGTATATGTGAAAACGTGATTGTGTGAGTACATGTCTGTGCACACACATGTCTGTGCACACATGTGTGTGTCCCTGAGTACATCCTTGAGTGTGTGTGTGTTAAAGAAAATTTCCACATTAGGGAAAATTTTAACCACATCAATTCATCATCTTTTTGTCTTTTGGAGAGCCTATAATAATGTTTGAATTCAAGTCTCAACCTTCTGAAATAAGTTAAGGGGAAGTACGTGATAGGCCGTAATAACAGTTTTGTTATAACCAATATATTATTTTTTTTATTTTTCAGATCCCCAGCCCTGTTTTTTTATATATTATGGATTTTTAATTTAAATTTTATTTATATTTATTAAATTTTATTCACTTTGTATCCCCACTGCATCCCCTTCCCTAGTCTCCTCCCAGCCCCTCCGTTCCTACCTCTTCTTCCCTTATGCCCTTTCCCTAGCTAGCCCTCTGATAGGGGTTGGCCTCCTCCCCTTCTACCTGACCCCAGTTTATCAGGTCTCATCAAGGTTGGCTGCATTGTTTTCCTCTGTGGCCTGGCAAGGCTGTATCCCCCAAGGGGAGGTGATCAAAGAGTCAACTACTGAGTTCATGTCAGAGACAGCCCCTGTTCACCTTACTAGTCAACTCACTTAGAAACTGAGCAGCCAATGGGATTCCTTTGAACACGGGGGTCTAGGTCTTCTCCATGCGTGGTCTTTAGTTGGAGTATTGGTATCTGCAGGACTCCCTGTGCCCAGGAATTTTGGCTCTGTTGTTCTCCTTGTGGGGTTCCTGTCCCCTCTAAGTATTTCTATCTCCCTCTTCTTCCATAAGGATTCTGGCACTCTGCCCAAAGCTTGGCTCTGAGTCTCAGTATCTCCTTTGATACCCTGCTGGGTAGAGTCTTTCAGAGGTCTTCTGTGGAAGGCTCCTGTCTTTTTCTTTGTCTTCCAATGTCTATCCAGTTTGCCCTTCTGAATGAGGATAAAGCATCTTCCCTAGGTTCCTCCTTGTGGTTTAGCTTCTTTAGGACTATAGATTTTAGTATATTTATCCTATATTATATGGCTAATGTCCACTTATAAGTGAGTATATATCGTATGTGTCTTTCTGCTTCTGAGTTACCTCACTCAGTATGATCTTTTCTAGTTCCTACCATTTGCCTGCAAACTTCATGACTTCCTTGTTTTTAATAACTGAGTAGAATCCCATTGTGTAAATGTACCATACTTTCTGTATCCATTCCTCCATTGGGGGACATCTAGGTTGTTTCCAGATTTCGGCTATCACAAATAAAGCTGCTATGGACATGGTTGAGCAAATGTCCTTATTGAATGCTGGGGCATCTTTTGATTATATGTCTAGGAGTGGTATAGACGGATCTTGGGGTTTGGGTGAGACTCCAAACCTGGGAACCCACTCCAACAGTCCTGTAGATACCTTCTGTGTACTAGACTCTCCTGTTTCCAAACCCAGGAGACCTCACTCAACATCCTGTGGAAACCTTCCTGGTCTCAGCAGCTAGTGGTGCTCACTGCTCTGTGGATGGGATACATTTTGGTACTGTGGGAGAGGTGGGGCTCCATTCTGTTACCTACTCCCCTCCTGCCTGGTTCACCCAGGTCAGAATCAGCCAGCACAGCACAGACAGTGAACACAAAGGAGATGAACTAGGCTTGGGACCCAGGTTCAGTTCCCCACCACCTAAGAGAAGACTGTGGAACACTGGAATAGTTCTGGACAAAGAGAGCTATCCACCAGAGTCCCAACAGCCTGACTCACATAGGCCAGAATCAGCGAGCCCAGCACAGACAGACCTGAGCTAGGCACCTGAGCCAAGTTCCATTGTTCTCTCCCCTGTTGGGCATTGCAGCATTTCTAGGCTCTGGGATCTTTCTGCCTGCTCCCCAGCCCCCCTGGGTCACAAATAATGAGGCCAGTACAGCCAGTGAACCCAGCAGAGCTAAGCCAAGCCTGGGACCCAAATTTCATCCTCCACCTTCTTAAGGAAGCCTGTGGAATACTGGAGCAACTCTAGACCCAGAGATCTTTCCACCTGTGCCCCAGCTACCAAAGTCACAAACAGTGAGCCAGCAGAGACAGTGAATCCAGGGGAGTCTACTGGAGAACCCAGAGACAGGCAGATCCAGTCTGCAGTGCAATCAAGGCTACAGAAAACCCGATGGCTAGAGGCTAGCATAAGAATACAGGCAGCAAAAACCAGGGCATCATGGCTTCAACAGAATCTCCAAAGTTCAACAATATTCTATTACAGCTGAAACACAGGAAAATGATTTAAATCTATAATTATGCAGTTATTCGAGGCACATAGAGAGGAAATGAACAAAAAAATGGAGACACATAAAGAAAAAGTGAACAAAAAAATAGAGACCATCATGGACAGACAGGAATCCACATTCAAACAGATGAAGGAAATAGTGCAAGATATTGAAACAGATTGAGAATAAATAAAGAAAACACAAACAGAGAAAACCCTGGATCTGGACAACTTAGAGAAGAGATCAGGAACTACAAAGGAAAGTATCACCAGCCGAATACAAGAGATGGAAGAGAGAATCTCAGGTGCTGAAGATACAATTGCAGAAATTGATATACCTTCCCCCCCCCAAAAAAAATAAAATCAGAAAAGTTACAAATACAAAACACATCCAACACCATGAAAAGACAAAACCTAAGAATAATAGGAATAGATGAAAAAGAAAATTCCAAGATCCAAAGCCCAGAAAATATATTCAAGAACAGAGACTATGAAAGCCAGAAGGGCCTGGACAGATATCATGCTGAAGCCTAGAGATCACAGATGCCAACCCAGACTACCATAGCCAGCAAAACTTTCAATCAACATAGAAAACAAAATATCCCATGATAAAACTAATTTTAAATAATATATGCACAGCAATCGAGCCCTACAAAAGATACTAGAAGGAAAACTTCAACCCAACAAGATAAACTCTACCTAAGAAAACATGATAAAGACACCATGTCATCAAAAAAGCAAAAGCAAAAAACAAACAAACAAAAAACACCACACACACACACAAACACAATCATCACCAACTCCACAATAAATGGAACTAACAATCATTGGTCACTAATATTGATTAACATCAATGATTTCAATGTTCCAACAAAAAGACACAGACTAACAGATTGGTTGTGGAAACAGGATCCAACATTTTGTCATTCAATAAACACATCTCTGCAACAAAGACAGACACTACCTCAGTGTAAAGGGCTGGGAAAATGTTTTTCAAGCAAATGGAGCCAGAAAACAATCTGAGGTAGTTATCCTAATATCTAATAAAATAGACTTTCAACCAAAATTAATCAGAAGAGATGGTGAGGACACTTCATTTTCATCAAAGGAAAAATCCACCAAGAGGACATCTCAATCCTGACCATCTATGTACCAAACACAAGGGCTCCTGCATCTATCAAAGAAACATTATTGAAGCTTAATTCACACATTGATCCCGACACCTTAATAGTGCAAGACTTCAACACCCCAGTCTCACCAAGGGATAGATCACTGAAAAAGAGCTAAACAAAGAAATATTGACACTTTCAGAAGTCTTAGATCAGATGCACCTAATAGATGTTTTCAGAACCCAAACACAAAAGAGTATACCTTCTTCTCAGCACCTGACAGAACCTTCTCCAAAATCAGGCACAAAGCAAGCCTCAACAGATGCAAGAAGATTGAAATAATCCCTTGTATCCTAGCAGACCACCATGGTGTAAAACTATACCTCAACAGGAACAGTAATAACAAATACTCTACACACACATGGAAACTTAGCAACTCTCTATTCAATGACACCAAGGTCAGGGAGAAAAATAATTAAGACTTCCTAGAACTTAGTGAAAAATGAAGGTACAACTTTAACTTATGGGACACAATGAAAGCAGTGCTAAGAGGAAAGTTCATAGGTGCCTTCATAAAGAAAGTTGAGGCATCTCATGCAAGCAACTTCATGGCACACCTGAAATCACTAGGAAAAAAAAAAAAGAAGAAGCAGACACACTCAAAAGGAGTAGACCGCTGGAAATAACCAATACATTCTTTAAAATAGCGCTTGATGTGGCGGAGAGGGTTGTTACCCATATCTGAAGAGACTGGGAGAAGGAACTGGGGAGGGAGATGTGAGGGTCTGTCTGAGAGGAGAGAAAAGAGGAGTCTGCAATCAGGCTGTAAAGTCATTTATTAAACAAATTAATGAAGAAAATAGCTAAGCAGAGATCAAAGCCTGTTATAACTATTCTAGAAGACTAAGAAAAATGTGGTCTTTGATCTTTATACATTTGGGGACATAGACTTGCGTATTCACTTCTCAATCATTGTGATACTCACTACAACTTGTTAATCGCTAACTTTTCCTCGTTATATTTTTCCTATGATAACTTCACATGGAGAGTGAATATCTAAATTTTATTTCACGTATTTTTAAAACAAGAGCTAAAAAGTTTCGACCTGTTCAAGCTCAATAGCCTATCAGGAAAAAAGACAAGGGTTGAGCCCACATGTCTCAAGGGTTGAGCCCACATATCTCTGACACCAATGCCCTGACTGATGTTTTTAACCTGGTGCTTTGCAGTCATGAGTTTTGATTTCATTACCACTTTCCCTTCGCATCTCTGCCTACAATATCAAGTATTAAAACTTTAAAATGTGAATGTGTTAGAACTATGCCTGAGTGTTCCTCTGGGAAAATTGGACAGCTGCAGGTGGAGGTCATATTCTGGGTTCAAATAATTTTGGATTTGAAATACCTTATGTAAAATGATTGAGAAAAGACATTCTGTGACTATGAGCAAGCTATGCCTCCCAAATTCCAAAAAAGGTAAGGATATGCAGAAGTACCTGTATATTAAAGACATAAATCCAATTATTAATTGATGACAAAACTAAGGCACATTAGTTGCAGCTCATTAATAATGTAAAGCTAAATACATGCAGTGGATTCTTTTACAAATACCAAGGTACCAAAAAAGTTTTCTTTTAATTAACAAAAATGTTTATCGTATGTATATAGGGGTTTTGTATGTCTGTGCAACACATGGATACCTGGTATCCTTGGGGACCAGAATAGAGCATCAGATCCCTTGAGACTGGGATTACTGATGGTTGTAAGTCTAGATGTGGGTGTGGAGAATTTGACATAAGTCCCATAGAAAAACAGCCAGTGCCCTTATTTACTGCACCTTCTCTCCAGCCCAAATCTCGCTCTCTCTCATTTCTTGTTTTTAAATAATTATTCTCTATATTGCAGCTGTAGTTCCATTGTGTCTCTTGTCTAAAACTGTTCACAATCTGTTCTCTGCAATTTGTGTTTTTTGATGTGAAAAATATAACAAAATCTTCAAAATAATAAAAACTATTTTGAATTTATACACTGATATTTTTATCCTGCAGCCAGCCATTTCATTTATTCACAACAACCAGCTTAACAATAATTTTATAAAAATTTTGTAGCCCACTCTTATCATCTTTTCAACCACATTAAAATTATCTTTCATGAATCAACTTTGCCTCTTTTTCAAATTCATGCAGTTTCTGTAATATTTACTTGCATCTACAACAACTACAAACAAGATAAGGAAGAGGCAACTGAGAGGTGAAATAAAACGCATTCACTGGAACAAGAAAAAGGTTTCTTTGCACATAGAGCCTTCCCACTGGGTAATAATACTCAGCTCCCTTTTGGCATCCTTGTTGTGTCTCAGGGAGGAAACGGAGAGAAACTACTGATCTATTTAGTCTCTTAGCTTCACCCACATTAGTTAAGAATCTCAAAGGTACCTCTGATCCTTCATCACAGAAGCACCAAAGAGAAGATTTAATATCAATGCGATTAATGCATAAAGACATCATCTAGAAGCATTCGTTTTACCTTTAACATGAAAAGAATAGCAGAGAGGAAAAACATGAGAATTCATCATGTTATATCTTTCTTTTAAAATTTTACTTATTATTTATTACAATTCATTCAATTTGTATCCCAGTTGTAGCCCCCTCCCTCATCTTCTTCTAGTCTCACCCTCCCTCCACTTCTCCCCCTATGCCCTTTCCCTAGTCCACTGATAAAGGAGGACATCTCCCCTTCCATCCGACTCTAGCCTATCAGGTCTCATCAGGACTGACTGCATTGTCTTCTTCCTCTGTGTCCTGGTAAGGCTGCTTCCCCATCAGGAAGAGGTGATCAAAGAGCCAGCCACTGGATTCATGTCAGAGACAGCCTCTGTTACCCTTACTAGGGTATCCACTTGGAGACTGAGCTGCCATGGGCTACATCTGTGCAGGGGTTCTAGGTTATTTCCATTCATGGTCCATGGTTGGAGTATCAGTCTCAGAAAAGACCCCTGGGCCAGAATTTTTGGTTCTGCTGCTTTCCTTGTGGACCTCCTGTACCGTCCAGGTCTTTCTACCATTTGCCTGAAAATTTTATGATTTCCAAGGAAATCCTGTTATCTCTTATGGAGAAGTAAACTTGGCATAAAATTCACACTAAGTTTTACATGCTTAACCCAGATAGAAGGCTTGTTTTCTCTGATGTAGTCATACTGGTTTTGGGGAAGACCTCCTATATACATGGAATATTTGTGTTGTAGGTAAATGAAATGTATGATTTCAAAGGCCAACTGGTTTTCTTCTGTTGGATGAATGGTACAAGTGATGTGAGTCCTACCAGTGTGCTTTTAATAAAACCCGCTTTAAGGGTAAGGGTTGAGGCAACAGCAGGAGGAATTTTATGGAGTAAAGCTGATCTAAGTACACCATCTCCATGTATGAAGCTATTAACAAATATATAGTAAAAATACAATATAAAAACCTCATCTGGGGAAAACTTCTATTTCATATACACAGTCTTTTAAGTGCAGTTTTGAAAAACAAGCACAATATTCATTACCAGCAATGAAAATATGTGATTAAAGTTAGGTCGTGTTAATATACAAAGCAGATATAAACTATAATGACAAAACATAAATATCTAAAAAACACGCACAAGAGTTTACAGGGAAGTATGGACAAGGAAGCAATAGTTAAGAGTAGAAATAGAAACAAAGGAGAAAAATTGTACAGAGCCTGTTTTATAAAGAAAGGGCAAGTAAAGAACATAGTCTCTTTCAGGGAAACTTCACTCCATGAAAATCAAACAGAGAAGGCATTAGAAAATGAATGTTTTATTATTATATGTTTATAAATAACTTCAGTAGCCACTGAACATGAACTTACAGGATCCTTTCATTGAAAAGGTACAGGTTATTGTTGACTGGCAACCTGTGTGTGGCATTATCTTCGAACAACAGCCAAGTATTGCATTGTTCATTATTGCTTTAGGTTCTGTGTTTCCATGATACACAGGAGGCTGGCCCCACAGATCCTCCTAAATGGCACGCATATTTGTTCTTTTACAACCTGATCTGTCATTGCAATCTGCTGTAATTCTGTCATAGTCATCCAAGTTAAGGTGCCAAACAGTATTTTGGCTATTTTATTTATTTTGTTTATTACGTATATTATATATTATAAATATTTATATTATAACCAATATTTGTTTGGTTATTTTATTTATGTATTATTATTTGCAGTTATTTAGTTACCACACTCCTGAAACTAATTTGCATGGCAGAATTTTTATAAATCATATGTAAAAGATACATATATGTATAAATACAGCCTCTACTATGGCACAGTTTTTTAATCATGATTGCTTCACATCATGATTGCTTCAGATCATCATTGTTTTCAACTGTAGATTGCAATATTATTTTTTTAGCCTAATAATGAAGCTTATATGCTGTACTAATGGAGAAGGAAATTGTTCTGTATTGGTTGCCACCATTTTGTTTGATTTTATGTAATATATGAAATATTTTTAAGTATGTGTTTAAAGTACTCCAAGTTGACCTTTTATTTTAAGATATATTGTTGATCTACTTTTCTATTTGAGGTGTATGTGTGTGTGTTTTCTTATGACTTGACCCACGCACAAAAGAATCACTAACTGTAGAGGGAACAAGGTATCTCCGGGGGTTGGCAATGAAATGCAGAGCCTTTAACCTCTTGTTCACTGGTTCAAATCTGCCCCAGGTCAACAGTGACAGAAAGTCATTACCAACTGAGAGTAGTTCAATAAGCTATGTGAAAAGAATATGTGATTTGGGTCCCTGGCAGTTACAAACTCAGGTGACAGCGCCACTGTAGAGGCAGGACATAATGGAGACTAGAATTTTAGTTTAAAAAGAAAGAAATTTGGTCACTTGTAAGCATCCCATTTCCTTCCTGTGATCTGAGCCTTAGTTAAAGTTGGTTGGTGAGTTGGTGTGAGTTGTCACATCCATCTGAAGCTTTATTTGTTGCAGTTGCTAACGTGGTAAAGGCCAACAAATTAAGCTGATGTTTTAAAAACTTATTACACTATCATATCAAAGTTCAACTAAAGTTGAAATTTTCATCCTTCATGACTCCTCCTTCTTCGGTGCCCCTCCCAACAGACTTTTTCCTCAATTTGTTTACTAATTTCACTGACTGTGGATGAATGACAACATTTAAAGAAGACTGTTAAGTCTTGTCAATCTACCATTAAGAAATAGTTAACAAATAAGAACAGACAAGTATAAATATACTTTGAAAATAGAGAATTCTAAACAAAGTAAAAGAAACAGTGTTCATTACCAGGACCACCTAACTGAATTAATTGCATTCATAGTAATAAGAAGTCTTCACATTTTGTTTTGTCCATTTTTAATATTAAATATTCTACAGATTTTTCCCCTTCTCAGAATAAAACATCTTTAGCAGGCAAGCTATTCAAGCCTCCTGATTGAGGTGTGTTTAGAAGGAATATATACATGTGTCTGGAATATTTAGAAGATGGCAGCACTTAAAAATAATATTTATAATGATGGGTATTTATCATGCTTATTGTGTTTCACAATGAATATTTAACATTGGGTCAAAATAATTTTAAAACTATCACAATGATGCTTATGAAATTTTTTTAAAGAATAATGTTAACTAAGCCCTGAATTAATGTTCTGAATGAGGATGAACAGGTACTAAAGCTATAGTAGGCATGGATTTTAAATCAACTTTGCAAGAACTTATCTATATTGATTTCCTTCCACAAGCCATAGCAGACTTCCCTCCTAACTTTAAATAAAATAGACTTTCTTATCATTATCACTGCTTAAAATGTAACTTTAATTCCACGTCTTCAAAGGCATTCTTCTGCCCCCACTTACACCAGTGGTTTCTATAATATCTGAAGAACTATGATTTGAGAATTAGAAATTTAAATTGCACAAGCTTACTATTAGAGTATTTCCGTTACCCTTTGCAGGTTTTGAGGCAGCTTATTCGACCTTACAGTCTCACCAGGAAGCTAATGGGAAAGCCTTGCAGCAATCTTCACAGGAAAGTTTCCAAATGTCAAGTGTCATCTTTCCAGCTGTTAGATGAATGGGTAGCCAAGAGGCATTTATTTGGGTGTGCAGCCCCTGTGAAATCTGGGTGAGGGAGGAGAAAAGGCTATAATTTGGTGGTTAGTTTACCAGCACTGGTACAGTTGCAAATCTCCTGGACAGGACAAGGACTTTATTTTGTCGTATATTGATTGACAGCTGAATGTAGCACTTTCATACTTAAAGAATAAGAATGCCACAAACAAAGGCATTATCAACATGCCATACTAATTTCTGAGTCATCTACTGCTTCAGATAAAAGCAGTGTTATCAACAGAACTGCCTTCCATCCTAAAAACCTTTCCAACTGAGAAGAGGTAAGGTTTTTTAAATGACAGCTGTATTAAAAATCTTGAGACATATTGAAAAACTGCCCTTCCACTTAAGATATATTGTAGATGCTTTAATTCTCATGTTAAAAGAAGATTGATATAAATCATTGGGTGCTGTCAGGTGAGAAAACAATGAATATCAATAAAAAGACAGTTTTAAATCATAATGGATTGTGTGGGAGATAGTAATATCCTCCCCAAAAATGAAGTATGTCATGGATAAATGTTGTTTCCATACCATGCTTTCTGTTTCACTGGGAAAGGGCTATTGTGATGACTTCAGCCTCTTACCATTAGAAACTGAGATTTTGGAATTAATTGGTTTCAGAAGTGCATGGAGTTCATCTTTTTTTTTTTCTTTTTAGCAGTAACTAATAAAGTCAAATTTGTTCATAGTGATTAAAAAACAAAGTTCATTTCAGCTGTTTATAACTAAATATGCAATGGACTCTAAACTCTGGGTATACAATTAAACTTATTGTTGGTATTTTGGGCTTAAACTATAGCGCGCTCCTGATTAATATTTTTAAATAATTATTTACATCAATAATGCTTCACTATTAAAGTTTTCTTTATAATAATGTACAGTTTATATATGGAGAGGGGATTATTTAAAAAAATAATATCTATGTGTTGAAAAGAAAACCATGGAAAAAATGAAAAATGAGCCTGAATTTGATGGCACTATCAAAAAATGCTATCTGGTTGGTGACAGAGGAAGAAAGTACCATGACTAATAAGTAATTTTAATGCCTTTTATTGGTTTTGTGTAGGTTTCCGAACTGTTATTAAATGGTAGCGTTTGAGTTGAAAAGTAATTTAAAATGGAATTGTCTCTATAAAAACAAACTATTTCCTTACCAATACAGGAGTGGTTTGCTACTTCAGACGGAAATAACTCAAGATTAAAATAAGCAGTAACGTCTTTAAAAAAAATCAGATTTGAAAAATCTGATCCTTACCATGTAAAATACCAACAGCCTCAGCTTGTCTTGGAAACGTAGGAACATAGTTAGCACCTGCAGAGTCATTGGGTCTAAACGTGCCACAAATGCTAGTGAACCCAAATTTATAGTGTATGATCCCCTGGGCCATATGAGATTAGCCAAACACAATAAAGCTGAGTATGGGAGCCCATTAGGTTGCTGCAAAGCATTCAAGGCCAAAGTAGCCTAAAACAGGGAATTTGGGAGCTTATCTATTTTATTCTCTGTGTTCAGTGACTTAGGAATGTTCAATCTGAAGCTGTGAAAGAACAGGTCAAGAAGAAATGGATGACATGATTGAAACCTCAAATTCATGAGGCCTATTTCAATTCCTGACTTAACTGCTAACAACTGCAAGTCTTGGGACCAATAGAAATAATATAGAGATTTGTTTTTCTTTGTTTGTTTGTTTTCATTTATAGCATGAGATAGAGATGTAATTGCTGGCTCAAGCACCTAACTTTTAAAATCACTAATACATTACCTTGAGCGTCACTATTTTACCTAGAGAATGTAAAATTCACTTCATGTGGTTCTGAAACACAAGCGGGATACATTACAATTGAGCAACCTGGTTTATTGAATGCTTACTATGTTTATATTATTTTACTTACTTAGAATTATACTTTAAGTTATCTCTAATTGTTAGTCACATTTTAGTAATATTTTTTAAAATATCTGAATTGTTTGAGACAAAATATGCTGTGAAGATAATTAGGATCAACCGCTTATGATATGTGCTAGACAAACCCCCATGATTGGCCTGCACCTATGCCTGTGTGGGCAGCACAAATTGTATCCAGTACATCACTTAAAAAATGAGACAAGGACACGAGGTTGGGAAGGGAGTGAAAGTGGATCTGGGTAGACTTAGGTAGAGGATGAGGTTAATATGAAAAATATGTCTTATATATAATTCTAAAAGAATTAAAAATACATTTCAAAGTGGGTATTTTTTAGAAATATGAGGTACAGATTGTAGAGTAAATTCAAGTATAATAAGCTAAAACCAAACCCATCATATAAAAGTTGGACAAGCAAACCAACAGGAGGAAAAGAGCCCAAGAAAAGGCACAAGAATCAGAGACACACTCATTTACACACCTTGGAGTTCCATAAAAACTACTGAAGTGAAGGTGATAATGTACTCAAAGAAGACCTGGTACAAACTTATGAAGTCTCTGTGTTTGCTGCTGCAATAAAAAACAATAACAACAAAAACATCACCTCAATAAACAAAACACAAAACTTGGTGATGGGAATTCTGCGGCTATGTTACAAACGCAAGGTATTCAGTGCTTAGCCTTAGTGATCACTCTAATACAACAATGTGCCTTCTTTTCATACTGAGCTATATGTAAGCAAATGGAAAACCTGGGATAGACACATGTCTGTCTGCCAGCAGAGAATTCTGCTTCTAGATTTAAGTACTGGTTGTTTTTTGTTTGTTTGGTCGGTTGGTTGGTTTGGATTTTATTGGGGGGTGTACTCATTAAGCCACTTGTAAGAAATTATTCTATTTCATTCTAGATCACTTTGTATATACCTTATTCAATATATTAATTCTACAGAGGATAGTTTCCTTTCTATGTACTATAGTCAGGACACACTGGGAAACACCCCAGCAGCTGTAGTGTATTGCTATAGACTAGATAACACAGCTAGGGTGCATAGTTCACTTCCAAAATACTGCAAGCTCTCTATGCGCAATAAGATCTCAGCAAAGCATAATGTACCTCCCATATGCTGTAGGCACTGTGTGCTGGGGAACATCCAGCATGGTGTAGTTAATATCAAGTCTCTGTCTGTTGTTCTGTGTAGTAGGCAAAATGTATAGTTAGTTAAAGGAGTGTCGTAAAAAATATGGTTGGAACTTAAACATGTTTGACAATTATTTTTTAGATTGTGGTGGCAAAGGATCAAGGATTCATACCTTATATGTTAACCCACCTCTTGGGTGATAAATGCTACTGTAGAGTGCTAAAAGCAAACAAACAAGCAAAACCAACCAAACAAACAAAAAACCTAATACTTGTTGGTGAGATAGAATTAACCTGAAAACAGAGGGATAAAAACGAACATGTTGATACATCCTAATTTCTTCTCATTTATCCTTACAATTTTCCTCTATATGTGTATCTCTATCCCTATCTGACATGAACTCAGTGGTTCACTCTTTGATCACCACTCCCTGTGGGGTGCAGCGTTACCAGGCCACAGAGGAAGATGATGCAGCCAGTCTTGATGAGACCTGATAAGCTAGGGTCAGATAGAAGTGGAGGAGGACCTCTCCTATCCGGGGCCTAAGGAAAAAGCATAGGGACAGGAGAGGGAGGGTGGGTGGAACTGGGAGGAGATGAGGAGGGATACAAAGTGAGTAAATTGTAATAAATAAATATATAAATTATTAAATTTAAAAATAAAAAAACAACAAAAAGAAAAAAAATCAAGAAAAGAGACCCTTTAATGATGCAATGACTCTCACTTGATTCTCTGTTCTGCTTTGCCTCTGTCAGAAACCATTTCCAGAAAGGCAAGGGTTAATGGTTTTTAACCCAGAAAGCAAGTATCAGCTGCTGTGTTGTTGACTTACAGTTCGGAGCTGTTTTATTTCAAGTCTCAATATTTAACATTACTGCTGTCACCTTTCTTAAATGTCAGCTTCTTTTATTTTCCTTCATCACTCTTTCTTGATCACACTGGCTCCTTTGTGTGACATGGATTTGCTGTCAGGTGCCACCCTAAGCTGGTCCCCAGGTTTTTCTGACTCTAGTCATTGACATCCTGTCAGCACTGCCACCTCCTTTGCCCCCCGGCCTCTCAACATAGCGATTGTTACCTTCATGATGGACATTTTGAAAAACTGTCAACATGTTTTTATTATTTGGGGGAAGATCTCAAACTCAAAGCCCTCTCTTAAAGTTAATTCTCTACTTTGGTCTTTAAACAAGTCTTCTAGCTTGAATGCAATAAACCTTATGGGGAACAGTCTACAGGTTGTTATTTTAACATTATTCATAGTTACTGGAAAAGGACTAGCAGCTAATGTTATGGTTATAACTCAGCCAACATTTTAAATAAGTCATTTATATGAATCATAAAGAGAATATGCTAAAATGTTATATGTATTATTCCTTGGCTATACCACTTCTGGTACTAGCTTAGATATTTCCGTATTAATGAGACATTTTGTAACCCCTAAAGTAGATACTTCTACTTAGAATGTTTGTTTCTAATCAAAGTATTCTGTGTTCTATTCACTTTAATAATCCACTTTAACATAATTTAAAAATAAGTATGCATATACACATACTCATTATCGTCCTGTGATTCTGTTCTTATCCCTTACTATTATGTTGTAAACAGGAGGATTATATGTTCAACTTTAACCTGAGAAGCATAGGAAGTTGGAAGCCAGCCTATATTATTAGCAAAACACTGTCCCTAAGTAAGTGAATGGAAAAAAAAGAGGGGATGAAAAAAATTGGAGAGTACTAGGAAGTGACACCAAAAAGTTGCCAAGTTGCACATTGAGTGGTTTCAGCAAGATGCAAAGAAGGTAGTAGGAAATTCACAAATACTCAGTTACTTATAGAAATAAAGACTTCATATTATTCATATTTACAAATTTCTGTATAAAAAAATCACTGAAATTAGAAGTCCAGTAGAGCACAAAACTTGAGGAAATCTGGGTTACAAAATAATGAAAAAATAATTTTTTCATATAGTTCCTTCTCTAAACTGACCTGCAAGATAAAATCAAGCCACAATCTCTCCAGTAGGGAAAAGACAGTCCACTTTCATCTCATCTAATAAGCAAATAGGTAACTATAAGTCCTTAGGAACAGCAAAGAAGAAGAAATACCAGTAATTAGAATACAGGGCTCAGCAGTTCATTCAACCTAATCTAGTGGACTAATTCAATCAAAGCAGCCATGGGGGAGCCAAAGAAACATACAGCCATGCTAACAATGAATCCCAATAAGAGGGTTCATTCTTCCATACAGTCACATACAGTCAACCTACCAGGTATACTAAACTAAACAATCTAGACAGAAGCTCTATCTGACCATCTGGATGTGCCTTCCCAGGAAACTCTACCAGCTTCAAGAATCACATTGAGATCAGCCTGCCTAATGACTCTAGAAGCTGGACCCACACACAAACTTTGTGGTCTAGTCCAATCATAATTTGAATCTAGATGACTGATGAGACATTTTCATCAGAAAATCAATGTATAAATGCTAGAAGAAGTTGCTACTTTTTCAAATGTGCACATAAGGATGCCAGAATGGTGAAGAATCAGGAAATCATGATATTAGTAAATAAGAGCATTGGATTTCCTGTAACTATCTATCTGAAAAATCCGGCAAAAAATTCATTTTCAAAGAAACCTAAACAAACTGACAATGGGCACAGATAGACAAATATACCAGGAAAAACAGCACATGAACAAAAAGAAACATTTGACATGACGATTTAATTCAATAAAAGTCCTAGAACTGGAGAATGCCATAACCGCTCTGAAAAATATAACACAGAGCTTCAAAAGTATGGTAAATCAAGTAAAAGAATTAATAATTCCAGAAACAGTCAATGAGAATTATTTATTCTGACTAGAAAACATATAATAAATGAAAGTGAAAAAGTTCTCTAAGAGTTGTACTCTTCCAACAAGTCAAATGATGTGTTCTTATGAGTATTCTATAAAAGGAGAAAGAAAGCAGCAAAAAGTTTCAAATAAGGAGTAGCAAGGTTAGTAAGATGTCTCAGTCAGTGAGGTATTTTCCAACAAGACTGATGATCTAAGTTTGATCTCTGGAATCCACATGTTAGAAAGAAATAAACAACTCTCCCTGACCTCTGTATGTGTTCCATGACACACATGCCTGCCTCTGCCACTACCTCCCTCCACAAACATGCACACACAAACTGTGTTCACATACACACACAAACACAATAATGGATGATAATGAATTAAATAATATTACTAAATGTAATAGTCAACAAATATGTTGAAACCAATGATGTTTATGATGACAGAGTATATACTTCAATTAATTAAACTCAGATAATGGGATAATTTTTGACAAAAAAGAAGATATTGACATGCAACATGAAGTTCACTCTGATAAGGTTTTCAGCATGGTCATCCAGAGAAAATTTATAAGCCAGGAGACAGTAAGATGACATAATCATAGTGCTGAAATAAACACTGTCAATCAAGAATTTTGTACCTAAAAAAAGTCACCTTCAAAAAATGAGAGATTAAGACTTTCTAAGTTATAAAAAAAATGAGGCAGTTTGTCACTAGTGGAGTTATTAAGTATAAAGTACTTTGATAGACAAAAGTAAGCTATATGAATATATAAATATCGCTGGTAAAGATAAATATACACAAAAGAGAATAATATAATACTACATTGATGATATCCAATCCTTTTTACTTCTAGCATAAGTAGTGCAAGACCAAAGTAGTAAGTATAATTATATTCAATAGCATAGTTGTAGATACATAATATGCAAAGTACAACATGGATGGCAATAAAAATGTAGACCTTTTGTACGCAACTGAACGTAATTGCTCTGTTCCAAAACTGTGCTTTAATAAAGTGCTTATAATAAAAATAAAAAGTAGTGTAGATATAAAACTGAAAATGTAAAGGAATCAAAATTATCACTGCAAAAACAAAGAAATACAAGTAAGAAAAAAGCAAGGTAAAGGGTAAGTTCTAAGTGATCAAAAAAAAAAAACATAGAAAACCAATAAAATGATTATTGCAGTTTCTCACCCACTACTTTAAAGTCATATTGATGTTATCAGTTATATGACATAGAGTGACTGGATTTTCAAAGGACTCAACTACACACTGACTACAAGAAACTCATTGAATTAAGCTGCATAACTGAAATGTAGTATAAGCAAGTGACACATACAATTTATAATCCAAGAACTCAGGAAAGATTATGTACTTGAGGGCTGCCTGATTTATGAGAACCTATCTCAAAAGCAAACAAACTCACCACAAAGTGAGTCAGAAAATGTAATGAGTGGATCGATACCTACCAACATTAGAAAATCAACCTTATAGCACACAAAAAATATTAAGAAAATGCCAACCAATATGAAGGGTTAGCAAACAGACAAAAATGATCATTGGGTACATCTATGTTAACTTTCAAAAACTGCTATGCTGTCTGCAAAATAATAGCAAGGACACAGATGATTAGTAAACAATCTCACTATTGTCAGCAGAATAGTATCTGTGCATAGGATCATTACATCTCAACAGAGCAAAACTAAGACAAGTGGACCTAACATACATACACAGTTAGCCTACAGAACTTCTCCAGATTACACACTGCTTTTCTGTGTTGACAGACCCTTCTATACAGGAGATTGCATGCTATGTCACAAGACGCAAATTTAATAAAAAATAGAGCATCTCTTCTGTCTTCTCCAAATACAACAGAATAAAACTATAAATCAATAGCAATAGATAATTGGAGACTTTTACATATTCATGGTAATTATAGTAGAAGCTAGTGATCAAAGAAAATAAGTAAAATATATACAATAATTTATAGAGACAAGTGAAAGCAAAAATACAACAGGACCTAGCCAAAAGTAGTAATAAAAAGAAGATTGGTAAGAATAAATGATGGTCTTTCTTCTAAAAAAGAAAGATACTCAGTAAACAACCTAATTTTATAGACTAATTTGATAGACTAGGAAAAAAAGAAAAAAGCAAACCAACCCCATAGGATATAATAATGATTGGAAAGAAAAACATGAAATAGAGATAATTAAAGCACCAGGAACAATTGAAAAACTAAGGTTGTTTCTGCAAAGATAAACAAAATCAATAAATACTTAGACGGAAAATCATAGAGAGAAGATTTAAGATAAAATTTTCTTAAGACCTGATAATCGCTGCCATAGAAAAAAGGCCATTATAAACAGTTATTTGCCAACCACTTAAACAGCACTGAAATGATAATATAACTCCTAGCAAAGCTTGGAGCTTGTTTAAACCAACAAAAATAAAGCTTTAACATACCAGTAACAAATCAGTTTGAATCAATAATAAAAAACTGCCCAACTCAAGACCGATTTGCTACAGGGTGAATTTTAGAAAATATTTATATCCATAATCTTCTTTTAATCAATTAATTTTATATTAATCACAGGTTATGTACTTTGTATCCCAGCCATAGTCCCTTCCTCATTCCATCCCAATCCCCCCATCCCTCCCTCATCTCCTCCCTGCCGCTTTCCAAGTCCACTGATAGGGGAGGTCCTCCTCCCCTTCCATCTGACCCTAGACTATCAGGCCTCTTCAGGACTGGCTGTATGACTGCTGGTATCTGGTTTTACACTCATGTTTATCAGCTTTAAGTTCATAGCATTACATTAAGTCTGGGAACCCCTTTAATGTTCTGCCATGTTTAGAATTTTCTTAAGGACTTGCTTTCTTAAAGGCACCTCCACTTATTTCTTTCAATTCTTGTAATTATTATAATACCGAAGAGGTAAGTCATCGGCCACTTTTCAGTCTTGGTTCACATGTGAATTAATAGTAGTCACAAATATTTAAAAGATATTCCAAGTTGTAGGCTTGTTAGAAAGCATACCCCTCCTCCTTGTAGAGTTTTATAGGGTTGATGTGAGGACAGTTATTAAAACAAACAAAATCCATAATCTTTTTTCACTTTTATTTTATATTAATCACAGGTTATGTACTTTGTATCCCAGCCGTAATCTTAATAGAACTTATTCTTATTCTTTAACTCATATTAATATGCCAGCATCATCCTAGTAAAAAAAAAAGCTGAGTACATCACACACACATACACACACACACAAACTATAGGTCATCATGCCCTATGATCATGGATATAAAAAAAGTCTTCAACAAATTAGTAACAACAAAATAAAGTAACATTAAAAGGATTATTGGATTAACATTAAAAAGACTTATAGGCATTAAGAATATGAGTGTCAACACTAGGATATATAGAGCTTTTAACATATACAAATAAACAAATGATTCATAGTCATGTGAGCTGGATGACAGGTAAAATATGAACTTCTCAGTACGTGAATAAAATTAACAAAATTCAAGACCATTTTATGATTGAAAACCAAAGATACAGAAAAAAAACTTACTTCAGCATCCTAAAAGGATGAAAAATGTATGTCCACATATGGAAACATGAATATGGATACATTTTGATGCATCTGAACAGAATCCTTTAATATAGAGAAGGCAGCAACAGACAGGAAGGTGAGGCCAACTTCAAGAAAGAAATATTTGTAAGCTATATGTCTGATAAGAGACTAATTATAAAATTCATAACAAACTAAAATTTCACACGAAAATTATCAATCTGATTGATAAAAAACAAACAATAATACCAATAAGCATAAAGATATGAAATGACATTTCTCCAAAAAATACTATACAGTTGGCCAAGAAGAAATTGTAAGGCTTCTCAAAGGAATCTAGTCATCAGGAGATAACATCAGTCGCAAAGATGATAATTATAGAAATCAGTCAGTCTGCAAAGTGACGTCCTCACAAAAAGCCTTGCACCCTGTTAGTGGCTAAGTATATTTTCTAACAACTACAGGAAAAGGGATAACTTTTCCTAACAAATCTATACCTGGAATTTGTACCTCCAAAAAAAAAAAAAAAAACATCAAGCTTATGTCCACATGTTGACACCAGACTCTCAAAGGGATATAAACACAACCTGTTCAACACAGAATTGTTGTAATAACAGTTTGAAGGCAACCTGAACGGCATGGAAGAAGAGATAAGGAAACTTTTTGTGTTATGCTAAGGTGGACTGCTACTCAGCAATTGAAAAGATGAATGCTCTCATTTCTGACAACTTGGATGATGAACTGCAAACCATTGTGCTAAATGCAATTAGTCAACCACAGTGGGATTCACAGACCATGGATCTTCTCATGTGAGTTGGGAGGTGTAAAGTAGTCAAAAATAATGGAAGAAACAGTAGAATGGTCATTACCAAGAAAGGAAAGCATTCAAGAGGCAGAAGAATCTCTCTGTGAGTATGAGGGCATCCTGGTCTACAAAGTGAGTTCTTGGTCAGCAAGTGCCGCAGTGAGAGACCCAGTCTCAAAAAGAAAATAATAATATTCTCAATGAGAAACTTAAGAAACATTTAGGAAGAAGTGTAATGAATTGAATTGCTATTTTAAGAGACTACTCTGACATGAAGTTTGAATTCAAGTAAGGGGAAAAGGAAATGTGGTAACCAGCAAAAAATAGTTTGAGGAAGACAAACTATTTTCTCTCTGATATGTCAAAGAGAAATGATACATGGAAGCAGAAACTAGGGGAAATTAAGATTAATGCAAAAATTTAATTAAAATTTAGCTAGGTGAAGAATTCTAAGGAAAGGATAATTATTTTGTTGTTTTTGGAGAAGGACTCTGTGTGTGATACTGCCAAATTTGGCTAACTATAGCTTGATAGTTGGGGATGGGAGAAATACACATGGGTTTGAATGACTTTTTAATTTCTTAGCCTCATTCTATGCAGGCATCTTTTTAAAAAAATCTGTGTGAATATGGGCCTTTCAAGAAAAGAACATAATTTTTGGTCATTACTTTATAGAAAAATATCTGCAGCCTCCTGTCTTTCCTAAAGTTCTCATTACAAACACTAACTTCTCAAAATGGGAAAATGAGATGTGATTTTATGTTTAAATTGTGATTGCCAGCCCTTGGCCTGTGTGTCATGAAGCATCTAATCTAAATTAATTTCCACTTTGTAAGATTTTTCCTCCTGGTGTCTAGTTCTTCTGAAGGCAAAGTACCTGAACTGGAATCACGGCATTAGGCCAGTCTGTGAATTAAGCAAGCTATTAGTAGCTACTCAACACTATTTGTTCTTTGTTTTAAAATAATTACAGACTGCATCTAGAGCAGGTACAGTCCAAGCAGAGTCATTGCTTGTTACATGTCACTGCGCTTTAAATAAAATGAATAAGTAGCAGCTTCTTGATATTTTTAAAAGATTGCAATATAGTGGTGGTGACTCTTTTCCTTAATATAATAGAATACTAGAAACAATGTTGCTTTCATTTCAGTGGCACTTAGCTTTGTTATTTTTGTCCTTTTAAGTAATTATTTTAAGGCAAATGAAGGGGGGAAATGCAGCTGGAATACAAAATTATAATACACGTCATTTTTCCCATCAGCATAACTATTACATTCTTAGATATTTCTATTAAAGTTTCACAAGCTATCCAGGTATAATAGTAAATATATTGGTAAATAGTAGGTGTTGATGTCATGTTAATATAAATCCTTTTGATGATTGCAAGATGCTATTTGATTTCCATTCCCATCTTTTTAAATTCTATGCATTTAAATTTTTCTGATAAAAATATTTTAGGGGTTTGGTGTTTTTTAGACATGTTAGGTCTCATGAAGCCTAGGCTGACTTTGAAATATCTATGTAGTTTCAGCTCCCTTTGAACTCCTGATTCTCCTGTTCCATTTCCCAAGTGCTGGATATAAATGTGTGCCACCAAACTCAGATGGAAAATGTGTGTGTGTGTGTGTGTGTGTGTGCAGGCAGTAAGTTTTCATGTTTGTTGACACATGGGCATACACATCAATGCTTTATGTGTGTATTCAACATACCAAACTTGGTCAGGTAACATTCTGATTTTTAGGACATTAATGTTTTAGATACATTGTGTGTGTGTGTGTGTGTGTGTGTGTGTGTGTGTGTGTAAGATGCAGAAAGCTTGCCATAGTGAAACAAGCATCCCTCTAGAGTAAGTTATTGTTGCTCCACTAACATACACCTTATCTGCAAGGAGAGCAAAGACTGTGTTCACTCCATGACCCTCCTCTTGCTCATTTGCAGAGGGAGCATGCTATCTGTTTTGAAGAGTGATTTAAAGAATAAGCATAAAGCATTCCCTGCTGGGTCTGGCATGAGTGTTGTTTGAATATGAGCAACCGATTTTTTTTTTCCATTTTGAGGATAAACTTACTATCCTGCTTCTACAGTACACCTTGTCAGTATATTTGCGTTTCACTTAGAAGATACTTTATAGCAAATGGGAACTTTGATAGTACCTTTTCTATTTCTTGGCAAGCTAAACCAACCTGTTCATTAAGTAGATTGTTTATAGAATCTAAATACAATAACATAGATATCTAATACAACCAAGGCTAAACCTGCATTTCCATTTGATAACAAAGAGCTGGAAAGAATGTCCACATCACCAAAAAGTAGGTCTTGGTTTTGGATTCACAGGGAAAGCCCTTCAGGTAACTTAAAATTTTATCTTATTATTTCAGTCAGTGAGGGAAAGGCAAAGGCGTGCCACAACCTTCATACAGAAGTCACAAGAAATCAGTTCTCTCCATCTGCTTTGTGAGTCGTAGGTATCAAAATCATATAGTCAGTCTTGTCTTCTCCCTGACCTGATAGTTTAGGAATCATACTTGTATGAGACGGTTTCTACAATCAAGGACCATGTGTGGATGTGGCCTGGAACTCCCGCACAGATGGGGCCCATGATAGCTCGGTGTAGGACTGAAGACCCTATGCAGGGAAACATGGACTGTTTCAGTCATGAACTTGATGGCTGACTCTTTGACCCTCCCCCATACAAGCCGGGGAGTGACAGAATGGCTAGATCCCAGGGGAGGACATTGCAGC